>FR997723.1:21011800-22238131 GCA_905475445.1 Ochropleura plecta | reverse complement strand
GCTGCTGCCCGACACCAGCTTCTCCACCTATGGCTAGAAGGTCTCACCCCAGCGCCAGGTCGCGCGCCATCTTGGTGAGCAGGTTGGCGACGCTGGCGGGATGCGCGCGCAGGTCGCGCAGGTCGCGCGGCGGCACGCGCACTCCGCGCCACGCCAGCTTGCTGCTGCCCGACACCAGCTTCTCCACCTATGGCTAGAAGGTCTCACCCCAGCGCCAGGTCGCGCGCCACCTTGGTGAGCAGGTTGGCGACGCTGGCGGGATGCGCGCGCAGGTCGCGCAGGTCGCGCGGCGGCACGCGCACTCCGCGCCACGCCAGCTTGCTGCTGCCCGACACCAGCTTCTCCACCTATGGCTAGAAGGTCTCACCCCAGCGCCAGGTCGCGCGCCACCTTGGTGAGCAGGTTGGCGACGCTGGCGGGATGCGCGCGCAGGTCGCGCAGGTCGCGCGGCGGCACGCGCACTCCGCGCCACGCCAGCTTGCTGCTGCCCGACACCAGCTTCTCCACCTCCTTCACGCGACGGACCAGCTCGCTGGTGCTAATGCTGCCGTCGCTGGGGGTATCATAGCATTATTTATTTTATTGTACTTTGATTAAATTACCAAAATAATCCAGATTATATCGCCCAGAGCGGCAGACTGCAAGAGGCAACTCGAGTCACCTTTTTTTGTACAAGCTTTTTGTAAATTCTGATCTGCCACCGTATTTTCTGTATTTCCTTCTATTTCTGCATTAATGGTTGAGAAAATCTAAACTATAAGGGGTATGGCCAGTGGCGTATAGTAGTTATCTGATGACGCCCCTGCTCAAGCTTCGCCACTAGCACTTGTGGTAATCCTTACTAATATTATAAAAGCGAAAGTGAGTTTGTTTATTTGTTTGTTACGTCTTCACGCCTAAATGGCTAAACCGATTTTGATGAATTTTGGCACAGAGATAGTTGGGACCCTGGAGACGGACATAAGCACATTTTACACTTTAAAAAAAAATCAGGAAAAGGGAACTGTATTGCCCGCGGCTTCGCTTGCGTTAAATTCGTTAACGCAAGCGAAGCCGCGGGCACAAGCTAGTATTAGCCATAAATTAATTCAACGTTCCTTTCAAAGTTTTGTCTCCTTAATTTAACCCTGCGCCTCTATTCACCCCGTTTGACCGACACTCACCTCTCCTTCAGCAAGGTGTCGAGCAAGTCACACGCCTTGTCAAGCTGTTTGGTGCCAGTGTGAGAGTAGAGACAACGCTCCACCAAGTCAAGGTGCGTTCGGACATCCAGCTCGTACTCAGTGGGGGATTGTAACACCTGGCAGTTAGAAAATAAATTTATTTATCAACAAAGCAAGAGTATAGGAAAGGTACGGTACGGTAAGGTGAAAAAAAATATATGTGAAGCATTTTTTTAAACAAAATTTTAAATTGAAATTCAAGAGTGAAAATTTACGTTAAGTATAAATTAACACAAAATGTGAATAGTAGTACTTTTTTTTCGTGTCGTATGAGTCTAACTTTGTCAGAGATTTTTTACATGACGTCGATCTTTCAAGCAAGTTTAAAAATAGAATTAACTCACAAGCAATATCATAGACAGATCTTCAATGCTGATGCTCTCGAGGTAGTTGATGAGGCCGTCGACGCACGAGTCGCTGCACCCGGTCAATTTCTCGCATCGCTTAAGGTACGGGATCATGTACTGCTTCAAGTCTGATATGAACGTCTTCGGCGTTGACTAAGAAAAAACTTTTTTTTAAATCCTTACTTCCTTACTAATATTATAAAAGCGAAAGTGAGTTTGTTTGTTACCTCTTCACGCTTTAATGGCTAAACCGATTTTGATGAATTTTGGTACAGAGATAGTTGGGAACCAGGAGACGAACAGAGGCCATTTTTTTTTAAAGTGGGATGTGTGGGAGAAAGAGGGAAGAAAAGGGAAAACTTAGCGTTGCTATTACAAATCAATAAGGCGCAAGGGGAACTGTGTTACCCCGAATTTAACGCGAGCGAAGCCAAAAGCTAGTACATTTATAAGATACTGAAAGTACAGCCAAATTTGTTAAGAGAATAATAAATGATGCTAGTCAAATCCCCATATACCACGTCCTTCGCTACGTTCTAGTATTTTAACTGGGGAGAAAACGTGGCGGAACACGAACTACGAAATGAAATTGTTGAAGTGTTAGTATTTCACAGATTGGACTAGAAGAAGTTATGAAATAATCAGTTTATTTGTTTTTTTTTTGTTAGCTCAATAATTCCCCAACCTTCAAATAATCCTTACTTCTTTACTAATATTATAAAAGCGAATGGCTAAACCGATTTTAATGAATTTTGGCACAGAGATGGGACCTTGAAGATGGAAATAGGCTATTTATTAAAAAATATTGAGATATGTGGGAGAAAGAGGGAAGAAAAGAGAAAACTTAGCTTTGGTATTACAATAAATAAGGCGCAAGAGCAAAAACTACAGGTAGCAGGTACCTGTAAAACAGGAAAGGGGGACTGTGTTACCCCGAATTTAACGCGAACAAAACCGCGGGCAAAAGCTAGTAAATCACAAAACTCACCATACTCATAAGCTTAGTGCAGACTTCCAAAGTGGACATCTTCTCAACCTGAGCCAAGGTCACATATTCAACATTGAGATCATACGTCAGTACATCTAACGTCATTAGATGGAACATGATGACATCTAGCCCTTCGACCCCGCCGCCTACGGTCGCGAGAGTGATGAGCGTGAGCGCGTGCGACACGAGCCCACTGCGCTGCTCTACCTCCCTCGCGCGCGCCTCGTACCACTTCACGATGTCGTCTGTGGCTGACGGGATGCCGCCCGCGGTCTCGAGCTCGGGAGTCAAGTCTTCTGACCAGTTTGAGCTCCAGATTGACCTGGTGTGATGAAATGGTTTTTTAGGTAAGAAGATTAATTTTAAAAGATTTACTAAGAGGGATATATATCTATATTAATTTCATTTTCTAATGACTTTTTTTGTTTATTTTTAAAACGTTGCCCTATACTAAGAATTTCTCTTGAATCGTGGGTGCGTTTAGAAACATATAAACTCACATAGACAAACAGCCAGACCCAAAACAACTACCGGTAGGTCATACAAATATTTGTTCCGTGCGGGGATCGAACCCGCGACACGCAGCGCAGCAGTCAATCACTCAGCCACTGCGCCAACCATGCCGCCGGAGTTGAGTGTATGGTTTTCATTTCAATTGCATTTCCGAGATAAAGAGTCTTGACAGACAGACAGACAATCACACGAACAATAAGATTTCCGTTTGAAAAGTAAAACTTTGGAGGTACGGAACAATAAAAACTACCTAGGCTATAATTATATACTACACACCTGAAAACCTCCTTCCTGCACCAATCATCCTCTGGTAGACACGGTGGCACTTTGACAGGGGACCTCTTATCGAACCATTCAAACGGATGCCTCGTTGGCAGCAGATGCTGGTACTCCAACGGGTTTATAGTCTCTGGCAACTTGTCCAGCACGGCCAGCTGCATGACAATAGTCTTGATGTGCGGCCATAGACAGGTGAGAGCCTCTATGCGGCCTTCTTTGGCGATCTCTATGGCACTGTGCACTATGCTGTTACTTCGGAGGCGGTCGTATTCGTCTTTGAGGTAGGTAGATTTCTCGCATTTTAGAATGGACTGGAAATATTTAAAAAATACATTAATGCCAGCTTCCTGGACTTGTCTGAAGTTCCCTGGGGTCGGTACGGCGCAGATCGGAGATTGATTAAGCCTACACAAGGAAATGTTTTAAAGTTATAGCAAAGATAGATAGTACAATACCTCATAAAGTTTCAGCCTCTCCTTGTAGAACAGCATAACGTGCCGACATCGCAGTAGTTCACTGGTGTACGCGTTCAGATGCTCCAGCATTATGTCGTCCGAGTCAACCAAGGGATCGATCATATCCTTGTTTATTTCTAAACAACAAATAAGTATAATTATGTATACGGTTGGTATGGAGACGGTTTTTACTAGCTTGAGAAAATACTTGAATCATCATCTGCCTAGGCTTTTCACAACTATCTTGGGGTTACCAGTGGGGTAACCGGTTGTGGATGAATGACTCATCCACAACCGGTTAAACTGGAAGCCAGTTAGTACTGGGTAATACAAGGCAATACTTAATGAGTTTCTAAATAATACATGCGTATCGAGTATTAGTTAGTTGACAGTTGTGACAATCTAATAACAAAAATAAAATTTGGAACCATAAACAAATCATCCATAACTAATACTGTTTTGACTGAATGTGTATATTATATACAGGTATATATTTCTTATATTTTGAATGTAAATGAAAACTATAAAGGTGTAACATAAAAATATTTTTTTAAAAAAAACCGGACTGCGTAAAATAACTTTGAACAAAAACTGAAAGAAAAAATAATAACTTCAGTCCAGAAGTGTAGAAAGCTATTTAATGACTACAACAGTCGGTACCCATTTTTTTTAAACGTTGCCCCACAATAGGAATTTCTTCTGTATTGTGGGTGCATTTACAAACATTTAAACTCACATACACAAACAGCCAGACCCGAAACTACTATTCACCCGCGACACACAGCGCAGCAGTCGATCGCTCAGCCACTACGCCAACCGTGCCGTTTAAATTTAGACTAAAATCATTCTATCCAACATGGTTTTTTTTTTAAAACAACTTATCTGGAGACATCTTACCTTCCATGATAGTCTCGTTGGTGAGCTCCAGTCCGAACTGCAACAGTTCCTTCGCAGCGGGCAAAGTCTCAGGCAGTCTGTCCACGCACTGGTGTACCGCCCAAATCTTCTTCGATACTTTACTCTACAAAAATAAGTTCGGTATTTAAAAAATATCGCTATCTGCTTAGTATCGATGATCTTGTGACAGTGATGACAAATCCTTACTAATATTATAAAAGCGAAAGTGAGTTTGTTTGTTACGTCTTCATGGCCAATCCGATTTTGATGAATTATGGTACGAAGATAGTTGGGACCCTGGAGACGGACATAGGCTTAAAAAAGTGAGAAAAGGGGGAGAAAAAGGGAAGAAAAAGGGAGAGAAATATTTTTTTTTCGAACATCACGCATTTAAAGTTAGCGTTAGCCCAAAGTAACTATGCCACCCGGACGAAGTCGCGGGCAGAAGCTAGTACTCGACAAGTCAATAAGTATAATCTGTTTTATTTTAGCGTAGCTAAGTAGTAGTACTGTTTTCGCTTTTAATTGACGATGACAGTGGGGCGATGTTGTGTAATCTATTAAAAAACAAGATGGCGGCGTTAGATCAAGGTTCTAACCACACCGAAATACGTCCTTCTATATGTAATCTTTTACCAAAACTTTTTCGCCAATCCAAGTGGAACCAGCTAGAACCTTGGAGAAGCTGTTTAACTCACCAAGTACTTCTGTATAGCGTCGGTGGAGACGGGGTTCTTGCGCCACTGCTGCTGGTACACCAGGTCGCTGTCCAGCCCGAAGGTGTCGGCCAGCGCCAGCGCCTCCACGTAGTGGCCGCTCTCGATCTGCATCAAAACAAAGCTACACATTTTTGCGTTTTTTTGGCCTGTACACTTGTGCTCATGCAAATAATCAAAATGTAAGGAACAGCTTTATTTAAAGATAATTATTATAGATTAATCACTAAACTTGACTGTTTCTTGCGACGTTGCCAAGTTTCAAAACACACCATCATAACACACACAATTCACTTACCTTCCTAGAGAACAGATCGGTGGGCGTCGTACTCTTCAAGCCAAGCAAGCGATAGACTCTTGAGACCACAGTAATACGGCGCGGTTTCGGCTGGAATGTCTCGATGTCCGTGATAGCGTATAACACTGTCTTTATCAGCTCCTTGGCTAACTCTAACATTGTGTCTTCAGTGTCTGATTCTACTCTGACTACCTCCATCTAGAAGAAAATTTAAGCCTTTAAAAGTGGAACAATAGCATTTGTTTTACATTTGAATACGATTACAAGTAAAAATAGTCTTTTTGATAAGTAATCAGTTTGTTGACGATGGCAACTTTAGTCAATTAAAGGTTTAAAGTATAAAATTCAATGCAGACATTAAGCGTTACCACGCGCGTGCTCGAGACCTCACGAACACGCAATTTTGTACTAAAAAGCAATGTTGATACAGTCCTTTATTCAATGACACCAAAAAAGTACGCGAGGATGTTTCTGCCTGGTGGAAACAGCCCTAAGAATATTTACATTATAATCTCAGCCACAATTCATCAAAAAAATTACTTTGTAAATTTTTGACAAGTTTTTGACATAAGATTTTTTATTTTTAAGACTGTCGCCAAGTTGTGCTAACTTCAATTGAAAAATTCTTATATTCGAGAACAGGCCTTTTACTTGTCCTCTGAATTGACCCTGTAATAAGTTTAAAAACACTCTTAATGATACCGAAATCGAGAGGTATTTGTTCGCCCCATCATTTCGATTTTCTTTTTTTATCCTGGATAAGATTACACTTGCAACGTTCTCACAAATAAATTACTATAAATACCTCCATATCCCCTGTTCTATTCAATGCATCCATAAACACAAAGTTTCGAGTGCATTACTATAAATCCTTCTTTATAGTGAAATTTCATCCCAAAAAAAAAATTGGCAATATTTTTTGCACAGTTTTACTTGGTAGACAGAATGCTAGATTGACAGCTTCGTGAAGGGTCCGGTACTCCGGTTACCTCTTGTATATAGTACTCACGCTCTCATCGCTGCGAGACTTCTTAGCGGGCAGCACATTGCTCTCACACTCTAACACCATGAACGTACCATTGTGAGCGCACGTTATCTGTGAAAAAAAAATACATTTGATTCCCTGTCACAACAAGCAATGCCAAACCTACAACTCAGAAGCAACAGTAGCTAGTTAAGTTTCGGGAACGAAAATGAAACGCAGTTTGTAGGTCGAAATAAGAGTTCATTATAACGACCCGAGCTCACAGAAGTTCATGTATGAGTAGCTTAGCCTATCCTAATTTTGAAAACATTGGCTTCATCCTTACTAATATTATCCTAATTTTGAAAACATTGCATTTGACGCAGAAAGTGAGTTTGTTTGTTTGTTACCTCTGCACGTTTTAATGGCTAAACCGATTTTGATGAATTTTGGTACAGAGATAGTTGGGAACCAGGAGACGGACATAGGCTATTTTTTTTTAATGGGATGTGAGGGAAGAAAAGGGAAAACTTAGCGTTGCTATTACAAATCATTAAGGCGCAAGGGGAACTTTGTTACCCCGAATTTAACGCGAGCGAAGCCTCGGGCAAAAGCTAGTAAATAAATAAGACAAGGTATACAAACCCGTGGCGATCCTTGGAAGAACTCAGGCTTCTTCCCCAGAATATTAGCCAGAGTTTCAATGTCACAAATCGTGACTGCACCGCTAAATCGCGATACTATGATCTCCTGTAAACAAACTAATAAATAAAATATAGGTAATATTTGTGTTAGTTCCTAGAAATAAAAATCAAAATAATACAAGATGGCAGATGAAAGACATTGAAGACAATGTTGCACCCCAATAACAATGTTGTTTACGAGAAACAAAACATAGAAAATCTTGAAAACTTCCGAAAGGGAAATCAACCCATAGACATCTCATAACAAAGCTTATTTTTGCACCAACCTCATTGCTCCACCAATTAACATCGGCCGGGTAGAAAACAGTCAAGTCTTTCTTCCCTGGTTTCTCATCCCCAGCGAGTGGGTTCCTCAAGTCGTGGAGCGGCTGAGTGTTGAGCGGGAACCGGTACAGCAGCTTCAGCAGCGGCAGGCGCCAGACGGACACCTCGCCGCTACAGTGCACACACACCAACTTGCTGCTGTCGGGAGACAGCTCCATTTGGACTATGAATGCCTGGTAGATGGATGAAATGCGTGGATAAGAAGAGATAATCGTCACATACATAGTATATGCCATAACATAGGAATAGTCATGACTGCAACGGATGTTGGATTAGAGCCCCATGATGTAGTTTTAGTCAAAATGAGTTTGGCAGACCTATCTGCTCTTTCCAGGGTAGAGCGCATCCATTGAGAACTTTCATATCGAGAAATAAAAGGTTTGTTCTGGACGCAGTCTTGCACTGAAATGTTTGAAAGCTCAAATCTTGGATTGATACATTACAAGTGAGGAGACGGTTTTAATTTTACAGATCCCGACCTCGGACATCTCTGGAACTTAACGCTCACAAACAGAGGGTCGAATACCATACTTATATACTCTTGAAATATTTCTCAAATATGAAGGCATTACAATTTGTTTTTGGAAATCTGCTGATATTTTGAATTTGAAAAATAACACAAAAATAATAAAACAAAAAAACATCTTTAAATTAAATAAACCGTAAACAGCAGGTTTGCAGCGCTTTGTTACACACCAGCAACGTGCCGCTAGCTCCGGCACCAGTGTGTCCTGTCCTTTTCATTCCCAATACTATACTCACCGCATTGTTGAAGTACCCGAAGGGCACGTACAGCTTGAAGCGCTCAGTGGCATGCGCCTCAGCGTCGTCCGATACTACGGACAGCTTGTAGTACGGCTCCTCATTCAGTATCCGCCATGCTGTGATGCCAGCACTAAGGGATGAGTTCGGCTCCTAATGCGTAAACAAATCCACATTGAGTGTGACGTTTTATTTTCAACTTTCGGCGCCACTCGTAAGTGGCAATATCTAAAACTCAAAGCATTTATTTCAATTAGATAAATACAGGCACTTTTGAATGTCAAGAAACAAAAAAAATAAGCTACAGTCCCAGACACACACTAAATATCGTTAGATTTTAAATGCCACCTGCTACGCCAATCAGAATCCAATGAAATAAAAAAGTGAAATAAAAATTATTTATTGAGACCTCTATTTGCTTTTGCAATGGCAAGCTTTGATGTGACCATTTATGGAAGAAGAGAATGACTAGTCTACATCAGAAAATAAGGAAAGGCTCAAGTTGAGCCTCAAGTTGAGGCAATGATGTTGAGCCGCTCAACATCATTCTTATTCTTTTTTACGCTAATGTAATGGTTTTTTCATTACCACCCTGAGAGAGACAATCAAGTATATTTTAAAGAAATGTCATTCTCGTGACTTACCTTAGACGATCCCCTAGGTACTCCAGCAACATACAAGGTGGCATGGGACTCGCAGTACTTGAGCGCGGCTACTCCGCCCGCGAACCGGAACGTGTGATGCAGCTTGCAGCCGTCTGTCTGTGACACTAGGTACCCGCGCAGTTTGCCATCGTATGTCACTACCAGTACCTCCCAGTTCCTGTAAACAGGATTGGGGACTAATTTTGTTGCTTTTGCATCAGTATGGTGCAAGTTAATTACCCTATAAGATTTATCTAAGGGTGCGTCCACATCTGGCGAATGTGCAGTTCGCGAGCCGTTTGCGAGTTTTGCAGTCAAGCAAAGGTTTGGTGCGCCTCTTTAGCGCAACTCATGCAAGGCTCTTTATAGGCGTGCGTGCAGCGCGCGATCTGCGCGCACCCAATTCTCGCACTTACAGTATTGGAAACTTTTTATGTTTCAATTAAGCGTAAACATTTCTCCTCCGTCCACTCCATAACAACACGTACTTAGCCTCCAGTAATCACAAACGAACTGAGCGGGGCTTAAAACGGAGGAAAGACTCCGCCCGGAAGGAAGACGCGAGCCGCTAGCGCGCCGCCCGCGCGCTGTTCGCGTACGGCGCGGCGCTTAGAACGCGCGCGAACTGCGCGCTGTCGTCGCAGGAGCGGCGCACGAACAAAAATGCGCGCGCGCAGCTAGCAAACGTCTCGCGAGCTGCACATTCGTGGCACATTCGCCAGATGTGGATGCACCCTAAGATAAACTAGTTAAAAGCACTTTTGAACAAAAAAGATACAGAAACACAACAAGAAAGACTACAGAATCTTACCATTTCGTATCCTTGACTCTCAGAGGCATAAATATAATGTCAGCAACAGCATGCGTGTTGTCTGTGCACTCTAATCCTCCTGGTCTTGAGCAATCCTGTAGAAGAAACACAGTTAACAGATATTCACGCAACTTGCATATTCAAACAACTACAAAGTTTTTTTCATTTGCAAATGATAGTACCTATTTCAGTAATGGGGTTTATGAGATTTTGAGTATTTTACTACCAGTTGAAAACCAGTGTCGGACACTAGTTGCCAATCAGTTTGCAGAACTGGCACAGCCGTGAGACACACAATAATTGCTTCCTTTTTGTGGTTAGATTTAAGTTATTTTTTTTATTGTTTTCTTTCTTTGTTTAATATTATATGCAATGGAGAATGTTACTAGGTATTCCAAATCGCTTGAAATGTTGTCTCAGTAAAGCCTGTATGTATACAAACACACTTGTTTTTGTTGTAGTCAAAAAAACCTAGTAGTTTTGATTTTATAGGCATTCAAAGTTTCGAAAAATTTCGAGTCCCGCTAACAGTCACGTGACCGCTTGTGACGTCATTTCACAATGCGCCGCGCGGGCCATGCCACGGCTCGTCTCGCGCACGCTCACGCTCTTAGTATCAAGTCGCCAGCAGTTATAGTAGGTGTAATAGCTTGCGCAGTGTTTTGTTATGTTGGTTGTCGTTCGCATATTAAGTTAATCCTTACTAATATTATAAAAGCGAAAGTGAGTTTGTTTGTTTGTTTGTTACCTCTTCACGCTTTAATGGCTAAACCGATTTAGATGAATTTTGGTACAGAGATAGTTGGGAGCCAGGAGACGGACATAGGCTAACTTTTTTGAAAAAAAAGTGGGATGTGAGGGAGAAAGAGGGAAGAAAAGGGAATCCTTAGCGTTGCTATTACAAATCATAAGGCACAAGGGGAACTGTGTTACCCCGAATTTAACGCGAGCGAAGCCGCGGGCAAAAGCTAGTAGTCTAATAAAAGTAAATATTATTCGATTAATAAAATGGATGAAGGATTCGAGGATAGAAGGATGGAGGGAAGGACCAAAGGACGTTGTACGACTGACGCTGGTGTTACCTTGTTAAAACACATATTTACTGCGTGGGAAGAGGCACAGGATGCCATAGGAATTTTTTGTGACCTTTCAAAAGCGTTTGATTGTGTTAGCCACGAAACCCTACTCTTGAAACTTGAACATTACGGCCTAGGAAAACTTGCGCTTAGTTTAGTAAAATCATATTTAAATGATAGACAGCAGCAAGTGCAAATAAATGGTGTCAATTCAATGGGTTTAAATGTAAAGATGGGTGTACCACAAGGATCGATATTAGGTCCCTTCCTCTTTTTAGTATATATTAATGATCTACCCCATTTATTTAAAAACCAACCACAAATGGTGTTGTTTGCTGACGATACTTCTTTAATATTTAAGATAAATAGACGTGCCACAAATCTTGACGACTTAAATAACGCCCTATTACAGGTAAATGATTGGTTCACCGCCAATAATTTGGTATTAAATGGGAAAAAAACGAAGTGCATAAGATTTGCTCTGCCAAACGTCAAAAGTAGTGATTGTGACATAGTATTGAATCAAGAGAAACTAGAATTCGTCAATAAAACTGTTTTCCTGGGGATAACGCTCGATTCAAGGCTACAATGGGGTCCGCATATAACATCTCTTGCAGGACGGCTTAGTTCAGCAGCATATGCTGTCAGAAAAATCCGTCAGTTTACTGATGTAGATACCGCGAGGCTAGTATATAGCTATTTTAGTTATTTTCATAGTATAATGTCATACGGTGTTTTACTTTGGGGACGGGCTGCAGACATCGAGTCTGTATTTATTCTGCAGAAAAGAGCCATTAGAGCCATTTATAATCTACGTAGGCGAGATTCTCTAAGAGAACAGTTTAAGGAAATTAACATCATGACAGTACCTTGTCAATATATCTATGAAAACATCATGTACGTCAGAAAAAAATTGCATCTATTTGGTAAACGAGGTGATAGACACAAGTATAATACTAGAAACAGGGACCAATTGGTTCAGCCGGGTTTCAGGTTAGCTAAAGTAGACTCATCTTTCATGGGGTACTGTTTGAAATGCTACAATAAAATACCTCCCCACATTCTTCAACTGAATGAAACGAAATTTAAATCTTGTATTAAACGCACACTATGTAGGCAAGCATATTATAAGTTGGGGGATTATATTGATGATAAAAATGCTTGGCTCAATGCTGGTCCTGCTCCTCAAGCATAGGGGTAAACTCATTGATAAGTATCCGAAGCTATAGTGGAAGCTGCAGAAGATTGTAAGACTATCTTTGCAATGTATAGAATCAATTCTCTAGTATTGTATAATTATTAATCCCATATGTGAGTGCTATGTACATATTATCATTGACTTGACGAAGCCCTGGTGGTTAATAGTGTCATGCTCACTTAAATGTCTCGCTGATAGTGGCGGGTGTGTCGGGTCATTTAGCTCCCTTCAAAATGGTCGAGCTGAATGGGGCTGATCCATACGTCATGTTCGTGAACGGGCGCTGTCAGTTGGGACTGGTCATTTTTTTAACTACCACGGTAATTTTTTTAACTTATTTAGATTTTAAATTGAATTTTGCTTTTTATTTACTCTGGACGCTCTTACTGTGCACGTCTTTCTACATCGTTCTCACATATTTGTATAATCTCAACACGAATGATGTAAATACGATTTTGTAAAAATATTATAATTTAAAAGAGTGTCCATGGAGTTTCTTGCCCATTCTTCTCCATAGAGATCAACGCTTTGGAATGGGCAACTACAGTACTTTCACAAGTTATTATGCCTTGTGACCGTGATTGTAGCAGCATCATTTTTTTGTTCTTGTTTTTATGACATTCAAAAGTGCCTGTAATGGTCTAATTGAAATAAATGCTTTGAGTTTGAGTTTGATTCGATTTCTAAAGGGCAATCGGATAATCTAAAATAGATGGATTAATGGTAGTGCATTATTTATCAACAAATAGTGATTTCATGCTTAATAGTTTATCTGTTCAAAATTATTTTATCAAAACAAAATACCCAACTAATGTTTTAAGTTCGTAACGGAAGAATGCAACTCAAATAATAGAAGTACTACCTACCATTATTTTTTGTTACGTTAAAGACAACAAATATGTATTATAGTTTTGTAGCTATTGGTAGGTACGTTTGTATATATAGGTACATTGATTTATTGCAAACTAGCTTCCGCCAGCAGCTTCGGCCGCGTTTCCCTCGGGATCTGTACATTTTCCCAGGATTAAAAGTAGCCTATGTGTTATTCCAGACTTGGTCCAGATCCGTTCAGTAGTTTTTTCGGGAAAGATAACAAACACACACACAAACTTTCGCATTTATAATATTAGTAGGAAGTAGAATAGGTGCTTATGTAGATGTAGTGGTTTGAATGTTACAGATGTACTAAACCTTTTTTGTATTTGTTTTTTTTTACTTACAAAATACGTAAGGCTATTTTATTTAATTTTATTTTATTCCAAATATAGATGTTTGAACAGATGTACTAAACCTTTTTTAGTTATTTGAATTTGTTTTACTAATAAAATACGTAAGCCATTTTTTTATTTTATTTTAACGTCCTTTGGAATTATAAAAGCCACCTTTCCGGCGAATTGGTAGTTGTATTTTTACATTTAGGCACAACACATGATTTCCTAGTATTTGGATTGGACATTTTTAAAAGTATTTAGTTATAATTTCAACGGCAAGGGCGCGCGACCGCAAGCGGACTGAGTGGTGTCCGTCAGAATGAACGGTCACTCGCCGTATTTAACGTTGAATTTATGCCCAACAATTGCTTCCCTATTGCTTCTATTTGCTTCCTATTCTCAAACATTTGCTTCCATCGTATTCTAGAAGAAAAAAAACATTTTAAGGGTGACCGTTCATTCTGACGTCAGGACGGCCGGTCACCAAGTCGTAGGAGCCCTTATAAATAGAAGTATTGTAATTCATGGACGCCATTAATTACTTCCCGTTTGCTTCTCTCAATATAATACAACGATAATACAGTGACTATTAAGGCGTATTTATGGTTGAATTTATGCCCAATAATTGCTTCCCTATTGCTTCTATTTGCTTCCTACTCTCAAACATTTGCTTCCATCGTATTTTAGAAGAAAAAAAACATTTTAAGGGTGACCTTTCATTCTGATGTCAGGACGGCCGGTCACCAAGTCGTAGGGTCCCTGATAAATAGAAGTATTGTAACACGGAGGCCATTAATTACTTCCCGTTTGCTTCCCTCAATGTTATACAACGATAATACTTTGACTATCACGGCAACAAAGTTATCGACAAAAGTGTTGTTTATCAATATTTTTAACGCCTGACAAAAAAAAGCGAATCTCTTTTATTACATTGCAGTTATGCGTGTGTAGGCGATAAATCTATCGTCAATTGTAAGAAGTCCCTAATGTAGTGACAAAAATCAGAAAAATGTAATAAACACCTTTAAAGATATTTTTTCAACTCTTAACTTCCTAGAAAGTGTTCCTATACGCGCTAGCCACTGTACCTTATTAATTTATTAATAACAGCGCATAGAAATGTCCGCTGAACTAAAACATGAATCTGCAATCACATATCGTAACATATTAGTAAATTAAAAAATGGAACCTGATGACTCTGAACCACCCCATATGCCAACAGTTGCTACATTTTTCAGATTTTTGTCACTACGATAGGGACTTCTTATAATTGACGATATATTTATCGCCTACACAAGCATAACTGCAATGTAAAATAATTAAGAGATTTGCTTTTGTTTTTGTCAGGCGCTAAAAATATTGATAAAACACTTTTGTCGATAACTTTGTTGCCGTGATAGTCACAGTATTATCGTTGTATTATATTGAGAGAAGCAAACGGGAAGTAATTAATGGCGTCCATGAATTACAATACTTCTATTTATAAGGGACCATACGACTCGGTGACCGGCCGTCCTGACGTCAGAATGAACGGTCACCCTTAAAATGATTTTTTTCTTCTAGAATACGATGGAAGCAAATGTTTGAGAATAGGAAGCAAATAGAAAAAAAAAAAAAAAAAAAAAAAAAAAAAAAAAAAAAAATGCATTTATTTCAGTAAGTTTTTACATGTAAGTTGCCGGGGCTTCCCAGTAAGTAATCGAAAGATACTTGTGTTGGGAAAGCCTCGCTCTTCCGATAGAAATATAAAGGACCATGGGAAGAAACGTCCCCACCCACCAACAGATTAGAAACACGTGTCATTTGAAAGATCTACCAGAATAGAGAACTTTTTACTATGGCGACATATGTCAAATACGTGGGGTTTAGGTTTTATGATATATTGTTTTTTATATATTTTTTTCTATTTGACTAACACATTTCCTTAGTGTGCGATAAATAGGGTTAAAATATGGCTATCATAATAATGTTTTCAATTAAAGAAAACGTACGATGGTAGCGTTCATCGCAGGAAGATTATGTGCGGAGTTCCGCAGGGATCTGTTTTAGGACCTCTCTTACGATGTGGTTCCGCGTACTGATCTCCCCGTTGGCGTTAATATCGTTTGCTACGCGGATGACACCCTGGTGGGACACTGCTGAAGAGACTATTCAGCTTGCATAGCTGGGACTAGAAAGGTCGTGGCGTCGATCCGTGAAGTGGGTCTAGAGATAGCGCCACATTAAATTGAGGCGCTTTGGTTCCAAAAGCTGCCAAGGACCAGAGAGCCACCCAGCTTGTTAGTCAGAGTTTGAGATGCGCAAGTTCAAGTGGGACGATACATTAAGTACCTTGGCCTGACTTTGGACGGTCGGTGGGGATTCGAAGAGCACTTCCAATGCCCCGAGTTGGAAAGGTAGTATGCGCTTTGCACAGACTGTTGCCCAATCTTGGGGGGCCACGAGAAGAAGTTCGCCGCCTATACGCGAGGGTTGTGCAGTCGATGTTTCTTTATGGGGCGCCTGTTCGGTCAAATAGGCTGTCAGGCGTCCGTCCGAGATTTACAGCCGAATGTGCGCCATCCGCCATACTAGTGATAATCTGCCAGGAATTACTGTGGCAAGGCTGAGGCGGCAGGAATGGCGACGCGCGCTAGAGCAGTGAAAGCCTTTTGAAGATTTTCCCCCGACAGCAAAAAAAAGGAACTTTCATATTAAGCTTACGATTGCCTACGATCAGTGCGATTGCCTATACAATCGCACTATGGGAAGTTGTAGGCACATTATATCCATTGTATGGTGCATGGGGTAAGGGCGACATAATGACGGCACGGTTGGCGCAGTGGCTGAGCGATCGACTGCTGCGCTGCGTGTCGCGGGTTCGATCCCCGCACGGAACAAATATTTGTATGACCTGCAGATAGTTGTTTCGGGTCTGGGTGTTTGTGTATGTGAGTTTAAATGTTTGTAAACGCACTCACGATACAGGAGAATTCCTAGTGTAGGGCAGTTTTATTAAAAAAAAAATGACTATCGCACCAGCACAAATGCATAATAGTGTTTTAATAGATGAACTCGCAATATAAAAATCAGAGCTTAACTTAAGCTAGTAGTGTATCCCTAGCAGCGTCACAACACGCTTGTCCTGGTACAGGGGGGAGGTCGCACCGGGCGGCAGCCGAAGTAATGACCCGCAGCGTTGCGATGGTCGCGGAGAGGATCCAGCAACTGGGTCTCGAGGTGGCATTGCACAAATCCGAAGCCATTGTCTTTCATGCCTGCGGGAATACGCCACCGTCGGGATCCTAGCTGACGGCAGGAGGGGTTCGCATCGGCGTCGGGTCGACGTTTGAGGGAGAGAACCTCAAACCAACCCAGCCGCCGCGGGAGACTCCCCGGACGTCGGGCGCCGCGAGACGACTCCCGGCCACAGTAGATGCGGGCCTGTGGACGGTGAGCAATGGGTAGTTCACCGTCCGTCCGTCTATTGACGACAAACCGTGTCGACGGCACGTTAGTGTTTCACGCGCGCCTCAAAGAAATGTCAGCAAAACAAAGGGGCCTGCCAGAGTCACCGCCTGCCGGGGTTGCGGGTTTTTCGAAAGAGATACTGAGGCAATAGAAGGAACATGGGTGGGTTTTAGTCAGTACAAGTCTGACACTCCCCCCTGCTCCGGCCAGAGCGGGGAAGTTACTTGATGATTTTCCATCCGCATTTCGATGTACTTACTAATAAGTTAAAATGTATATTAATTAACTGAATACTGTTATTATTATTCAAAGACTTTTCGTTTGAGAACCAAGTATTTTTTTTTGTATAGAATCGTCATTTGTTTACGTGAAAATATGCTTTTTGTTTGTAGTTTTTTTTTTTTTTTTCGTTAACCCAATTGATTTTGAAACTAACACTGGTACTTTAGACTTTTCTGGGTCCCATTGAACAAATCGAGACGCATCCCAAGACTGTTGAAGGGTGGGGACGGGGTCCATACAAAATCCCCCATGGTCCTTTAGGCTTACTAAACCAACAATATGAGTAAAAATAATATTACAAAAGTTCCTTAAAAATTAAAAATAAGAAAAAGAAGAGTGAAGTGTGTATGTGTGCGTGCGTGTGTGTTTGTGTGAATGTGTGTGTGTGTGTGTGTGTTTGTGTGAATGTGTGTGTGTGTGTGTGTATGTGTGTGTGTGTGTGTGCGCGTGTGTGTGTGTGTGGATGGTAGTTTGATTTGGCCACATAACCCTATTAATTCGTTACGTGAAGTATGTGAGTACATTAAGCATTATTAAATTCAAGTTAATGTAAGTAGGATTTCCTCCACATCTTCATAATCAAGAGTAAGAAGCCATTCAGTCAGATTTTTCTTACACTCGTACAATTGCATGGGGTATATATTAAGGATACGGTTAATTTTATTATAAACACGGGGGGCTTGAGCCAAATTTTGCCGACTGGCAAAGACGGTACGAGTGGGGTGTGTAGGGGCTACTATATCACACCGCCTTTTCCTAAGTTTGGCATTGTCGAAAGGTAATGTTTTGTGATATCTATGTGTCATGTGTAGGATATATAGTTTCCTGACGGAGAGAAGCTTAGAAGTTGCATATAAGGATTTAGTAGAAAACCTAAAAGGCTTACAGTACATAACTTTAATCAGGGATCGTTGCGCCCTCTCTAGATCTATAAAGTAAGACTTAGCTGCACCTCCCCATACTGAAATGCAATAGATAGTTACTGATTGGGCTAGTGCAATGTATATTTTATTCAGCAGCTCAGTACTCATAACGTGTCTAAGACGTTTGAAAACCCATATAAGCTTTCTTACCCTCCCTATAGTTAGTTCAAGGTGAGGGTACCAGCTTAACCTTTGGTCCACAACAATTCCGAGGTATCTAGCAGAGCTAACTTTCTGAATAGTCGGACAACTGTGAGTGCAATTACAAGGACTACGACAGGAGTGGATTTTAATTTCAAAGTCAGGTGAAGGCTGCGCGTTTAAGTACGGGGCGAAGCATACGTAGTTAGTTTTTTGGGTGTTTAAAGTAAGAAGATTCTCACTAAGCCAGTGACTAACTCTAGCTAGACCCCTTTCAGCCACCAACCTTACACTCTCCCATGTCTTAGCAGTAAAAATAATAGCGGTGTCATCGGCGTAGGACAGTATCCTCCCACCGACGCTCCTTAAGTTGCAGAGGTCATTTATATATATCAAAAAGAGCGTCGGGCCGAGAACACTGCCCTGCGGGACTCCAAATGTAACGTTTTCTTCATCACTGAGAAAATTGCCAATCTTTACCGCCTGCTTTCTATTTTGTAGGTAACTACTGAGAAGGGAGAGAGCAGAGCCTCGGAATCCTATCCTCTCCAGCTTGCGTATCAGTATTGGGATAGAAACGGTGTCAAAAGCTTTCTTGAGGTCCAGAAAGACTACTAGACATTTGTTTCCCCTATCTATTTCTTTTGTTATTGTGGATGCAAGATCCATGGTGGCATCCTGAGTCGACATACCCTTCCTAAACCCATATTGAGACATAGATAAAATGTTGTACTTAGTCAAGTAGCTTATTATTCTAGAGTTCAAAAGCTTCTCAATGATTTTAGAAATAGAGGTCAGCACAGAGATAGGTCGATAGTTGTTAGCTTCGTCGCTATCTCCTCCTTTATACACAGGGGTGACAACGGAGCGCTTAAGAAGATAGGGGAAGGTTCCGGAGTTGAAACAAAGGTTGGCAAGGTCTCTGATCAAAGGAACTAAGATCTCCTTAGCTTGTTTTAAGAAACGGGTAGGGATTCCGTCCCAACCTGGTGCACTCCCCGAGTCTAGGGACGTCAGGGTATTTTCTACTTCCATCTCAGAGGTGTCTAATAAAACAAAAGAGGACAGATTATCGGTGTCCGTGTCAGTTGGTTCCGGAGGTACGAAGCTATTTGAGATATTCTGAGCCAGGGTTTGTCCAATGTCAATAAAAAACTTATTTACATGGTTGGTTGAGGCTTGAGAACATGATTTTATCTTAAGCAGGTTACCATTTGAGCTTTTGGGTGGTTTGTAATGGGTAATTTCATTAATGGTTGACCATAATGCCCTAGGGTTTTTAGCAGATGCTGTAATTTTATCTTTGTTGTATTTATTTCTTAGTTTTTTAATAAGGTTTCCACAGAAGGTTCGGTATCGTTTGTAAGTTATTATTAAAATTTGGTTTAGGGGGTTTGTTTTAAGTTTTAGGTAGATTGTATTTCTTAGTCTAATACACCGTAAGGCACCTGTGGTTATCCAGGGTTTTATCCTTCTTTTGCTATTCGTGACTATTACATTTTTGGTGTTGGAGAGTATAGCTGACCTGACCATCTCAATCAGTGCAAAGGCGTAAGTATCCGGATCTTTAAAGACATTGAAGAAGGATGTATCAGTATTTATCAAACTATTATGAGCATTTTCGTAGTTGATTACGGTTTTGTGCTTTTGAGGTACCGTATGTCGATACTTATTTGCGATTGCTAAAAGAATAAAACAGTGGTCCGTTACAGTTGTATTTAAAACCGCCGTACAAGCCATGTTCCTAGGTTTGTCCAGGCTCAGAAAGACATGGTCAAGACAGCCGTCTCCTCTCGTTGGTAAGTTATGAGACGGCAGCAGTCCATGCAGTGATAGCATATTTAAGTAGGTTAATCTATTATTTCTTTCTTGATTAGTATCTATTGGGGAAACGATTAGGTCAATGTTAATGTCACCTAAAAGCAAAACGTTTTTACTAGTTGTGATATTCTCTAGATAATTATTGAGAGACGTAATGAAATTACCTGCATTTAGGAAAGAAGGTGACCGGTAGATACCTAGTATGGTGTAGTTTGTTAATTGTAACTCCAGACCCGTAGCATTAATAAGATTAAGTTCTTTAAATTTAACTGTAAAATTATTTTTGATGTAAGCAACTACGCCATCACATTGATTAATGTGATTTTTTGTTTGAAATGATGTGTAATTAGCTAATTGCGGTATGTTTTTGTTAGGGTTTAGCCAACATTCTGTAAGAATCAAAATATCTATTTCACGTTTTAGTTGCGCCAGAGTGAGTTGCAAATCGTCAAAATTTTTGTATATGCTTCTAATGTTTTGTGTTGATATAGTTAGATTATACGTAGACTTTTCTAACACTATATTTATTTCCTGTATACTGCCCTTAAGTGAATCCGAGGGCTCAATTTGATCAATTTCATTCAGCGTATCAAAACTATCCATTTATAAATATTAAATTAGAACTCTTGGGGTTGCAACTAGGGTAGTTGGATAGTATAGTTAAAAGCAGGTCAGGTCCGTGTAAGTATACCAGTGTAATGATGAATACTTTGTAAGAAAGTTGGGAGATAATTGGTGTGGGGCCTGTTATGTATTTATAATGTTTATAATATAGGTTTACTCTTTTGTCATTAGGGTTATAGGAGACATGAATGTGTGTAGATAAATTTAAATTTTGTATATGTTTTTGTTTGTTTTGATAATTACAGTGTATTATACGTGGGGTACAAAGTTGGTAGTTGTAGTTATAGGGTAAGGGTGTGTATGCATGTATAGGTTTGTGTGTAGTCCTTTGTGTGAGTTGTGTGGTATAGTGGATACTTGACATTTCCTCAAAAAATATAGGTATTAGGTTGAAGTAAACTGATGTATGTAAGAAAAATAGTGGTAGGAGAAATATACCTATAGTTAGTCATTGTTCTTGCATTAGTTGTTGCACCTGCGCTTCGTGTTGAATATGGATACTTTTAGAGTTATCATCCTTCTTAACCAGTACCTTTCCCATGGAGGTCCAACAGTACTTAACTTTTTGAGCCCTTTTCAGGTCCCGGGCCAAGAAAAACAACCGAGCCCCCTTAGTAGTGAGTTGCTCAGATATAAAGATTGGTGTGTCTTCATTGCTTGTGAAGCCCAGGTGTTTTGCTTGCAGTCGTGTCTTATTTGTAAGATTGAAGTCTTTCACCTTTTTCAGGAAGTCTGATCTCAAAATTGAAGACCTTAGTTCCATTATAATTGTAGGTTTCTTCTCCCTGTCACCCCTTGATTTCAAGCGGAAAATGTCGTTAATATCATAACCATTAATTCCTAAATGAATCGTCTTAGAGAGGTTGACAACCATTTGAATCAGGTCTTCCCTGTTTTCCTGCGCCTTTATAGGTACATTTTTAATTTCTACGCAAGCCTTGCGGGAGTTTCTTTGAAGGTCTTCTACTTTTTCTTCCAAAATGCAGATGTATTCCCGGTCTTTCTGAGCCTGGTTTTCTAATAGTGCAATTTTCCCGCGATACTCCTCGTTTTGTGCAGTTAAGAGAGATACAGCTGCGTCAATTTTAGCATTTGATTCAGTAATCTCTTGTAATTTGCTGGTTATAGATGCGAGTCCCTGACTTTGTGCGGTAACTACCGAGTTAATTAAGTCTTTTATCTCGTCCTTAAAAACGGAGAGGTGATTAGGTGTGGAATCTTCTCCTCTTGGCCGTTTATGACGTTGAGTGATATTATCATTGAACGAAGGGAATACATCACTATTTATTGGTATTCTATTCAGGGAGGGATCAGAAGAGAACTGCGATATTGGAGTTAAGTTTCTGTCCGGTATCGGCGATTGGGACGGAGGCGTGCTTTGCAGTGACATGTTGATGTAGGCCTATTAGAGTCAAGGTTGTCGACAATTAATTATATAATAGCTATTCACTTACTACCGTTAGACAGGTAGCGGGACCAAACACAAGGACGGGCGCACGCGCTGATAGCTATCTCTTGATTTGCGGTAGCTCGGTCTCGCTCTCTCGAGGTGGGCGGAGTTCTTTTGACCGTGTGACTCAGGCCGCAGGCAGCGATGCAGGAACAGGACAGCAATTATGACGGGCCTCTCTTTTACGCAAGACGCGCGGGGGACACGCGGGTTCGCTTCGCTGCACCGGTTAATCGGTCAATGTTTACACCAAAAAGACAACTATGACACTAGTTAATAGGAGCACTTTCGTATGTAATTAGATCAGATTTTTTGAGAAACGTTCGACAACACGTCTGTACTCAATGCTGGTTCGGACGAAAGAGGAAAATAGAAGCAATAGGGAAGCAAATGTTGGGCATAAATTCAACGTTAAATACGCCTAGTGACCGTTCATTCTGACGGACACGACTGAGTGAGGCAGACTGAGCATGTTGTGTGATGACGTCACACCGTAACCGGCAGCCCGCATCGTACGTTACAACTTGTTTTACTTCTAAATCGGAAACTAATTGTCACATCGAAGTAATTCTTTCACTAGTATTTTTGACAGAGAATATGGAATGCTAATAATCAAAATTTGTTAACATTCTTCATTGTGGCATAAATAAACTTACCTAAAACCTGTATCAATCAGTAAGTGATATAAATGCAAATAAGTATTGTATGTGACAAAAATTTCTAAAATGTCACATTTTCCGTGATGTCATCAAAGTTAAAATCTATTAACTGATGGTGCCATCAGTAAAAGTTTGATTTATTAAGCCAGACACAATTGCTTAGCACATAATTATGTTTCTTTATCCAAATTCTACTTACAATAGGAATGTTGAAAAGGTTGGATGCAGTCAGGTCAAAGAAGCTAACCACACCATTACCATAGGCAAGAACCACAAAAGAGCAGTCTGGACTCCACACCAACTTGCGCCATTGAGGATAGCCATCACGGCTCACTAAACAGGTTAAGACATTTACTATTATAAATAAAAAAAAATGGTTGCCTGTAAAGTCGGTTTTACGGGCGAAGATTTTACGTGCCAACGCCAAGAACGTTCGAGAAAGACAAAGACAGAGACACAAGCATGCGCCGATTCAATGCGCCTAATTCTCTAGTGCTGCGCGCGCGGCAGACCGATCATAGTTGAGTGGGAGAGAGACGCAAGGCATTCGGCGGGCCTCTCTCTCGTTCGGTGACTCATCGTAACGTTACCGAGCGTTACACTTTTTCATAAGTGACTCCCAGCCGCAACCTAATTTAAGACGTTGTCACGTCAAAAAAGCAAGTAAAAACTAAATATTTCATTCAATAAACAGTTATATAAAATTTGCTATTCGATTTTTACATGACATTAGAAAATAAAAGAAGACTTAAATTGCAATAAGACAGTTTTAATGAAATACCTGTTGTTCTTGCTGCAATAGTGGCATACTCTGATCTTTTGGTCCTAATCTCCAGTATATTGTCAGTCAAAACTGCAATTACTTTGCCCTCATCTCCGAGTGCGATGTGCCATTTTTGCTGCTTTTCCAAATGCCTTAACAAAATGAAAACATGGTACCATTTATTCTTTCATTAAACGTAACTGTGAACAAATAGCTTCAAAGTTTGTATCATCGTTGTACTTACGCCATTACACCATCGATAAGGCTCTTTTTGGGCCCCAGGAAGTTCACCCATCGCCAAATAGCAGATATATTCTCTGGGAGAATGCTATCAGACTTTTGCTGAAAAAAGCGCGCAGTATGTTATTCCAATGTTGTTAATCTGGCACAGTTGTAAATAATGTTTTTTACTTTATTTATTGATCATTCGTTATTTTCTAATTTGATTTGCATGATTTAAATGCAGGAGAGAATCTTCGTATGAAAAAAAAATACTTTTTTACTTACTATGTATTCTGGCTCTGGTTTCCACTCCGAAAATACATATAATTCGTGTAGAATAGATTTATTTTCCTCCATTTTCGAAAGTTATACACTTTGGCAAGTTTATCACATTAAAATGCACTTTTGCACTTGCACTGCAGACGCAAATCGATCGATCAATACAAAATACGAAACGTCTGTACTATTGTATGTATTGACCGTATGTTTTTGACATTTTGGCAGAAGGTTGACAACTGAGCATTTTCTGCGTAAACTGTACCGGATCTGCTAGAATCGTAATCAATCATAGAGATATAATATTATATTTATTGGTTAAAATATCAAATACATACCGGAACTATACTTAATTAAAATTCACTTAATTTTTACCCGACTGTTGTGTTGTGTTTTTCGCGCGTATCTTGTATTTATGCATATAAACTTCTTTTTGTGTTTTGAACGAGTAGTGGGTATTTCATTTCTAGACGAATCGTTGTTACAACAAAAAGTTAAGGCTGTCAAATCATGAAATCAGGACAATAATAAGTATTTTGCGTGTTGATTTTCGAGGTTACGTTTATATTTATTGCTTAACAAAAATAATGGATATCCTTAGTGAAGTATATTATAAGGTAAATCCGAATTTGCGATACAAACAAGATATTTTTTTACATGTAAAACGTTTTATACTATCCACTCCATGACATTTCAGAGCGCTGCTGAAAACGAAAAGAATTTTCGTTTTTGGGAGGATTATTTACAAAGTCTGAAGAGTTTAGACTTCAGTATATACAGTGATAAGTTAAAAGTTCCCATGTTAGTCCCTATCGGAAGCAGAATATCGTTTAGGGGAGAGATCAAACATACGAACGAGGTAACTGTTGCTCTCGGCGCCGATTACTTCGCCAAATGTTCGCTTAAACAAGCTGAGGTACTCCGACAACACAGAATGAAAGGTAAAACATGAAACATTTTAATAATATTATGTCATTCAATTACCACTAACCTAACATACATTTTAATAGCAACTAACCTAAGAATTTACTTACACAAAAAATACACAATTCTATAACTCCAGCCTAGCCTAGAACAAACTGTTATTCTTAATTGTTTGATTTTTTTAGATGCCCAATCTAAAGTTGACATGTTCCACCAAGAAAAGGAATATTTAGAAAATCAGATGTCATATACACAGAAAACTATTTATGAAAATCAAGGCAAGGAAATTATTGAGTATTATAGTGAAGAAGATGACAAAGCATGGAGGAAAGCACATAGGGAGAAAGTCAGACAGCATAAACAAAATAAAGGCATAGAAGAGAAAGCTGAAACAGAAGATGTTACTGATGAAGAGTTGTGGAACCGGCTAGAAGAACTAGAACTTCAAGAGGAGTTAGAAAATGAACTATCAAGTATGAATTATGACATCCAACAAACAGCAACAACCAAGAAGAAAGCAAGCATACAGGAGTATTTAATTGATGAACTGGAAGACTACATCAAATTAAAAAATGATAATGCTGAGAATGAAAAATCTCATCAAGAAAATTCCAACAGTGGGAAAGATCCGCAAGTCAAAAAAGTTACCTTCAAAGAAACTAAAACCCCAGAGCAACCTTCAAAGTTAGATAAACTGCAGCAAGTAATAGACAAACAGAATGAATTGGAAGAAAAGCTAATTGAATTGAAAAATAGAGAAAGAAGCCAAACTAAAAGTGAAACAGATTTGATGTCAAGATTAGATGAACTTGAAAAGCTAGATGAACTTGAAGATGAAATGGACAGGTAAGAAAAAGAGCCATTCAGGCTTCTGCACACAATTTTAACTTTGTATGTTAATTTATACTTTCTTGTGTGCAACTACCATGTTAGAAAAACAAATGCCAACTAGCAATATTGTTTTCAGGCTAGATGACATAATCGAAAATGAAGATGTTGATGAAGAAGATGAAGAGGAAGATAGAAGTGAAACAAAAGTACCAAAACTAGAAAGAAGAGTGTCTTTTGTTGACGAGGATGACAGCAATACTTTACATATTACCTTCAAACACAGCTCTACAGACACTAACCATGAACCTTATAATCCAAACAATGGTATACAGAAACCAAGCGATATCTATGATGCACATTCCAAACGTTTTGGTAATGGGACTACATCTATTCTTAAAAAGTCAAAATATGAAGCAGTGACAGTCACACCTGATGCAAAGACACCCATAGAGAGAGGAGTACACTTTGATAATCAGGATAGTAACAAAGCTGAAACTATTGTGATAAAAGATGTTGTAGAGAAAGTTACTCAAGCAGATCCTAAGTTAATAAGCCATGCAAGGCCTTCGAGTTTATTTAAGAAAAAACGTATGCAAAATAAACAATAGAATAGAAGATAATTAAAATCTAAAACTACCTATTAAAGATTGCTTACTCACTGGTATGCCATGTTTCATTTCATGTACTTTCTTGGAACTATACTGCTTAAAAGTACTTTAAGAACTTTTTAAGTATTTAAATAGACAGGATTTTATGAATGGAGAAAGGAGGACCTTTACCCTGCAGCCCTATAATGACAAACTAATAAAATGAAAGCTATCGTAAAAACCGTTTTTGAACGAAACTAAAAAAGTCAAGTTTTACTTTGACAGATCCATATTATTTTTGAGGTTATGTTGTGATTGCTTTGAGTCATTTTATTAAAGTATAAAGAATAAGTTCCATTCACAAGACTAATCCAAAATGCTGTCACGTAGCTGGAGGCATATGTTTAGGCGATATTCCCAAGCCGTTACTTTTCGAACCATTGAGAACTCGCCCGTAAGTTTATCCTTTCAATTGCCGAATATAAACTATACTATTTTATTACTTAAATACAAGACCAAGGGAATATTCATCATTTACTCAAGCTAAAAGTAAACCACATTCATCGTTTTTTCTTTCAGTCCCAGCACAATGAAAAGCAAGAAGGTTTATTCTACACCATGAACCCAGATCTGTGCAAACAGCTCTTTGGTCACGGCGGGTTTCCAAAAAGTTTTATGCAACAGACCAAGACCTTCACAGAAACAGCCATAATGGTGCGCCAGCCAGCATTGGACCTCATGAATTGTATAAGATCTAGTGATATGGACAAGCCAGTCATTAGATATGTTCTTTGTATCCTTTTCTATTCATATTCTAAACACTAATGGCACTCTGAAAGCATGCATAGTAGAAAGACAGACAAAAACAGCAGTAGATAGAACAAACTGCTAATGATGTCTTTAATTTTTAAAGAACTCTGAGACTCTGAGATTTACTTTTCTCTCACAGATTGTCACCCCCTCAAGGTTGTTTGTACCAATATCTTTGTACCAAGGGCTGGAAAATGATTTTTATTTTACAACTAGAATTACTTGTGTAATAGATCTTCCAGTTGTTTTATCCATTATTGGTTTAAGAGGTACAAACATCTTATTGTTATTTATTATATACATTTGAATAGTTTCCTTAGCATTACATCAGTTGGTGAGAAAGGCACAGGCAAATCAATCACACTAGCCCATCTCCTACACTATGCCTATGAAGAGGGCTACCTCATTGTACATGTACCTTGGGGTGAGTTACTTTAAACATTTCTAGCTCACAAAAATAATCTACTGAACAATACAGATATTGCTGTGAGTTTTGATTGTTTGGTGATTTTTTTATTATTTTCAGCAGTGTTTATCAATACTGTAAATTATACAGTACAGTATGTTCACTGTGCATTACCTTCCTACCTATTATCCCTCTTGCATCACTTCCCATCTTCTAGACCAGGGATTTTCAAAATATGGGGCGCGGCGCGCCACCCCAGGGGGGTGCAAAGACCTGCAAAGGGGGGCGTAGGCTAATAGTATGGTTAAGGACCTTATTAACACATTACCTACGTTTACGCCCTACCTATTTTATACAAACTTGGTAACATACATATATATACTTACACTGGCTTAAAAAATACTGAAAATATGGTTGGATATGGGGAATAATGGGGCACTGAATGTTTTGGTCGGTCGTCGTTTAGGTCGTTCGACAACAGATGCGGGTGTTGCTTTGTTAAAGCACATATTTAATGCGTGGGAGAACGCTCAAAATGCAATCGGTATTTTCTGCGATCTCTCTAAAGCTTTTGATTGCGTTCACCATGACACGCTTTTACGGAAACTACGTCATTACGGTGTTCAAAATGAAGCCTTAAATGTAATAGGCTCATACTTACAAAACAGATTCCAATGTGTAGATGTTAATGGCGCGAAATCTTCTGGGCTACCTGTTCAGCTAGGAGTACCTCAAGGCTCGATACTGGGTCCATTTTTATTCTTGGTTTATATTAACGACCTACCATATCATTTAAAGGGTATTTGTGACGTTGTACTCTTTGCTGATGATACGTCTCTTGTTTTTAAAGTAGATAGAAATAGACAAGATTTTAACGATGTAAACAGCGCGCTATCAATGGTCACGGATTGGTTCACGTCAAATAACCTTGTTCTTAATGCCAATAAAACTAAATGTATTAAATTCGCTCTACCCAATGTTAGAAATCTTGGTCCCAACATTGTCCTTGGCAATGAGAAGCTTAAAACTGTAGACTCAGCAGTGTTCCTGGGTATAACAGTAGATTCAAAATTACAATGGGGTCCACACATATCAAGCCTAGCGGGAAGGCTAAGTTCGGCCGCATACGCCGTCAGAAAAGTTAGACAATACACTGACGTTGACACGGCACGATTGGTCTATTTTAGTTATTTCCATAGCGTCATGTCCTATGGTATTCTGCTGTGGGGCAAAGCCGCTGATATCCAGAATGTATTTGTTCTGCAGAAGCGAGCGGTTCGTGCAATTTACCAGCTAGGTGCCCGGGTTTCTCTGAGAGATTTTTTTAAAGAGATTGGTATTCTCACTGTGGCTTCTCAATTCATCTTGGCCAACATTTTATATATTAGGCAAAATATCCATCTATATAGTAAGAACAGTGATATTCACAACATCAACACTAGAAATAAGCATAAACTACGTGCTCCCTTCCACCGGCTTCATAAGGTTCATAATTCATTTGTAGGGCTTGGTATAACTTTTTATAACAAGCTACCTGCTTCTTTTCTAGATTTGCCATTTAATGCATTTAAAGCTAAAGTAAAATCTAACCTTTGTTTAAAAGCATACTATTCCATTAACGACTATTTAGATGATAAGCATAGTTGGTCACTGTGTTGAACTCAAGACGATTATTTTTATATTATTTTTTCTCCTTCATGTTTTTTCGCCAAATTAGCTTATTGATACGTTACATGTCTTCGTCATGTAATTTTATATTTTACTTTTTTTTGTTTATATACTTGTTTCATTTTGTGTGTTTTTACTTATTGGCATGTGGTTAACTAGTGACCTCGAGCATTGACTGAATATAATTAATTAATTATTTATATTTATCTTTTTATGCTTAGCTTATTTCTTTTGCACTATGGTCCTAGTTTATCACCTGTGACTTCTTCACTGCACGTGTAAGCGGGCACACCCTTTAGACTGGTGAATTTATTATTTAGACTTGGGTATTTTTTGTTTATTTGTTTTTATATATAATTGGTGTTTGCTAGCTGACAAGTGACAATGAATGAATAATTTCTTATTTTTTTTATAATTTTTTGTCATAATATAAATTGTATAAAATCTGGTTCTTCTAACCTGACAGACAGATGTGTTGCTGGGGAGTTTGTTCCGCCACTTCTTCTTCCCAGCTAAAACACTAGGAAGTGGCGAAGAGCAGGGCGTTTTTGTGGGACTGTCTCTTGTAATGTGACGTTCAAAAAGTGCTGATTATCAGCCTAATTTGAATAAATGACTTTTGACTTTGACTTTTGACTTTGTTCTTTAGAAAGGGGGCACATGATGAAAAAGTTTGGGAACCCCTGTTCTAGACAGTAGTTAGGTAATGCACTGACTACAACTACTAATATTGTAACATGATGTAAGCAATATGCTAAGTAACATTGCAAGACAAGAAACTTGAAAAATATTAGATCAGATACAATTACTTGATTGTTTGGGAAATTGTATAAACACAATATTTAAAGTAATAGCAAATAACTAAAATCATTTTTGACTTGTAGTGTCAGAATGGCTCAGGCGTGTGACGCGCCACAAGGAGATGGCCAACTCGCAGACACGCGAGGGCTTCGTAGACCTGCCGCTGGATGCTGCTACTTGGCTTATACATTTCAAGAGCCAGAACCAGACACTGCTCAAATCTGGTGATGTAAGTAATTCAGTTGTTCCTCAACAAAGTTATTTTAGCTGAAAAACTTTCGCTACTGTGTGGTGTCCTCTAGCCTTGCTACATACAAGTACCACTAGTATACTTCCAGTAAAGCAAACTTGCATCTCAAATTTCGTGTTTTTTTTAGGAAGACTTTTTTTGTGTTGGTATCTCATCGGCTTGTACTAAGTACTTAGGTCAGGCGTTAAAATACCCTCCAACATATGGAACAGTTGTAACACCCAACCAATGAGGAACGGAATCGTGCTTTTCCATGCTCCTATCCTCTTCTGTCGCTCGGAAAGTCGGAACTGTCATTCGCTAGAGTGAGAAACAGAGCGGGAATGCAAACTCATGGCAGCATCAACGATGTGGTCTGCTGCAGCACGTCAGCTGCCAGATGAGGTTCAAACCTGTATGTAAGGCTGGCGCAGTGGCTGGGCGTTTGGCTGTTGCGCTGCTTGTTTGATTCCCGCAGGGAACGGCCTACAGATAAGTATAAGTATAATCTTAAATAATCATACTTTTTTCCAGTTGAAACTCTCCAAAGAATATGTGTGGAGTAAACGTGAGAAGACGGAGGCGGGCGCTCCACTGTCGGCGCTCGTGGAACATGGCATCAGCCGCGTCAAGTACGCCTGTGACGTCATCGACGCGCTTGTCGACGAGATCAAGATACTGTCCAGTAACAAACAGTAGGTTTTATTTCAGGTTTTTGTTGATTATCAGTTTCTAATACTCCCCCAGCTGAAACCCGCAGGTCTGGGCTATAATGCGACAAGCGACACACATTGTGCCTTGGTAGAAAGTTAACATATTAAAGTTCTTGTATTAATTGATTTACAACATTATTTTTACTTAATGCGAAACCTGAGTTTGTTTAGAATAAGTTACTAAATCGAGAGTGCAATATTCAATGGACACTCAGTACTTCAGTAGGTATACGCAATCATACGTACAACACACAACAACAACGACACAAGTCATAGCGGCAACTAGACGCGTGCGGTGAACGTATATTTGTGAAAAAATCAACAAAATCACAACTTGTTTTGAAATTTTCTTCATAGTTTCTTTACACAAAAAATAATGCTGAATACTAATATTATTAATAATAATATTAAAGCCGAAGAGTTGGTTTGTATGGTAAAACCCGCAAATCTCAGGAACTACTAGATCGACTGATACATTATTTTAATGATGGATAGCCCTAAATGGGCCATCCGTCATTAAAATAATGTCGAGCTGGATAGAATCTAAGACCAGGTGAATCGAAAGAACTGGAAGTCATTTGCACCAGTGGGATGATGTGGGCTAACTGTAACAGCTGTTTTATCGCCGTAGGCTATTTATTCTACATCACGCTACGACCTGATCCGCTGATCAGCACCCGCTCGTGAAACTTCTGAGCCCAGCTAGATAAATTGAATCCTGTCTCCTAAACTAGACTTGTATCTAAGGAGGCAGTATCTGGTTATTTGTTGTAGTAAATTAAACTTTACCTATCGAATATCAGCCTTGAGACGTGCACTCCCCAGTCCACCCACAGGATATAGAAACGGCGAGGTTGCGAATCCGTCATTTGTCAATGCTCTGTGATCTACTCACTAGGCATTAGTGTTAGTTTACAAGACATTTTTAGCTCAAACTAGCAAGTTGTAAACAACGCTATTTAAGTTAGTTACTCATACTTTCAGTTATTGCGACATTTCGCCAGTGATAGTATTTAACTCTAGAATATTTTTGGTTTTAGATGCAAAACTTTCGTGGCGATCGATGGTTTCAACGGCTTCTTCTACCCGCTGACACGACTCAACACCCCTACAAAGAAGAAAGTCAAGTCTGACGAAGTCACCCTCACTACTTCCTTCCTGAAACTTACAACCAATGACTGGGTAGGGTTTCGCTCAAAAAAAGTTAAACATTTTCATGTTTAACTTTTTTCTCGGTATCTAATTTTATATTCATTAACAAAAATTTCATCATGGTGATTTTACAGACTAACGGCGCCATAGTAGTATCTGCAGATCAACTGGCAGTCCCTGATGATCACCAAGAAAGTTACTTGCCAAAATATTTGCTGTTCAAAAAGGTAAAGATATTTTTTTGTTTTTAAGAAATATTTAAAAATTTAATTATATGTATAGAAAACAATAAATGGACGAAATAGGTACTTACTTACTTAATACTTACCTTCATGTTGAGATTTAAAAACAAGCTGGCTACAATTTGACCTATGTAGTGGATTGGTTCCTGTTTGCATAAATAAGTCCAATGAAGAATGTTAACTAATTTTGATTATTAGCAGTCCATATTCTCTGTCAAAAATAAAAATACTAGTGAAAGAATTACTTATATATGTCAATTAGTTTCCGATTTAGAAGTTTAGTAAAACAAGACGCGGGCTGCCGGTTACGATGTGACGTCATCACACAACATGCTCAGTCTGGCTCATTCAGTCCGCTCGTGGACGCGCGCCCTTACCGTTGAAATTATAACTAAATACTTTTAAAAAAGTCCAATCTAAATACTAGGAAATCATGTGTTGTGCCTAAATGTAAAAATACAACGCGCGGCGCATTGTGAAATGACGTCACAAGCGGTCACGTGACTGTTAGCGGGCTCGATATTTTTCGAAACTTTGAATGCCTATAAAATCAAAACTACTAGGTTTTTTTTACTACAACAAAAACTAGTGTGTTTGTATACATGCAGGCTTTACTGAGACAACATTTCAAGCGATTTGGCATACCTAGTAACATTTTCCATTATTGTAAGAAAATTAAGCAAATGCCTTAAACCTTTTATGTTACTTTCTAAATTATAAGGCCATGAATATTTTTTCGTCAAAAATAGCCAGTACCTTTTTAATTGGTGACATTGGTAATGAAATCAACTAAAAAGGTCTACCTACTCTTGAATTTTTTATACTGAGTAGGCTAGCTTGAACTAATGGTTTTCTTTTCTTTTACAGGGCTTTGAACATTTAGACCCATTTGTGCCAATAGAAGTAGGCAGGTACAATGAAAAAGAGTTCCTATGCTGTGTTGAATACTACAGGGACCGGCTATGGTTGAGAGGGCCTCCAGAAATTGAAACAGAGCTGAAGTTCACCAGTGCATGCAACCCTTACAAGTTTATGGAACAGTGTGCACCTTTGTAACTTAGTCTTAAATGTATTGTAATATAATGTAGTTGGTATTTAATTTTGGTTTTATTTTAGTGATTTAACTTATGCACATAAAACTTAAAAGTAGGTACCATTAAATTTAGAACAGATTAGTACATACAATAGATAAATACAACATACATTTGTAGTTGTTTGCCATAAATGAAACAAAAACATATACTGATTTAATAATTTATTTTGCTGAACATATTATCTACAGAATTCGTGCTTACAACAAATACTTAAACATCATAACCGACAATGTGGCGTTTGCCGATGCACTCTCCAACGTAGAACCAGAAAATGACCTCCATGCCGACGAGGGTGTTGAGTGAAGCCTGCTTTATGGTCTGATTCTTCCATGCACCACTCCTAGCACTTGCCAGTAGTTTACCGATGCCAGCCTTGATCTGTGAGATCTCACTCAGTTTAGGAGGTGCAAGCTCTACCTTTGCATACTTCAGAAAGATATTGAATTTAGGGCGGGCTGCTGTGATTCCGGCTGAAACATATTATTTAATTCAATTTACAAAGATGTAGGTAATAGATTAGTTGAATGGTAATCCATGACAGTTCAGTTTTGTTTTCTGTACAACTATACATTGTGCGATGATAGTGAAACAGTGTAAGTGAGCCGTAAAATATATTTTAACTAGCTTTTGCCCGCGGCTTCGCTCGCGTTAAATTCGAGGTAACACAGTTCCCCTTGCGCCTTATTGATTTGTAATAGCAACGCTAAGTTTTCTCTTCCCTTCCCTCTTTCTCCCTCACATCCCAGTTTTTTAAAATAAATATTAGCCTATGTCCGTCTCCTGGTTCCCAACTATCTCTGTACCAAAATTCATCAAAATCGGTGTAGCCATTAAAGCGTGAAGAGGTAACAAACAAACAAACAAACTCACTTTCGCTTTTATAATATTAGTAAGGAAGTAAGGATTTACGTTAATTTCGTCATAACCTTCAATCCGATATTTTAACCACAATTACATAATACTGAGGTAAGTAAAACAGACCTTCCATAATAAATTATCTAAACTCACAATTTAACATAACAATACTTACAGCCGATCAAACTCGGTATTTTGGCGACTGCACCTGCCATTTTGCTAATTTAATCAAAACAACTGCAGTACAATCTAAAAAATTAACTTCGGAATGGTAATGGAAGAAAGATACCGATCTGTCAAGTTGCCATTTGACGTTTAGTTAGTTAGAGAAGTTCCATCATTACTGTAAGTAAAACCGAAATTGGGTTGTGAATCGTTTATTGAAAACGATTTGTGTGGAATGTGGATTGCAACAGTTCTGCTGCTTCCAAAAAGTTTGAAACTTTTTTTTTCAAAACTTGTGACTTTTCTCTCCCTATACTGCAACTTTTATTTTTCCCTGGACCTAACTTCTCGGTTTTTATTCTAGTAACACTCATATTGTGCTATGTATATTATTATACTCTTTGGTGCTATGCTACGTCGATGATTTTCTGTCAAACGTGTTTGTCAAGTGGAACCGGCGATCACAGCATTTATTAGAAAATTAGCCAAATACTATTAGAAAATAAGATTGTGAATATTTAATCAGGGAGACCTCTGATTTATTAGGCTATAGAAATGCATTTTCATGGTATGTTTTCACTCTTTCATACAATAATACTAACATTAGCGTGGCACCATAAAAGTACGGTTTTCCTGATGTTCTATTAATATTATTGCTGATTTTAAAGTTTATGCTCCTTTTTTTGGCTGTAAGTAAAGTCTCGGTAATATTAGAAAGGTCTTATAAGGGTTTGTTTATGTTAAAATCTTTAGGACACGTCATTGTTTCTCAGGCGTCGCCGGCCGTAGTATTCATTGTACAGGTTAATTATTGTTTTTACCAAAATAACTGCAGTTCTTTATTTCAAATTGTATCATTTAAAATTATCTTGATACTCTGCGAATGACAAGCTTCTACACATGTTGCTATGTTACCAAACCTGAATGTGATAAGAAACACTAAATGCAATCACGATTTTAACGCCTGCACTGAAAATGCAATTACACTATGTAATTATTGTTCAAAACATTATTAAATCAAATCATTAATATATTTTCAGCTCTATTCCTGTTATTACTAAGTGCACTATCACTGAGCAATGGAAACACTCTGCAAGGCACAATAGACCTTAAGAAGCTACAGACTATCCTGCAGGAGAATGTGAAGAGTAATGACATCACATCATTGTACTACTCAGTCAAGGGGCTTGCAGAGTTAAATGCTGATATTCCTAATATTTGTGAGGTGAGTTACATTACTAATTAAGATTTTATTGAGGTCAGATTACTATCTAGAATTCAATTTGATTTATAATTGTTTAGATATTAGTAATTACATGTTAATTTGGAATTGGGTGTTAGTACATAAGTAATTCTGTAATTACTTAGTTTAAAATGTGTGTCTAGTGTACCTTTGATATAAATTGTATGCTCTTTAAACATCTTTTTGTAGTGAAACCTACATTTACAAATAGATTTGATTTGATCTATTCCAAACATAACTGTGGATTTAGTTAGTACACTGTTTAGTTGCCTTAAATACAGAATTGTATCACAATATGAATTGTAATTGTATGGAACAGAGAGCCTTTGCCCTCTAGTGTGAAAATAGGGGATTTAGTTGCTTCATAAGATTTAGCAGCTAACTAAGGACTATATGAATTAATAATCCTCAGCACATACAAAAAGTTGGAAAAATTTATGAACGAGAAGGAAAATGACTAATAGGTTCCTTAATAAATTAAATTTTATTATTACAGCATATAAAAACCATCAAATATGACACTAAGAACATTGAACAAGGGTTCCAACTGGCAAATGCTGCGGCTATATCCAGCTGCCTCAACTCCTTAAAGCCAGAAGTCTTGTCTCCAGCTACCCAAGTGCTGGACAAGAAGGATGCCACAATCTCTGACATTTACCATGCCGTTTACACGTTGAAGGCATTTGGCAAGGGTAGCGTTTATGACAAGGAAGATGCTTTGAAAAATCTTATTCAGTTGCTGAAGAAAGATGATTCGCCCGCTAAGTGAGTACTTTAAACAAATAACTAGCATTTGTCTAGCTATAAACTAGCATTAGCTTGCGTGTCTAATTCTGTCTAGCCGTTTTAGCATGAAGTTGTATAAAAATCATAAAATTCGCGTATGAATCCGAAAATTCATTTATGCACGCACCGCAATTGTAGGCCAATACTCTGAGAAAGAGTACTGCTCATCCCGTTCGGATCCTCAATTTCGTGGCTACTTAGTTTTTCCTTTTGCAAACACAACTTCAATTCAGTTTTATGGGTGTATGCCTAGTTTCATTGATAATTCCGTTCAAAGTTGAAACAACAACAATGTATGCATGCATAGGATTTAATTTTGTTTGCCGACACGCATACGAGCCCACGAGTAATACGTACGTAGCCCTAAAAGGCCTTTTACTTCATAATTCCTTTATTATGCGTGCAACTGCCACGCTGCTAATGAAATGATCATCATCACAAGTATAACAATTACTTTCCTCTCAGCTACGGCTACGTGTTCGCTCTGTGTGAGCACATGGGCTGCGGCGCGTGGACGGCGTCGCACGCGGAGGGCGTGCTGCTGGCTGCCGACGAGAGCGACTCCAAGGCGCTGCACTTTGAAGGAGGCCTGCCCGTCACCTCCAACCTGCTGTCTAGCATTCAAAGGTAAGTTATCAAAAACATAAAAGAACTTTTTGTTAACTTCTTTCAATTTATCCTTACCAGTAATGTATAATGGGTTGAATTCAGACAAAGTTCGGAGGGATATCCTGTTTGGTGGCAGCAAGCTTCCTCATGTATCCTCACCATAAATACTAGTTACTTAGACATACCACCAATACCATAAAGGATCATGGGCATTTTTCTATGAATGGGTGTCGGACCAACCAACTTTAAATTTTGCTTAAACTTGAATAGTAGTTTATAATTAGCTGTAGCTTCACTTCATTCTTATGTTACATAAAAACAAAAAAGATTCTGCTACAGTCCCAGTCACAAGACATAATAACTTCTGAAAGTACTGTAGATGCCCAAAGTACTTTAGTTTGCTGTTTTAAAAAAATAACAATTTAACTTTTTATAAATGTAAACAACTAAGCAACTTAGGTGTTGATACAACTTTAAATTCTCCTAACAGGACATACAAGAGCCTGAAAAAGCCATCTCCCTTGAGCGATGACCAGAGGTACAAGTTCGCAGAGTACTTGTTGTCGCGTCGGTCTGTCAACACGCCCAAAGGAGCCGCCCTCCTGATCGAAGCCGCCACCGCGCTCTCTGACGATGTGGTAAGGATGAAATTTCCTTTTTTAGGATTCTGTACGTGCAAATAACAAAATGGAACCCTTATAGGATCTCCTTCTTGTTTGTTCATCTATCTGTCAAGATGCTCTGAAATAAGTATCAAATATCAGGTCTTCAATCCCACCGTCGTAACATAAAAGGGCCCACGTTTCTTTAGATAAGCTTTCGGCAGAATCCCTTAGAGAGGAGTGCCTTTTATATTATTAAAGAACTCTTCGAGTTTTTCTCCCGTTAATTTCAAGTAACACAACTATCTACTTTGTCCACAGCCATCCCCAATCAGTATCACAATCAAAGGCAAGAAATACATCACCTCGGAATCGGACACCATTGAGTTCTCTATCACCGACCTCATCGGACGCCCCGTCAAACTCCTGAAGCCCGAGGAAGTGGTCGCACAGTCCGGCACCCGCCTAGCCGACGACGTCGTTGTTCTATCCAAACAACCTCTGACTCAAAAACCTAATGAACCTACAACTTTCATCCTTAACCTTAGCAAAATTAAGGCTCAATATGGCCTATACAAGATCGCTTTAAGCGCAGGTTCTAAGACTGCGAATGTAAATGTGGCGGTGTTGGGAGAGATTCAAGTGACAAGTGTGGAGGTCGGTATTGGTGATGTGGACGGAACTACCAGCCCTAAGGTCACGACTGTTGCCTACCCGAATAAATTGACGGAGAAACTCCAGGCTGATAATTTGCAGAAGTAAGTATGAACAAATTTAATCCTAGCCAAGAATTGTAACCATCTCATTACAACATTTTCGCCTAGCAGTTGAAGCTAAGTAAGCATGATTCTAGTTTATTTAGGTACGACGCAATAATATATTAAATTAGACTATTTTTTTATATGCGTATACATAATTATATACTTAGAGAGTGCATGTTATAATCATTATAGGGTCTATGTCATTACCACTTAAAACGGGATATTCAGTATTTACCATGTTGAATGTAATTTAATGATACAGTTGGTAACCATTAGTGGCAGTACATTCATGGCTTGCTCATAAAACTGTTCGTGATTTTAGAGTTTCTGGACAGTCTGCGAATATTGTAATGAAACCTACATTTACTAGTACATTTGATCTACCTCATGGACTTGCCATATTGAAAAGCCACTGGTGAAAATGTCAGTTTAAAACTAATGTAACATGTCCTATTTGTTGATCAGGGTGACGCTAAAGTTCAACGTGCGCGACAAATACAACAAGCCGGTGTTGGTGCAGCAAGCCTTCGTGCGCGTCGGCAGCGCCAACAGTGACGACGAGACCATCTTCGTGGCTGAGCCCGACAACACCAAGGCGTATAAAGTTGAACTTGTAAGTACTTTGTAATGTAGATCCTACAATGTGATAAATTAACCCATTTATACAAAAAGACTGAAAATCAGCAGCTTTTTGAACTATAAAATTGTATAAAGCTGTCCACCAAAATGCTTTCGCCACTTCTTAGTGGGGTAGTCTTTTTATCTGGGGAAAAAACGACGGAACCAACTCCGCAGCAACAGATTCGCCTTCCAGCTTACATTTACACATACCACTAATCTGCACATTTTTTGTCCGATTGAAAAGTGAAGACCACAGTTAACATCAACGACGTACTTATACTAGACTGAGCTCTCAAGGGCAACTGTAACGCGGTGGGCAGGTAGTTTAAAAATTCACAAAGACAATATCTAAGTGGCAACCACAACCTTGGATTTGCCCAGTACATAACTGGCGAAATGTGTAGTAGCAGTACACACAAGTGTACAAGTTTGGCTCTTATAACCTACTACTCTTCATGGTGTTAATGTTCCTGAACCTTCTGCTTGACTCCTTGGCCTTGGCCGTAATGTTGGCGCTCGGTACTCCACTGTGCCTCGCTAGGCCTGTTCGCACTGTTCTCTGAGCGTACTCAAACTGCCCGATATGCGCCCACTACCCAGGCGAAGAATGTGCTTAACAGCTTTATTCCTGAGGAACCGGTTTTTGATATGTTTAGTAAAGCTATGCTTCATCCTACTTCCTACTAATATTAAAAAAGCGAATGTTTTTGAGGATGCATGGATGTTTGTCTTTCACGTCAATACGGCTGAACAGATCTTGATGAAATTTGGCACAGAGGTAGATTATAGTCAGGAATAACACATAGGATTTTTTTTACGTTATTGCATAAAGTTCTGTAGTTAATGTTATGTTGTTGGCTAGCTGTACGCATTGCTGCAAACTGTGAGTACAGCAGGTGTCTATATTAATAAATAAATAACTGTGTAAACGCGGAATAAGGACTTACTGTAATGTTTCTTTTTTTCCACCAGAATGTGGGCAGCATCGCTAAGCACCTGAACTTCGCGTCGGACGCGTACTCGCTGACCATCTACCTCGGTGACAGCGCGGTGTCCAACCCGATCGCGTGGCCCGTCGGGGAGGTGCTCTTCAACTTCGGCAAGGACGCTTATGCAGTCGGTGAGTTGTGACAAATAATCATATGAAAAAGCCATTTGTACATTTGTAGGTCACACATATCAGAACAGACCATAAACATAATTCATAATCATTTATATGCATGGGTAATTACATAAAGCTGTTTAAAAAAATAGCACTGTCTAACCATATTACACTTTGAGGCATGCAAATCACAAGCTTATTTAATACAAATATAATTGCAGAAATAATTTATATTAACAGCACAATTTAGGTGCTATTAAATATGCTTGATGTTGCAATTAGTTTTGCACAGTCGTGTCTAACGGTCAGCGCATACTGAGCAGACTACGTAAAGTTAGTTATACTTTGCGTTGCCGGGACAAATATAGCATGCTTAAAATGAAAAATCATTTCAATGAAAGCTATTTAAGAGATTGCCAGGGCCACCGCCTGCCGGGGTTGCGGGTTCTTCTTCGAAAGAGATACCGCGGCCTCGGAACGTCAAGGGCAATAGAAGGAACATGGGTGGGTTTTATTCAGTACGAGTCTGACACTCCCCCAAGTTAAATTATTTGATGATTTCCTATCCGCAAAAAAAATCTTCTCTATTTTAATTTAACCGTGAATTCGTTTATTTTCAATGGCACTTTAGGGTTGTCATCGTCTGCCTAGCCTTATTATAACTATATTGGGGTCAGCTTCTGCCTATCTGACTTCCACAACCCATTTAGTACTGGATAATGAGATACCCCTTCATAAGACTGGTTGTCAAACTTTCGGGCCACTAACTACTTGTAACGACTGTCAAAGATCTATAAATGACAACTGGGACTAACGGCTCAACGTGCTTTCCGTGGCTCAGAAAACTCGTAATATATGGTCTATGTAATGTGTGGTCAGGGTCACCCATCCATTTCCAATCGTACGAAAACTACTTCCGTTGCGAATGAATGCGGATGCTTGCTGTGTTGCCTTCACCAAATGACGCCCTTACGTGACAGATTGAGAAAGAGATACTTAAAAACGCTGATCCGATCATGCTCCTGAACGAAATGGTTTCCGCTAGGCACTCCAGTAACATCAACATCGACGCCGTACCGCGGTCCGCTGCCGGAGATCGCGCACATCTTCCGCTCGCCGGAGGCCCGGCCGGCGCGTGCGGTGTCGGACGTGTTCGCGCTGGCGTGCGCGGCGCCGCTGTTGCTGCTGCTGCTGCTGTGGGCCAAGCTCGGCCTCAACTTCGGCAACTTCCCCTTGACGCCTAGTGCCTTGGTGTTCCATCTGGCTTTGGGAGGTTAGTACAAGATTATCTAATAGGTGTTACATAAACGGAATATCTCTCGTATGATGACAATGAAACTGAACAACTTTTTTTCTCCAAGTTTCTTCTAATAACTTTACACCCTGTTCTTTATTTTATTTTTATTTTATTTTATTACTTTTAAGAAAACTTACAGCTAATACAGTTAAATAGTCAGATACAATAATATGAAAACGAAGGCCAATTACAAGTTTCCACTTATAAAATACGACGTGTAACGGAATAAGCGCAAGACCTCATACACCCCAATTAGAATATTAATTTATAAGACTAAATTAACATATGCAATTTCATTTAGTTAAACCTCCCCTAGTTTTTTTTAATAAGATGTTTACCCTGAGTAAGTGTCAGACGTTTGGGCACATGACTCAATCTGTACGTGTGTGCGTACAGATCGAATCGTGTGCGCCCCGCCCCGCACACAAATGTACCAGCTGACTAGCATGCGTACGGCTGTAGGTACCTACGTTAGTTCAATGTCCGAACAAAATAACGCACAGAATACGGAATAAGATTAATAAATTACGTGTAATGTGACTATTATTGATAAATAATTTGCTAGTAAAATTATGATTCCTTCTTTCCATCACACTTTCACAGGCTTAAGACTGTCGGATTTGAATATTTTTGTTTAATTTTAAGTAAGTACTGCGATCTATTTATTAAAGACCGCTTTACTATTAAATAATTAATGTTATCTCTGATGCGCAGGGTAGTAACTACCTAACTATTGCGATGTCGTACCTATTCAAAACCGGCGTGTTTAGAAAGACTAAAATCGTAATATTTACAGGTATTAAAATCGATAAATGATAAAATTAGGTACTCACATGATTGAACAAACGAAGAAATAGTGTAAATTAATGTAAATAACATTAATTTACACTGCACTTGCACTTGCACGTTTTCTTAAGATTAATTTTAGTCTGTTAAGCACATTAGTTTCACTTTTCACTACAATGAATGCAAGTTAAATTTTTTCTTTAAGGTCTTCAACATTTGTTACATAAACAAGCTTCAGCCTCGTTTACATAAACAAGCGATTTTATTCGACCCCACAAATAAAAATCTAACGGCGTAAGATCAGGCGACCTGGGTCCAACGGGGGCCATAGGTATTCCGTATCCAGATGCCGTCGCACGTTCCATGAGAAATGCGCGGGTGCACCGTCGATGAAGAGAGTACCGGAGTCCCTCAGACGCTGAGTTGCGCTTAGCATTGCCCGGGCGCTTACTCGGGTACCATATCTAATATTAAACTCGCGGCATGCTAACTCGACATTGTCATTACAACGAGCCAGGGTCCTCACCATCTCCGTGTACTGAATATGGGTGTACTGGAATGACATCGCGCGCGTAAACAAAACACAACTCTTACCGTCCGCGGACAAAAATTTACTAACGTAGGTTACGTAGGTAACGCGTTTGATGTTCGGCGCATGCGGCGGTGCCTATGGCGGCGGCGGTAACACTTTGATTTATACCGCCACTAAGGCGGTATAAACCAAATACAATCATGCGTTTAAATAAGCTTTAATACTTTAAGATAAGTTCTAAATTTCCGCAACTAATATGTTTTTTAACGTAGCTAGTGCAAGTTGAGTGAATTACAAATACATTCGTGCATTTAAAAAGTCTTTATGTCTTTGAGTTAAAGTCACAATTTCTTTAAACAAAATGTATTTTTACCTTGTTATGTTTACGTGGTGGACATATTTTCAATTAGATGAAAGATATTTTCGTGAAAAATTAACACATATAAATAATGACGGGAATCGATTCAGAAGCCCATTCTGAGCAAACTATTTTCAGGTCTTGCGCTTATTACGTTACACTTTGTATATGTATAAAATTAACAAAAGGCATAACCAGCGTGATAGTTAAACATCTAAATAATATTTGAACAGAATAGAAAACAAACAAAAACACATTTCAGAAAAAAGTTAATCTTGAAAGAAAAAGTTATTCAACTTTTTTTTTAATTTTTGGACACTATTTGTAAATAAATCTAGGTCAACATCACGGCAAACGATATTAAATATTCGACATACTCTTATAATATAAGAATTATTCCTGTAGACAGTTTTAACTATAGGTACATGAAGGAGACGAGGTCTCCTAAGAAACACAGAAGGTACACGAAGTCCAATCTTGGCCACCAGCTCAGGGACGTCAATAGAACCGTTCATTACATTATAAAGGAAAGCAAGATCTGCAATTTTTCTTCGCTCATGTAAAGGAAGAATATGAAATTTCTTACACCGTCTAGTATAATTAGGAAGATAAGAATTTGAACGATATTGAATATACCTTAAAAATCTCTTTTGTATATTTCGGCTGGAGCCAGGACTTGGTGAAGGCAAGTGGCTTCATGAGGTCATCCGGGCAGGACCTTGACCGATTCTCGGACATGTTGTATCAAAAACCTCAGTATATTGTTGATAACTGATTTATTATTACAAAATTACAATCAACTAATCGTTTCATTAATAAACTTTCACAATAAATTGTATTTATGACTCAGGTGTGATCCGCATCACAATTCCGAGGTGTTGACACTGCGACTGCTTCGGTAAAACTGACTTGTGCCCGCTAGCGCGCCGCCTTATATTACTCGTCCCCCACCTCGCCTGACTCATGGAGTGGTACGATGATGTCACATTGCGCACGTGCACGACGCACGTGCGCCGTTGCAGCTGTGTTTGTCTTCTCAGCGCCGACACGGCCATTCTGCACAAAGGTCGCCCTCGACCTTAAACAAAGAAAAACTGCGCAGAATATCAAGGTTCAACTATGTCACACATTACAAACGTAAGGAGACTCCCGTCCTCATCTCACATACGATACACATTGGGAAGTAAGGAGGCCCCTGTCCTCAACTTACGGATAAAGCATACTTGCAAACATAAGGAGGCCCCTGTCCTCAACTTACGTCCAGTACATACCACAAAGTAAGGAGGCCCCTGTCCTCAACTTACACTCAACACACATACTTGCAAACATAAGGAGGCCCCTGTCCTCAACTTACGTCCAGTATACACCACAAAGTAAGGAGGCCCCTGTCCTCAACTTACACTCAACACACATACTGCAACCATAAGGAGGCCCCTGTCCTCAACTTACGTCCAGTATATACCACAAAGTAAGGAGGCCCCTGTCCTCAACTTACGCTCAACACACATACTGCAACCATAAGGAGGCCCCTGTCCTCAACTTACGTCCAGTATATATCACAAAGTAAGGAGGCCCCTGTCCTCAACTTACGTTTAATACATATCGCAAAGTAAGGAGGCCCCTGTCCTCAACTTACGTCCAATATATATTGCAAAAATAAGGAGGCAACTGTCCTTAAGTTATATTATGAACAAGTTATGCAATACTTTTAGAACAGTTATGGAGTAATGAAGTTTTTTACCTTTACTACTGTAGACTTTCCTCCAGAAGTTGAGTCGAAGTTAGCAATAAGACTGCCAAGACTGACAGAGTTGGACGGTGTAGTCTGTCTACACTCGGTTGTTCCGCTAGTTACTAGTTAGCTGCACCCCTTCTTTCTACGAGCGTGTCCAAGCGCGCGCGCGAAGACGAATTCTTAGATGGCGCTGTTTGCATTGTGCCATCAATCCACGACACGGCGATCAATCCCTGACTAGCACCCGTCCTCGGATGTAGTTCCTGTGGACAAAATATGCTCAAAGAGTAATCTAGCTCGGCTTTCCTGCCAATAAAAACAAAAGGTATCTGGGTATAGTTATCAACTTTAATGGTTTTACTATGCCCTGTCACAGTACTCCCTGCTCCACATAATTCATTGAAAAGAAATCCGATCAACAAGTTACAAAACAAAGTATCTAACAATTTTATTACTTTTTATCATAGTTCATAAGCAACGCATACTCAAATCTAATTCTCGAGAAACTTTGTGATCGGGGATCTCCCTCACACGATCATGAAGGTATTTGTATATTTGCTTAGAGTCAAGCGCCTTTAGTCGGTATCTATCCCCGTCTAACACTTCAATGATCTCGAATGGGCCTTTGAATTTAGGAACTAATTTTGTTGGAGTCTTTTCCCTCAATTTAATTAAAATAATCATTAACAACTAATTTAGAAACGTGAACCTTATTTTTATGAAATCGTTTTTATCGTAATTAGCATTTTTTTTTTTTTTTTTGTAAAATTCTGTGTCGCATGCCCTCTCATCTCATCTAAATTAACGTCAGTCACGTCATTATCAACGGTCACTACGCCAAGAGGACGTGCTACCCCTACGATCATTAACTCAAAAGGGCCAGATTCAGTCACCCTATTAATAGTGGAGTAAATGGCCAACTGAACCTCTCCCAATGGTTCCTGCCAAGAGCCGTCACGACTAGTCTTTACAGCTGTCAACATAATTTTAACATAATCTTTGATGAGAGAGCATTCGGCACCAGAATCGTAATAAAAATGGATACGACTCACCAGAATTCATCAGCGTACCGCTGGCATTACTGACTTGCTGTACCACCATCACAGAATGCTGCAAAGCTACTGGCGTTAATACCTCCTCCCGCTCCTCGGCCAAATTAACCCTCTCAGCCTCATCTGCCATCCTCCCGAAGCAGGACGACTCAACATGTCCAGTCCCGCCACAGCAATTACCCCCGGGCTCCGGACGCTCTGCGCGGCTCAAGGACTCGCTGGAACCAACGGCCCAAGACCGCCCGACCGCGTCCTCCCACCGCCCCTGCCACAATGTGCCCGTACATGTCCTGGCTTAGTCACAATAAATGAGACCACAAGAGCCATTGTAGCGAAGGGCTGCCCTCTAGGGGGCGTCCTCTCGCCCCTACTATGGAACCTAATAGCGGATAGCCTAATCCGATGCCTAAACGCCGAAGGCTTTTACACCATAGGCTACGCCGACGACATCGCTACCTGATGCGCCAAGCCCTAAGAATAATGGAAAAATGGTACGAAGAATACGAGCTAACCGTAAACCCCTCCAAAACCGAACTAGTCCTTTTTACTAGAAGAGGAAACTGACAACACTACAGCTGCCGATTTTCTTCGGCACCACGCTAAGCCTAGCAACTGAAACCAAGTACCTGGTCGTTTATCTGGACAAACAACTAAATTGGGCAACACACGGACTATATCACCACCAAAGCTAGCATATCCCTATAGCGGTACAAAAGACTACTCGGCAGGAATTGGGGTATAAGCCCAAAATTATGCACAGGCTGTACCCCACAGTCATCAGACCCATAATAACATACGGCTGATGATGATGGCCCAGAACAGAACTGAGCACGACCCAAAAAGACCTAGAAAAACTGCAACGCCTTGCCCGTGTAGCGATCACCAGTAGCATGGGAAACCGCACCAACAGCAGCCCTACAAACAATGCTAGGGCTCTCGCCCCTACATCTCACGGTACAGGAGGAAGCGGCTCTTGCGGCTTCAGACTAGAAGTCTCTGGCACACTGAGTAATGACTCCAGGATAAAGCACACCAAAATCAAAGCAGGAGCCGTCTAAAGGCAACCTCTGTAAGCAGCACCGACCGATAAAATCACCAAGATACATTGCCTCCAAAAACATTACGACATACAGCTCACGGAGGAACCATGAGAATACACGGGATCAAACAAACTGAGAATATAATACAGATGGCTCGAAAACCAGAACGGGAACAAGGGTTGGGGTCTTCTCCTACGACCTAAACATTAAAATTTCTAAACCACTCGGAACGCTCAACACAGTCTACCAGGCTGAATGTATGGGCATTATTCAGGCCGTCGTAGCCATCGAGGCCAGAGGAGTCGCGGACACCAACAACCGAATACTCTCCGACAGTGCCTCTGTTCTTCAGTCCCTAAACAATAGCTGCTTCAACACAGCTCTAATATACGAATGCCACAACCTACTAGAACGAATGACCGCACACAACCGCAATACATTAACCTTACAATGGATCAAAGGACACAGTGGCTCCCTAGGCAACGACGCAGCGAATGAACTCGTCAGACGGGCGTCCATCTCTCCAGCACTAGGACCGGAGCCAATTGAACCCATCCCTTTCAGCCAGATACGCAGCTGGCTGAAGGAACACACCTTTTCGAATGTACAGGAATCACTGAAATCCGGAAAGTGACACTGGATATACTAGGGTCACTTGCGGACGCCCTCAAGAACCCATCTGCTTCTGGAAGGAGGTGGGCTGGCTAGAGTATGCGTAGAGTAGCGGCCATCAGGTGCATGGCATACGCACAATACAATGGTCCATTGCAAGGACTAGGTGTGGAAACCGGACCCCCCTCCAAGAAGCGGAGTCCACATGAAGAAAAAGAAGATGTCCTGCTTCCTACACCCAAAACAAAGCATATGACCGTCTCCAATGCTTCTCAATCCCGGTCGCTTTGCAGGGGTTTCATCCCGTCGAAGCTCTCGTTGTTCGACTGCAGCCGCCACCGAAACCAATTCGGGAACTGAGGAACATTAACCAGACAACAAACGTAATCTAAGGAACTCATCGTTGACGCAGCCAATCATGGCCCCCACAGCATCCCCGTCCTTGTCACCATCAATGACCCGTCTCCAGACAGGGGCCCGGTTGTCGCCAAAGGCACCGGTACCCTCCTCCATGTGAGCACTCGGAGCCGAGGAAGCTCCGAGGTCCATCCCGCTTCTGATTTCGGCTGGAGCCAGGACTTGGTGAAGGCAAGTGGCTTCATGAGGTCATCCGGGCAGGACCTTGACCGATTCTCGGACATGTTGTATCAAAAACCTCAGTATATTGTTGATAACTGATTTATTATTACAAAATTACAATCAACTAATCGTTTCATTAATAAACTTTCACAATAAATTGTATTTATGACTCAGGTGTGATCCGCATCACAATTCCGAGGTGTTGACACTGCGACTGCTTCGGTAAAACTGACTTGTGCCCGCTAGCGCGCCGCCTTATATTACTCGTCCCCCACCTCGCCTGACTCATGGAGTGGTACGATGATGTCACATTGCGCACGTGCACGACGCACGTGCGCCGTTGCAGCTGTGTTTGTCTTCTCAGCGCCGACATATACTTTCAAGGCGATTAATGTATACATTGTAATTTGGATTCCTTTGAGAAGCATATTCGAGATGGCTACGGACGAAAGCACAGTAAAGTATTTTGATGGTTTTAACATGTTTAAACTCTGAGGAGACCCTAAAAATAAAGCTCAGTGCTTTAGAAGCCTTGTTGACCACATTTTCAATTTTATACCCCTATTGTATTGTGTAACGGGTTGGTGTCCGCAATTGCCAAGTCCAAGGCGCGTATTCGCGCACACATACTATTACACGCGCGTATTTTGCGTACCGGTGGGAACTACATTCGATCCACCCCAGCACCCGACAAAGGACAACAACGCCTTGGTGTTACTGACGATCTCGCGGATAGTACCTGGGTTACCGAAATAGTAGCAGTATCTTGTACCCCTTAACAAGTTATCATATTTATCTGCGTCCCTCAGGTTCGCTGGGCCTGTACGGCGTGCTGTGGCTGCAGCTGTCGATGTTCGACACGGCGCGCTACCTGCTGCCGCTGGGCGCGCTGACGTTCGTGTCGGGTCACCGCCTGCTGCGCCGCCTGGCCAGCGACAAGCACGAGCGCTAGGGCCGCACCCTTACAGCTGCATCGCATTACCTGCTGCGGTTTGCCTGAAGCCCTAGTGCGAGTTTTTATACGTATCGTAATTTTTTGTACTGAAATATGAATTTATGCTGTGTGGTGACAATGATGGGAAACAAAATGGTTATCTTAACTAATATAATAACTTTATAATTACATAGATTAAAGTTTGTAACGGATATAAGAGGAAATCTCCGAGAACGAAATTACGATCGAATAGGTTCTGTCAGTGATAAAAACTCGCACTGGGATAGTGTGCGTTAATAAGTGATGTAAGAGGAATTTTCCAAGGTGTTGCGACGCGGCGCAAATGCGCGTTAGCCTTTACACTATTTAAACTAAGATTCGTAATTCTGTTCTGTTTGCTATGAATGATTGAAGCATGTTTAGTTAAATGAAAAATTGGTAATTATTATTACCAATTTTCATGTTTCACTTTTGCAGAGACAGCAGCCGTAATATACCATCTCGTATTATCTTCAAATAACGAGTAATTACGATAACCTATCTCTAAATATATATTTTGAATCTGAACGCAATAGTAGGACTAGAAAATTGTATCTTGCACACTTGTTTTATTATACTAGAGTACCTATAATTTATAGACTTGTTGTTATTGCATTTTATTTCCATTAGTGTTACAAATTATTGTGAAAAGGTAATGTGTGTCAAAACACATTGGCATGCAATGAGTACTTTGTCAATATACACGATCTCCACAAGTTAATGAATAGAAAATGAGGTCTCATTGTATGCTCAGGTTTCTGTTTGTTCCACATTCAATTCACGCCAGAATAAAATAAGTGTTTCGAAAAATAGTATGACTTACATCGTATTCGCTGCGGTTTTATAGGAACTTTACGAAATTCGTAACCACTAGCAATTATTATTTTATAAATTCTGATTTGGTAGAGTTCCTAAATAACCCATCCATGTAATTATAATTTTACATAATAAAAGTAATGTGATTCGTTATTTGTGTTTCTTATTCTTAAAATAATATAAGTCTGCATTTTCCTGTAATTCGAAGAGAACTCATACGGCGACAGTTTATTCTTTATCGTGTGGTTAGTGCCTAACTTGGTGGCAGTTTCATGCCATTCATGATGTCGAGAAATATGTCTTAGGCATGCTGGTTGTCCGTCCGTCTAGTGACGACAGCCCGTGTCAACGGCGCGTTCGTGTTCCACACGAGCCTCAAATAGATGACAGCAAAGCAGAGGGACCTGACAGGACCACTACCTGCGGGGTGAAGGGTTGTTCGAAATAGATGCCCCAGTGTGGTATTCACTAAAACACTTATTTGACCAAAACATAATGGCAAAAGAAGGAACATGGGTTAGTCAGCAAAAGTCTGACGCACCCCCTGATCCGCCCAGAGCGAGGAAGTTATTTGACGATTACACATCCGCAATAGAAAAAAAAGCCATGATAGTTTCCGCATGTTTTCCTACAAGATCCACACGCTCTCTTATACTTCTACTATAATTAGGTAGTAGGGTAACTTTTGAAGTCAACTGTCTCACCGCCTACCTACTAGATATTGCACTGACTTATGTAGGTAGTCGACTCTGTTTACTAAAAATGTCTACGTGGGGGTTTCGGAATGATAGACACGTGGTTAAGATTTGTAAGTCGACTACCTACCCATTACCTACATAGGTTTTGCTAGTTTATTTTTGACCCTCTTATTATGTGTGAACTAACCTAAACCACAGCATTGATTTATTATGTGCGTCAGAATGGCTGGTTGCCTGTGGCTTTGGTCTATGAGAGTTGATTAGAAAATTGCTACATAATTGCTTATATTTGCTACATTTAATAAATAATTGCTACATACTATATATATTTAGAAATAACATTTTTTTTTGTACAGCCATCCTGACGTTTGGTTGGCTGGTCGCCTCCTAGTTTAAAGCCAAGCATGCAGAGTTTCCCGAAATGTATTGCGTCAATAACTGCTACATATTTGCTTCATTTATCTAATTTAGTTGTATCTTCAAACATATGTTAAATAAAGGATGTAGCAATTATTTTAATTATCCCAAGGAAAAGTGCCTGATAAAACAATAAAGGCAAATACTTAGTTATGTTGAATCGGTTTAATCGTTTAGGCTCTGGCAACAGCGTAAGTAATGCGATTCTTGCGTTAAAAAAAATATGTACCTACCCTCAATAATTATCATTATAACAATTATTCTTAGTCATTGCTAGTGCAGATATCGTATTGGAATCACAGTCTAGGCTTATTTAATTTTATTCGACAATTTAAATAGATCTATGTTATTATAAGGAACAAGTAGGTACCTACCTATAGAACCTATTTTTAATTCGTGATTTGGGTAACTATTATATAATCTGTGGTTTTGGTGTTTGTGACGATGAAGAGGGGAAGAAAGTTCGTTGTGCCACTCGAAGAGCAAAAAAAGGTTTTCTTGCAATACAAAAAGTATTTTTCAAGTAAGTCAGATTTACCAGCATCTACTGATCCACTGTTTAGTGAAATTAGTACTGCCTTAGGCAATAAGATTACGAAACAGGCACTGTACCTTTCGGTGAAGAAAAATTTTGATTATTTCTTTAGCCCAAATGACAATATTGGCTGTGAAGAACCAAGCCCAATTACTTTTTATAAATGTGATAATAGAAAAGAAAAAAAATGTAAAGACGTGAACAACAAAACGCCTGGAAAAACAGTCATTTATGATTTTTTTATTGATACGTATCAATGGGAGCGTCTGCAACCAATAGCTAAACGCATAAAATTAAATAAAGGATCTGAGTCTGTTTTTAGAATGAGAAATCTTTTGCCTAAACATCAGTGGGCCCATCAATTGCGTGAAAAAATTTGGGAGGTCCATCCAATAGCACACACTTGGACATTTAAACAGTATTCTATTTCTATGAACACCAATATAACGTGCATCGGATCTTGTAAACAATGTGAAGCTGATGCGAAAGTTATTATTAGCTGGCCTTCGGATAAAATAGCTCAGTGCAAATGCATAATAACAAATTACGACGAAAATTTCATTCATCCTCCAATGAAAAAAATAAAACTATCACCTGTAAAACGAACTGAAATAGCTGAAGAACTTAAACATGTATCCGCTATTTCATATCGTAACTCAATGGCAAATTTAGTTGCTAATTCCGATGAGCCTGAACCTACTCATTTACCAACAACAGGGTGCTTACGTCAAATAAAACACGAACATAAGAGTAGCTCACTTTTTCATCGAAACCAAATACTTTCATTATGGCTAATGACCCAAATATCGCCTTACAAAGAAGCTATTAAACATATCTCAGTGTATCCATTTTATATTTATTATTGGGACCCTTGCCAAGATCAATATTGCAAAGAATTTAAAAAAGCTGCTAAATTGATTGTTAGTATAGACGCCACCGGTAGCATTTTCAAACCACTTGGCCCTTTAAATAATGTCACAATCACCAAACACATTTTGTTTTATGTATGTGTCATGAAAACATATGAAGGTCACAGTAGTATCCCACTTACCCAAATGGTATCAGAAAGCCAGTCTATGGACACTATATACAAATGGTTGGAAGCATGGCACGTGAGCAATCCAAAACCAGACGAAATCATCGTCGATGAGTCATCCGCGCTGATTGGTGCTTGCGTAAAAGCTTTTACGAAACATAACTCTACTAAAGAATATGTTACAGAATCTTACAGAAAACTGGAGGAAGACGAAAAAAGTGACGATTGCTACATTAGAATAGACACTAGTCATTTTGTTAAAATCATTTTCAATTTAACTTGTTTTAAACATGTCGACAACAGAGTAAAATTCTTTTATATTAAATGTCTGTTAGCGTTGAAGGAATGCGTTAATTTTGAAAAAGCCAAAGAAATTCTGAAAGATATTATTACAGTTTGTTTGAATGAACATGACGGCATTAATAAATCCAATACTCCTTCTAGATGTGAGTTGGCTAAGAGTCGATTAAAGACATTGAATCAGTTTCAGACTTTGGAAACAGAGATAGTGATTCAGGATAGTAATAAAATAAATGATCTGCCTAAAGCTGTGGAAAAATCAGTGTTTGAAAATAAAAAAACCAATACCAAATTAAGTGAAGAGAACAGATTTTTTAAATGGTTTACCACAAAAATTGAAACAGAAAAATTACTCGTAACACTAGATACTGAAGATATAGGCAGTCATGACAATTTGTACCATTATCCTGCTTTCATAGGAATTTTATCACGTTTACTGACTTTGTTTCCTTTGTGGTCAAACGTAATGAAGAATATTTATGATTCCGATATTGAGGCACCTACTTCTTCAAATGTTGAATCATATTTTAAAACTATAAAAAGACTGCTATTACATCTAAGCACCAAATCTCACAGACTACGAACAGATGAATTCATTATGAAACATTTAGAATTCTTAAAAGGAGAGATTAAAGTTGCACCGAGAATATCGTTACTGCCGAATCTTACTGTACAAAGAAATACTGTAGCAGATTTTCCTAAGAAGGAAATAAAACGGGATTCCATAACATCTACGCGGAAAAGTAAATTACAGTCTAAGGAGCCTAAGGAAGAGTTTACTGCTGATTCTATTTTTGCTGAGGACCCTACCTTCATCGAAAACTGGAAAGGGAAAGGAAATGTTACTAAAAAAAGAAAAACTTTGAAGCCAGTTATTTTTTTGTCTAACGGAAGCAGGCTACAAATTGGTAAAAAATATATTATATTGAGAAATACTTGCGCGATTGATTCGGTATGTCAGGCTTTAGCTATAGCATATATCGATGGCTATCGTATAAGTCAAACAATACATGAGAGTGAAAATTTATTCTGTAAACTTGTCAAACTCATGAGTGGAAGAGATGCAGAAGAAGTATACAAAATAAGATCTGAAATGGCGCAAGTCTATTTTTCAAAAGTTGAACAAGAATCTTCTGTGGAAGTGAGATGTGAGTGCAATGTAAATAATATATTTGAACGCATTTTAATAAATTGTATATACAGTGCAGATGAAAGTGAACATTGTACAGAATCAGATTGTGAAATCAATAGAGTTCAGCGTAAGATACCTGTTCTACACGTTGATATAAATTCAACCATTAATGATTTACAAGAAGCCACAAATACTTTAATTAAATCTCAAGAACTTACAGAATGCCGGCGTAGTAAATGTAAAGGTGTTAAATCATTTAGTTTATCTTTACGAGATCTTATTGCATTTGAATTTCATTCGAATCAATTCATTTCAATAGATGATACACCAACATCTCTTTTTTTACAAGGATCAGAGTTTGATTTACTGTCTATAATAGAATTCGAGCCCCCAGTATGTGAAACACTAATTGGTCACTACAAAGCTCATTGCAGACGAAATTCAGAATGGAAATGTTACGATGACCAATCGAAAAAAGTTACGAAGAGTAAAAAGAAGCTAATACCACATTGTATAATATATGCGAAAAAATAATATGGAAATTAAGTAAATTAATGGTTGAATATTTTTTAAGTAAATTGTAATATTATTAAAATGAATCTTATGAACGACCCGACGTTTTTATTTACGATATCCTTTTAATGTGCTTCCACTTGCCACCACTTCCGCTTACCTACTCATAACATAAAGTAGCAATAATAGCCTCCTAAAGTAGCAATACCGTTGACTGAAGACACACTGCAACTATTTGCCTTTATTGTTTTATCAGGCACTTTTCCTTGGGATAATTAAAATAATTGCTACATCCTTTATTTAACATATGTTTGAAGATACAACTAAATTAGATAAATGAAGCAAATATGTAGCAATTATTGACGCAATACATTTCGGGAAACTCTGCATGCTTGGCTTTAAACTAGGAGGCGACCAGCCAACCAAACGTCAGGATGGCTGTACAAAAAAAATATGTTATTTCTAAATATATATAGTATGTAGCAATTATTTATTAAATGTAGCAAATATAAGCAATTATGTAGCAATTTTCTAATCAACTCTCATAGACCAAAGCCACAGGCAACCAGCCATTCTGACGCACATGATTTATTCTTAAAGTTAGCAATGTTGCACATAGCCGTCAAGTATTTTAACTATTCAATGGATACTTATATCATCAGTGCAGACGCTCGCTCGTGATATGAAATGGTAGGTATCTTGAATGCGCGTGGCGCCACATGGACATATTTACAGAGCGAGTTTCAAATGACGCAGAGCAGAGGCACGCACAACACCAACGGAGCAAGACACCGAATGTGAATTACTTTAGCCGATTGTAATTTGTAATTCATTTTGCTTGAATGGCTACAAATCGAAAACAATGTTTTTTTTTTGGTTCATTTTGCTTGATGTTTCCTTAGGTAAGGAAAGGGTATGTTTCACGCAGCACGCAAAAATAAAGACATTAATTTATTTGTCGAAAATAACTTTTATTAGCAAAAAATAACTCACTTAACCTACATAAAGCAGTAAGCATTTGACTTACATTTCCAAGTAAATGCGCTTATTATTATTATCTATCACAGAATAAATCATCTTGAAATGATTCCATTTTACTATAAAATATATTATTGTGAAGGAAATTAATTATTCTAGTTCATTAGAAGCTAAGTCGTTAAAACTATTTGCATAAAGGTACACACACGTTACAAGGATATTTGTCTACTTAATTTTAAGGAACCTTTCATGCACAAATTAATCGTCAAAAACACAACTCAAATAAATCAAACATAATTTGACAATAATGAATATACTGTCTGTCCAAGTAATTACTTTACCGGCTCCACCGGTAGTACCAGATCTCCAAAAAACATACTTTGTTACTATTGATTGGAATTAATAATACTGTCTGTCACTGAGACTATTGCATGGTTTGTCAGTAGTTGTCAGTTTAGAATTCAGCGTCAAGTGTGAAAACATTGTCCATCTGGTTAGCCATAACTCCCCACTTCTGGTACTCACTGACTTTCTTTTCAAAGAAATTGGTCTTGCCTTCCAAAGAGATGAGATTCATGAAGTCGAATGGGTTCTTAGTGTTGTAGTGCTGTTAACAAAAACATAGAATATAGAAACATGTTTTAAAAGGAAGTTATGTTCACTAACAGTTAGATAGTTAAATTAGAATTATAGCTGGTTCTATTTGACTGAATATTGGGTCTTATCTTATGAATAGTTCAAAAACATACTGATAGTGAATGACCTAAATTTAACATTTAGGGACTAATCTATAACTACTATTTTGATTATAAATTTCAGTTCATATAACATTCTTTAACAATTTAGTTCATTTTGCCGCAACTCGCCTGACGTTCATACACGCACGCTAGTTGCCAGTACTGCCTGACCTTTCTGAAGAGGCAGGCAGTATCAATAAGATAACATACCTTCTCTCCAATAAGTTCCATGAGCAGTCTGTCGGCGACGAACTCGATGTATTCAGACATAAGTTCGCAGTTCATGCCGAGCAGCCTGACGGGCAGCGCGTCGGTGAGGAACTCCTGCTCGATGACGACAGCGTCCTTAATGATGGAAAGCACACGCTCCTTGTTCGGCTTCTGAACTAAGTGGCGGAACATCAGGCACGCGAAGTCGGTGTGTAGGCCCTGCAGAAACGTAAATATTAGGTCCTTACATATGAAATTGGCGTTTTGTATGGAAGGAACAAAAAGTCGAATATTTTTTAATATAATATATTTAATTAATCAAAGTATGAACCATTGTTTTCAATGCACTTTTGCCATCTTATAGGTAGTTCATTGATCCCTTTACTAAAAAAACCAGTCGGACGGGAATCAATAAAATCTTTGAAGGCGATTTGGACTGCCCCATCGGAGTTGAATTTTTTCCCTTGCAAAAAGTTATCCAAATTGCGAAAAAAATGGTAATCTGTTGGAGCAAGGTCCGGGGAGTACGGAGGATGTCTAAGACATTCCAATTCAAGCTCTTCTAATTTGGTAGCCGTCTGTTGCGCAGTGTGTGGTCTGGCGTTGTCGTGAAGCAGCAGTGGCGTGGAGCGATTGACCAGCCTTGGTTGTTTAGCCGCTAGCTTTTCCATCATGGTTTGTAATTGCTGACAATAGACATCAGCTGTAATAGTCTGGCCAGATTTGAGAAAACTGTAATGAACAATACCGGCACTAGTCCACCAAACGCTTACAAGTAACTTTTTTGGGGTTAATTTTCGCTTGGGGCAGGATTTGGCTGGCTGGCCAGGATCCAACCATTGCGCTGAGCGCTTCCGATTATCGTAAAGAATCCATTTTTCATCACAGGTAATGATTCGGTTTAAAATACCTTCATTGTTGTGCCGGTTCAGTAATGTAACGCAGCAGTCGACGCGCGTTTGCCGGTTTGCTTCAGTCAATTCGTGAGGTACCCACCTTTCAAGCTTTTTAATCTTCCCAATTTGCTTCAAGTGAATTAAAACAGTTTTATCACTAACATCGAAGCCTGCAGCTAACTCGGACGTGGTTTGCGATGGGTCCGCTTCCACAATAGCCTTCAATTCTCCATTATCAACTTGGGTCTCAGGCCGTCCACGGGGCTTGTTCTGCAGGTCGAAATTTCCAGAACGAAAACGTTGGAACCAAAAACGAACTGTGTTTTCTTTTGCAACATGACCGCCATACACATCATTCACCCTTCGAGTCGTTTCCGCAGCACTAGTGCCACGGCGGAACTCGTACTCGTAAATAATGCGATATTTTAAATTTTCCATTTTGTAAAATGAGTGACGCAAACAGAAAAAACAGAAGAAAAAAAACAAATGAATGACGGTCATCGAAGCACAAATACATGAGTAAATAGCTGTACAAATTTGAATTTGGAATTCCTTACCAAAGAGGAGAAATTCGTGATTAAAGTGGCCAGTACGAAAAACGCCAATTTCATATGTAAGGACCTAATAATAAGTCATCAGATAACTATTAGTAAAGGATTTTCAGTGAAATACCTTACAATATTTTTTACATAGGTATATCTACAACTTGGTATACCTGGGCCCTACTATATGGTGCAGGAGGAAAATGCTTCAATTGCGTTACTTGGACAGCACACCATACTAATGCGTCTATCAACGACCTACCTAGCCAGAAAAATGACAACCTGTAGAAGCTATTGGTGACAGGGTAAACGACCGAGAGGGAGGAGTCCAATTCGCTGGACTGCCATACACACATCCGAAGGCTGAATCACTTGGAAAGCATTAGGTACTAAATCATTCATTATCATGTGCCAAAGTTAACATTGTAGAGCCAGTCTTTTACAAATAGGTTTATGGGATTGTTGGTCCCCTAGAATGTTCTATGGAAATCCATTCAACATAAACTAATATTTTAACTGCAGTTCATTGAAAAGTTATTACTCAATACGGTTTAGCGATAAATGCAAGTAGCGCCTAGGTGCGCCATAGGTAAAAAGCACTTACATGCGATTCTTATCAATGGCATCATTATGTATCAAGCCAATCCAAATAAAGGTAAAGCAGTATTCAAAGTTCCCAGCTGATAATGACTTAAACTGATAGTAAAAGCTGTTTGTATTGATAAACTACTCAATTTATCAACCAAGCTTATCTGACTGACTGTACTGACTTATCTGTATGAGTTTTGTAAGTCGTTATTATCTGCCTAGCCTCTTTATTTATCCCTCCATTATATTGAGGTCGGCTTCCCGTCAAGCGGGATGTAGCTGAATATCAATACTTATTATGGAGCGTCTTATCTAACCTCCAAAACCCAGTTACATGGCATTATGATACCCCATAATGGTCTGAGATGTGAGTTGAGGAAGCACATTTGTATGACTTGTTTGATATACCTTTCCTTTTTTATAATATTTTTCTATACCTGGTATAGATTATTTTATACTGATTGTTTTTAGGTTTTTTAAAGTTAGTGATGACTTATTATCCTCTCATACTGGCACTGTCAAGGTATCAAAACATGTAATATTAGAATGACTCAAAATACAAACCTCATCCCTAGAAATCAGCTCATTGCTGAATGTCAATCCAGGCATCAGACCACGCTTCTTCATCCAGAAGATAGAAGCGAAACTGCCAGAGAAGAAGATGCCTTCGACGGCAGCAAACGCAATGATGCGCTCAGCAAATGTGGCCTCTTTGCTTGCAATCCACTGTAGGGCCCAGTCAGCCTTCTTCTTCACACAAGGCAGGGTTTCAATGGCATTGAACAGGAAATCTCTATTTAAATAATCACAATTGAAAACTGGGTTAGAATGAGTCATAGTGGTCCATTGTAGTGCCTATTTGTTATAATGATATAGCTGTTTTTTATGAGCAATGAACAAAGAACACTATAATATAAAGATTTGCTAAGTAGGCATATAGATATAGTGGTTTACAATGAACAGCATTTTTACTCTGATTACATCCTTATGATGTTTGGCATGGAGTTTTAAAGAGTTTTTTTTAGCCTACATCTTCTATGCCCTTTCCTAGTTAGGTTAAGAAAAAGCGAATAGAAAATAATTCCAGTCAACTCACCTCTCCTTAGGGTCTCTAATGTATGTGTCAATGAGAAGAGAGTACATCTCAGAGTGTACATTTTCCATAGCTATCTGGAACCCATAGAAGAACCTTGCTTCAGTCACTTGCACCTCCTGGGAGAAACGTTCCACCAGGTTCTCATTGACAATCCCATCTGAGGCAGCAAAGAAAGCTAGCACATGTTTGATGAAGTGCCTCTCACTGTCCTTCAGATTTTCCCAGTCTGACAAGTCCTATAAACAACAATTAAATGTAAGTTGAGACACTTGAATGTCTACCTTGTGTACAAAACATTGCTACATGTTTTGAGTAAGGACCACAAACAAAATTTAATAGTGTTGCAGAACTTGCAGCTCATGATTTACATGAAGTACCTATCTATATACTTGAAAAAATAAAGGCAAAGAGAAATTACAATAGATCTAAAGTAAAAACAAAGTGACTAAGTTGAGTATGTATGTCATATAAATGACATGCAGGTTTTCTAGATTAGCACCACGACTGATATTGCGCCACAATTTGAGACTTCCTATTGTTCGCGGGGGGTGGTCATGCGTGACTATTTATAACGACCAACGAGCCATTTTTACAAAGCTTTCTTATCTTGCACATAAATTGGCTACACCAACAGTACCTCTCATGATAGATAAATAACTAAGTAGGTTCTATAAATATAAGAAAGGTGTAGTATGAAAGCATGACGAAAATAAACATGTAAACAAATAAATACCTTGGATAGATCCACTTCCTCAACAGTCCAGAACGAAGCCTCAGCCTTCTTGTACATTTCCCAGATGTCGGGGTATTTGATCGGGAATATGACGAAGCGGCGAGGGTTGTCTCTCAGAAGGGGCTCCTTTTGTGGGTCAAATACTGCGACTTCCATGTTCTTTCCCTCAACCTCCATAGTTTCTTCAGTCATATTATCATTGCGTTCGGCCAAAACATTGTTTTTAACTGGAGACTGGAAAACAAACAAAGGTTAGCTTCAGGTGCCGACTAGTTCTGACATGTCGCAATTTTCTAATAATAAATTAGCAAGTACGTATAGAGTAACTAACCTTCAAATTCACGTTGCTGAATTCGTTGTGGAGGTTTTCCTTGTCAACAATTGGGGCCATTATATTTTGTTTAAATCAAACAATAGAATTTGAATCAACTTTTAGTTACAGTCAGCACATCCAAGTTCACAGAAGCGAAGCGAATGCGCGTTTACAGATCGCCCGCCTATTTGAGTCTACTTTATTTCCCTCCAAATCTTCATGTTGTGACTTGTCAATGATCGGTTTTTGTTCCGAAATCCATTCTAAAAATTAAATGCTTTCTTTCATAAATGCTTTAATTAGGATATTACTTCATTAATATTCATAACCAAATTAAAAACAAACCAAATTATTTGTGAAAATACCTTTTTAAGAATGGTATTCTGAAAATTAATTTTTTGAAACGTTAATTATGATTTTGGCCGCAGCAAAAGTTACTCACAAAAAAGTATTCGGAACGATCATATGTTTGTAAGTTCATTGACCACTCACAAACCGGCAAATGGAAAAGAGCGGTATTTACATTGGTTTTGTTGATATTGTTTTATTTTTAAGTAAAACTGATAAAAATGCAATGTATATTGTTTTTACGTAAGAAGAAGTATTTTTCAATAAATATTTTATAGCTCTTTTTGAAGAAAATCGAACCAAAACAAGGAAATATGTTTCGCGCTTAAACTTAACAATGTGTATCAATTTCTCTATTGGTTAACAACTCCACCAATCAGACTCCCTGGACCATTGCTGCGTTCAATAATATAAGATTTTAAAATGAATGTTCAATAATATAAGATTTTAAGATGAAAACAGAATTGTATTGTAAAATTATTCAATTTTCATTCACATTCAGCAGAGTGGACGACTCGAAATCGAAAACTGTTATCACTTTTTAGTACTACTATATCTTCAATGTACTCTGTGTAATTCCTAGCTGGGGTCGCTGAAGCCACAATAGATTTCGCAATGTAGAGATAAACCACTATGGGCATTATTAGTAAATTACCGGACATAAAGCAGTGCCCACGATCGCGGGCCGCGATGTTTAGGGCGTGTAACGATGAAGGTCACAAAGTGCATCTAGCATACATACCTGTAAAGCAAGCAAGATAAAGAAGTTTGGCTATAGTTCCTTCTGCGCATGCGGCTTCTCTGGTAGCTATAATCAGCACAAATTTGTGGATGTCTCTAACTATTCTCAATCTTATTTATTTGTGTGATCTCTTTAATCATTTTGTTTTTTTTTTTTTCAATAGTTGTCAAATCACATATTTATATCACCCTTGTTCTGAATAGTTACAGTACTGATAGCAACATCTGTGTGACTCGTCTTTTAGTTATTATTTTGTTTTTGCAATATTTTTTTTATTTATTTTTTTACTTTTGTATAGATTCTTTTCTACCTATTAGTTGTGAATGAGTGGACATGGTTGGCCTTGTAGATTCTTAGACGCTTGTTAACTTTTGTTAACGTATTATTTTATTTTACTTTTTGTAAAGTAAGCAATGACTTATTGTCGGGCCTACGCTGTCCTCTCATACTTAAGTGCTAACGCTGTAACAACAACAACATTGTAAAACTAAATGATTTTAAAAGAGTAACCATGGAGTTTCTTGCCGGTTCTTCTCCATAGGAAACGACCAACCCGAACCGTGCATCTTTTCTCGACGTTTTATAAGTGCCCATGTAGGCCTATGTAAAATAAAAACATTTTGATTTTGATTTTTTGATTTTGTATACTTATACCTATACCTGTATACTTTACTCTTTGATCTAGCATAAAAAATTGTCTCTAGTGCAAACTGCAAACAGTTTTTCACAGATTATAAAATAACCATGAAAACCGGTGTGTCATTCGTGTCATGTCAGTGTCATGTCATTTCGGGAAAATAAGCCTCTAAAAAATACGCTTTTGTAATTTGTGAAATTGTAAAATAAATATTTAGGAAAGTTTACCAAATATGTCGGATAACGATGATGATTATATGTGCGAGGAGGAGGAAGATTATGGCTTGGTATGTAATTTGATTTCACATCATTTATTTGGTAATGTTATTGTGTGTGACGTTTTTGAGAGTATCCCCTAAATTCCTAGCTTTTAACCTTGCTTTTTTGTAGGAGCTTTTGAAAAAGACGTATGTTATCTGGACATTTTACAGTTTAGCCGACATTATTTTAATCCTGCGCCTTGAGGTTCACAAAATTGACAATTACCTTGCACAAATGAGCTAGCTTTTTATGATAGGTAACTTGTACTTAACAGTCTCGGCTTAATCAGGTTAATATCTTGCCCATACAATGTTTGTAGACAATTTCGAATCTTATTATTTCCAGGAATACTCGGAAGACAGTAACTCAGAACCAGATGTTGATTTGGAGAATCAGTACTATAATAGCAAAGCATTGAAGGAGGATGAGCCCCAAGCAGCTCTCACTAGTTTCCAGAAAGTCCTCGAACTTGAGGGAGGGGACAAGGGTGAATGGGGCTTCAAGGCACTCAAGCAAATGATCAAGATTAATTTTAAATTGGTGAGTTACTTAAACTTCAATATCATTAAATATGTAGAGTGCTCCAGTAACAGCTCCAGCACAAACCTTAAACTTTATATTCCTCCACTTTCCACCTTTGCTGTCCAAACATTAACAGAATGGCAATTTTGAAGAAGAACACAAATCACACTTGTTTGTAAAACTAATGTTACACATTCAAAACCTTAATCCAGGTTATGGTGCACTTCCCCATAATTATTATAATGCAAAATAGGTACCTTGGATGTCTAGACACCAGTCAGATGCAAGGAATGATAGGAAACATTTGTTCCATTGTATTAACTACAACATTATTAAAGTTAAATAAGAACTTCAAAAGTTCATTTGTTTGCTGAGAAATTATGGCGAACGGCACTTGAAATGCTCTGCCCACTAATATTGCTGTGCTGTAAATAGAAATTATGTTATGTATGTATTCACAGGGCAACTTCACAGAAATGATGTCAAGGTACAAACAGCTGCTGACGTACATCAAGAGTGCAGTCACTAGGAACCACTCGGAGAAGTCTATCAACTCCATCCTGGATTACATCTCTACTTCTAGAAATGTAAGTATCAAAGGAGTTTAAAGTATTGGTCAATACAATTAATAGTTTTTATGCTGTAGTAATTAACTTGTAAAAGAATATTAGAATAGTAAGGAAGTCTATATCTAGAAGCAAGATGATCATGGATCATGGATGATAGATGAATACTATTGCTTTGCCTCATACTCAAGTTTAATCTGTGATCTTCCTATTTTAATGACCCATCATTCATAATAGAAAGCGAGAAATATATTTTATTTGCACTACTTTTTGCATAAAAAATAAAAAACAAAAAGAAAATCTGAGGGAAGAAAATATGTATTCTACAAAAAAAACAACAAGAAAAATGCTTCATATTAAAAACTTTTTTATGCCCGTGCAATTGTAAAATCAGACCATATTAATTTGATTGACTGATTTCAATAGAATTGTTTTGTTTGTTCACATATATTATGTATATAAAAGTGTTCTTTGCAGATGGAATTGTTGCAAGACTTCTATGAAACTACGCTTGAGGCTCTGAAAGATGCGAAGAACGACAGGCTATGGTTCAAAACAAACACTAAGCTAGGAAAACTGTACTATGATAGAGGGGATTTCAATAAACTTGCCAAGATTCTGAAACAACTGCATCAGAGCTGTCAGGTGAGATTGATTGTCTATGAGAAAGAGCATCCTTGGGTTCTAATATAATAATTAAAACTAATAATGAAAGTTATATAAATATTTAATTCTAATATTATAACGAAATATTTTAGACTAAACCTCTTTATTATGAAATTAAAACATGAGCATGTGAGTGTGTGTATGTATTTTTAAATTAATTATTTTCTTGTATAAGTGAGCTCCTTAAAAGTCTATGTGTTAAAATCAGAATTCAACATTAGTATTAAACAAACACAAAGTTCTTTAAATTTCCCAACATGATTGATAAAGCACTTATTTTACTCTTCTGGAGTCCAGCTACCCTACCGTGACGTCTTAAAGCAGAACTTATTCCACTGAGGGAAAGAGACAGAGCTATACAGGGTGTCTAGCACCATCTCTTTCCCTCAGTGGAATAAGTTCTGCTTTAGGATGTCATGGTAGACCTACAGAGGTCAAAAAAGGCAATATAGTTTAACAATTGGTTCACCCTGATAACTATCTGTTGCCTATAATATAGATATTTCCACTACAGACTGATGAAGGCGAGGATGACCTGAAGAAAGGCACTCAGCTACTTGAGATATACGCTCTGGAGATTCAGATGTATACAGCACAGAAGAACAACAAGAAACTCAAGGCGCTGTATGAACAATCTTTGCACATCAAGTCTGCTATACCACATCCGCTTATTATGGGTGTTATTAGAGGTAAATACTAGAATTTCGATAAGACTTTAATCGTTCTTGTCCTGGAGTAGATTTCTCATAATTGTTGATTATTTGACTAATAATTTGCTCTAGCGATTTCCTTGATGATTATGATTCTTTCTGTTTTTGAATCTTATCCAATCCATGATGACCACAAACAAAAGTAGAATGTTCAAAGAGTTTTGTATTGCTGCTGCTGGGCAAAGGTCTCCATCCCCTTCCAATCTTCATTGTAGTTTGCCATTTCCAGATATAGTAAATAAAAAAAATATATTGCCTCTTTGTTTTAGAATGCGGCGGTAAGATGCACTTGCGCGAGGGTGAGTTCGAGAAGGCTCACACAGACTTCTTCGAAGCGTTCAAGAACTACGACGAGTCTGGCAGCCCGAGAAGGACGACTTGTTTGAAGTACCTCGTTTTAGCTAATATGTGAGTTTTCGATCGTGAGGAGACACCTCGACCTCGTTGACATGAGGAGATAGATGGAAAAAATCAAGAGTATTTCACGTATTGGTCGTCATTATATTAATATTGTTTAGCTAACACACACATTATTATACCATTTAACATACTGAAAATAATGTCAAGCCCAAGCCTAAAATACAATTCAATTGTCCAGTTTGGAGCTCACTAGCAAATAATACTTTGTAACTTACTATACAAGGTAGTATAGTACTCATCTTGTTTCAGCTTCTGTTACTCTATATACCTGTTAACTTTATTACCTGGTCAGTAAACCAATTTCTATTTCCATTCTTCACAGGCTTATGAAATCAGGCATCAACCCTTTCGACTCTCAAGAAGCGAAGCCATACAAGAATGACCCAGAAATCCTAGCCATGACGAACCTCGTAATGGCATACCAAAACAACGACATTAATGAATTCGAGTCTATTCTCAAACACAACAGGAACAATATCATGGACGATCCCTTCATTAGAGAACATATAGAAGACCTGCTCAGGAACATCAGGACCCAAGTACTGATCAAGCTGATCGGGCCCTACACTAGGATCCATATACCATTTATATCTAAAGAACTGAATATTGATGAGAAAGAAGTGGAGAATCTACTGGTTACGTGTATTTTAGACAAGTAAGCAGTTGTTTGTTGTACCTTTTATCATCCGCATTATAATATTGTTTTTTTTTTTAAATACTTGATAAATCTTAGTGGGTCGAAAAGGATTTTTATGATATACGATCTTCGGTAGTTAAATACAGTTAAGTACAGCTCGTATCTCGTTCCAGCACAATCAGCGGGCGCATCGACCAGGTGAACTCGGTGCTGGAGCTGCAGAGCAGCGCGCGCGGCGCGGCGCGGTACGGCGCGCTCGACAAGTGGACCGCGCAGCTCGCGTGCCTGCACCTCGCGCTCGCCAACAAGATGGCGTAGCCGCGCCCACACCACACGACACATCCCGTACCACAAGGCTCCTGCGCGTGACTGAGAGGGAAGCTTTACGTGTGACTGAAGTATCTGCGGAACCGACCGCAGCTATGTACGGTCCATGAAACTCAAGAAAGATCGCATTATTCGACGTCTCGTTAATGTGACGAATCGTGCCCGAACTGTAAAAGTCAACTCTTTGATAATATAATTATTGCATTATAAAAGAACTGTAATAAGAATTTTAATTCAAAACTAGATAGTACTTTGGTGTCTATAATCAATTGGATATTAAGTTGTAAAATAGCCTTTCATGCACTAAAACAGATAGCTTTAACATACTCACTCTTATTGAGCAGCTCAATGCAATACATAGATTATGGTCTAATATTCTTTGTCAGTTTCAATTATTCTTTTTTAGTACATAGATGTGGTTAAATCTTTTTACAATAAACTTGATCAGTTTTGTTCGTACGACGTAGTGATATGGGCGAGTAAAAAAATCGAAAAGAGGTTGGGTTAAATTGAAGTGATAATGTGTGAGAACTTTGGTGACAATGAACTAGGGATATAAATTCCCGCTGTAGATTTTCAACCCAGCTTCGCCTGTAGTTCCCGATATTGGTATTTCTGTCGAAAAAAATTGATGCTCTGATTTAATTTTGTACTGTTTTGAAGCTTGTATTGTAGAGAATAATTATTTTTCAAAACTAAAACGATCAACAGGAGTTGTAATCGGATATGTGATATTGTATATGGATGTGTGTAATGATAGTTTATATATTTGTGAATAATGTAATATTTCTCCACAAATTATAAAAGACATCGTACAGAGGCCCGAAGTTACCTAGCTTATAATTATTGGGAACAACCTGGGCAGGACAACTACTGATGGACACGCCTCAAGTCAGTGCAGTGTGTTATGCTAATACACAGTTTCAAGTAAACACGTGTTTTATTTGTCATCAGTACCCTGTCATTACTGTGAAATTATGCTGCATCTATACCGAACTTACATTTACTACTTTTTTTTTGGGTGGGAAATCTTCGAATAACTTCCCCCGCTCTGGGCGCAGCGGGGGGGAGTGTCAGACTTGTACTGACTAAAACCCACCCATGTTCCTTCTATTGCCCTTTACGTTCCGGGGCGGTATCTCTTTCGAACAACCCGCAACCCCGGCAGGTTACATTTACTACTAAGGTGCATGTTTGAAATGTCAGTCGGGAAAGATGTTAATTAGGATTCCGTACCTCAAAAGGCAAAAACGGAACCCCGATGTGACCACTTTGTTGTCCATCTGTCTATCAAGACCCTTTATCTCGGGAACGCGTGGAGGTATCGAGTTGAAATTCAAACCATATTCTCAATTCTGTGGTTCTGTGCTGTGAAAAATTCAACCCTAAGTGTGAGTCGCTCTTGGCCGATTTTTTTATCAGTGTTAAGTACTTATTTGTTTTTTTTTTAATATATATTTCACGACACGGTTTGCACAGTGGTTGAGCGATTGGCTGCTGCGCTGCGTGTCGCGGGTTTGATCCCCGTACGGAACAAATATTTGTATGGCTTACAAATAGTTATTTTGGGTCCGGCTGGTTGTATTTGAATGGTTGGAAAACGCACCCACGATACTTGAGAAATTCTTAGTGTGAGGTAACTTTAAAAAAATAATCATGGTGTCATATCTTTACAAAGTATAAAATTAAGTCGCTTCCGTTGTCTGTTCGCTAAAATCTTTTAAACTACTCAACGGATTTTAATGCAATTTTCAGCAATAGACAAAGCGAGAGGAAGGGTTATACAACATTATTTTTAGTATAATTATGCGAAACCTGAAAATAGTTTGTTCAGAATAAGTAACTGAATCGATTCCAATAATTTTCACGCCATGTTATATTTTGTCCCAAAAATATTAATAAAAGGCTACGAGTTGGACACTTAGTAGGTATATGAAATCATACGGCGCGCAACAAGGTCACGGCAGGTCAAAGCGACAGTACACACGTGCGGCGCCGTTTGAGCCGCGCGGTGACCGTGGTTTTGTACGGACAGCCAGGTAAAATAACAAGCTTAAAACTTTCTGATTTTTCATGAAAAAGTTCTGAAATTTTGTACATAGATTCTTCACATAAACACACTAGACACGTGTTTCGGGTTTCGCATAAAGTAAAACTAATGTTGTACGTATAATATCCCAATCTACGTGGGTGAAACAGCGGCGTGCAGCTAGTGCTCTATAAAAATGACATTGGTGGAAGTTCATACCACCTTTAGATACCTGGGGCTATTGATAGGCACATGTAACATTTTCATAAAATAGGGTGTCAATAGAAAATAATACAAGAAATATAGTAATAGGTCAATATTTATAATAATAAAAATTGGTATATAACTACATTAAATGGACGGACCGGTATATCACAGGTTAGTTATATACATTTCCATTAGTACAATACATTCGTTACAAACATCTAAACAATAGGAATTAATACTTCACAACAGATTCTTCATTAATGGGGATGGCTTATCAAAGTTCATTGTAGATGGCGCGAGCATAGCTAGACCCCAATATAACCAATGAAAACAAGCTATTTAGAAAATATATAAATTGATGACAATCTTAAACCGTTGGAGCTTGGATTTAGCTATGCTAGCGCCATTCGTTTCTTAGTTGCAAACCCCCATTACATTAATTATTTTGAAGTTAAACACATTAAATGGCACAAGAGATTAATATATTAGTCACTGGCTACTGAGCTCAATTTTTTGAAACGCATGATAAACTTTACAAAAAAATAAAATTGTCTGTTACTTGATTAAAAAAAGTTTATGTAACAATGTCAGACAGCTAAAAAGATTATCATTAGTTTAATCTTAAAATTACGGCAGTGTAATTCTTTTTTATAAGTTTTTTTTTGTCAATTAAATTAGTATAATTTAAATCAATTCCATGTGACAACATTCATTAATTTATTTTTGGAGACGGTTTTGCAGTCTTTTTTATTTTATTTATATATTATAGTCGTATTCGCTTCGCGTTCGGCTTAATCGTTAACGAAGGAGCCATTGATATAAACTTTTTGCAAATAATGCTTTTCATATTATATGTATAGAGCAATCTAACTAACACTGATAAGTATAAAATCCTAGCTTTTAAACTAAATCTTCTTAGAAATAAGGAATGACGATATTATAAACATTTTGTTTGACTCGTTTTCATAAGGGTCAGTCAACATAGCCCTGGTAGACGCAAACGGGATAGGCCGATTCATTTCAGCTTTGCGAAAGAACACTAGGGCGGAAACTGTGAACGTTAAACGCTCGTACGAGTGTAGCTCCATTCCTTTTCCAATATATGAGTGTGTGTTTTTCTGAGTGTTTAGATAGAGCAATAGCATAGAGGACGAATTCTTCGTCAGTTCCCTTAAGTGTCAAATCGTCAATATGTTTTTGTATTTGTGCGTTCGTACTGGAAAATTATTTACATAAAAACATGTTGAAATCTCCCTTTCTATTGTTTGATATCTTTCTCTTTCATACAACATGTTTCTAAGTCAATCGGGCAGTATTAAAGTGTGTGTGTGCGCGTCAGTGAGCGGGCTTGTCGTGCAGCCAGGCGCGGAAGATGGGCAGCGTGCTGGGGTAGTGCGTGGGCGGCTGCGGCTCCTCGGTCTCCTCGCGGAACGGGTACGTGCCGATCAGGATCGGGAGCTGCAGCTTTACTTCCTTCTCTAGGCTCTTCGGCTCGATTATGAACTGGAAGAAATATGGAGAACTAGATTTTGCCTGCGGCTTTGCTCGCGTTAAATTCGGGGTAACACAGTTCCCTTTCCTGATTTACAGGTACCTGCTACCTGTACTGTTTGCCCTTGCGCCTTATTTATTGTAATAGCAATGCTAAGTTTTCCCTTTTCTTCCCCCCTTTCTCCCCCATATTTCATTTTTTTTAAATATGTCCGTCTCCAGGGTCCTAACTATCTCTGTACCAAAATTTATCAAAATCGGTTTAGCCATTTAGGCGTGAAGACGTAACAAACAAACAAACTCACTTTCGCTTTTATAATATTAGTAAGGACTAGCGAGTTTACAGAGTGACCTCTATTGTCTCATGTCATAGAGCAACAAGTACTCACAAACACGTCATACTGCACGGAGATGAGGTGGCAGCCGCGCAGGTTGGTGGGCGGCAGTGGCGGGACGTACAGCAGCTCGTGCCGCCACACGTCGCTCTCGCCCGGCCGCGTCTTGCCGTGCGAGAGGGACGCTAGCTCACGCACTTCCTTCGCTGCTACCTTGCCGTGGGCAGAGTATTGGATTGTCTGAAAAGGATGTGGAGTTACAGCAGTTGCATGCTAATCCTAATGGGGGCCCATTAGAATCTATCTATTTTTGGGGGCCAGGATTCAGAAAAGTTCAACAGTAAAAACACTAGGAACGTGCTGTTGTCTGACTTTAATGTAAATTGACATAAGGATTAAATTGCAATGATTGATGACTCTTCTTGAAACACAAAGATAAAAGAACTTGTGTGAGATACTATCATACCACAACTAAAAAGGCTTAAATAAAATACTTTTTTGTCAAAAAAAATTGGTTGTTTGTAAAGTAGGTTTACGATCGAGATGTTTACGTGATAACGTCTTATTGGTGATATAAGTTATCACCAGTAGTGACATCTAAAATGAAATTAAGTACTAATTTAAAGTTTTTTTTTTCGAGCCAAGTAACAGATGGCGCTACCATCTTTATGAAATGTCGCTTGTGAGGTTTTGGTGTGACACAAGTTTCTGAACATGTCACCCGACTAAAACGATTTTAAAGACGTTATCACGTCAAAAAAAACGACTTCAAAAAAAAGACAAAATAAAAATGACTTCCGGAAGCTGGTGGACAAAAAATCTATGAATCAAACCTACAAAAAGAAACCAGTCGTGTTGAGAACCTCCTCCATCTTTTAAGTGGGGTAAAAAGGATGAGCAGACAAAGTTTATCGAATTATTTTATTCCGCGTTTAAAAATAGACTACCATTGAACAAGGCCTCTGACCGATAGGTCATGATCGTGACTTTAAATTATAACTCTTCGATGTTACGCCACTTTCAGTGCAAAAAGATTCAGGCGTAAAAAACGAACAAAGGAAATATAGATGCATCGTGATTTGCTTTGTGGAAAAAAACGTGAAAGTCCGGTCGTATCAAAGTGTTTGCATCTGCTTTTTGTTTCATTTTTTCAAAGATTCATAAATGCTGGTTGTAGGTATTGTGAGTACCTACCTATTATTATTTTGCCGGGTAGCATATTAATACATGAGTAAGCTGTTTATTTACCTAAAATGATGTAATAAAGTATGAGGTAATATTTTAATAATCTTAGGTTAGGACAACTGGGACATTTGAATCTTCGGAGAAATAGCGTTTTAGGGAATTTAACATAGTTGTTCACATTATAGTTTCTACAAAATTATCTGAATTTATAGATTGATTTTTTTTTTGACTGGCTGAGATGATTTGAGGCATTCATGAAAATCTACTATGGATTCGACGTGTCAATCTACGGTCTTCAGTGTTATCTGGATAGTAATCCACAGATACATAAGCCCCAAAGGGTTTTGCAGAGATGTACAACTGAACCCTAGAAATGGCCAAAGTAACAAGCTAAAAGAAACGATAAGTCCCCAACCATCCGACGCCAAAAAACCTGATCTATTAGGAAAAAATGGGATTAACTCATAGTCAGTTTGTTAAGAACCTCGGTGAGCGCGGCCCTGGTCGCCTTGACCGTGGTCCGTGAGTTGTTGACAAGCGTGGCCGTCAGCATGATGCTCTCGCCGGGCACGTAGGCGCCGCGGTCCAGCGACACGCCGCACGACACCGTGCCGCCGCCCACGCAGCCCACGCCCAGCCGGTGCTCCACGCTACATTCGAACTGTTGCTGCAACACACAAAAATATTACAAGTTTCAACTGTAGGTGCTGTGAAGGCTTTAAGCAAACCTTCAATAGTTCAGGCTGGTTTGCAATGAGGTTCGAATACTCAAGTTGTTTAAATAGAGAAATAGTAAATATAGAATAGAAAGAAGTTTGTATGTACTACTGAAATGATAAACTAAAATATAGTCTTAAAATGTTTTATGTTATTTCAATTACGAATTTCCACCGACTGTCTACATACTATTAATAATATGAAGTTTAACACGCTTTGGAGATCCTTCTGCAGTTTACCTCAGTTAACATGCATTTTGAACTGTGATCTACTGCCACTTATAGTGCAAAGGTCGAACCACCCGTAGTGTAAAGGTTAAAATTAGACTGGATCATTGCTTTTTGTAATTAATGCTACCAAAACTAAGAGAATAAATCTTGAGAAAGCCTTTAAGTTTAACTTTGTCTTAGAACTGAAGTCATGTGACGATCATGCATCACCCCCCACAGGACCCGGACGGCGAATCACGGACGCCAAGCTCCCCAAACACCCCACCATATATTTTACTGTTTATAAATTCATATCACGATTGACCGTAATGTGTACTGAATTATGGGTTGTCTGGGGAGCATACCGTAATTATCCCCTATCAAAGAGAGGAGGCTTTTGTCCCAGGTGTGGGAACGTTAATAACTGTTACTACTACGCTGGTGCGGTGAAGTGATCTTAAGAGCAGCTGGCTGAAAGATACCGGGTCAAGTATGATGGGCAAATGGGGTAAATACATATCACTAGCTTAAGCAGTGATAGCCTAGCCTATGGTGTGACCGTGGGACTGCCAAGTCATTAGTGTCGACCCAACCCAAGGCATACATCTCCGATTTTTCGGATTCTGTTTTTATGGGCCTACTCTTGCCTTCAATTCGATCCTGCCCTGACGACGGAAATGAGGTAGCCGATTGGACCAGCTATGCGAAAATCCATGTGCGTATTGTATAATTATCATTTGCTTCGGTGAGGAAACCAGCATGCCTTAGAGATATTTCTCGGCGGCATATGGCAGTTTATATGTCCATGGGTTACATACAAACTCTGCCACCAGAAAAGAAAGGCTTTATTATAAAATAAAGTCTTTGGCACATGTCAGTCACATCTCTGTCTAAGCACGTTCTTTACGTGCTTGTTGGGGTTGTGGGCGTCCCCTGATCTAATGTCTCATGGCTTTCTCATGGTCATGACCTTGACAGCTAGGTCCAACGTCCCAAGCTACTACCGTGAGTACCGTGACGATATCAATCAAACTACGTAATAGTGCATGCAGCATGATGCATTTCTTGCATAGACGTTTCTTATTGCGCTCCACTGCACTTTACTTCACTGTGACTCGGAGTACCTACTTATACAGCATGATGTTTCTATTAGTTCCGCTCTTTAGATATCAAGTAGGTAATGAGCGTCAAGACAACATAAGTTAACTTGTTTTTTTATCCTAACCATCAAATTAGTTTTTTTAAAGACGTGAGAACTACTGAAGGAATTTCTCTTGTACCGTACGTGCGTTTACAAAAAAATCTCGAATATACAGGCTGCCAGACCGGGACAATTACCTGAAGCCTATACAATTAATTGTTCCGATCGGGAATCAGAATCCGCGATACCCAGCGCAGCAGTCAATCGCTAAGCTACTGCGCCAACCGTACCGTCAAACGACATTAACATCTATACTTACGCATATTTTCGACTTATGGGATAGGCAAAGTACCTGTTAGTACACACGACGACAGATCAACCTATACAAAACCAGTTTATGCGGATCTCTCATTGTACTTGAAATCTATGGTGTACGATCCGTTGTTGAGAGAGCAGCATAAACTGGTTTTGTATAGGTTGATGTGTCGTCGTGTGTACAACCACAACACTACACTACCTAACCAAGAATTTCTTGAAGAAAACAGTTCTTATCGTCAAACACATGGTATAACAAACAAATGCATACATATGCATTTGTGGATGTCATGCCACACAGTAGCACTAACAACGACTAGACTACATGGAGATGCAGGTCTATAAAACTACTTAAAAATAACTAAAAAACACTCACAGACAAAACTGGTGGCTCCAAATTGAGGTCGATCGGGTTCATTACAATGAAGACCTGTTGGTTCTTGTGAGTGAGTCCGTTGGGTTCCCTCAGTGCTGCCTTGCAGTAGTACTGGACCCAGCCGTGCGTGCCGAGGAATGTGGACGGTAAGCCCATGGGGAGGCCCAGCTTGAACGGGAAGCTGTGTATGCCGGGAGACAGGATTGACGGGCTATGGCCTGGTAACGTTCAAAGTGGTTATAACACTGTTTTGACGGATAACAGGAGCGGTGAGATCGGGACGTAGATCACGTCCGCTCAACGCAACATATACCCAGGGCCTGCGTTTGGTAAAAGTAAATGCGGACATAGTTTAACAGTGATAGCGTAGTGGTGGACTGTCAAGTCTCGAGTTCGAAATATAAAGATATTATGATGGCGCAAGTTTGTATGCGTGCGCGTGTGTGTGTGTATGTTTGTTACTCCTTCAGACTCAACAGCTTAACGTATTTGGATTCAATTAAGTATCAAGATAGGTTATACCCTGGATTAACACAAAGGTTACTTTTTATCCCGGTCTACGCGGGCGAAACCGCGGGGCGCAGCCAGTAACTTCATAATGCGTCATTGGTCTTAACTTTTACATCTATGAATTAAAGTCAATATTTAATCTCTTGATTGTTTTAAGTCCATCAGCATTTACATGGTTTGTTTTACAAAAACAAATATTTGTAGGTTAAATCATTTATACCCACATCACTAATAATTCTCCTTGAGTATAGATGAGGAGTACCCTAACCCCTAAAATAATAGTTTTTGCACATCTGTTAAACATGCAGCACATTTTTATTTATCACAGTACCTGGTTCTCCAAGCAGCCTCATCCTGAAGTCAATGTAATTCTCTTTGTCAAAGAGTCTCTCATGTCTGCCAGATCCAACTCGCACCACACCCTCACCAATTACATGGAAGTGCAGTCCTAAAACAATTCAGTATACATAATAAAGAACCTATTTTAAGGTAAACATACCTATATCTGAAAAGGAAAAAAAGGAACCCTTTTAGAATCACTTCGTTGTCTGTCTGTCAGTCAAGACCTTTTATCTCGGCAATGCATGGAGGTATGGAGTTAAAATAAAAACCATATACTCAAATCTGTGGTCCCTTGGAGGTGTGTAAAAATTAACCCTCTAAGTCTATGCTATGACAAGATATGGCTGTTTATGTCACAAGTACGGAACCCTTGGTGTGGGAGTGTGACTCCCCCTTGGCCAGTATTTTTTAAAACTTGGTTAAGGCGCGGTAACAAGCTAATCTTTAGGTATTCGCGGAAGTGAGGCTAGCTGCATACTGGGCATGGTCTGACACAAGTACACGACAGTATTGCATCGAAACAATAGAAATAAGGTCGAAAATATTTCGGTATTTGATTTTATGTGAATATCATGTCCGCCAAAATGTAGGTCATTTTTAATTGAATATAAAAAAAAATACAGTGCCGTGTTTAAAAATTTTAGATATCTCTTTAGTCTATAAAATTTCCTTAGTTATAGATGTAAAAAATATGATGGTTGTCGCTGAAAAATTGAGAATTTCGAGACGAAAAAATTTTTTTCGTGGTCTTTTTAAACATTTTTTTTTTCGTAGTTCTAGACCACTTTTGTAAACTGATTTTGTTTAAGTCTTTACTTTATGTATTGAACTATACACGGTATTTTTTTTTGGCTAGTGGCATGTACAGATAAGGCTAACTTTGCTCATCAACATTATGCTGAGCTCAAACCCTGTTGGCATAAGTATTATTGATTTGCATGTCTGCTGAGCATGAGTTCCTAGGTTTGATTCCCGAGTTGAGCAAAGTGTTATTGGGTTTTTTCTTGAGGAGTTTCTCAGTAGCAGCCACATTGTCTTGATTCATGCCATAACTGGCGAATTGTGGGCGTACTGTTACGTACACATCTACTTAAGTGTTCGGGGATTACAGGCATAATGTTATTGTTATTTCATTACTTCCAAAGGGTAATAAAAAATCTTTTCTTATATTTACCAAAGAGTTCAAAAATAATTATAATCATCATCTTATCAGCCCAGAATCACCTACTGGGTATAGACCTGACAATTATATACAAATTTTAATCCTAAAACAGGAACAGTTTTTAATATTTTTAAATAATAATGATGTATTCAAATGGAATTTAGCTTGCATAAATAGTTTGGTTTACACATCTGTGTAAGCTATTATTTCAAAATGTTTTACAATAGTCACATAATATTTGTACTACTAACAATGAACTTACCCAACACAGGTGTGTCATCTTGCAACTCCATCAGAACTTTCCCAGACAAGAATTGACCGGGAAAATATAGCAATGAGGTGTTATCAAACACTATGAGGAACTTGAGTAACTTGCGCGGCATTTTAACAGCTAGCACACTAGGTTGGCGCTCAATATACTTTTAGATTACCTAATACCTGTTTCATGAAATAAATAATAAATTAAGCAATTATTTAATAAACTAGCTTGACAACTCTTTGAGTCAATTATTATTATTTATTTATGGCTGTGTAACGTGTGTATTATATAAGTTATACTACGGAAGTATATCGGAAGTATAAAGGTGTTCCAAAACTTTTTCACACATTACACAATAATCACTTTGTTTTATTACAATCAGATGGGAGGATTTAAGAACCTTGTGGCTATGAAAGTTACGCCTACGACGACTCTACAATATCTCACTAGACTTCTGACATCGTAGGCTGTGTACAACAAAGTTGAGTAATATGTTAATCGAAGGCCATCAACTATGACCACAGCTCATACCTTGAACAATTATTGTAAAGAAAGATTATCAATGAAATCCACATTGAAATGTATCAAAAAGTACTATACTTGTCATTTAACAACTTCTTTAAATTTTTAAATACTCCTCTAGGACTAATTTAAATTAACAATCGAAATCTATTTCACGAAACTTTTTACGGAAACTTACTAAACTTAGAAACTTTGACATTTCGTTGCCAAGTTTTTTTTTAAGTTTAAGTTACGTTGCGTTCATTATGTTTAGTTCGTTATTTATTTTGTTATAGAAATAATGCTAAATTCCATATGCAACCTTAAATAAACATAACAACACACAAAATAAATAAATACAAAATCAAGCTTAGAACCGTAGCCATTATTAGAGTATTAGTTGAATTAATTTCAAAATAAATGAAAAAAGTTTTATATTTTAGCCTTTTTAGTGATGGTAATATATAGATAGAAATATATAAATTATTATTAATTTTACCACTGCTACTAAAAATGTAACCATACCATCCACATACACTAGAAGAAAAAAAGTATGTTTTATAGATCTCGAGACTTGTAGTGACTTAAACCCACCCATGTAACTCATTTTCCTTCTTTTAAACTACCTGCAACCCCGGCAGGCGGGAGTATACCCTACCGGTTACAAAAAGAGAGGAGAAATCGCTCAACATATGAACATACCCATAAAAAATATTCAGTCAAATTGAAAACTTCCTCCATTTTTTGAAGACGGTTATACAACTTGTAATTTTTTTTTAAGAATTCAATAAAGCCTGCAAGCTTGTCATTATTTTTTTCAAATAATGCTATTGTTACATATTTTTTGTTCATAATTTCAAAACAAATCATGAACGCATTCAAATATTAGTCTGTTCTCAAGGGTGTAAAATGGAATATTCCGGTAGCATGATTGGCGGATACATTCTATTGTGCAATGGTCGCCCAATAAAAACTACTTAAAAGATGACATTTTGCCATCACAAATAATTATTTAGTGAAAATTAAGAACGCACTTTCTTGGTAATGGGCGACAGCGGCTCATGGATTTGTTTATGTTGTTTTGAAAATAAACGATATCCATAGGTTAATTTGAGGATTAATAGTTGTGACGAAAATAAATCAAAATGCCGAGTGAAATGATAACATTACAACTCGGCCAATGTGGCAATCAAAGTAAGTAATATGTAATTACGGAAATGTTCAGTTATTTTAAATTATTTTGGGTAATTGTAATTAATTTTAATTTGTATTAGTTGGATTCGAGTTCTGGAAGCAGTTGTGCATAGAACATGGGATATCTCCAGAGGGTATTCTTGAGGAGTACGCGTCGGCGGGGTCGGATCGAAAGGATGTGTTCTTTTACCAGGCTGATGATGATCACTACATACCTCGGGCGGTATTGCTGGATTTAGAGCCTCGTGTCATACACACCATCATGAATTCACCGTATGCAAAGGTACGGGATCCTTTCCTGACACTATACATTAAGCATGGCATCATCTCAATGCTGTATTAGCAAAACATAAATATTTAGTTTAAGTGTTTAGCTATTGAAAACGCTACGTTGTTTTAGTACTTATGTATCATAATGCAGCATTGAATAATAATAAAAGTTCAAGTAGATAAATAAAGTGCTTTAAATCCTTTGGCCTGTCTATACCTCTAGTTTTATATTTTTAGCTGTACAATCCTGAAAATGTTTACTTATCCAAACATGGTGGAGGAGCTGGTAACAACTGGGCCTCAGGATATGCTCAGGGAGAGAAACTGAATGAAGAAGTCTTTGATATTATAAACAGAGAGGCAGATGGCAGTGATAACTTAGAGGTAACTGATTTTTTAATAATGTAAAACATTGGAAAGATGTTTCATACTCTAAAACATGCTTAAATACTGTATGGTGGTTAATAAAATGAGGATATTTATTATTCTGGTGCGCATAGCAGTTTCCCTTGGTTTTTGAATCAGAGAATTGTTAATAACTGAAATTAGAGTAAAACTCGAAAGCATTTATTATAAAGGTACAAGACTCTGATAGGCACTTTTGAATGTCAAAAAACAAAGATGAAGCTACAGTCCCAGTCACAAGGCATAATAACTTTTAAAAGTACAGTAGTTAGTTTATTTTAATATTAATTCATTTGCTTAGTAGTCACAAGCATGGCAAGGGTTTGATTCCCAGGATACTGTTATAGTGTTTTATCCGGAGTTTCTCAATAGCAGCAGAATCTAGATTTGTGTCCAACTAGTGCTATTACCTCACCCCGATTTCATGGGATTTAAGACTGCTGTTGTGGTTGTATCATTAGGTACAGCTCTACCTAACCCTTCAGGAATTTCAGGCATTATGTTATTTATAAATGCTAGTTAAACTTAACACATTCACTGTCCAGAAATCAGAGTATGAGTCCGAAATACATTGTATAATTTTGACTGGGTAGCGAAAGGGTTAAGTGACACAACATCAATATGCATAATTAAACGAAAGACCCTTGTTATTTAATTATGCATATTGATGTGGTGTTGTAATTTTTATAATGGGTTGATAACCACAATTTCATGTCCAAAGCATGTATAGAATGTATTTTGATGCTACAGTGTTAACCAACTCATGTTTTTTGCCACAGGGGTTTGTGTTGTGCCACTCAATAGCTGGAGGAACTGGGTCAGGTATGGGCTCCTACATCCTTGAGCATCTGTCTGACAGGTTTCCCAAGAAACTGGTGCAGACCTACAGTGTCTTTCCCAACCTGGATGAAATCAGGTAAGATCTTTAAGATAAAGTTTTGCATTATCTATAGAACTTAACTTTGAAGTTTTTTCTGATTATTTCTTTAAAGTCTCTAATGTGGGTTATGTTGAGGAAAGAAATACTTAGTGCTTACTGTTATTTTTCAAAATTTTGGGTATATTGTATAATTTTGTTTCTTAGCCTATTTCCCTGTTCTAGTTAGACTTCAAAATTGAAATAATAGTGTTATTAGTTAGTCTCTCTAGACATGTATTTACGGAAACCACCCTGACATAAAATGCAAGAGTATGTAGTTAAATATAGATAGGCAGCATAAAATAAAATATAACGCGATGTAGTCACGCGATGCGCGGTCAACGACTATTCATTTACAGATATTACAATGTCACGGTCTTTAGCCATTGTTACATTAGTCCATTGAAATGTTACATTTTTTAGGCCTAACCTTGCGTTTTTTAGAGGACGCAATTTTATTTTTTTAATGTGTAGGGGGGGTCAGTGTAAAGCTAAAACCAAGTTTGTGGGGTCGCCACCCTTGTCCCACGGCCGCCATCTTGAAAATAGGGGTTGAAATGGTTTTTACGACATATCTCTTAAACTATTTATTTGATAAAAAAAAATTGTTAACAGTTTTTGTTGCAAATTAAATTCTCTACAACTTTGGTCCAGTAACTTTTTGTCGTAGAACTATAAATAAAAAAGTTATAAGCGAAAATCTTCAGAAATTCGAGAAAAAAATTTATTAGCTATTCTTACAATAACAGAGGTTAGGAATAATAATAACAACAGCAGGCAGCTGTTTTTTTGTTCCCTCATGGTCACTTGGGTATTTTCTATCTGAACAGTATTCTCAGTAACAGCCATGACATTTAAAATTATTTTAAAAATTAAAAATTGTTAAATCCTGTTAAAGACTGAAAAAGAGCATATAATTATTTTTTAATAATATTGCAAAAATTATAATTAAAAAAATTATAATAACAAAGTAAATAAAAAAAAAACAATAACTGATGACATATTATTAATACACACGTATAATATAGGTATAGTTAAGAGTACTGAAAATTAGTACTCACTTCGGAGCGCTGTAAAACCTTAGCTATTGACTTAATGAAAAAATGATGCGAATGAAAGTTGTTCCTTAAAAAAACGATCTACAAAAATGGTCAGATATCATTTTTTCGTAAAATTATAAAAAAAAAGTTACATCAAAAAATATATTATTTTTTCTCGAATTTCTGAAGATTTTCGCTTATAACTTTTTTATTTATTGTTCTACGACAAAAAGTTACTGGATCAAAGTTGTAGAGAATTTAATTTGCAACAAAAAATGTTCACAATTTTTTTTTATCAAATAAATAGTTTAATAGATATGTCGTAAAAACCATTTCAACCCCTATTTTCAAGATGGCGGCCGGGGGACAAGGGTGGCGACCCCACAAACTTGGTTTTAGCTTTACACTGACCCCCCTTACACATCAAAAAAATAAAATTGCGTCCTCTAAAAAACGCAACCCCAAATGTAACTTTTCAATGGACTACATCCCAAATGGGCCATTAATAACAGTTTCGTATCGTATCTGTACCAATCTTTTGAAGATAGAGAGGTGTTCAATGGAAAACATTCATTTGTTTAAGACTGACATAGGCTTGGGTTTAATGGATTCTTTAGACATCGGGGACGAGAAATGACGCTACCAGAAGTTTATAGGGGCCTTAAATATAACTGGATAAATGTTTGTGATCATTCTTCAATGCGTCACTAGAAGCAATAGCCAATCGTCGTTTAAAAATAATTCCGCAGAAAAAAATAGTTTTTATAAAATGACGTAGGGTCTGGCGGTGCTTGTGTAATGGTCCCAGATAGAGGAGCACGTAGATGAGGACACGAAGATATTTTTTTGAATGCTTCTCACAGCATGTGTGTTTCCCCGCCAGTGATGTAGTGGTCCAGCCATACAACTCGCTGTTGACGCTAAAGCGACTCACAGAAAGCGCTGACTGCGTCATGGTGCTCGACAACACAGCGCTGAACCGCATCGCCAGCGACCGCCTGCACATACAGAACCCGTCATTCGCCCAGATCAACACGCTCGTGTCCACTATCATGAGTGCCAGTACCGCTACTCTTAGGTAACTTACTATTATTTAAACATTTGGAATTATCTTCTCTATTTTATATAGGAATAGCAATTTTCCAGCGACCTGTGGAAAATTTGAAAAACATCCAGCCTTTTACCTCTTCCATAGCCATACAAAATGTTGATTTCTGAATGTGTGGCTGTGCAATGGTGAGTCAGTCTGAAGACTCAGTCACTCACTGACACTAACCAGTGAGTGACTGAGTTAGTTCTTTGCTCCAAGTCTCCAAATTCTGGCAGAATAGTCGACATCGGTTCAGTTGCCAAAGAAAATACAAAACTTCTGTTTTTCATAAACCACATACAGACTGCGTGTGAATAGTGTGGGTCTTGAATTTGTGTCGTAATGTTACACATCGAAGATACCGCTGCTTAAATTCAAAAGGGCCACAAATCAAAATAATCAAATATTATTAGTATTGCAAAATTCGTATCAAGTCTCTTTATTTTTTTATATGCAAAAAAGAGACCCAGTATTATCGCATTACATATGATTTAATCAAATTGCTGCCCCTTCTGCATTTACACACAAAATAACTTTTCGACATGTCGCCCTTTCGAAATTAATTAGCGATTTACGTTCGCGGTACGAAAAGTATGGTAGCATGATCACAAAAAAAAATCCACTAGCTGCGGTCACGATCGATTACATACACTGGTATTTTCAGGTATCCATCATACATGAACAACGATCTGATCAGTCTCGTAGCGCCGTTGATACCGACGCCGAGGTTACACTTCCTCATGACGGGTTACACGCCGCTAACCGCTGACCACGAACTAAATACCGTGAGTTAATACTTAACCCTTTGAACACCAGAGCGTCTACGCAATATTTTTGTCACAAATTTGTGTTGTTGGCGTCCAGGGCACGCGTTTCTTGAAACATATATGCGACAATGGTGTTCTTTTGAACACCTCAATTTATACGCTGTAGCTCAAAACAAGATTACATACCAAAAGAAGAAAAGAAGTTGTGGAACAAACTATTCAGCTCTAGCTGTAAACGAGATGTAGTGGGACAGTAAGCCTGGTAATTTATAATCATAGCTAAAATTGAAGTCTTCACCAAAAACATGTTCTTTTATAGGCACCGAAAATTCGAAAAACGACAGTACTTGACGTGATGCAAAGGCTACTTCAACCAAAGAATATGATGGTCTCACTTAGCCCCGACAGAACAAACCAACACTGCTACATATCAATATTGAATATCATACAGGTATGAATAAAATACTTTCCACACTCACTTATATTTCGTGTCTAATATTATTTAACTTTTTGATCGCCACAGTCGTGTATATATGACAAAACTTAATGTGTCGAACACGGTCACGACTACATGACATACTTGACATGGTGGTAAGCATGGCGGTGGCAGTAACTTCAAAACGCACCTACTATAAACCTATTTGTTTACTCTTTTTGTTCTTAGCAGCTGGCGTTCTGTATTTTCTGCCTACCTTCATAGAACCAAACCTCGAGTTGATAAATGAATGTAGATAGCAATCTTCTAAATATGAAGGCGGGTCCATTCTTGTGTATGTGCATCTTACAAACATACAATAGACAGCTTTGGTCATGCCGCGGGCAGTTCGCGTGCAAGTTATAATTGCTTTCGCGGAAACCAACAGTGCGGTGTGCGTGCGCCCTAGGAACATTCAATTCAATCGTGCATGTGGATCCTTGTCCTCGACTCGTTCCTTGCAGGCGAATCATATCGCTCACGCGTAGATGTGACACGTCCATAGTCCATTCGACGCGCATAGCGTGCACAAGTGTAGATCCGAAAACTTAAACCCAACTTATTCACGGTACTTTCAAGTAAGCTTCGAGATTAAAAAATACCTATTTCTAAACTTCATGCACTTGATGTTTCAGGGAGAAGTAGACCCATCACAAGTGCACAAGTCCTTGCAGCGTATACGCGAGCGAAAGCTGGCGTCGTTCATCCCGTGGGGTCCGGCGTCCATACAAGTGGCCCTATCACGTCGTTCGCCCTACGTGCACGCCTCGCACAAGGTGTCGGGGCTGTTGCTTGCTAATCACACCAACATATCATCGGTGAGTTTAATTACAATACTGCATGCGCAGGCGCACCAATGATGTTGACAGGCGCACGATAGTGTCGAAACATCTGTGAAAAAAAACAAGATGACGGCGTTGGTTCCGATAGATGTAACATCTAGAGAAAAGCCCGTGTCTTCAGATACTCCAGATACATCGCGACTATTTCTTAGCGTGTCTGCCCAGAACTGGGCTACAAGTTTGGCATCGTCAGTTGAGTCCATCAGTTCCCGTTATGAAGGACAAGCGCAGTTGATTCAATCTAGCATTCTAGCCCGTGACCTTTTGTCGTCTTCAATGTTGCCAGCCAGTTATGTGGTGCGAAGTCCAGCGATGAGCAATAAAAGCCCTCGTAACTAAAAACACAGTATCAGTAGTAGGCTGATCTGTGAATCTGCCCTATAGTGGATACACGGCTTTATCGCAATCATCAACAATGTGTTTCAACATAGTTTTAATTAGCTACACATGACTTTATTTCTCTGCGCAGTTGTTCGACAGATGTCTGCAACAGTTTGACAAGCTGCGCAAACGCGAGGCTTTCTTGGAAGTGTTCCGCAAGGAGCCGATGTTCAAGGACTCGTTGGAGGAGTTCGACGAATCTCGCGGCGTGGTTGACGACCTCGTGCAGGAGTACCAGGCAGCCGCCACCCCAGACTATGTGCATTGGAATCCAGGTATGATATTTTCAAAAAGAATTGTCTATTTCACCGCCTTATCGGTCGATGAGTGGGGGAAGCGAGGATTCATTTGTGTGCTATAGTATCTTGTTACGTACTTATTTTTAAAAGTTACGATATTATCAAGTTGTTCAAATCTTGGGTGGTGAGGACAGTCTCCCTCTAACTTAGTCTTTAATTCCTAGATTAACTTATCTTTTTTTTGCCTTTTTCAGAGAGCAGTCAAATATAACGCTCAAGATTATATGAAGGTGGGAAATAAATATGTTAACAGGACAGGACGCACTGTGAAAGGGAATCCAAAGGAGACGTCGGGCGATGTTAAGATGATGTATACCCTCAGCTGTTAATTTATGTTTTTGTTGTAACAAGTGCCATTTATTATTGTATTCTTTAATCTCATTTTGTTAACATTGTTTACTCGAATATGTTATAACGGTATAGCCATTATAAAAACCACGCAGTCTGAATAAAAAATAAAACACTTTCTTTTTACCAAGAATTTATTTTATATTTAATAGTAGCTATCTTTCCAACATTCCCTTAATCCTTACCATACACATATCACTCTCGTGCGAACGTTATCCATGTGGTTTGTACGTCCCGGCTATTGACACGCAATACAGAATGCTTAACTATCTATTTTATAGACGAACATCGATATTACGTGATAAAAGTTGAAACCGACTGTCAGAGACAATCAAAAAGTGTATGAGTTTAGGCGCATTCTAGGAGCTTAGCAGTGAAAGCATTTACTTTAGATTCATAAACTATGTAATTTCTAGGCTCCCAAAATGTACTAAACATATAATATAAAAATTGCACAAATGAGCTACATTTATAAAAATAAAACCCTTGCACAAATGGCTTCTATGCTCATATCTTGTGTTTAGCGCACTAGAGAGCAGATCTCAAGTCCATTGCCTTATTTTAATTCTTATTCATGTACTTTTTATTTACCCTCTTATTTACTCAGTACTATGGCATATATACAGATTTTCTACTGCCATTACATTGAAAGATGATGGGATAAACAATTATGTGAATACAATATTACAAGAATACATTGATACACCATATACAAGTTTATTTCTAAACTGTCACATGGATTATGTTTATATTTTATAAATTTGTTTCCTCATATTATGTGACACATACTATGTACATTTACTGGTTAGGATATTGAATAAAAAAGTTGCTACAATGATGACCAAATTACGGAATAAACTGGATTCCATTAACCTAACATTCAACTACAAATAGGAATGCAGCTCCTCATACGCGCTGTTTCCCATTATCACTGGAAGTTCATGTTAAATGATTACACCGTTGTTCACAACGCCGACTGGCGTTACGTCGCTGCCTGGAGGGCGGAACTTCTCTATGCTATTCGTGCCACGACCACAGTTTGGACTGCTCTTTCTGTTTCCATTAAGTAAATTAGCTGACGTTTAACCTTGACTTAAGTTACTGCGCTCATCACTTGTACAACTAAACTAATAGCGTGTGACATCATTTTGGACACTGGCGCATGCTAGCAATAGTTAATGCTCCAGAACATCCACTGCGAGGAATTTACGACGAGATCATTTGTTTCGAATTCTCGGGATGAGCAAAATAATAAACATGCTGAAGTAAATGCGGCAAAGTAAGGCATTCAGGCAACATATCACGATGTGACCCCACGATTCCCATGTCAACTAACCCAAGCTGAGCCTACACTCTATGGCTAATGATGCAACATTTAAAAATATAGGAAAGTATGAGAACATAATTCACAGGCATCCATGACACACAACACTTTAACCTAATTTATTATACATCGATATAACAGTTGTCCTTATAAAAGTTTTGTTTAAATTTCAACACAGACTAATTACGAATCACAATGTCGAAGGTGCTAAGAAAAATGTTTAGTGAATAGAAATGATAGAATGCAACAATATTGTAAGTGAACATTCATAAAATTAAAAGCGTTGCGTAAGTGTCACGCGTTACTAGCAAAATAAAAATGTGCCCCTAAAAGACAATGACAGTCTACAATCAAATAGAACAAAAGAGAATTAAAATGTATGACAGACTACATTTGATAATATGTAATTCAATTAAGTCTATCTCAAACATTTTAATTCTCTACAGGGCTGTAGGCCTCACTAAAGAAACAGCATAATATGGTTAAATGTTAGCATCCAATTTCAAATTAAATGGTCCTTTGACAGGGAACATGCATAATTCAACTACATTGTAATCAGTAGACAAACAACTAATTTGCATAGTGAAGCCAAACCCCTAAAGATTGTAGAAGAGGACATTGTACAGGCCTTGTGGAATATTAGTTAGTGACACGGCCTAATGTCAACAACGGACACTGTGGGCTAGGAGGTCTGGCTGGGAGCCTGGAACTTCGGCTGGATGATGGACGTCTTGCGCAGCGGGACGGTCTCAGGCGTGGGGATGGCGTCGCCGGTGGGTAGCTTAGCAGGCGCAGCCGGCGCCTTGAAAGGCTGGGACAGGTTGCCCGGTCGCTGCTTCGCCATTTGATAGTCGCCGGAATCGAAGAACTTTTGCTGTAATTCAAATCAAATCATTTATTTCAATTAGACCATTACAGGCACTTTTGAATGTCATGAAAACAAAAAAATGATGCTGCTACAGTCCCAGTCACAAGACATAATAACTTGTGAAAGTACTGTAGTTGCCCATTCCAAAGCGTAGATCTCTATGGAGAAGAATGGGCAAGAAACTCCATGGACACTCTTTTAAATCATAATCTAATATATAAAATTTCCGTGTCACAAACTCACAATGTTAGTTACCGTACTCCTCCGAAACGGCTCGACCGATTCTTATGAAATTTTGGGTACATATTGGGTAGGTCTGAGAATCGGCTAACATCTATTTTTCATACCCCTAAACCTCAGCGGGTGAAACCGCTGGGCACAGCTAGTATTTTTACAAAATCATGGATACATCATTCATGTTGTGATTATAAATACATGTGAGAAAGATGTAGACGAGCACATTAAGAGCGTCCAACGTAAAAGCAAAAACAAGAGTTTAATAGATAAATTAATTAATTAAAACAAACCGTGGCGGCTAATAGCGCCCGTTCACGAACATGACGCATATATCAGCCCCATTCAGCTCAACCATTTTGAAGGGAACTAAATGACCCGATACACACGCCACCATCAGCGAGACATTTAAGTGACCATGACAATCTCTCAACCACCAGGGCAACCTTCGAGCCAATTAAATTACATAGTACTCACACATGGGCATTACAATTATACAATATTAGGAAATTGAGTCTATACAATGCTAATATAGTCTTACAATCTTCTACAGCCGCCACAATAACTTCAGACGCTGGATCAATTAGTTTGCCCCTATGGTTCTGGAGCAGGACCGGCATTGAGCCAAGCATTTATATCATTAATGTAATCCCCCAACTTATAATACTACTCTGTCAAGAAAGTACCGGGAAAAGATCAATAATACACAAAATGTCTGTTATTCATCCAAATTTATTTTATCACCTTCAAAGTATGCTCCTTTAGAAACGATACACTTGCGCCAACGAATAATCCATTCATGAAAATTATATAATATTTAAAAAATGTTAAAAAAAAAATGTTTTTAACATTTTTTAAACGCTGCTTCCGGAATTGAGTTCAGTTCTCGCCGCGAATTCTCCTTTATGTCTTCTATCGATTTAAAACGGGTGCCACGAAGTGGTAATTTGAGTTTAGGAAAAAGAAAAAAGTCAGCAGGAGCCATATCTGATGAATATGGTGGTTGCTGGATGGTATTTGTTGAGTGTTTGGTCAAAAATTCGTTCACAATGATAGCCTTGTGCGAAGGCGCATTGTCGTGGTGCAAAATCCAAGAATTTTCTTTCCACAAATCTGGCCTTTTTCGTCGAATTTGCTCTCTTAAACGCCGCATAACGCTCAAATAATATTCTTTATTTACCGTTAGACCTTCCGGTAAGAATTCAGAGTGCAAAACACCGCGATAGTCAAAGAAAACAGTCAACATGACTTTGACTTTTGATCGACTTTGGCGTGGTTTTTTCGGTTTCGGTTCAGTTGGAAGGCACCACTCCGAAGCTTGTTGACTAGTTTGCATGTCAAACTCGTAAACCCACGTCTCGTCACCAGTAACAATGCGTTTCATGAATGTTGGGTCCGAACTGACTCGTTCTAGCATGTCCTCAGCGACTTTCATGCGATTGAGTTTTTGGAGAAAATTCAGATCTTTTGGGACTAGCCGAGCAGCAACATGTTTCATACCCAAATGATTAGTTACAATGGTACGGATCGACTCGTGAGATACAGAAAGTTCGGCGGCTATCTCTCTCAGAGTTGAATGGGGATTTTCAGTCACTATTTTCTTCACTTTTGCGATGTTAACTTCAGTTGCAGACGTTGACGGCCTACCAGAGCGACGCAAATCTTCCATCACATCTCGACCGCTTTTGAACGCTTTGAACCACTCAAAAGCACGAGTTTTTGATAAAGTCGATTCACCGTAAGCCTTCTGTAACATTTTCAGTGACTCCGAACACGAAATTCCATTGGCGATGCAAAATTTAAGACAAACTCTTTGTTCGATATTTTTGTCCATTATGAAATTCGCAATACACACTATATATATTATGATATTACTAAAACCAGCACTGTATTTAATATAAATAACAGATGCAACTCAAACTCCGCGCCAAAATGGAAAACAGTTGTGCCAATCTAACAACTACAAAAAAAACAAAAATTTTAATTTGGAACCATAAACAAATCATCCATTCCCGATACTTTTTTGACTGAATGTATGCTTGCCTACATAGTGTGCGTTTAATACAAGATTTAAACTTCGATTCATTCAATTGTAGGATATTTGGAGGTATTTTGTTATAACATTTTAAGCAGTACCCCATAAAAGTGGAGTCTACTTTAGCTAGCCTGAAACCTAGCTAAACTACACACATCAAAAGTGTCTAGGGATCAAGCATTTTTATGCGGATTTCTTGAGATTGAGATGTGGCTTTGTAATAAATTTATGATTTTATAAATTTATATGGATCCTTTTTGGTGCATTTCATAATTTGAATCAGGAACTCTCAATCAAATTCGAGTAAAAGATGAAAATAAGCTGTCAATATTTTCCCTATAAAAACATACAACGCATTGAAGACATTATTAGTGCTACTGTTTCCCTACTACTGATTAAAACCAACGTTATTATGGAGCGGCGACGTCATTTAAGCAGGGAAGAAATGCTCAGAGCCGTGGGAATGATAGAAGCTGGTTCCCGGCAACGTACTGTAGCTTTAGCTCTGAATACAAGTCAGAGTGTTATCAGTCGACTTTGGACACGTTACCGAAGCACTGGTACCGTGGCTGAGCGCCATGGAGGACGGTATCGCTGCACCACACGGAGACAAGACCGATACATTCAAATCTTAACTCGAAGAGCTCCAACAATAACCGCCATGATGTTAGCCGTGAGGCTTCATCACTCTTCAGGGAACTTAATTAGCGACCAAACAGTCAGAAACCGCTTGCATGAAGTGAACCTTCATTCCCGAAGACCGCTACGGGTACCACCTATAGCAATGCACAATCGTAGGATTTGATATCAATGGGCTCTTGAACACAGAAATTGGGCAGAAGAACAATGGCGTTTCGTGTGCTTTTCTGATGAGTCTCGTTTTAGTATGAGACCGGATACAAGACGTATACGACACTGGAGAACCCCTGGACGCCAACAGCGATTAAAATCCTGCCAGGAAGTCCATCCTTATAGTGGTGGAACCATCATGGTATGGGCGGGTATTTGGATCGGCGGAAGAACTGAGTTGATTTGGATCAGAGGCAACCTCAACGCTCAAATTTATGCTGAGACGATTGTATCAGACGTCATCGTTCCTCTACAAGTGCAAATCGGTCCCTTATTTCAGTTAATGCATGATAATGCACGACCGCACACCGCAAGAGTTGTAAGACAGACTCTCGCCGCAGCTAACATCAATGTCCTGCCCTGGCCTGCTCAGTCGCCAGACTTGAACCCGATTGAGCATGCATGGGATATGCTACAGAGAAGAGCTCTGCCGAATATGGAGGGTATCCAGTCGCAAGAAGACCTTTTTTTGTTGTTGCAACGAACATGGGCGGCCATTCCACAGCGTGATTTGGATGAACTCATTTTGAGTATGCCAAACCGATGTTCTTGTGTTGTTAGTGTTCGCGGTAGAAACACGGATTATTAATTGTTTAAGTTACCCAATAAAATTTTAAAGAAAACTGTTATTTCAGTCTTTTTTTCGAACTTTAATGTTAGTGGTTCAAATGTCAAAAATCCCTTTATTAGGAAAATGGCAAATTTCTTTATTAATGCAAAGGCGACTTGGTTTATCGTTACTGTGACAAACGAAAACACTTTATTTGATGAATCCTTAAAGAAAATTTTAATTAATATCAATCAGGAGAAAAGTTATTGCAAAAATATATGTTGATCCCTAGATACTTTTGATGTGTGTAGTTGGGTCTGTTTCTAGTATTATAGTGGTTTCTGTCACCTCTTTTACTAAATAGATGCAGATTTTTCCTAACGTACATAATGTTTTCATATATGTATTGACAAGGTACTGTCATGATGTTAATTTTCTTAAACAGTTCTCTTAGGGAATCGCGCCTACGTAGATTATATATGGCTCTGATGGCTCTATTCTGCAGAATAAATATAGACTCAATGTCTGCAGCTCGTCCCCATTAGTAAGTAAAATACCGTATGACATTATACTATGAAAATAACTAAAATAGACCAGTCGCGCGGTATCTACGTCAGTAAATTGACGGATTTTTCTTACAGCATATGCTGCTGAACTCAACCGTCCTGCAAGAGATGTTAAATGAGGACCCCATTGTAGCCTAGAGTCGAGCGTGATGCCTAAAAAAACAGTTTTATCGACAAATTCCAGTTTCTCTTGATTCAATACATGTGTGACATAACACATTACTTTTGACGTTTGGCAGAGCAAATCTTATGCACTTTGTTTTTTTCCCATTCAGTAATAAATTATTAGCAATAAACCAATTATGGACCTGCAATAGGGCGTTATTTAGATAGATAGAATATTCTTTATTATGTACACCATACAATAACAAGAATAGATTTATTAGACAAACTTCTTATTTAGGTCGTCAAGATTTGTTGCACGTCTGTTTATCTTAAATATTAAGGAAGTTTCGTCAGCAAACAACACCATTTGAGGTTGGTTTTAAAAATAAATGGGGTAGATCATTAATATATACTAAAAAGAGGAAAGGACCTAATATGGAACCTTGTGGTACACCCATTTTAACTTTTAAACCCATTGAATTGACGCCAGTAATTTGCACTTGTTGCTGTCTATCATTTAAATACGATTTTACTAGATTGAGCGCAAGTTTACCTAAACCGTAATGCTCAAGTTTCAAAAGCAGGGTTTCATGATTAACGCAATCGAATGCCTTAGAAAGGTCACAGAAGATTCCTATGGCATCTTGTGCCTCTTCCCACGCAGTAAATATGTGTTTTATTAAGGTGACACCGGCGGCGGCGTCAGTCGTACATCGTCCTTTGGTGAAACCAAACTGTTTTTCATGGAAGATTTTATTGGTGTTAAAGTGGTTGAGCATTTGATTAAGCATTATCTTTTCAAACACCTTGCTGAAAACCGGCAATTGGAATGTATCATTATGCACGAGGTCTGTTAACCAGTGACCAATTGTACTGTCGTATTTTTCTCTATACAGCTTTTTGGAAATAGCCCGCCATGAGAATGTAGATCGAAATGCATGCATGTTCAGTAAAAAATATTATGTAAAAGAAATACAATTATACTGACCCCTTTAGCCAGCCTCTTCTGCAGGAAAGCTGAGTGCCCCCCAGGTCCTCTCCCCAGCATTGCATTTGGGAACTTCGCCTTTAGCTTTGCTTCCTCTAACTTCTCCAACTCTTTGGGCTGTAATATTATCATGTGTTACAACTTCAGTTGGCAAGGTAAACTATTGCACAATATGAGAGTAATTCCTTTTTAATTAGTAAATTTATTAATGAACTGTTTGGGAAGTTCTTGTGCTTCTTGAGTTCTAAATAATTATTAATTATTATCATTAGAACAGAATTTTCAGCCAAAACCGAACTGTCGACTTTGGTTTCAGTTTTCTCCGAAACTTATATTTAAAAAACACAGTTCATCTGTTATCCCCCGCACCGGGGGGGAGTGTCAGACTTTTACTGACTACAACCCATCCATGTTCCTTCTATTGCCCTTTGCGTTCCGGGGCCGCGGTCTCTCTTTCGAACAACCCGCAACCCCGGCAGGTTATAAGACCCCTTATTTTTGGTTGAGGGTATATATAATAGGGTCGGTTAATAATCACAATACCTCAAATGGTTTAGAGTCAGATAAAAGTACATAGAACGAAAAAAAAAGACTTAACATATCGAGAATAATAGCTTTTATATAGTAAGCGTCAGGAGCCATGGACCAACTGAGATATTTGGTGTTTAGAAAATACCAAAATTTACTACCTTTTTGCTACTATTGGATACCTATCTTCAAATATTTAGTACCTTGACTGACAGCAGAAAAACACGTAAAGAAAGTGGTCAGACATTCTGACATCAGGACGTCTGGACCATTTTTTTTTATAGTTCTAGACAACTTATTGATTGCCCTCAATGTTTTATTCTGAAACGTTTGCAGGATTTTAAGATTGGAGTTACTAAATAATGAAAACCATATAAACCAACTCTAGGAATCAGCTCCCTAAAGCTAAATTCCATATATCCATATGGTTTGCATTTTGCATTAAAATTTATAGACTAGCATTGTGTTGTTAAATAATAGTTTAAGTGGCTCTATTTCTGTTCTTTGATGACTTGGGTACTTGTTGTTTTAGTATGATTTGGATACCTAATTATAAGCTACTTTTTGAGTTATATTTCAATTCAGATGGTCTTATATCTAAGGTCCCAGGTTTCTTGAAAAGTTAGCCGTTGTGTTTTATTTTAAAATTTTGAATACAGTGATAGTTAATGCTAGATTATACTATTCCATGGTCAGGTTAGATGTTTACACAACAGCAGGTTTTTAGAGCTTTGTTGTGAAATTGGATATTATGTAATCATTCTTAGTTAATTATCAGAAATTTACCAAACTTTTGTCTCTTTATTTTGGATGTTTAAATGTTTGAGAGCTGGGAATGTTCAGGAAAATAATAATATATTATAACATATTTTGTGTACGGGTTTAATATACTTAACTCACAAGCTCAAGAGAAGTTTTTTGGGAAAGACTCTAATAAAATAACATTTTATTAGTATGGAATGAGTAGCAAATCCACAACACGATTGTTGTGTAAACTATAATGGTAACATTTTTAACAAAGATAATTGATGGCAACGAAAAAAGCTTATTTATTTGTAGCTAAACAATTTTAGACTACACTTCGAACTTAGTTGATCTAAGTGAACCATACTACCATACCATACTTACATCCTTTGGAGGCTCAGGCTGGTCAGGTGAATCACTCATTTTGACAACTGCAAAAGGGAGGTATATTGACAAATAAGATTGCATCTAGAACGTACGCTGGTTCATAAATAACGGGTTATCAGTACATCATACCAATTAGATTTAACAAGATGATGATTGTTAAAACGAATTGTTTTGTTTACCCTCCAATTAAAAACAAAACCAGATTACTTGCTTAGATGAAAACGGATCGGGCTCAGTTTGGCACCCTGTAAAATCGTAAGCTACTGGTATATCGTATTCTAATGCATGTGTCATGTAAAACACATGGATCACCGCAAAAACAATTTATTGGTAAGGTAATTTCAATTACGTTCGGTGATTCGGTCAAAGGAAAGTTGTTTACCTTGAGTTTGATTTTAGAACCAACAGCCAAACAGTGATTAAACGATTCAATTACAAATATAGTTAATAGATTGAGATTTCACTGGTACAATTGATTATTAGATCAAAATTAACAACAAATCGCAAATTCTCGTGATTTTCGTAACGTAAAAAATGGCGTTTTTTGTAATGTTGCCATTTAAATTCTTTGAAATCTACTATTTTATTTATGTATTCTACTTGTGATTAAATTACTTATAGCAAACTGATTTGCGGGTTTCTTTTTAGGGTTCCGTAGTCAACTAGGAACCCTTATAGTTTCGCCATGTCTGTCTGTCCGTCCGTCCGTCCGTCCGTCCTCGCTTAATCTCTGTGACCGTTAGCACTAGAAAGCTGAAAGGTACCAATATGTATATCAATCACGCCGACAAAGTGGTAAAATAAAAATTGGAAAAAAATGTTTTATTAGGGTAGCCCTAGCCACCCTATATAAATATATAAAATATAAATATATAAATATCTTGGGAAAATATGTAAAGTGGGAAGTGATTTTTTTTTTAATTTCAACCCTAACGTGTGATATATTGTTGGAAAGGTATTTAAAAATGAATAGGGGTTTACTAAAATCATTTTTGATAATGTCTATAATTTCGGAAATAATCGCTCCAAAAGTAAAAAACAATGTGTCCCCCCCCCCTCTAACTTTTGAACCATAAGTTTAGAAAATATGAAAAAAATCTGAAAAGTAGAACTTTATAAGGACTTTCTATGAAAATCATTTTGAACTTGATTGACACAACAGTTTTTGTACAAAAAAGACAAAAAGTTGTACAAAATAATTTCCTCCTCCACCTTTAAACTCATAAGTCCACACTTATTGTGACGGACGGGAAACTACGGAACCCTACACTGAGCGTGGCCCGACACGCTCTTGGCCGGTTTTTTTTAGTTTTACGAAATAACGTCTATGGTCATGGCCACCACAATGGCCACCGGCTACGGTAACGGCCCCGAAGGAACGACAACACTAGGAAGTGGAGAATAGGGGGACTGTTTTTTATAATGATGACCAAATTGACAAAAGTTCGAAAAGTGCTGATATCAGTCATTTTGAATAAATGCCTTTTGATTGAGTAATCATCGAATCTTTTCGTCACTGGGGTAATATAAGTCTGAAATCGCCAACCCGTCTTGAGCAACAGTCTCTGTATGAGAAGACTGAAGAGGCCTTTGAACAGCTGCAGCAGTTGAACAGTTTTAGGTTTGTATTTTTTTTTCTGGGATGGGGATTAAACTCATACAGCGCACCACTGAATGGAAAAGGAATCTGATGTTCACACGAAACATGCATCCTATTGGTACAAACGCACTTAAAAACAATTTATTAATTATTAGGCATTTATTTCAGATAAGAAAAATCCATAAATTGTTAGTAATTAAATTAAAAAATAAAATAATCTGTTAGTAATTAACTGATCTAAAATTAAAAATTATTGGCCTGGAACCCGTGTGCACACTGTTCCAGTACCGCACCAGAGGGCAATCCATCCTTTCTATAATAGTGTTTAGGAAACTGATGACGCTGACACGCCCTCGTTGCATCAGAGAAGCAATACGCTTGCGCACAATTGTTTTAAAACAATCGGTTCCAGCCTCGGTGAACATTCCTGACGCACTACAAAAGCGAGGCAGCCCCAGCAGCATCCTAAAACCATTATTATACTGGACACGTAGGGCGTCTAGCGATCTACGTGTAAACTTCACCTATAGGTTGCAGGTGTACAAAGTTTGACAGTACGCTTTGAATAAAGTAACCTTAACTTCCTTGGTACACTTTGCAAACCGACGGGCAATCATATTGCAACGCATTGCCAACGTTCCCACTCAATATCGATATCATCTGAGAGGTCCTCGGTGACCCCGTGCCCCAGGTACTTGAACTTCGTCACTCGCTTCAAAGGCACCCCCTGAAGTTTCACGGGTAGAGTGCATTGAGGTACGTTCCCAGACTTAAAAACAAGTAGTTCACTTTTACTGGTATTATACCTGAGGCCATGGGCCCCCGCGTACGTCTCACATATATCTACTAATAAATGCACGGCCCTAACCGACGGACTCAGCAGAACCATATCATCCGCATAGCTGATAATGTTTACAAATACACCATCTATAGAACAACCGACTGAAGCTCTGCTGAGCTCCTCAATCAGGGCGTTAACATAAAAGTTAAAAAGGCGTGAAGAGGTCAACCCTCCTTGCCTCACACCACACTCCAACTTATAGTTTTCAGAATGCGAGCTCCCCCATCTTACAAAATTAGATTGGTTGTCATACCAAAAACTAAGAATTTTTACAATATCTCTGGGCGTATCTGTGTATCTTAGAAGTTTATCCCATAGAATTTTATAAGAAACCAGGTCAAATGCCTTCGACAAGTCCAAAAAACAGGCGTATACAGGTGATTTCCTAGTGACATAATACTGCACAGTATGCTTGAATTTTAAAATAGCAGTTTCAGTGGAGAGCCCAGGCCTGAAACCGAATTGGCCCTCATGTAAATTAATATGACCGCTAAGCTGATTATCAAGCAAACCATCCAGCACCTTCGCCACTATTGTAACCAGTGAGATCGGTCTATAGTTGGACTTGTCGGAGACATCACCCGTCTTGTTCTTAACAACAGGCACAACAATGGTCTTCATAAACTCCGTAGGCAAATACTCATGGCTTAAACACAAGTTATAAAATAAAGCCAAAACTCTAGGCAGTACACCCGCATATTGCAAATGCTCGATACTAAGATCATCATGACCTGGTGATTTACCACGTGTCATATTTTTCACCACAGTAGCTACTTCTTTAGCTGAAAAACGAAGTAACTTGGTACCGATCAGATTCCTAGCATCAGGCACCTGCAGAGGCGGGTCTAGTGTCCATTCTACCTTAAAATGTTCTTTAAAAACTTCAGCAATTCGGAAGTGCTCACTCTCTCCATTTACGCTAAAAGGAACGCACGAACCAGATGCCAACACCTTGGTATGCTTCCAGAAGCGTTTAATGTCCTTAGCGGCATGATGTAAGGCAAGAATATCCATTTTTATTTTACTTTCATTGTCTTGACACCATTTAAGCTTAGACTTAAAACGCTTCCTTGTCTCACGCATATCATTAAAATAATGTCCAGCTTTAGGTCTACCCTACAGCGTCCAAAGCTGAAAGCTGATTCGCGCCTCCCTATGCACCTCACTAACATGCTTATTCCACAATCTGTTTTCCCTTTTTACACTGTTGTGAGTAAGAACTACTTTCTGCAGCTTCCCTCAGCACCCTCACAATTTTCTCATATAACTTATCAATAACAAAATGCTCCACGACATTACACAAATTGTCAGCACATTGGGCACATTCCGCAGGGAAATCAATGTTTTTTTTTTTAAGTTGATCATACACTCCTCATTATAATTAGCAATCCGCATAATATAGTCTCTCACGCCCCATCTCACTTTATTACAAATAACATTACTATTTGGTACTTTACTTGGCAAATCATTAACCATGTAATATAGTGGTAAGGTAAAAAAAATTGATGACTGACTGATGAAAAATTGATTTTCAATATTTTCACTTGAGCCGTACATACATGAGAGTTAATCTTAATACTTCTCGTTTGGTCACAGAAAGTGTCGACCAGCTGGCAAGAAAACCGAAGTTCCACCTTAAACAACTCAAAACTGTGACTACCAATTAAGTAACAAGAGTATTTAGGAAGTATTTACGCTATTGGAGGCTTTCAGCAGCCACAGCAGTAGCGAAAGCACAAAGGGTTTTATATCGTAGGGTATATACAATAAAAAATCCGATCCAGTTGCCTAACGAGAGCCTCCTCAGGTATTGGTCGAGGCTCTTGGCAATTAAGCCATTGGCAGATACGACTATCGGCACAATGATCGCTGAGTCCACATCCCACATGTCGACAACCTCGCGAGCCAAGTCAATATACTTGATTTGCTTATCTTTCTCGGCTTTCACGAGGTTCCCATCATGCGGGACTGTTATGTCAACAATCATTGCGCGCCGCTCTGATCCACCACCACTATATCAGGCTTGTTGGCAACAATAGTCCTGTCAGTGATAATGGAGCGATCCCAGTACAATGTGATATTGGCATGTTCAAGAACTGGGTCGGACTCATACCTGTAGTACGGCACTTCCGATTCCACAAGGTTGTATTTTAGAGCAAGTTGCTGATGGATAATCCTGGCTACAAGGTTGTGTCTATGCAAGTACTCTCCGTTAGCTAGACGAGAACAACCGGAGATAATGTGTCGAATTGATTCACCCTGACGGTGGCATGCCCGACATATGTCAACCGTGCCGTCCTTCACAATAAATCTCCGGTAGTTATTCATCATCATTACTTCATCCATAATTGCACAGACAAAACCTTCGGTTTCTCCAAAGAGGTCCCTGGAACGTAGCCAGGCTACGGACGCTGATTGATCTACATCGGGTCCATGTAGGGCCCGGAAAAAGCATCCGTGAAGCTCCTTACAGAATTATAATCATAGACTAATTTAAATAAATGATTATAATTAAGTATTATAATCATGAATAGAACTCTTTCAATTCATCGCATTCAATTCAATTACTTTTTAATGAATTAGTTATTAGGACTTAATCAACATAAGGTTGTATTTATAGTTTTTACGACAATAACTCATTAGAACCATATTTTGTACGAACGCAATTTATATTTTAATAAGCATACAATCTGACACTGACCTGCAAATTGCAAAAACCTATTGGATATTTGAATTTGGGGGGTTGCAGGTTGTTCGAAAAAGATACCGCAGCCCTGGAACACAAAAGGCAAAAGATTGAACATGGAAGGGTATTATGTCAGTAAAAGACTGTCACTCCCTCGAACGGGAGAAGTTCATTTTCCCATCCCTTAAAAATGGTTTTTGTCTATGGGTCTTTGTTACCCGAATTAAAATGGTCTATTATTATTTACTTTATGCTTGACTGGCACAAGTGGCACATGACGTCACTGTCACTCTTTTTGGCATTTGTTTGTCACATTCATGTGTGTCGTCTTCGTTTTAGGCGCTTGGCGCAATTTGAATTAAAGTTTATTTCAATTTAACTCAAAATGGAACCTGATACGGATATGATGGAAGATGATCAAGAGGATATAGATGGTTCCATCGTTAACATACATGTTCGCAACTTTTTTTGTCATGACAATTTGGAAGTAAATCTAAACAGAAACGTTAATTTTATCGTTGGTCGCAATGGGAGTGGGAAAAGTGCAATTCTGACTGCTTTAGTCGTCGGCTTAGGTGGAAGAGCATCTGCTACAAACCGCGGAAAAAATCTACGCTGTAAGTTTCAAGTTTATTCTTCTTCCCGCCGCCCGTCTTTGTTTTTTCTGGCCGGCTTTTTATCGGTCCCTAGACGGACCTCATTGCTTCACTTACTTTTCTCTTACACTCTCATAATGCACCCTCTTCTGTTTATAATTGAAAGAATTTCATGTAAAAAAAAACTAATAAAAATACTCTCTGTATTGTAGTTATAGTTACAAATTGTAGTTCAAGTAAGTTGGTTCCAGTTTGTATTCCAAAATAACAAGTTTTATTTTTCAGCATTTATAAAGAATGGTGCCAACTCTGCAACAATTGAAATAAAAATAAAGAACAGCAGTCCAAAGGCTTACAAACACAACATTTATGGAGACTACATCACTATTGTTAGGCATATCAATGCTTCAGGAGGCTCTAGTTACAAAGTTAAAACTGCTTCCGGTATGTACTTACATTAATTTATTAAGTTGAAAAATGTTTGATTTATTTCCTTCCTGCTCTATTATGTTGCAGTTACAGTTTATGTTGTCAATATTATAATTTATCTCATAGCATAAAAGCTATCTGAGGTCATCAACGTAAATTAAACTTTATTGTAAGCTATTGGTGGCATCATATTTCATGCTACATGCTGTTTTAGAAGTGCCAAGCACATCATATCACATATTACTAAACAATAATGTTTTAAGGCTTGTTAATAAGTTACTTATCTTAGTGGAGTGTGTTGGCAAAAATGTTTTAATTAGTGAACTCTGCTTACTGAAAAATTGAAAAATCAAATTTTTGGGGTTCCATATTTCCAATTAAAAATACTGAACTCATTTATAATAACCACAGTCAATTTTCTCCAAATCTGCTTGGCCAATAAGTTAAAATTTGGTGCACATATTATATAAAGCAACCGATGATGATACTGTCAGTGTCGTGGGAAAAGGGTCGATGAGGACGCACAAGTCTGACACTCCCATTCCACTCTGCCCAGGGCGGGAGGGATCATTCGATGATTTTCAATAGTAAAATCTTGTAAGCCTGAGTACTAGTATTAACAAATTCCTGTCTAATCAATTGAATATGTAAAATATGTTATCTAAATTGTAAATAAATACTGCAATCGACTCTGTATTTTATAGATAAAAGAATGCCCAGTGACACAAGTGCTGATTAACTTATCTAATACTATGTGAAAAAGCGGTTTCCACCGAAGCCGAGACGTGCGACGACGACCAATCACATACCGAGGGTTAACCGTCAAGACCAAACTCAAAATTTAGCAAGTGGCGCATTTCAGCAGCAATAATATTAGCTAACATTAAAATTTATGCGCGCGGTTTAGGTATTGGGACGATAGATTTTTTTCCGAAATATTGCGAATTCTCCTCAGGAGGGTTTTTGGTTTTGGATTTTTTAATAAAAAAAATCATTTTGTGAAAATATGTCAGTTAGCAAGGCTTCTCGATTAACCGTCGATATGTGAAAATCCATGTTAAATCTCCAATCTCTCGTGTGATTGGTTGAGTCTTCAATGTCTCCGCGCTCTCCGCTCGTTTCCGCTTGGGTGCAACCGGACCTGACTGCATTTGTGCCTGACTCAGCGGCACCTGACACCACCAGAGCAGACTAGATGCGTGCCCGTGGCGTGGTCGAGATAACACTTGCAATGATGTTAGACCGGCTGCATGGCGTGTAGGAAACGTGACATTTGAATAATTTTATTATTGTCGAAGGGTCCATGTTGCTATGTACACATGGCGACACTAAAGCTTTACATTTCCATAATAACAAGGCGTCACTTAATATCGATTTCTCGAACAATGAGAGATCCCTATAAACTGGTTTTAGTTGAAGCTGTAGTTAACTGTGTGGAAGGTCCACTTACATTGATAACAGTTTCAAGGTTAAAATCACAGAGTACCTACAGTAGGTAATACTTACAAAGAGGAGGACAATATCGATAGTGTAATGATTTAAGCCAAACCTTGACCAATTATTTATTTCGCAGGTGAAATCGCGTCAACGAAGTTCGAAGAAGTGAACTCAATAACTCTTGCTCATGACATACAAGTAGACAACCCTATTTCAGTACTAAACCAGGACGACGCTAGGAGTTTTCATGCGTCTGACGCTAAGAAAAAATACGCCCTGTTCCGTAAGGCGACCAATTTAGATCAGACAGAGGACAATTATAATACGGCCATTGAAAAGTGCAACAAAGCTTCTTTAACGTTTAAAAGAAAGAAGGAAGTAAGTGTTTCCGTGATATCATGTCTTTCTGTTGTGGCATCGCATGTTGTTGTCATTCAAGCGTTTAGCATGTCGGAACTCAAAAAAAAAACCCTTTTAAATAACTAGTACTTTATAGCTCTCCTACATATAAATAATATTTACCTATTTCAGGCTTGTAAAGACTTAGAAGTAGAGTACAAAAAGTGGAAAACAAGCCATGATCAGTTGCGATCTCACGATCAAATCAAAGCCAAAAAGACTTCTCTGGAGAATGAGTACTACTGGAGTGAGATAGCGGAGCTAGAGCGCGAGGCGAATATGATTCAAGAACAGTATGACAAACAGAGGACCAAAACGGAAAAACTGAAAGTGAAACTCAGTCAAATAGCACAGAACTATGGCAGCAATACCAGTGCGATTGAGTAAGTAAAAAAAGTAATTATTATTGACGGGCCTGTTGGTCTAGCGGTTAGTGGCCCTGACTGCTGAGCCGGAGGTCGTGGGTTCGATTCCCACCCAGGACAAACTTTGTGTGATGAGCATGATTGTTTGTTCTGTATCTGGGTGTGATTTATCTATAATATGTATGTATCTATAAATTATATAAGTATGTATATCAGTTGTCTGGTTACCATAACACAAGCTCTGCTTAGTTTGGGATCAGATAGCCGTGTGTGAGTTGTCCCAAGGTATTTATTTATTTTCCTTTCTGATACTTTATCCCTACTCTTTTTTCACGCGAGACGCTTTACTAAGCGGACCAGGTAATTGTGCTAAAACGAAGTATCTAACAAACTACTTTCTAATAATGAATTCGGCTTTACGCCTAAAAAATCATAAGCCAAAAAAATTGTAATTACATTTACACGAATCTGGTTTTTAGGGTTCAGTACCTCATAAGGAAAAAACGGAACCCTTACAGGATCAGTTTGATGCCTATTATTCTGTCTGTTAAGACCGTTTTCCTTGAGAACGTGTGGAGGTATCGTGTTGACATTAATACCAATCATTGAAGTCTGCAGTCCTAAGAAGTTTTGAAAAAAATCCACTCCCTTTGTTTATGGGCAACTACAGTACATTCACAAGTTATTATGTCTTATGACTGGGACTGTAGCAGCATCTTTTTTTGTTTTTATGACATTCAAAAGTGCCTGTAATGGTCTAATTGAAATAAAAGCTTTGAGTTTGGTTTATGCAATCAAAGGATATGGCCGTTTAAGTCGCATTTCTCATACATTCGTATAGGGAATCTGACCTATAGAGTACTTTCCACTGACCTAGAATATTGAAATTTTGGCAAGATGCAATATCATGTCGATGCATCCAAAAAAATGTAATTACAAATTGAGTTGGTAAATTAACCGCGACCTATGTCGATATATGAGCATAACAGTTTTCCAACGACAAAGTTAATTTTGTCCTTCAATGCAGTTTATTTTTTCGTTAAAGCAATGTTTGGTACTTTTATGAGTTACGATTACGAGTACCTACTGCAAGTTTGTACGGAATCCTCGTTCGCGACTCCGACTCGCACTTGACCGGATTTTTTTAAGTCTATGTTCTTAATCTTGGGTGGTGGATTGGTATAGCTCTACCTTACTAGCTTTTGACACTATTTATTGACATATTTGCAGATGTTTGAAATACTTGAAGTTCTTGCCCATTCTTCTCCATAGAGATCTACGCTTTGGAATAGGCAACTACAGTACTTTCACAATTTATTATGTCTTGTGACTGGGACTGTAGCAGCATCTTTTTTGTTTTCATGACATTCAAAAGTGCCTGTAATGGTCTAATTGAAATGAATGATTTGAATTGAATTGACTTGAGATAAGGGGAGCACAACTTCTACTCTTTTTTTGAAAAATCGATCTTCGTGTAGCCTTAGTGTGGGATATAAAGTCACAAACAGGCTTTTTTTTTGGGGTGGGAAATCATCAAATAACTTCCCCCGTTCTGGGCGGAAAGGTGGGGGGCGTGTCAGACACGGCCTGTCGTCAACAGACGGACGAACGGTGAGCTACCCATTGCTCACCGTCCACAGGCCCGCATCTACGGTGGCCGGGAGTCTTCTCGCGGCGCCCGTCACCCTTCTCGCGGCGCCCGTCACCCGGGGCATCTCCTGCGGCGGCTGGGTTGGTTTGAGGTTCTCTCCTTCAAACGCCCGGCCACCTCCTTTGTTAGCATGACTGCTTCGCAGAAGGAGGTGACCGCTTCCCATACCCTCTCGCTCCGGACCATAGACTGAACAAGGGCCGGACGCGAGAGATCGCCGCCGCCGATCGCCTCCACGAGGGCACGGCGGTGCTCCGCCCCGCGCTGGGCAGACCGCCACTGTGTGCTCCACCGTGTCCTCCGGGCGATCGTCACAAACAGGCTTAAAGAAAGTCTTTAACTTAAAACAGGGTGCACCCAGTACCGCCTTTGCTTTCGACGGTGACGTTGCAGTCTGCGGTATAAAACCCACAAGCAAATTGCCTCCTCCACGTCCATTCTCACTGAATGTTCACGCTAGACTGTCGCGCGCAAGCCGCCGCCATCTGAACAGGTGAATCGCGCGGCAGCGCGCGTCGCCGCGCGTTCATCTGAACTTAGCCTAAGAACTAACGTAAAATATTTGATAAAAAAATAATAAAAACACATTTACTTAGTAAGGTCATGAGTGATTCAGTATAACGTGAACGTGCGTCTTGGCTCGAAATAGAATTCCATGTTTTTTGTTATTTATTAGGACGATACAACACAACACTACAGTACCAACAAAACAATACGGTAGTTATTAATATTCTTCGCATAATACTACACTAGCAGTCCACGCTTCCCTGTGACCCAGTTCTTTCCGACAATAGTAGGAAATACTTCGTTTGCACAAAGTAAATATTTTTTTTTTATTTGTCGCAATCGGAACAAGCACAGTAAAATCAAAGCTAAGCCTCTAATTCTAATTAGCAAAGCAGAGGGGCCTGCCAGGGCCACTGCCTGCCGAGGTTGCGGGTTGTTCGAAAGAGATACCGCGGCCCCGGAACGCAAAGGGCAATAGAAGGAACATGGGTGGGTTTTAGTCAGTAAAAGTCTGACACTCCCCCCGCTCTGGGCGGAGCGGGGGAATTTATTTGATGATTACTCACCCCAAAAAAAAGCCTCTAATTAGACATACGTTTGTTAGCAGGTTGTATGTGTTTTTTTCTTTATTAACATAATATTGTTTATAGCGAGCTACAAAAGGTCCTGGATGAAAAGAATCTACAGAAGACGGCGTTGGAACAAGAGCTCCGTGAGCTAGATACTGACGTGAACAGCGTGCACACCACGTGGCGCAGCTCACAACACAACGCCACCAAGCTCACCGACACGCTCAACAGGGAGAAGAGGAAGATTCAAGACCTGGAGAGGGAGATACAGAATATTGGGTAAGTTGAGTTTGAGTAGTTAAAAGAGCATTGTTGAAGAGATTTGTGACTATGACGGGAAATCCTACCACATACCATACTTAGCGGTACTTAGCTTAGCTTAGCATTGCAGTAAAGTGCCGTTGGTTGTTGTTTTCACTCTTTTGGCGTTTTCACTCAATTGCCGGAGGGTTATATATTTAAATAATGAATAAAGAATAAGAGTTTAAGTAATTAGTTCATATTAGGTCCTTACATATGAAATTGGCGTTTTTCGTACTGGCCACTTTAATCACGAATTTCTCCTCTTTGGTAAGGAATTCCAAATTCAAATTTGTACAGCTATTTACTCATGTATTTGTGCTTCGATGACCGTCATTCATTTGTTTTTTTTCTTCTGTTTTTTCTGTTTGCGTCACTCATTTTACAAAATGGAAAATTTAAAATATCGCATTATTTACGAGTACGAGTTCCGCCGTGGCACTAGTGCTGCGGAAACGACTCGAAGGGTGAATGATGTGTATGGCGGTCATGTTGCAAAAGAAAACACAGTTCGTTTTTGGTTCCAACGTTTTCGTTCTGGAAATTTCGACCTGCAGAACAAGCCCCGTGGACGGCCTGAGACCCAAGTTGATAATGGAGAATTGAAGGCTATTGTGGAAGCGGACCCATCGCAAACCACGTCCGAGTTAGCTGCAGGCTTCGATGTTAGTGATAAAACTGTTTTAATTCACTTGAAGCAAATTGGGAAGATTAAAAAGCTTGAAAGGTGGGTACCTCACGAATTGACTGAAGCAAACCGGCAAACGCGCGTCGACTGCTGCGTTACATTACTGAACCGGCACAACAATGAAGGTATTTTAAACCGAATCATTACCTGTGATGAAAAATGGATTCTTTACGATAATCGGAAGCGCTCAGCGCAATGGTTGGATCCTGGCCAGCCAGCCAAATCCTGCCCCAAGCGAAAATTAACCCCAAAAAAGTTACTTGTAAGCGTTTGGTGGACTAGTGCCGGTATTGTTCATTACAGTTTTCTCAAATCTGGCCAGACTATTACAGCTGATGTCTATTGTCAGCAATTACAAACCATGATGGAAAAGCTAGCGGCTAAACAACCAAGGCTGGTCAATCGCTCCACGCCACTGCTGCTTCACGACAACGCCAGACCACACACTGCGCAACAGACGGCTACCAAATTAGAAGAGCTTGAATTGGAATGTCTTAGACATCCTCCGTACTCCCCGGACCTTGCTCCAACAGATTACCATTTTTTTCGCAATTTGGATAACTTTTTGCAAGGGAAAAAATTCAACTCCGATGGGGCAGTCCAAATCGCCTTCAAAGATTTTATTGATTCCCGTCCGACTGGTTTTTTTAGTAAAGGGATCAATGAACTACCTATAAGATGGCAAAAGTGCATTGAAAACAATGGTTCATACTTTGATTAATTAAATATATTATATTAAAAAATATTCGACTTTTTGTTCCTTCCATACAAAACGCCAATTTCATATGTAAGGACCTAATATAATAATTTATTTATTTATAACAGCACGGAGAAGTTACAGCTTATAATAAAAAAACACACACAAAAAAGAAATGGAAAATAACTTAACTTACGGAAGTCGATGGCTAAAAAAGTCATTGAAAAATTAAAAACATCGACTTCCAGAAGTAAAGTTATTTTCCACTTTTTTGTGTTTTTGATTTGTGGAAGTCTCTTATTTTATGCAAAAAAGTTTTTTTTATTCAGACTTTTTAGTTGAGGTATGATGGCATCTCACACACATTCTTGTCTAGCAGTCGTTGTAGAAGATACTTCATAAAATAGCTAAGCAATGTTAATAAAATTATACACGGGATGACGGGACCATTCGGACCATGGCTTGTTCTACCAAATGAAGAAATAACCTAATCACGTTAATCAAACCAATCAGGGAGTTATGAAGTAAGAAACATTAAAAAAGTACAGCCAAATTGAGAACTTCTCCCATTTTTGAAGTTGGTTGATAATATTTGAAATCACACGATATATTTCATTTTGAAATAAGGATGGGGGTCGTAGCACCCCCTCCCCCTCTTCTTTGTTAGTGGTCAGTCATTGACTACATGTATAAACAAATCAATATTACTTGTTACGTTGCTATAATCCTGTGAGGAGTCCATTCCATATCACTGAAGAACTTCATCAGGTTACGATAACGTTTATAAAGGACCAATCGAGGAGGATATCCTTTCAAATATATTTTTCTTCTAGTCCGTTCATAAATGACAAAGATATGAGGTAACAAACATACAAATAAATACAACCAAATTATGAACCTCTTTTTTTTCAGTCGGTTAAAACTTAACAAAATAACTATATAAAACAGCAAGCCTTCACGTTTAGTATCAGAGCAGAAATTGAAATGTGAGCACAAACACATTTTTACATAAAGTTAAAAAAAGGTTAAACAAATAGTTGGCTGAAATTGTTTAGTTTGAAGTAAAATGAGAAATGATAATACATTAGAAAAAAGAATAGGGTAAAATAATACAGTCGAATTGAGAACAACCTCATTTTTTGAAGTCGGTTAGAAAGAGAAAAAAAATATAGTCCTACTAATATTATAATTGCGAATGTTTGTGAGGATGGATGGATGGATTTATGGGTGTTTGTTACTCTTTCACGTCAAAACGGCTGAACGGGTCTTGATAAAATTTGGCACAGAGGTAGATTATAGTCTGGAATAACACATAGGATACTTTTCTTTCGATACCACGCGGGCGAAGCCGCGGGCGCCAGTTAGTTACTTATATTAAAAAACTACATAATTATAAGGTACTAGCTGTGCCCCGGCATGCGTTGCTATGCAATTTTCTACCTTTCTACCTACCCTACCTACTTACTCTACCTACCCTACTTACCCTACCTACCCTACCTTTGCTATAAACCTCACGGAGCCCGAGACCTTTCCAACGAATGCAAAACCGTGGAAATCGGTTCGTGCGTTCTGGAGTTATAGCGTCAGGAAGGAAAACCCGACTTAGTTTTATATGTATAGTAGAAGATTAAGGTAAATCTTCTAATTATATCATGAATGCGAATGTTTGTGAGGATGTATGGATGTTTGTTACTCTTTCACGTCAACGTATCGGATCTTGATGAAATTTGGCACAGAGGTAAATTAGGGTCTGGAATAACACATAGAATACTTTATTTTTCGATATTACGCGGGCGAAGCCGCCGGTTATAGATAAGGTATAAGTGGTGTTTAGGACTACACGCTTCCTAGTCTTAAGTAATAACTGAACAATTAGACCGATTTAGACCGAGTTTGTTAGCCCGACAATAAGCTTCAAGACAATGTAGATCATCTTGAAGTGCTTACCCATTAATCGATGTAATTATGGCAAAGATTTTCATGTCATCAGCGAAGCATAATAAAATTGATGTTCTTTTTTTTTGCGGATGGGAAATCAAGCAGGCACAGATGGATGTCGTTTACATCGATCATAAATAAGAGTGGGAAATATTTATTTATTTATTTAATTAAGGTTTACCAACAGTTGTTACAGATATAATAAAGATAGAACATACAAATAATTATGTCTTAAATCTCACTGTTCAACCACAAACACCACATGCAAAGTGCTAACTGTAGTTAAAAAAAATACTTTTAAAATTTAGTGTACTTAAATTCTAAAGACTAATAAATAATTAATTAATAAATACTTATATACTAATGACGTCTGGCAAACGTCGATATTGAGTCTGCGTGGACGTCAACCAGGTCGCTGCGCTCGTTTATGAGTTTGCTTATGCGGGGAATAGGCGAATTAGTACATAGAGTATAGGGTTGCGAGGCGGTCTACGGGGAACCCTGAAATTGAACCTACATAGTAATTGTGGGCAGTTAATGGTGTTATTATGAAATATGAGGGGACACTGCTGGGCAAACCGGTGCCCAGCAGAGTGCCTCAGTGCCAGTGTATCAACCAAGCTCAACATATAAATATTAAGCACTACGGCTAGTGATCTATCTATAATGTAAAAATGAATCTCTGAATTTGTGGCTAACCGCAAATCTCGAACAGTTAAACCGATTTCGCTAATTATTTTTTGTTTTGTTAGTAATAATAAAAAAAGAGTACGTAGGGTGTAGGTAGGGTATGAAGGGTACCTACATACCCTACCTACGCAACCCTACCAAATAAACAGACAAATTGCATTGCAAAGCATAGCCGCATGCCGGGCGCATGCCGGGCATGCGCCCGACCTCAGGAGACCTCAGGAGGTTCCCACAAATGCCTATACATTTTAGCTTCTCTATCTCACTGTCGTTGTGGATCCGATCAAATGGTTTGCTGTAATCAGAGTAAACTACATCGACCTGCTTACCGGTATCCATAACAACATAATATGTTTTTATTTATCGCAATCGACTTTTCTGCAATTTCGCCACTGATCAGTTACATCATTTACTTGGATATTGTACTTCTAGCTAGCATGTTCTCGTAAAACAAACTACAAAACATTCTCTCATCTCTCATCTCGCTACAAAAATGATTGGGAACATCAGGTCGGGAGGAGCAGAGGCCCGTCGCGCGGAGCTGGAGGCGCGCGAGGCTCACGCGCGGGCGGCGGCGGGCGCGGTGCGTGCGCGCTACGACACGGCGCAGCACGAGGCGGCGCAGGCGCGCGACAACACGGCGCACGCGCAGGCGCAGGCCGACCAGCTCAACAAGCAGGCGCAGCAGCAGCGCGGGAAACTCAGTAAGTATTATCACCGTTCTGGCTGCGCACAATGCGGCGGAAGCCTGGCCCGACAGTACAAATAGTCAAAAACTCGGTACAGTAACTGGGTTTTGGGAGCAGATAGGCAGTCGCTGAGTAAAAAACCGGTATTTTACATGGAGCATTTACTCAGCTGCATTCGGTTTAGCTAAAAGCCTATCCCAACGCAGGGAAAAAGCTTGGCATGAATGAAATATAATTAGTTATCAATTTTAAATCGTTATAGTAGCAACCTGTTGTTAAAGCTCAGCTGAAGCAAACACTGCGCGAGCTGGAGTCGCGCGGCAACGACTCTTTGGCGGTGTACGGCAACAACATGGTGGAACTGTGCCAGGAGATCAACGCAGCCGTTGCCAAGAAGCAGTTCTCGCAGAAGCCCAGGGGACCTATCGGTACGTATGGCACTGTAAAATCGTCAACCGAATTTTCTTCGCCCTTTGATATACCATCTGTTATTTATGTACTCCCGAGGTGGTCATCATCATCGTCTGCCTAGCCTTTTTTCAACTATGTTGGGGTCGGAAACCGAGGTGGTCCAATTTTATTTTTATTTTTTTACCAGCTTTTGCCCGCGGCTTGGCTCGTGTTAAATTCGGGGTAACACAGTTCCCCTTTCCTGATTTGCAGGTACCTGCTATCTGTAGTTTTTGCCCTTAATGCCCAATACCCCCCTTTCTAAGCTTAAGAGCCTTTGCATAAAGTGTAAATAGATAATAATTTAAAATTTGCCAGGCGCTTACTTAAAAGTGAAGGAGAAGAAATGGGGCGGCGCGCTGGAGCACATCATAGGTGGAAACATCCAGGCCTTCTGTGTCAACACCACCGAAGACTACAGGAAACTGTTCCAATTGATGGATAAGGTGAGTTTTGGAAGTTAACCCTTTACTGCAAGAATTAAACGAATAAAAAAAGGATTGTGTGGTTTTATGAAACCACGGTAAAAGTGAAACATTTTTTCACATTATAGGCATTTAAGAGGGTATAAAAATCGCTGAATAGTCTATACACTACACGGTCAGCTGCTGCAAACTATAGGCGCTGCCATATTGGCCTAGGCTGCTCTGAAGAGCGCCTTTCACTTAATCCCTACTCCGCGGCCTACCGCCACGCGACATGCAACACACAGACGAAAAAGTTTGAGACGATGTATTAAAAGTTTAACTTTAAAAATATTTGATTGATGAAAACATAAGCATGAAATAGTGTTAACATTTTATGATTAATATGTATGTTCAATACTTGCGCTAATCATCGTCACTTTAAAACTTTATACTTTTTTGCCCACTCAATCCCATTGAATTCTATCATAAAATAGATCATATGCAATAGCATATTTATTTAATGTTCTTAAATCTTGGTAGCAGGAGTTTTTCTCGGCTTATTTTCATAGGCTTTTGTTCGCACTTATTGCTGATGGGTTAGTTCGTTATCCGAAAATGAGCTATCAGACTCAGAAATAAAAAGAGATATTTTTTAATACTGCGACAGCCTATGCTTTTTTGTTTTGTGTTCGTAATCTTCAAATAACTTCTCCCGCCCTGGGCGGAGCGGAACGGAATGTCAGACTTTTACTGACTGAAACTCATCCATGTTCCTTCTTTTACTCTTTGTATTCCGGAGTCGCGGTATCTCTTTCGAACAACCAGCAAGCAGGCAGTAATTACGGGTTATGGTTGAAATTCCAAGGACCGAAAGCGATCCCCCGATGCTTCCACTTCCACACTTATCTTCGTAGGTGTACGGGTCCCGCGCCAAGCCGAGCGTGACGTGCAGCAAGTTCCTGCCCCGCGCGCACGACGTGCGGGGCACGCGCGTGCGCGCGGGCGCGTGGCTGTCGGCGCTGGACTCGCTGGACGTGTCGGACCCGGTCGTCGCCAATTTCCTCATCGACAACGTGGGCATGGAGAGGGTTCTGCTCGTTCCTGGTCACGGTATGTGCTATGTACATCTTTTTATATTTGTGCGATAGTTTGTTAGGCTTGCGCCATACTTTTGTATTTTTATGTATTACTGCTGCTTTTTTATTGGTTCTTACGAGGGTCGTAATTAAAATTCGTATATCAAAAAACCACAAAATTGTAAAAAAGTTCTAAGGGATAACTAATTTTCAGCTCTTTTCAAAACAGACCCAACACATTATAAGTCAATATTTATATACAAAGTGGTTATGACAATACGACAATAAATTAAAACATTGACAATACTAGTTCATATGAATAATTCTAAACTATCAAAAAAACCCTAACACCAACAATAAAAAAATAAAAATTTCGAACAAACTAAATGGCGTAAAAGTGAAAGCTAAACAGAACACCCTTTATAAATAGGTCACTAACCTGTGAGGTACGTGCAGCAGGAGTAAAGAACAAAAGCCGAGTGACGTCTATGACGCGTTGCGCTACGGGCTAATCACAGCATTTTCCCCGCCCCCGCGCCTCTCTTCATACCACCAAAAGGACCAAATAGCTCACTTTTGCGCAGGTCAAGGTTAGCGCTCAAGAATCGTGCGCCGGTCGTTAACCTGTCAGTACTTCTCTTTTGTTAGATACATCGTGTAGCATATTTTAATGTAACAAATTTTAAAAATGTTAAATAATTTCCTGTGACTAAACTACTGGATATATTCAAATGATTTTTTATAGGTAGACTGAGAACGTCTTGAGGGATGCGTAGTTTAATTTATTGTCGTATTAACTTAACCACTTTGTAAAGCTTAGACTGTAAAAAGTACTTTTAAAATTTCTTATTCATGTATTTTGCCGCAGCACGTCTGCAGCGTTTTTGAAAGGAATGAGTATATAAGAGGAAGTTTGAAATTTGCGCCTGTTACAGAAAAATTGAAAGGGGGTCGTTTGTCCTGGTATGGACGTGAAATGAGGAGGGACGAAGCACATGTGACTAAAAGAGTGATTGATCTGAATGTTGATGGACGGAGAACGAGAGGAAGGCCAAAGAAAGGATGGATGGATTGTGTAAGGAATGATATGAAGGAGAAAGGAGTGAATGATGCCGTGAAGTCTGATAGGGGAGAATGGAAGAATAAAACGTGTTGCGCTGACCCCAAATAGAATGGGACAAGGGCAGGAAAATGATGAATGATGGCCTCAGCACGTCTGCACTCTGAAGACCACTGAAAACTAGCGCCATGCTGTGAGCCATATGTGGTTTAGGAGTCCCTCAGCATAGCGCTAAGAGGTGACCTTCTTGTCGCAGCCACAACGTGCAGCATTCTGACCCATACAGTACAACAGGTCTAATCACGGACTTAGTAACCATCTCAGTTTAAAGAATTTATAGTTTATTGCAACCGTGACAATGATTGAAATAGATAGTGATAGTATTTTACGATCCACGCGAAAATTGATATCGCTTACGCACTTGTTAACTTACTTTGGTTTTAGATTATGCGGTGTAATCTCTTACGTAAAATCATTCTTCGTAGAACTAAATTCACAGCATAGGTTTTGAATCCCCTGTAATTTTCAACAAAATTATTCTACAGAGGACGCAGTCCGCCTCTCGGACAACGAAGAGAACGTTCCAGAGAACTGCTCCAGGATAGTGACCCTGGACAATTCTGAGTACTACCCCGCGCCAAACTACCGCAGCTACGGCGGCGCCGCTCGGGCATCCCGGTTCCTGCACCTCAGTACTGCCGAGAAGAAGAAGTCGGTACACAAGGAAAAAATCACACTTATAAGCACTGCACCGGATCGACATAGTTTTACTTTTTTTTTTCTAGAAGATTCCAATCCGTGACGATGCCGTTACTGTGCTTAAGTGTGCATTAACCTTAACTCTGAAGTCAATGACAACAACATCGGACGTCATCATTTGATTCCTATATAAAATTTACATGTGCACAGGCAAGTAGTAGCAGAGATAAGAGATGTTGAGGCTGCACTTCAAGAAATCGAAGCGAGAGCCGAACTGTTGAACCATAAAGCGAAGCAGGCTAGTGTAGCTGAGCGCACCGCGTCCCGAGCGCTTCAAGCGCTGCTGGCCGAGCGACACCAGAAAGATGAAGCGGCGCGGGAAGCTGCTGAAGCGCTGAATCACCAACAGGCACCGCAGCATGCTGTTCTGGTATGGAACTCATAAACTCGTATAAATTATTTCAAATATCACTTGCAGGCACAGTTGAACTGATAGAGTTTAAAAATAAATATAAAAACATGTAGGTAGGATAGAAAAAAAATCATTTTAACCCTAAAATGTTTTTTTTTTCACACTCCTCAGTACGGAAAAGAAAAACAGAACCCTTACAGAATCACGTTGCTGTCCGTCTGTCTGTCTGTCAAGAGCTGCCAAAAAGAAGTAATCGGTGAACAATGAACATACATAAAAAAACTGTCGAACATAGAACCTCCTTCTTTTTTTGAAGTCGGTTAATAACAACCATTTATTTGGCAGGCGGTACACACATGCTTAGGTTTTCAAAATTAAATCAAATCAAATCATTTATTTCAATTAGACCATTACAGGCACTTTTGAATGTTTTGAATGTCAAGAAACAAAATGAATCTACAGTCCCGGTCACAAGGCATAATAACTTGTGAAAGTACTGTAGTAGCCCATTCCAAAGCGTTGATCTCTATGGAGAAGAATGGGCAAGAAACTCCATGGACACTCTTTTAAATTATAATATTTTCACAAAATCGTGTATTTACATCATTCATGTTGAGATTTTACAAATATGTGAGAACGATGTAGAAAGACGTGCACAGTAAGAGCGTCCAGAGTAAATAAAAAGCAAAATTTAATTTTAAATCTAAATAAGTTAAAAATGAACCATGGTGGCTAAAACATGACCAGACCCAACTGACAGCGCCCGTTCACGAACATGACGTATGGATCAGCCCCATTCAGCTCGACCATTTTGAAGGGAGCTAAATGACCCGACACACCCGCCACCATCAGCGAGACATTTAAGTGAGCATGACACTATCAACCACCAGGGCTTCGTCAAGTCAATGATTATACATAGCACTCACATATGGGCTAAATAATTATACAATACTAGAGCATTGATTCTATACATTGCAAAGATAGTCTTACAATCTTCTGCAGCCTCCACTATAGCTTCGGATACCAATCAATGAGTCTACCCCTATGCTTGTGGAGCAGGACCAGCATTGAGCCAGGCACTTTTATCATCAATATAATCTCCCAACTTATAATATGCTTGCCTACATAGTGCGCGTTTAATACAAGATTTAACAATTTAAAGCTTAAAATTCCATAAACGAATGCCTGAATCGAAAAATGGTCTTTATACACTAGAAATACTTTTCAACGACACCCTGAGGTTTGTCGTAGGGTGAGTCGTTAAAAAGTGCGACGCTAAAAATGAATTCGTTCCCACAACGGAAAAAAAGACAAATAACAAGATTTTATTTTGCTGAACATAATTTTATTGGGACTTGACCTTGTCCTTTCCTACAGATTGATGAGCTGAATATATCCAAAGAGAAGATGAGCAATCTGCAGAAACAAGTGGACGAGCTGGCCAGCAAGGAGGAGGTGTACCAAAAGAAGCTGAACGAATATGACGTCAGCATGAAGAAGAGTAAAAAGGAACTGGCAGAATTGAAAATCACTTGTAGGAACTTGAGGGTGAGTGAGTTTTTTTATTTTATAAATTACTAGCTTTTGCACGCGGCTTCGCTCGCGTTTAATTCGGGGTAACACTGTTCCCCTTTCCTGATTCGCAGGTACCGGCTACTTGTAGTTTTTGTTCTAGCGCCTTATTTATTGTAATAGCAAAGCTAAGCTTTCCCTTTTCTTCCCTTAAAAAAAATAGCCTATGTCCGTCTCCTGGTTCCCAACTATCGCTGTACCAAAATTCATCAAAATCGGTTTAGCCATTAAAGCGTGAAGAGGTAACAAACAAACTCACTTTTGCATTTATAATATTAGTAAGGATTAAAAAATATGTGCAAGCCAACCACCTCTTGTTACTCCCACCACTCCTCCTCCTACCAACCACTGCGCTTACTCTTTCGGGCGAAAGTTGGCGATGTTCACATTGTAACCTCAATATGATATCTAGGAAGAGATCGACCAGGAACAGCTAAAGCTGGACCAAGGTGTGACTGAACGCAAGACGTACGAGCAACGTCTGCGAGAGGACAACATCAAGATGACGCAAGTGCAACACATTCTCGACGAAAAGCGGGCCGTCGTACGGAAGAAGATCGAAGAGGCGGGAAAATTGTTTAGTGAGAGAGTGCTGAATCCTAGGTGAGACCTCAACGTGTCGCTTAAATTCTATCTTATTTATGGTATTTTATAAGGTGGTATACGTATAGGCCAGGGGTGGCGAAACTTGATGGAAACAACGTGACATTTTTCCTAAAGAAATGTTGAATGAGGAGAGTGATTGTATTAGAAAAATAATAATAATAATTACTATCAATTCGAACCTTTTTTTTACTGACTAGTAGAGTCATCGCTAAACGGTTTCTAAGCGAATTAATTTTATTTATGTTTATAAATAATGAATTGCTCCGGCAAATTAAAAAATGATAGGAAGATAAAAATATGACTAAAATTGTTTGTGTGCCCAATTCGTTGTGCAGCGTGCCGCAAATGGCACGCGTGCCATTTGTTCGCCATCTCTGGTATAGGCTTTATAAGGTTGGATATAAGTTAAATTACAGACTTTCATCTGACAAGAAACGATTGACAAAAAAAAAATAAGTCTGGTAAAGTTCCACATGAGGCTATGTTCCTCATTAGATATTACTTGATATCATTCTCAAGTACTGGACTTGTATTTTAGAGTTCTGTACCACAAAAGGGAGGAAAAAAACGGAACCTTGTATGGGATCACTTTATTGTCTGTCTGTCAAGAACCTTTATCTCGGGAACGCGAGGAGTTATCGAGTTGATATTAAGTCCATATACTCACATCTGTAGTCCTTTTGAGCAGTGTAAAAATCAGTCTACTAAGTCTACACAGTCAAAAGATATGGCTGTTTATATCGCATGTTTGAAATGAACCCGGTGCGTCCGACTCGCACTTGCCCGGTTTTTTTATTTATTTTACAGTTTTGAGTTAAATAAAAGACATTGTAAAATTCTTATTGATGGGGTTATTATCGTTGGGAATTATTGATTCGTATTTAGGTTAAGTATGTAAAGAAGTCAATCAAATTGATATTTTTATTATGCTGGTAACCCTATTTAATTGTTTATAGTAAATGTCAATTTGACTGACTTATGTATTCATACTTTTTGTTAATAATTGGAAGATTCAAATGGCGATTTAGCTAGCCATGCATTGTCTTCTAAACTTAGTATTTATGCAAATTTTCGGCTCATACGAAGTAGGTCAAATTTAATTTCTAAGATTTTTTACATAGCTGGTTAGTAACAGGTGAAGCTAATAAAAGCGATTAAAAAAAAAAAAGAGTTGGTTCTCACCGTGATAAGTTCTACAGAGACAAGGCGATAGTGACGAACGAGCTGAAGAAGATTACGTTGAAGCTGAGCTCGATCCGCAGCGACGGACTCACGGAAGCCGAGGTCGCGGATAAACTGCTGGCCGTCGAACACAAGTACCGACACACAAGGGAAGCGCTGCAGCGGCTCGAGAAACTAATAGAAGAGGTAAGCCCAACTAGTAATTTTCACCTATAAAACTGAATGCGATCAGCCTATCGCATTCAAGAACTGTCTATCAAAATCTAATAAACAATCTAAATCTATTCAATAACAATCACCTAAACACGTCATATAACTAAAACACATTGACATAACACACACGCGCGCCTCAAATGCAGCGAAAACGAATTAGGTACCTAACCTAATCGGCCAGAGGGGCTTGCCAGAGCCTCCGCCTGCCGGGGTTGCGGGTTGTTCGAAAGAGATACCGCGGCCCCGGAACGTAAAGGGCAATAGAAGGAACATGGGTGGGTTTTAGTCAGTACAAGTCTGACACTCCCCCGCGCTCCGCCCAGAGCGGGAGAAGTTAATTGATGATTTCCCAACCCAAAAAAGAAATCACTAAGCGAACAGGGCGGATGTGATATGAACGTTCTAGAATTTAGCGCATCCGAGCGCTTAATTCTAGAACATTTGTATCACTTCGCTACTCGCAAGGTTACTCGCTAGTAGGGAATGCAATCCCGCAACAAAATTTTAATCCAGGTATTTGCGGGACTGACAGGTCTCAGTCCCGCGGGATCCTGGTATTTGCGGGATCCCGCATGTTTGTGAAAGTCATTGAGAAAAGAGAGAAATCCTGTATCAGTCATGCATCTAAGACTAAAAATGAGACAAAAAATATTTAAAACTAGCTTCCGCCCGCGACTTCGTCCGCGTGGCATAGTTACTTTGGGCTAACGCTAACTTTAACCTTCGTGATGATCGAAAAAAAATATCTCTCTCCCTTTTTTTCCCACCTTTTTTCCCTTTATCTCAGTTTGTTTTTTTTAAATTTGCCCTATCCGTATCCAGGGTCCCAACTATCTCTGTACCAAAATTCCTCAAAATCGGCGTGAAGACGTAACAAACAAACAAACTCACTTTGGCTTTTACATCCTTACTAATATTATAAAAGCGAAAGTGAGTTTGTTTGTTTGTTACCTCTTCACGCTCTAATGGCTAAACCAATTTTGATGAATTTTGGTACAGAGATAGTTGGGAACCAGGAGACGGACATAGGCTAATTTTTTTTAAAAAAAGTGGCTTGTGAGGGAGAAAGAGGGAAGAAAAGGGAAAACTTAGCGTTGCTATTACAAATCAATAAGGCGCAAGGGGAACTGAGTTGGCACGCCACAATAGTGGCGGTAAAGCCCCTCTTTGAGGAGTGGCTGGAGAGGCGTCACGGCGTCCCTACCTACCGCCTGACGCAGGTCCTCACTGGACCTTTCGGGAGGTTCCTGCACATAATCGGGCGGGAGGAAACGCCCGGGTGTCACCATTGTGACGATCGCCCGGAGGACACGGTGGAGCACACAGTGGCGGGCTGCCCCAAGCGGTGCCCGAGCTGGAGGCGATCGGCGGCGGCGATCTGAAGCGTCCGGCCCTGGTCCAGGCCATGGTCCGGGGCGAGAGGGAATGGGAAGCGGTCACCTCCTTCTGCGAAGCAGTAATGCTAGCAAAGGAGGTGGCCGGGCGTTTGAGGGAGAGATCATCTACCCAACCCAGCCGCCGCGGGAGACGCCCCGGGCGCCGGGCGCCGCGAGACGACTCCCGGCCACCGTAGATACGGGCCTGTGGACGGTGAGCAATGGGTAGCTCACCGTCCGTCCGTCGATTAACGACAGGCCGTGTCGACGGCGCGTTCGTGTTTCACGCGCGCCTCAAAGAGATGTCAGCAAAGCAGAGAGGTTTGCCAGAGCCTCCGCCTGCCGGGGTTGCGGGTTGTTCGAAAGAGGTACCGCGGCCCCGGAACGTAAAGGGCAATAGAAGGAACATGGGTGGGTTTTAGTCAGTACAAGTCTGACATGCCCCCCCGCTCCGCCCAGAGCGGGGGAAGTCATTAGATGATTTCCCACCCGAAAAAAAAAAAAGCGGAACTGTGTTACCCCGAATTTAAGGCGATCGAAGCCGCGGGCAAAAGCTAGTATATAATAAAAGAATAAAAAATATAATAAAGAGACAATAGGTAGTTTAGGCATTATTTTGAAAATAACTGCGCATAAAACATAACACGTTGATAGTCCGGTCTGCCAAACGACTCCAGACTTTACATGCCAGATAGCCAGCAGCAGAAAACGCTCGTTCTGCTTCCACGCTAGTACGCACAACTGTCATTAAAGCTTACTCAAATTTACTTTTTTTTTACTAAATTGTAATCGTTCTACGAGATTTTGACGACACGGTTGGCGCAGTGGCTGAGCGATCGACTGCTGCGCTGCGTGTCGCGGGTTCGATTCCCGCACGGAACAAATATTTGTATGCCTACAGATAGTTGTTTCGGGTCTGGCTGTTTGTGTATGTGAGTTTATATGTTTGTAAACGCACCCACGATACAGGAGAAATTCGTAGTGTGGGGCAACGTTTTTTTAAAAAAAATAAAAATAAATAAAATTATAATTTCTGACTAAAATCTTTCTCGAGTTGAATCAGTTCGCGCTTCCGCGTGCTGAAAAACACATGGCGCTTATTGTTACGCAGTCCCGCTAATCCCGCGGGATCCCGCTCGATTTATATGCGGGACTGGTCCCGCAAAAATAGTGCGGGATCCCGGTATTTCGGGATCCCGGTATCCCGGTATTGCAATCCCTACTCGCTAGGATTAGGCGCTAAGCAAAGCAGTGCGTACGAATCATCATCTGCTTAGCCTTACACAACTATGTTGTGGTCGGCTTCCACCCAGATGCAACTGAATATCAGTATTTCACATGGAGCGACTGCCTGATCTGACCTCCACAACCGTTAGTACTGGGTAATACGATACCCCTTGTTAAGACTGGTTGACACTTTCAGGCTGATTACAATATGTAACCAAAGACCTACAAATCACAATCGGCGCCAATAGCTGAACGTTCTTTTCGGGACACGGACGCAACTGTGTATGTAATGATCACCCAGCCACAGATCAAGCGCCTACACAATCGTTGCGTAACCTGAAGATCGACCCGAAAGGCTTATTTAGTATGAGCTTGAGCTCAAAAAAAGCAATGCATATGTAGCTTTAAATGATGTAATATTAGTTTCTTGTAATAAACGATTGTGGCAGCACGAAGAGCTGCACAATAATCGAGCGCGTCGGCCATGTACCTCGCCCCGTGCATCTTCCTGCGCGCGGGCCACCGATCCGCGATCGCTCGGTCGCGCTAAGCAGTGCCACGCCAGCCCTGACGGCAAATGCACGCTCAAATTCTAACCCGGAGTGTGCCAATATAAAAAAACTACTCCGCTAAATCGCTTATACTTACGCTAAATCTAGACTTTCGCTAAACTCTCATTTATATCATATCTTCATCCTAATACTTCTTGTTCTTGCCTATTAGTCTAGTCAACAAGTTCAAAAACGTGTTAAATAGACATAAAGCTCCTAAAAATATGTATGATAGCTCATTGGATGCGGAATGATGTCTACAAAAATGTTTTTTAAGGGCTTATTAGCACATAAAAAATTGCGATTGTTATAAACAAAATAAGATTTAAAAAAAAGGAATTTGGTTTTTCCTTAATAATTTTTAAAATAATGATATTTAAGGAATTATGAAAAAAGATCCTGAAAGAGGAGGAAATTTCCAATAAAAAAGTCTCAACTCCCGGAATTCTATCTCTATTATTTATAACTTTTTTTTAACGCTGAAAATAGGGCTCCGTGAGGTCGTTACGGCGTAGGCGCGCCGTCTAAAAAGCCGGTATATCACCTAAAATATTTTTTTTATAGGATTAAATAACAATTTAAAAATTTGAATAAATTATGGTGTAATCTAAACACTTTAACGAAAAAAACCTTGGTGAAAAAAAAATTGTACATTCAGTCAAAAAAGTATCGGGAATGGATGATTTGTTTATGGTTCCAAATTAAAATTTTTGTTTTTTTTGTAGTTGTTAGATTGGCACAACTGTTTTCCATTTTGGCGCGGAGTTTGAGTTGCATCTGTTATTTATATTAAATACAGTGCTGGTTTTAGTAATATCATATATAGTGTGTTTTGCGAATTTCATAATGGACAAAAATATCGAACAAAGAGTTTGTCTTAAAATTTGCATCGCCAATGGAATTTCGTGTTCGGAGTCACTGAAAATGTTACAGAAGGCTTACGGTGAATCGACTTTATCAAAAACTCGTGCTTATGAGTGGTTCAAAGCGTTCAAAAGCGGTCGAGATGTGATGGAAGATTTGCCTCGCTCTGGTAGGCCGTCAACGTCTGCAACTGAAGTTAACATCGCAAAAGTGAAGAAAATAGTGACTAAAATCCCCATTCAACTCTGAGAGAGATAGCCGCCGAACTTTCTGTATCTCACGAGTCGATCCGTACCATTGAACCTAATCATTTGGGTATGAAACATGTTGCTGCTCGGCTAGTCCCAAAAGATCTGAATTTTCTCCAAAAACTCAATCGCATGAAAGTCGCTGAGGACATGCTAGAACGAGTCAGTTCGGACCCAACATTCATGAAACGCATTGTTACTGGTGACGAGACGTGGGTTTACGAGTTTGACATGCAAACTAGTCAACAAGCTTCGGAGTGGCGCCTTCCAACTGAACCGAAACCGAAAAAACCACGCCAAAGTCGATCAAAAGTCAAAGTCATGTTGACTGTTTTCTTTGACTATCGCGGTGTTGTGCACTCTGAATTCTTACCGGAAGGTCTAACGGTAAATAAAGAATATTATTTGAGCGTTATGCGGCGTTTAAGATAGCAAATTTGACGAAAAAGGCCAGATTTGTGGAAAGAAAATTCTTGGATTTTGCACCACGACAATGCGCCTTCGCACAAGGCTATCATTGTGAACGAATTTTTGACCAGACACTCAACAAATACCATCCAGCAACCACCATATTCACCAGATATGGCTCCTGCTGACTTTTTTCTTTTTCCTAAACTCAAATTACCACTTCGTGGCACCCGTTTTCAATCGATAGAAGACATAAAGGAGAATTCGCGGCGAGAACTGAACTCAATTCCGGAAGCAGCGTTTAAAAAATGTTTTGATGAATGGATTATTCGTTGGCGCAAGTGTATCGTTTCTAAAGGAGCATACTTTGAAGGTGATAAAATAAATTTGGATGAATAACAGACATTTTGTGTATTATTGATCTTTTCCCGGTACTTTCTTGACAGAGTAGTATATCGATTTTTCAAAAACTTACACCATTGTTAATTTCCAATCTCTGTTTTTGATAAATTACGGTATAAAAGTTTAAATAATTCATCTATAAATTTTTCCCTTCGTGGAACTCTTGTCATTTAGGTACCTAATAAAGTAATGCAATTTTTTTTTATAATGTTTATTATTTTGTTAATTATATTTTTTTTTTAAGTAACAAAAAATGAAATTTCAAAAAAATGTTATGAAATTATTATTTTTTCAGTAATATCTTATTATTGCTGTTTTTGCATCTACTATAGGTATTAATTAACATTGGAAAAAAAAATTACACTATTTGTTAAGAAATTGTTTATAAACAAATAGACTATTTTGGGATTTTTTAATTTTTTTTTTACCAGTTTGGGTAAAATAATGATTTAAAAAAAAAATTGTTTAAGAACGTTTATCCAAAAAATTCACTCAATCTTCAAAATTAACCATTTTCGACGGACAATAAAACCATAATGTGCTTACATACTAGATTAAAAACTGGCACCATATGATTGGAAATTTCATAATCTAGTGCTTGGTTTTAAAACATTTTAAAATATTTGTGTGGTATTCCCATAAGAACAGTTTTTATTCAACCCTTTTTTTAAAACTGGCGGTTGACGGTCTACTCAGATGCCAGATACTAGTAAAACCGTAAATTAAAAACTATTAAAAAAATCACTTTTAAATAGACAATAACATTTACTAGTGTATGGTTTTAGAAAAAATACAATTTCTTTAAGTTTTCATTCAAGAAAAGTATATTTAAAAACCGTAACTTTAAGTCATTTTTCGAGATATTAAACGTGTTGGATAAGGGTAAAAACTGAAGCAATTCTATTTTTTTTAGACCTAGTAAATGAAGACATTAACGTTCTAAAACATGGTATAAATATTTTTTAAATAACTTATTTTGTTAATTTTTAATGATTTTTTTAGTCTTAGTATATATTCGGCCCGAAATGGTATCAGCGCTCAGACCCGGCCGAGGCCTTGCCGAGGTAGGACCTATGTCGCTCTGGTCGCCGCGCGCTGCGTAAAATATTATCCTTATTTCTCGAGTTTATAGCGCGACCGCGACATCGTGACACTATTGATTTTTTTTTAATACAGTTTTATTATACAACAAAATTGTGGTGAGTAAATATTTTTTTGTAATGAACGTAAGAAGATTAAATTAGACTTCTGTAATTGTATTTTTATTATACCTACTTTTTTCAGATATGGCAAACAAAAGAAAGCATTTTGGACAAAAAGAACATCATACGAAAATATGGCGAAGGTTATGAACAATTCAGATTTTTATTAACCGACTTGAAAAAAGGAGGAGGCTCTCAATTCATCGTTTTTTTTTTGTTAGAAAGGGTAAAGTTTCCAGGTATTTCTATGGTCATTCGGATCTCGATTTCAATATCGAGAGAACTCTCAATTTTTATAGGAATACAAACACAAACAAAACAAGTAAAGCATTTGTATATTTATTTGTATATAGAGTACCACTTAATAAAGTAAAACTGATGATGAAGCCGAAAGATACCAGAACTTTATATTATTACGGTGAACATAGCCGTGTTTGGGTTTGTTGGAATTGTAATGAGTTGTTATTTAAAGGTATACAATACAACTAAAAACTGAGAAATAATTTTCGGAAGTCGTTTTTATAAAAAGTTTTTGTAGTAACTTATTTATTGTTATAGGCAGAACCAAGAAGTTCAAATACTCGAAAACCAGAACGTAAATGAAAATACTCTTGTTGGTATTTTTTTTCTTAGAATTTTGTATCCAAAGAAATGGTGTTTTCTTAATTTTGATTGAGCCGTTAGTTATAATTTATAATACAATCGTGTAGCGTAGTGTTGTTAGTATAGCCAAGTTTCAGATTAACGCGGATGTTTTCACAAAAACATTGTGACGGTACAACGTGCCGTCTGCGTGTCGCGGGTTCGATTCCCGCACGGAACAAATATTTATTGTTTCGGGTCTGGCTGTTTGTGTATGTAAGTTTTATTGTTTGTAAAAGCACCCACGATATAGGAGAAGTTCCTAGTGATAAAGAAAATAATTACCTATATTTCTAGCTTAATTACTGATGTATATTTTATTATGTCGTAGTCTAACCATCCTATCGAAATGGTTCGCAGCTAACAATCTCTTACTGAATGCGAACAAAACCAAGTGTTTAAAGTTAAGTGTTCAATTGTACCACAGCGTGATTTAACTTTGAATTTTGACGGCAAAAGACTTGATGTTATAGCGAAAACTGTGTTCTCGGGGATGACTATCGATTCAAAACGCCATGGGGCGCGCACATTAGAACTCTTTCGGGTAGGCTCAGCTCAGCTGCATAATGCAGTAAGGAAAATTGGGCAGTTAACTGATGTAGACACAGCTAGGTTTACTAACCTAGTATAGAGTATACTATGCTTACTTTCACAGTATCATGTGTTAAGTGAAATAAAATCACCGGTCACGGTGCTTACGATTTGTATTACTGTGATGTTATATAGCTGAAAAATTCGGCACTCACACTTCCAAAACTCATTAGATATATATTTTATTATTTCAATTGCTTAGTTACAAGAGGTTTTAAAATTTTCTGAAAAACATTGTATTTTATTTTTAAATTCCATTAATAAGTAGTAAATTGAGTAATAAGTCAAATTATTATGATCACAGGTGCGTCGCTAGATGGACTGATCGAATCTGATGGAATCGTCTAAATTAAATGTCCTAGTTCAGCATTTGGATCAGACTCAATATAAGCCAAAAAAAAATTGGACAGTAAATTAATTTGAATCGACGCCATGACTGGTATTATCAAATACAGGGGCAGCTACACATAACAAACAAAACTACTGTGTCTTTGCTATGTGGACAGGGAAAGATCACAAATTGAAAACAGAAAAGGTAATCAGGGGCTTTACATTTTGGAGCAAAAACATGGAACATCGGCTGGTCTGTTTTTATAATAAATATCTTTTACCTGAGATTGTAGATCCCCGTAAAGCAAGATTTATGAAACTTAGAGACGACAAATAAATATATTTTTATTTTACACGATATGTTTTATTTACTTTTAACATTACCGTTTTTAAACAAAATATATTGCTTATCAATTACAATTAATTAATTAAATCCCAACTTCAAAAATAATACAAAGAAATTAAAACGCTCCATAGGTACTAATAAAATAGCTGGCCAAGTATCAAAATGATCAATGCGCTGTATGATACGGGGCCGTACGCTCGAACACACACGTCTGTGTGCTATAAAGCTGTGTGAGTAAATTTACCTACAATCGCCGTGCGCTGCATTGGCATAAACGCTCTTAAAATCGTTTTTTTCATATTTCAATTGTTTAAATAATTAGTTAAGAAATTATTTTTTTCTTAAAAATCATCATTGACTCTTTTCAACGGATTAACAAAGAAATACATTTTTTTTATAAATAATTTCATTGTTTTCAAAAATCGTTGTATCTATATTATTCAACAAATTATAAGCTATGAAATATCAAAAAAATCTTGAATTTTTATAAACAAATGCTTATAACAACTGATAAACAATAGTTCCAGGATCGATTTTGAATTTATTTCAAAGATAAATAAATCCTTTATAAAAATGACCTGAATGTCCTTTACCGTATTTTTTATAACTTGACAAATTATGTAACGGCTGTAATTTCATTATCATATAATATTTAAAAATGCTGTAAAAAATACACAATTTTTTTTTTATATATTTTGTTATATATGGTTGTTTTAGTAATTTTTTGTAGTTTTCGAAAAAAAATATAACAATTAATATTAATTGTTTATAACAAATTGTTAAGTTAATAAACAATGAAATTATTTATAAAAAAAATGTATTTCTTTGTTAATCCGTTGAAAAGAGTCAATGATGATTTTTAAGAAAAAAATAATTTCTTAACTAATTATTTAAACAATTGAAATATGAAAAAAACGATTTTAAACAATTAAAAAATTTATTTAATTTTTTTTTTTAAATCATTATTTTACCCAAACAATAAGATGGTAAAAAAATAAAAAAATCCCAAAATAGTCTATTTGTTTATAAACAATTTCTTAACAAATAGTGTAATTATTTTTTTTCCAATGTTAATTAATACCTATAGTAGATGCAAAAACAGCAATAATAAGATATTACTGAAAAAAATATAATTTCATAACATTTTTTAGAAATTTCAATTTTTGTTACTTCAAAAAAATTATAATTAACAAAATAATAAACATTATAAAACAAAAATTGCATTACTTTATTAAGTACCTAAATGACGAGTTCCACGAAGGGAAAAATTTATAGATGAATTATTTAAACTTTTATATCGTAATTTATAAAAACAGAGATTGGAAAAATATTAGTTAATTAACAATGGTGTAAGTTTTTGAAAAATCGATATACAATTTTTTTTTCACCGAGGTTTTTTTCGTTAAAGTGTTTAGATTACACCATAATTTATTCAAATTTTTAAATTGTTATTTAATACCATAAAAAAAATATTTTAGGTGATATACCGGCTTTTTAGACGGCACGCCTATGCCGTAACGACCTCACGGAGCTCTATTTTCAGCGTTAAAGAAAAGTTATAAATAATAGAGATAGAATTCCGGGAGTTGAGACTTTTTTATTGGAAATTTCCTCCTCTTTCAGGATCTTTTTTCATAATTCCTTAAATATCATTATTTTAAAAATTATTAAGGAAAAACCAAATTCCTTTTTTTTAATCTTATTTTGTTTATAACAATCGCAATTTTTTATGTGCTAATAAGCCCTTAAAAAACATTTTTGTAGACATCATTCCGCATCCAATGAGCTATCATACATATTTTTAGGAGCTTTATGTCTATTTAACACGTTTTTGAACTTGTTGACTAGACTATATCTTTCCGTGCTATCTATAACTGTAAATCTGTGTTCAGTGCTTAATAATAAACAATTTAAAATCAATCGGTGTTTCGTGATTAATTTACATCAAGAGCCTCACACATAACCTACACGATAATTTACCGTTTAAAACCTTGACTAATAAGATCCTGAAGGATTTTTAAAAATTAATTTCCTCAATGAGTTAAATATCTCAAGAATCTGACACGGTACATTTTTTACAGGCAACGGCCGTAACCCAGGAGCACTTGAAATTTTGCTACAAAATACAGGTTGGGATTGCAAGACGAGTGCAGCTCAGCTTCCAATCCGTGCTCTCTCTGAGAGGGTACTCGGTAAGATATTATATACTGCTTAATCTTATTTATTTTTAATATATATTCATTTATCTATATATACTGACGGCACGGTTGGCGCAGTGGCTGAGCGATTGACTGCTGTGCTGCGTGTCGCGGGTTCGATTCCCGCACGGAACAAATATTTGTATAGCCTACAGGTAGTTGTTTCGGGTCTGGCTGTTTGTGTATGTGAATTTAAATGTTTGTAAACGCACCCACGATACAGGAGAAATTCCTAGTGTGGGGCAACGTTTAAAAAAAAAAAATAATGGTTACACAATTGAACAAGGCTAAAGAAAAATGACAGAAACAAAAATACAAGGCGACTTTCCCAAATGGTTTTGTTTTTATCTGGAGAACAGATCCTGAGCAGTGGTATAAAGCAAATTGTGTTTCGCTGATGATATGAACATCTGTGCCAATATCGTCTCAAGTGGCCCAGGAACACATAGGGCAAAGAAAGGAACAGAAATGGGTGCTAGTCAGTACAAGTCTGACACTCCTCTTTGCTTCGCCAGAGAGGGAGGAGTCATTTATAATTGACCAGCCGAAAAAAAAGAATTTCGGAAGGATTTACGTCGTATGTTTGGTGACAGCTAAATGATTAGTTTTAACTTTATTCTCGAAAGCTCTCAATCATAGCTATGTATATAATTATGATCTTAGCCCTAGGTCATCTGTGTGATCAAATACTACCTAGGTCGAATTCCTTAAGAGATCTGGAGGTATATCACGATTCAAAACCCACGTTCGAATTTCATGTCGATGCCATAGTCGATATAGCCTACAAATCACTATATTTCATAATGCGGCCATCTGAGTGCTTTTTTAACACGAGCCAAAAGTATAAAAATCCTGTAATGTAGTTTTAGAGTAAGCGTCGGAAATTTGGAACCTATGATATCAAAAATACATTGATTGTTTACAGAGCATCCAAAAAAGGTTCATCTAGTAGTTATAATCAAAAAAAGTGCACTATTGATTTGAAAGAAGTATTATATTTTAACCCCTAACAAACCGCTGAGAAATGACATGGCCAGAATGGGTATAGAGCCCTAACAAAAAAATATTCATGTACATTGATGTACAGTACGTCATTTTAAAGCTTACATGCAGGGCTTTACAATAGTTTATGATTAATGATCAGAGAATAGGCGAGAGACACTATAAATAGAAAACAAAAATAGCGCCTTGACAATTTGAATAGCAATGATGAAATATTCAGAGTTTTATAGGCGTAACAAAACGAGGAAGACTATTCAGACGCCATTTAGTAAATAGACTAGGCTATTCATAAAAAGGAACTAATTCCACAAGGAAGGCCGATATCATGCAAACAGTTATCGTGCTGTTCTACAAGAAAACAGCGTCGAGATTACCGCTGCTGCAGTGTCAAGTTTTATAGAGACTCGGCTGGAGTCGTCGCTGCGATCAAAACTCACTACAAGAGTGAAATGCATAGTAGTGTAATGTAAATGATATAATAGTAAAGTAGTGTGAAATGTTAAAGACAATTTAATAAACGTGTTTTTTTTCTCTGGATACCCACATATTTGTAAAACGTAACTTAAACTAACAAGTCTAATAAGGTACAGCAGAATATTAATATTAGTAAACGATAGTTTGTGGTCTAGTTTCAATAGTAACAAATTACGATAATACGTGATAAAATCAACGCAAAACGACAATGTAAATGTCAATCAATGCAATGTCAGAATATAAAACCACACAATCGACGAACAAACATATATTTTTTTTGCATTTTCTCTCGCCTTTTTTAGGGAAATGTAATTAATGGGATTATTTTTTATTTATTTCAAAAGGATTTTTCGTATATTAATCAGTACTGTGCATTATCAGGGCAGGAGCCGCCAGTGATAAAATCAACGCAAGACGACTATGTAAATGTCAATCAATGCAATGTCAGGATATAAAACCACATAATCAATGAACAAACATATTTTTTTTTGCATTTTCTCTCGCCTATTTTAGGGAAATGTAATTATTGGGATTATTTTTTATTTATTTCAAAAGGAATTTTCACATACTAATCATTACTGTGCAGGATCTGGCCATGTCCTTTGTGAATGCGTTTTATTATTTAAAAATATGGTCGGCGCAACACGATTTTTTTCTTACTTTCTCCCCTGTCAATCGTCAAACTATCATCTATTCCTTTTTGTTTCTAATATGTTTATGCTACTTGTGTGTCCATAGGGTCACATGGATATAGACCACAAAGTAGGCACGCTAGAGATCCAGTGCTCGGGCCGCGACAGCAGCAAGCAGCGCGTGGCGGCGAGCACATCGTCGCTGTCGGGCGGGGAGCGCTCCTACTCCACCGTGGCCTTCATCATGGCGCTGTGGGACAGCGTCAACGTGCCCTTCTGCTTTATGGACGAGTTCGACGTCTTTATGGTTCGGTTCCTTACTATTACGATGCATCCACATCCAAATTACTTTTTTATAGAGCAAGGTATGAAAATGTTAGTGGGCACTATGGATCACAAAAAGTTATTGTATGTGTCCATTGAGCAACGTTACCTAACTTATTAAAACAGTTAACGTAATGATTAAATCAACGCCGATATGGCTCTGATGAACAACATTCAACAATAATTATGGACAATTGACGGCACGGTTGGCGCAGTGGCGAGACATCGACTGCTGCGCTGCGTATCGCGGGTTCGATTCCCGCACGGAACGAATATTTGTATGACCTACAGATAGTTGTTTCGGGTCTGGCTGTTTGTGTATGTGAGTTTATATGTTTGTAAACGCACCCACGATACAGGAGAAATTCCTAGTGTGGGGCAACGTTTTTTTTTAAAAAAAATATTGGTGTCGTGAGGTGTTCTGGCTATATGTAGAAATGTTATTGATCTCAAATGTGCTTCCACGGAATAGCGGACCCGAACGCACGCAGTTGGGTTACCTTCCACTAGTCTCTTGTCTGTTACAACAAGTATCCTCAGAAGACAGATGTACCTAAACCTATATTGTTACAGGACAACGTGAACCGTAAGATAGTGATGGACCTCCTGATCGACCACGCGCTCGGCAACACAAGCCGCCAGTTCGTGTTCCTGACGCCGCAGGACACCTCCACCGTCACCTCCGGACCAAATATTTGCATACATCGGTAAGTTATCGACAAAACTAGCTTTTACCCGCGGCTTCGCTTTTGTTAAGATGCGATTTTAACAGCCCAAAGCTCAGTTATCAAATCAATTGCTAGGCAAGTCTCGTGGTTAGCCGTTAGCAAGTTATATACTTGTTCAAATTCATAATCTTTTTCGGGAAAACTTGATGGAGCAATAGAAAATGTATTGTTATAAACAAAATTTCATTCCTTTAAATATGGCAAAAAAAGTCTGAGAGAGAGGTTATCTATTAACCGCTACGGTTATTGCGCAGCGGCTTAGATATACTCCAAATTGAATAGTAACAGCATGGGTAGACTCTTTGGAATATGTTGTGTAACAGGTTCTTAGAGCAAACAACCGGGCATCCAGCCCGGTTTTTAGTAAAAATTATGTTTATTTTGCAAGTAGGTTTTCACAAACACTTTTACACGTCTTTTTTAAAAACTAGATGAGGCCGGTGTTTCCGTACCCGACTACTCTGAGAAGAAACAGCCGAAACAAACTCAGAGGTCATAGTCTCTTAAAAGGTCCAGACAAAAAATCTTGGTCAACTTACATGAGGACTATGCAGATTAGTGTCTGAAATGGTCTTTTTAACCTTCAAGCGGGCGCGCGGGCTTTTATAACGGCAGCGGTCGCGCGTAACCTAAAAGACCTATGCGATACATAAAGATATAAAGCACTTATATATAATTAACATCATTTATTTTTTAATCATTGTAATCATTACTCTTTTTCTATGAAATTAATTCGAGAAAATCAAATAAAAGTTAAAGTAAAAACTATGTAATAAAAGTAGAAAACAAGTCTTAATAATCTAGGAATTAAAAAAAAAATTTTGGAACAAAAACCATCTTAGGGTATCTAGATAAAATTATCTAGTAACAAATAACAAAACAAAATTATAAAATCAGTTGATTTCATGAGATGAAATAATTAAAATAATATTCAGGTTAGTTTCATTCTTCAGTGTCTTCAGCAAGATAACACTCATTGCAAATGAAGGTAGAGTGGGTTCTACACATATATCTGTGGCATGTTGTGCATTGAGTCTACGATTGCCTCCTTTTCTTCGCTGAGCATATTTTGCAGCTTCCACTGCATGATGTGCTGGAACCTTTGAAACGACAGGCGCGCGGCGTCGTTTCGACGCCTGTACCGTGACTAAAACAATTGCGCTCCTTGTGGTGAAGGGGGTACGGGGAGTCAGTGTAAACTGTTTATTTGGAAGGTAGATACACTATGACAAGCTACTAAGAGTATAATATGGATTCAATGGGAATTTTTGTTAATATCAGCGAAATTGTATTGAAAGCGGTCGTTTCGACGTCGCGCGACCGCTTGAAGGTTAAGAAAGCACCACACAGATTGAGTGGACCTGCTCAGTCAGTGCAAGCATTTGTCAGTAATCGTGTACAAGACTGACACTCCTTTCCGCTCCGCCCAGAGCGGGAGCAGTCATTTGAATTATTTCCATCTGAAAAAAGGGGCAGGAAACCCATGCCAGTAGAAAGCATCGCTAAGTATGAGACATTAAACTTAGCCGTATCTCAATTTTTGTTACAGAATGGCAGACCCACGGCCGTAGTACGTATTCACGTAAGCATTTTTATTTCGTATTCCCGATGTAGATTATTTTATCATGACGTGATTGTTATTGAAAATGTTACCAAATATTATATAAGGGTACCTACCTTTACGATGCTACATGTTGCATCGTTATTTTTACTGTTTTGTAACTTGTTTGTTTTGAAAATACTATGTGAACAAAATGAATGAATGAAAAATAAAAACTTTTAAATAAATAATCAACACCATTTATTTAATACTATCGCGCCGTGAATTGACTGTACATACAAAAAAATGTGATCGATGCAGTATTGCACAAATTACATCTGATTTACTTGTATCATCCATGACATGAGATCACATACATGCTATGAAATCCGGGGTTCTATATTGTTCATTTACTAATATGTACCTTTATATTACTTCAATAAATTGATATAAAAATAACTTACATCTAAACATTCTAATCATTTTCTAGTAAGGATATAATTTTAAATTATTTTATTATAAAGTAACAAATCTAAGTCTTATTTAAAAGGCCAGCATCGCCTTAGTGGATAAGCGTAATCGTTGAACTTAATTCTACATTGAATTTTACTAAAAACGAACAATACCCGGTTCTATTGGAGTTAGGTACACTGTACAATATTATATATTATTTAAAAAATACAATAAATCCATAAAATATGGTGAATACGATTTGTACAACAGATTAAGTTTATATACTCTATACATATTACAGTCGTCAACAAGTGAAATGGTTAGATTCAGTTAGATGGGAGTCTGGGTAAGTTAATTCTTGCAAATAAATCACAGTTGATATACATAAGAAGAAATGTATTATGCCTTGGTTCTAGCAGAACATAGTGCAACACTATTTACATTCTTTTCTAACAGTCGACCAGCTCGTTGTGACCAATAAATTGATGGTAAAGCAAGAAGGAGCCAAGCAGTTAGCTCTCTGCAGAGATTGCAAGATTAGGAGAGTGAATTGTAAGTTGTATGTCTACTACGCTGGTATTTTTATAGGTACAAAATTTAGCATACTTTCTCAATTTGCAAATCAGATAACAGGTTATACAAAGGATGGGTTATGAAAAAAGCGTTTAGTGTCACAAGAGCATAAGTAGCTTATTTTTAGTCATAAATATTCACAGCAGTGTTACATGTTGCACTGAAATTTTTAACATGCATTTTTTGTATGTAAAACACTGTTACCTACTTGTACCAAAAAATATGTTGTATTGGCGTCAAGTTATAGAAGTTCATTAGACAGTGCTTTAGACCAGCTTATAACCCAGTCAAGGCGCTATCGTTTCTAGGTATTCTGAATAAAAACAACCCACAGGAATAGGATAAAGCACATTCTTCTAACCTTGAGGCAGTCTTTGGTTAAAATAAGCCGCAAAAGATTTTTTTACTACAATAATTATAAGAATTTATATCAATTTAAAAAATCAGTTGACTCAAAGCACTAATTATCAGTCTCGTGAACGTCTTGCGTTCATTTAAAATCAATTAGAAATAAATTATAACATTCATCAATTTATATACAAAATGTCGAGAAAACCAGGGACTAAGCATACATCTAATTTACTAGTAAGAAATAGGAGCACTTTATTAAAGATTTATATATTAGTATAATTTTTGACATTTGATTTGGATACTCAAGAATATGATTAGGATATAAGAGAAAATGATTGGTAACTCGCGAGTGTGTAATCCACAATCGAACGGCCATATTACAAATATACGTAAAAAAAAATGTTATGCAGCTAGGTCATAGGATGGCAAACTAATTAGACAAAGATATAGTATTGATTGAAAAATGATTAGTTGCAATGCATTCGTATTTTTATTTACACAAAAATATTATATTCTGCGCCCACATTGATAATTTGGTGTAATTAGCAATAGTTGATCTATAATTCTATACTATAACATAGGATAGCCGTTTTCTGCTAGGATGAAACCGTCCTTAGCCCGGATTACCACCAAAGCGGAGACGAGCGGTACGGAGACGTGAGATTCGACTAGATAAAGAAGATGCAAGAGGCGTAGTGGATGTCAAATAAGCCGATTCCCGCACACCTCCATATTTCTCCGCCTGGTGGGAACCGTTTCTTAGATAAAATAGAAGTTAAAAGAATTGAGAGGACTTGTTTTAAATATAATAATTGCGTTAAAAAAAATATTCGGTGGAGTATCTGAACTTAAACATGGTGTTAGTGACAACATAAATTGCATGGAATGTTTAAGCAGTATGAACTGGCCTACTGCCAGTTAGTCCAAAACAAACGATATATTATATTTTTTTTATACATTTTCGTAAGTAGGAACAATATACTATTTACAATTTTATTTGTTGTAAGAACAACATTTTTTTCCAGCTAATTAAATGATTCTAGAATATACAAATGATTTTCTTAATTGCATTTTACAATGTCCCAGAAATATTATATATCTATACATTCCAGAACCATATTTTGTAGCTATTTTTATTATGTTTTATAATGACTTAAATACTTATTATAACTAAATATTACCAGTTCATTCCTGGTACTTTTAAGTGTAGATCCCTACCATTAAATTATTTTTATCCTTTAGTTTTTATTTTGCCAATTCAAAGGAATTCAAGACAAGCAATTTGCATTTCAATATCCTTTGCAGATCTAGTTCATTGATACTTTTTATAAACAATATTTTATTAAAATAGATAAGTTTATTGCTGGATGACCTCTCAATTGAAATATTAGCATCATGCACACTGCAGTCGCGTCGTTAGTGCCTAGTGATGTTAATAAGCTGCTCAAACGCACACGCTAGAAACTCGCCGGTTGTTAGTAAAAACTAAACGCTCAATTGAGAGTAACCATTACAAATAAGCTGGTTGCAAAGACCAACTTCTGAGTAGTTGATAAATATTTTATGACAATGTGTATCAGTAAAGTTTCTACATAAATCCATTTATTTGGTCCGTAACCTATATTCTTGGTGGTCCACATTGTCACGACAATGTGTAATAGATAAAGTTATTTTATCTTCTTCTTATTGATGTACTCATATGCGTTCATTCCGCATTCCTCAATGAGAAATTTATAGTTTACTAAATAATGCAAATGTGGGTGTACTGTCAGGTACACGTTTGCCTAACCCTTCGAAGATGACAGGCGTGATGTTATTTTAAATAATTAAAATAAATATTAGTCTTACACTTCATCACGATGAAAATACAACATGCAATATGTGACTCTCTCGTTCGTTTTTTTTCTAAAAATCTGCTTATTATAAATATAGCAGAATTCCACCTTTGTAAATATACACTTCTTATCCTAACCAAGTCAGTTTGCGCAATAATCATTTGAGTGAGATTTTAGCTTATCGTAAGGAATCAATCAATTTAACGAAATGGACGTGAAGATTTTCAGATTTTCGTGCTCAAGGCAAATAAAAGTACAACGCAAAAACCAGAAGCTTCTCAGCTTAACATCAGATGTACCAAATCAGTAGAGTATTAAACAACTGCTCTTAAAACAACTTACTGTCCGTATCGGAACATAACAAACAACAATAAACACACCTTAATATAAAGTGTGCGATCACTCGGTGGAGAGCCTTCGAGCGTCAGGCGCGGGCGACAGTTGCCGCACGGGTGACTGTGGCTGCGCGGGCGACAGTTGCCGCACGGGCGACTGTTGCTGCGCGGGCGACAGTTGCCGAGCGGGCGATAGTTGCCGCGCGGGCGATAGGTGACGCGTGGAAGGCGTCTTGCTGGTGGGCGTTTTTGGGCTCTTGTGGTCAGACTGTGGTGGCGTCGGCGGGTAGATGTGTGAGTTGTCTTGAGACGTCGACGCCGCCGTGTCCGTCTGTGTCGACGACTGTTGCTCCACCATTATCTGGTAAACTTTATCCTAGCAGACAAAATACATACTGGTCAAATTATTAGCATCGCTTTTAAATTTTTGAGATAAATATTTCTAGATAACAAATTGGTAATGCACAATAAATCGTATTGGATAGGTACGTGATAGCGTAGAGTGAATAATAGTGCTGTATTCGCAATTTAGTATTATTTTGTGTAATTTGAACGTTTTGGTTAACTGACAATGGACAATATGTATACAGTATGTATGTATACTATGTATATAGTCTTATTAAATACTTATTTACTTGTTTAAATCAACTATCTAGTTGGTCCTGCTCCTTGGCCGTATTGCAGCTTTATTTACGCGACTACTTCGAATAACAAAATAATATGCAGGATGCAGTTGTTTTACTTGCAGGATATTATGATACATAAATATAAATACAAAGTCACACTTTCCCCATGAGGATAGACAGAACCTACAAATCGCCACCTGCTAAGATCCTTATACCTCCTTTCCTTTTCGTCTACGGTCATATACGTATGCCAGTAGCGTGTAGCGCGTCGTGCGCACCTGAGCTAAGACGAGTAGTGTATACTCACAAACATGTCGAGGGTGACGTTGTGCGACTGTATGCGGTGGCTCTCGTCCAGGTTGACGTCGGGACAGATGAGGTCGAGTCCGCCGCCGCGCTGCATGAACTCGCCGTCGCCGTTGCGCACCACGCACACCGAGCCCGCCTCACGCACCACCTCCACGCATGGCGCCAACCATCGCCAGCATGGCTCCAGTGCGTCCCAACTGTAACCTGCATACGATAGACGCCTTTACAATCTCTCTTGTATTTACTAGTTTGGGTTACATGACATAACAATGCATCTGTAATTCTGTAACTGTATAGTACACCCACTTGTTGCGATACATGAGCTTAAACAGAATAGGCAACATCCCCTGCTTATTGCCATCAGTCAGGCACAATGAATCAATTTCAGATTCCAGACTACTACTGAGAAATCTCTCAAATAACCCAAAAACACTGCCCAACCTGGGAACCGAACCCAGGGTCTCATGCTCCGTAGTGGCGCAGAAAACGAAGTAGTGCTTAGTTGAAATGTTTTAAAAAGTGACTAAACACACTATTTGAACATCTCTATTTGTTGGAATCGGTTGTTTACTGGTCTGACATTGATATTAGCATTTATTTTACAACCGAAGTGACAAATCGCTGAATCTCATGCGACCCACGCGCTGCTAACAAAAACACAGCTATTTATGTAACGTCTTGCGACCTTCCCTAAAGCTTACGGTCATATATTTATTAACAATTGGGTTGAACTCACCTGATACCCTAATAGCTAGTTCTTTGGTGAACGCGTGTGCTATCGCGGCGGCCGCGACCGCACTGTAGGGGAACAGGTTCACGTCCACATGTAACACTGCTAAGTCTATCAATTGTCCACATATCACAAATTCTAGCGACGAATACTGGGGGAACACGAATGTGTACCCTCTGAGAGCGTTCGCGCCTACGTCACTTTCGCCGAGCAGCCTGCGCTTGGCACTCCTGCCTTCGCTGGCAAGTTGCATGTACACATTCAGCCAGCTGTTGATGGTGATGGGCGTGATGCTCCACGACAGTATCTTCAGGATGAGTAGTTCCTCCAGAAGTATTTCGTCAGTGGTACACGCGCCGTCTGTCACATACGCGAACTCGCCGATTTTAGGTGGGTATACTTCTTCAACTTTCGCTGCTATGAACAGACATGTGATTCCTGGAAGAAAACGTTTTGGTAACCGAGGTCTATTGGCATTAGTTTAATGGAGGCTTTGTAGTTATCTGTTAATATCAGTTCTGTGAGGTGAGTCCCCATTGAGTGCATGAGCTTTACCTATAAGCTGCAACCGGCCCTTCTGCACGTCTTCTGTGTTGGACAGATACCGGTCCACATAGTCCACTGTGAGATGAAATGTTTCTCTATGCAGTTTGTATACTTCACATACCTGTTGAAGGAAAGGGGAAAATATAGACTTCACGTTTGGCGATCGCAGATTAGCATTACTTGTTTTTATGCGTAGATAAATAGATTGAAATAGGTCCATTTTCTTTTGTATTAACTTCAATGCAGCAAGTAAGATGTGGATTATACTCTCTCTAATTCAACATCTTTATTTTTAATATCGTTCTGTGATTTCATAAATGTCAAAGTGCCTTTAACGAAGCCAATTTTTTCTAGACCATACCTGGGTACCTTTTAGTTACCGAGATATTAGGGGTCAAAGTACCAACTATAGGTATGACAAGTTTTTTTACTTTTAACTTAAGTTTACCGATGATATATATTTATCGCATCCATCAGCACAATGTTTTGAGTGCGCAACATTCAGTTCTATCGCATTACGTGATTTTTCACTTTAAAATTTAGTTTTATTTATTTAGCAAAAAAATACACGTGGAGTTACTTAATTGTATGGTTGACAGCTTTTTTTCACGTAAAATACTAGTAATCAGCCGCATCCGGTAAAACTGGAAGCTTTCCCCAGGAGGGTAAGGCGCTGGGCGGATGATGATATTCACATGTTACTTACTTCCTTGAGGTTTAGGCAAATAAACTACCTGTCTGGAATAAAGAGGACTCCATTTCTAGAGTTCTTGCTGACAGAGTTTCCAGTAGGACACTCGCATAACACAACTGTGTTATACAGAATTTCGTATTCAGAAAGTAACATAAACGTATTTCATATCTCTTGACAATGTTTATAACTCGTATAAAGGTTATTATTGTCAGTCATCTTTCTGTTCATCTCTCACTGAGGTTATCTGCCCGAACACTCCCGGACGTCTCAATGGTTAAAGCGAGATTAATTTCGGCTAAGACATAAATTAGGTAAATTGTCTACTTCACTTCGTTCCTGTTTCTATGAAATGACGCATCTTAGATGAGCTTTTATAAGAATTTGAATGAGTTAATTGGTGTTTAAGAGTTGTGCTTAAGTCGGTCTTTAATTGATATTGAAATATATGGCCCTAGTTTGTTATAAAGGAATACTAGTCTGAATGATAGACATGCCCGTATCCCACAAAGGATTGGCTGAATTGATGACCCTTTCTTATATATTTTTCTCATTGGAAATCATCAAATGACTTTTGAATGAAGGAACTGTCACTTTCACTGAATAAAACACATCCATGTTCCTTCTATTGCCATTTGTGTTCCGGACCGCGGTATCTCTTTCGAATAACCCGCAGCTCAGAGTTGATGACACTAAGCTCTAAGGTGTAAACATATTTAGTCAGTAATCCTTACTAATATTATAAAAGCGAAAGTGAGTTTGTTACCTCTTCACGCCTAAATAGCTAAACCGATGTTGTTGAATTTTGGTACAGATATAGTTGGAACCCTGGAGACGGACATAGGCGAAAACATAGGCAATTTTTAAATAAAAGTGGGAAATGTGGGAGAAAGAGGGAAGAAAAGGGAAAACTTAGCTTTGCTATTACAATAAATCAGGCGCAAGGGCAAAAACTACAAGCAGCACGTGCACCTGCTAATCAGGAAAGGGAAACCGTGGTACCCCAAATTGCACGCGAGCGAAGCCGCGGCCAAAAGCTAGTATTAATATAAGTTCCGTGTAATAGGGGGCGAGCTTATGGCTATCAACCTGGCACAAATCAAGCGCTGCGCGGTGTTATAAATGTTTGTTTGAATGATCTATAAAAACTTGAAAAAACTATTCCAGCTTACCGATAATAAACAAATGACGCACTTGTTGCATCTTGTTTTGAAACTAACGAAGCAAGTTACTGTTATCTAAATGTGTCCAAATCAATAAACAGAGGCCCGGCACATGTTTCGTCCTAAACAGAACTTGAACGGTTCATATCGGTACAAAAAACTTACGCATTGATATTAGGTATAAGAAATCCGGTACAACTGAATGGTATAAATTATTTTTATGGCGACAAATGTTTCGTTGTCGGTCAGAATAATCATTTTTAGGGTTCCGTAGTCAAATGGCCAAAACGGGACCTTTATGGATTCGCCCTGTACATCTGTACGTCAGTATGTTACAGCCATTTCACTCCGAGATTGTTTTCACAACGGATCTAGTACACATCAACGTATCTATGATTTGGAGAGCTATCATAATTCCACAACTCTTGTAGCGGACAAGATATGTGAAATTATGAAGAAAAAATAAACTGCCAAGTGCGAGTCAAATTCGCATACCGAGGTCACTACCTGATCGCGCCCAAAAAGGTGGCAGCCACAAGGCTGATCCGGGGGCTATCGCACGATCTCCGACGAGGTGGCGATCCTCCTTGTCGGATTGCCACCGTTTGGGACCTGGAGGCGATAAACCACGCGTGCTTGTGAGTGGTGTAGTAGGGTAAGTAAAGCACTACACCACTCAAACAAACAAACTTCAAACCGGGGGGTATAATCCGCTGCCGCGGCATATCAGACGCGGACAGGCCTCCGGTGCGATCTCATGGTGGCATGAAGAGATCGCAATCTAGTATAGGGCACGCCAGACTAGTGGCCATAAGTCGCCTTTTTAAGGAGTGGCTAAAGAAGCGCCACGGCAACCTCACTTACGCAGGTCGTCACTGGACACGGATGTTTTGGGAGGTTCATGTACATAATCGAGCGGGAGGAAACGCTCAAGTGTCACCACTGTGACGATCGTCCGGAGGACACGGTCTGCCCCGCTTTAGCTTTACTCTGTGACGGTTCATGTTCCACGCGCGCGTTGAAAGAGATTTCAGCAAAGCAGAGGAGCTTGCCAGGGCGAGGTTGTTTGAAAGTATCGCGGCCGCAGAACATAAAGAGCGAAAGAAGGAACATGGATGGGTTTTAGTCAGTAAAAGTCTGACACTCCCCCGCTCCGCCTGGTTATGTTGGGGTCGGCTTCCGGTCTAACCGAATGCAGCTGTATACCACCCAACAAACAAAAAATCCTCTCATAGTGGCTAAAAATGCCAAAAATAATTTACTTATAAGAGCCGTATTATCGCTAATAAGGGTGCGTTTGGGCACAAATTACAAGAACAATAATCTCAAACCCCCCTTATAATTGATTTATTGTTAGCTTCTTTTTCTTATACGTACTTTATTATAGCAAGCAACAAGGGAGTCAAACTAATAAAAGCAAAAGGATTGCTCTTAAAAAGCTAATACACTTATAAGAGACATGTTGAACGCGTTAATAAAGCCAACCAACCTTATACGTGTTTTACCATGGCGAGCAACAAGGGAGTAAAACTTATAGCGGCAAGACAAATTCTATTAAAAAGCTATTCGCCTTAAAATCAGTGATTGAGATTCTACAACAAGTGTTTTGTTGAGCGATTTTTCACAGTTTGGCAGCGTCAACAAGTATTTTAAAGAAAACAAGAACCGGTAAGTCATTAATTTCATTTATTTTTTGTAGTGTACCTGAATCCGAGAGTATATTGTGCTTGTTTATTGTGAAAACTGTCTGGGAATTCAAACGTATGATAAAATGTGGTACAAAAAGTGTAATTATATCAACGCGCCCTTGAATTTCAGTAGTTTTACGGTAAAAATGTGAATAATTATTAAGTCATGTTTTTTATAACGCTTTTACAAGGGTAATAGCATTCTCACATCGTCTATTAGATATCTTTAAGATTACAAGCTCTGTAATGGCAACATTTGTTCCTTATGCTATCGCCATTTTATCTATCGTTAGGGTTCCTTTCATCATTCCGTAGCTATATTAATATTGGCTATATTACATTTTATGTATTATTACAATGGTCGTATTTACGGACGTTGACAAATTTTTAAAAAGAGAAGATCTCACTGGTCAAAACAAGAGATGGCCATGAAATTGGACATTTTATTGTACGAAGAAAATGTTTATATCAGACTTCTTCAAACATACCCTTCACACTTAACACTTTGTGATTGGTCGAAGTTCAATACCTACTCAACCAAAATGTATGGAACAGCTATTTTTGTTTTCGAGTTTATTGAGCTGACCGCATTTTTTGAAAAAAAAAATGAATTTAATATAATATGTTGTTTTTTTTTCAGATTCATCAATAACGCCAAGGGAAATCAAAACTATCTGCAGTTCCAAGCAATTGGGATATCGATGGCGTTCTTTACTGGCCCAAATATAATTAAAACAAATTAAAAAGAATAAAAAATTCGTGTCCTGAACATAATTGGCGAAAAATTAATTGCAAAGTGAAGAGATCTGATTTTCTAACTTTTCACGAAGCAGAGAAGGAATTAGACAAAATGTGTAAGAAGTCTGAAACGGAAACAAATACTGAGGGTCATTTCAATTGTGCGACAAACCAAAAAAATTGTAATACGTTATGTAAAATTTTTAATAGATCACTCAAAGCCATATGGGAAATATTATTTTTTACTGCCCAGTCTCTGATATCACCACAAATATCCATCTTATTCAACTCTTCAACTAAATTTATGTCTACTTCACTACTACTACTGTTACATTCTTCCTCACTGATTTCCTGTTCTTTATTGTCATCTTCCATAAAATCATTTACGGAACCCTCAAGTGATTTGTTGGTATCAGCTTGGTCATTTGTAGCATTATACTCGTAACAGTAGAAGTGGTGGCTGTATTGTTAATCATGTTTTCGTAAACTTGTTTAACTTTTTTTCTATAGCCACCACTCCTCTTAAACTTCTTCTAATATTGTGAATCCATTTTTTATGTTATTGTAACAGTAAACACCTCTGTTGCATTTCAAAAATGGCCAAAATATGACAAATCTAGTTAGATAAAATATTTTAATATGACCATCTAGAGAATAATACATTTTTAATGACTATGTAAATGATTATGGATTGCTTTCATTCTTGTAAAGACCATATAAAATGCTGTAATTTTTTTATTGGGTAGACATCTTATTAAATGCTCTTATGAGTTTAAAAATATCATAGTTAGCTTATGCATTACTATTACAAGAACAATTAGCCAAATGAAAAGCTTTTATAAGGTTTTGAATATTATATGGCTTAAAAGCATTGTAAATGCTCTTATAAGAATAACACATTTTCAATCCTTATTATAACTATGTAATTTGGACTTGTTATGGTTAACCCAACCAAATTATAAGAATAAAGGTAATATTAGCCAAATCTTCTTTTAACGTGCCATTATAAGGAACATTGATATAATGAAAGCGATTTTAAAACCACTATAAGAGATTAGACCTTAAACATATAATTTTATAAGAGTAGCTTGTTTGTTGGGCAGTAATTTACATGGAGCGGTGCTTGCCTATTTAACTTCTACAACACAGTTAGTACTGGGTAATACGATACCCCTTGGTAAGACTGGTTGTCACACTTTCGCGCCACATACAATTTATTTAAAATTCATGTACAATAGTGGTACATAGGCGGACTTAATGCCCTAAATAAGGCATTCTCTACCAGTCAACCTTTGGGTAAAATACGACAACATTGGGTACAAAAATATATTAAATACATATATCCATAACTATTTGTTTTCGGCAACGTATATTTATATATATATATATATAGTAATATACATATACATTTTAAATAAATTAATAAATACATTTAAAAAAAAAAAAAAACGAGAAAATTAACAGTAATTACTAAGACTTTTAATTGGAAGACGGACCTAATAGTGGTTACGAACTTTTCTTTTAAAAGTAAATTTATTTTCAGCTTTTTTAATGTCAAACGGTAGCGCGTAACTACACACATCAAAAGTGTCTAGGGATCAAGCATTTTTATGCGGATTTCTTGAGATTGAGATGTGGCTTTGTAATAAATTTATGATTTTATAAATTTATATGGATCCTTTTTGGTGCATTTCATAATTTGAATCAGGAACTCTCAATCAAATTCGAGTAAAAGATGAAAATAAGCTGTCAATATTTTCCCTATAAAAACATACAACGCATTGAAGACATTATTAGTGCTACTGTTTCCCTACTACTGATTAAAACCAACGTTATTATGGAGCGGCGACGTCATTTAAGCAGGGAAGAAATGCTCAGAGCCGTGGGAATGATAGAAGCTGGTTCCCGGCAACGTACTGTAGCTTTAGCTCTGAATACAAGTCAGAGTGTTATCAGTCGACTTTGGACACGTTACCGAAGCACTGGTACCGTGGCTGAGCGCCATGGAGGACGGTATCGCTGCACCACACGGAGACAAGACCGATACATTCAAATCTTAACTCGAAGAGCTCCAACAATAACCGCCATGATGTTAGCCGTGAGGCTTCATCACTCTTCAGGGAACTTAATTAGCGACCAAACAGTCAGAAACCGCCTGCATGAAGTGAACCTTCATTCCCGAAGACCGCTACGGGTACCATCTATAGCAATGCACAATCGTAGGATTCGATATCAATGGGCTCTTGAACACAGAAATTGGGCAGAAGAACAATGGCGTTTCGTGTGCTTTTCTGATGAGTCTCGTTTTGGTATGAGACCGGATACAAGACGTATACGACACTGGAGAACCCCTGGACGCCAACAGCGATTAAAATCCTGCCAGGAAGTCCATCCTTATAGTGGTGGAACCATCATGGTATGGGCGGGTATTTGGATCGGCGGAAGAACTGAGTTGATTTGGATCAGAGGCAACCTCAACGCTCAAATTTATGCTGAGACGATTGTATCAGACGTCATCGTTCCTCTACAAGTGCAAATCGGTCCCTTATTTCAGTTAATGCATGATAATGCACGACCGCACACCGCAAGAGTTGTAAGACAGACTCTCGCCGCAGCTAACATCAATGTCCTGCCCTGGCCTGCTCAGTCGCCAGACTTGAACCCGATTGAGCATGCATGGGATATGCTGCAGAGAAGAGCTCTGCCGAATATGGAGGGTATCCAGTCGCAAGAAGACCTTTTTTTGTTGTTGCAACGAACATGGGCGGCCATTCCACAGCGTGATTTGGATGAACTCATTTTGAGTATGCCAAACCGATGTTCTTGTGTTGTTAGTGTTCGCGGTAGAAACACGGATTATTAATTGTTTAAGTTACCCAATAAAATTTTAAAGAAAACTGTTATTTCAGTCTTTTTTTCGAACTTTAATGTTAGTGGTTCAAATGTCAAAAATCCCTTTATTAGGAAAATGGCAAATTTCTTTATTAATGCAAAGGTGACTTGGTTTATCGTTACTGTGACAAACGAAAACACTTTATTTGATGAATGCTTAAAGAAAATTTTAATTAATATCAATCAGGAGAAAAGTTATTGCAAAAATATTTGTTGATCCCTAGATACTTTTGATGTGTGTATTTGGAACGATCGTCAAAGATCTATTACTAACAGCCGGGACCAACGGCATTACGTGCTTTCCGAGGCACGCAGGAAGTCCATCCACAGACCAACCCAGGTAAACGCGGTTTAACCTGAAGATTGGTCCGAAAGGCTGATATTATTTAACCAATTTTAACAAAATAATACTCAATGTAGACAAATGATCCCAATGTTATGCAAATCCAAGTACTCACGCCGGAAATGCAAGGATACGAGATAATAATGTGATACTACAATTTAGCGCATACGATTGAGGAAAACTCGTCGAAATACGCACGTGTAGAGTCTAATCGAGGGGCAGACGAGACAGGCGCAAAAAGTTTGTTACCACAAAGTTAAATGTACTGTTATATACCTACAGTTTCGCATCGATCGGTGCTTAACTGCTAACCACAGTGACGCCGACCGCGTTCCGATAAAAAAGAAAAAATTGAACTGTTAATTAATATGTTTCGTAACATAAACACGCCCGTATAACCCTAGAGAATGGGTAGTGATAATGATACCCTTTTTTTTGCGGATCGGAAATCATCAAATAACTTTTCCCGTTCTGGGCGGAGCGGGGGAGTGTCAGAGTTGTACTGACTAAAACCCACCCAGTTTCGGGGCTTTGGTATCTCTTTCGAACAAATGATGTTGATACTTAAAGTACACTAATATTTCGCTAGATATTTTTCATCATTATCTTAAGTCTCTCTTTGTTTGCACTAATCTTTAAGTTCCTCATCCAGCAATATTAAGGTCCCATAAAAACGGGGCCGAGCTTATAGCCGACATAACGTGTCTCATGTCGTGCGAAATCCCATATTCAATTGTCTTGCTTAACAGGTTTCGGGGAACTTTGTCTGAGAATTTACTCCCCAATTAGTTCCTACATCTAAAATTCCTTAGTTCGTCGATTGATAGGACTAATTAACATAGGTAACTATTACGTTGTGCTTCTAGCCCTTACATTGAACTATGACCAACTTTAATTAATGACATTTTTGACAGCTTGATAAAGGTTTACCGACTCGGGTCTGTGGACGGTGAGCAATAGGTAAGTCACCGTCCGTCTACTGACGACAGGCCGTGTTGACGGCGTGTTCGTGGTCAACGCGCGCCTCTAAGAGATGTCAGCGAGGGGCCTGCCAGGGCCACTGAGGGTTACGGGTTGTTCAAAAAAGATACCGCAGCCGGAACATAAAGGACAAAAGGAACATGATTGGGTTTTAGTCAGTAAAAGTGACACTCCCCCGCTCCGCCCAAAGCGGGGAAGTTATTTAATGAATTCTAACCGATGGATGCCGACTCTGAAAAGGGTTCAGTTCATCGTTCTGAACTCTCCCACATAAAAATGTTTCGTCGGTTTTAAAATAAAGTCGGTCAAGTGCGAGTTAGACTCGCGTACCGAGGGTACCATTACAAACTTGCGACTTGAACGGCCATATCTTTTGACTGGTTGATTTTTGCACAGCTCCAAGGGACCATAGACTTAAGTTTATGTTTTTTTTCAACTGGATACCTCCACGCGTTCTCGAGATAAAGGGTGTAAGAGATAGGGCTTCCGATTTCTTTCCTTATGAGGTACGGAACCCCGAAAAATCTGATGTTTCCTGCAAAATTTACCTACAGTCTTACACGGTCAAACTGTATGGAACAGCACATAGTCTAGGTTTTAGTGTCGGTGTGCTTTCCACGCTGTACAACAAGGCTTTTGTTAAAATACTTGAATGTTCAACTGATAAGAATCAGTAAGGAGTTAGTTTTAAAAATAAAGAGGTAGAGTCGTGCAGTCGGTGCAGTCAAATATCCAATGGCATATTTATCTAAATCCGATCGAAAGATTGTAATTGTTGTTTCGCGATTATTTAATGCAATGTTATCGACAGTGCATCGTGCGCATTATGATTTGATGAAGAATTACATAAGTATATCTGTATCCCTGGCTTAGATGGCGCTTTGTAGTTGTCTACAGGGATTAAGGATAATAGATGGCACGGAAGCAATATTCATGTTGAAATATGTAATTGCGACACATATATCTACTAAGAGAGGAAATGTTGGCCTGCCGCTTGACTGTGTACGAAATAACACTTCGAGCAGACTCCAGGTAAAATGGAACAAGGGCAGAAACATGTCATTATAATACGTCTGAATGTCGACAACGTTTACGTGAATTACTGCCACCCGTTGGTCTATAGGACTTGACTCCCGTGGAAAAGGACAATCTAATGTTGGCATCAATAAAGAACCCGATCGTACGATAACTAATGAGGTCACAACGGTTTTCCAAAATGGCGGGAAGACGAGAGACTCCACCTTACGTCTAGACTTAACCTTGACTATAATACCATCTCATTAATTGTCAATCATCATCATCGGTTTAGCCTTTACCTATGTTTGTGACTTCTAGTCTAACCGGATGCAGTGATTCCAGTGTTTACTAGAGCGACTGTCTATCTGACCTCGAAAACATCTCCAATACAATACGAAATTAATATAAAGAAGTATATTTAATCTTTGAAACCTTATCATATACATGCGTACAATAGGAGTGTCCCACTTTCACAACAAATTCAATTAGTACCTGCGTGGAACTGGCACATAAATAGTTCGCGTCTTATCTACTACGAAGCAAAGCTTTGCGCCAAGTGTTACGTTCAACTTCCATGTATAGGAAAACAATGTGCAATGATTTGAATACGTTATCGTTACTTTTGTAAATACGCTAAGCGAGGCCGGATTTAAATTCCGGTAAAGCAGTTTATTTCGTCTGGTACCTATTGCCGGGATACGCTAAGCCCGTTAGCCACTTTTTGTTATATTATTTCCGACGAAGGTCACTCCATCTTGACGTCTTCTATTCCATAAATAGAAAGTGTGCTAAACCTAGAATTAGTCGCAAATTAACTGACTGAACGAGTAAGCACGAGTTCATGGCATTCTCACTGCAGAATTAGGAAGAATATTTGACAAAATCTCTGCCTAACATCACAGGGTCAATGCCATTTATCGGCATCCCATCTGCTGCGATAACGACCTTGTTAAAAGCAATTAAATAGTATAATACGTAATCCTTAAAAATCCCTTTCAATTGTTCTTTACATAAGGGGAAAACGCTGAAAGTAGCATCTCCAAAACGCGTTGGTTAAGAGGTCAATGAACACAGCAAAAAAAGGGTCAATGACCCCTATAGTTCATCACTGTCATACATGTGTAATTGATAAAGTTTTCTTACCTCAACCTGTTCAAAAATCACTGTAATGCCGCATGGAAATAAGATGGAGGGTGTTAGAATCGAGATATGCATACGTTTTTAGACTGTGCACCATTAGCACAACACTCATTCTCACAGAACACCTAAACTAAAGTTTTTGTGTAAATTACATTATGCTAATGTGTCTCAGAACAAATTGTCTAGCAGTCTAGCTATCTGTCTTAATGTATAGATAAACAGCTGCATTATCACATCTTTAATACTTCTAAAAATCCCATATTTTTCTTTCCTTCTAGGGAAGTTCTTCCTAGTATTCTTATCCCAAAATTCCTATAAGATAATGTCTAACACAATACTGAAGTGCTTGGCACTGAATTTACAAATGCCTCAATCTATTAATAGCCCACATTCTCTTACAGTGTCAATGGTTTTTCCTATGACTGCTGGTAATCATTCATGACTGAATATAATTAATGCAAAAATGTGTCTTACCTCATTGAGCCAGTCTAGTAGAATAGCTCTCATCCTAGGTTGTAGATTAGGGTGATTGTCAAACATATTGGGGTTCTTCTTATTACTAGATCTGGCATCACAGTCACACATGCTGTTCCACACATCTGCTGGGTCCGCCCAGGACAGTCCAGGCAGTGGGCACTTCCGTTTGGGCAATGATGGGCATGGGATCTTACTAGTGCTGAAATTAAGGCTCCAACTTAGCACATATTTGGCTGTTTCACAGATCTGAAGGTTATTTTAAGACACACTGCAGAATGTTGTAATAGCCTATTTATTAAGCACATGTGTGTGCTTACTATCTCTTAAGAAGGTCAATTTATTTGTGAGCTACCTTTTTGCAGACTGAGCTCTTTTAACTATGATAGCTAATGGTCTCATTTTATTACTATAGTGAGGTAAAGTTAGTCAGTATTATGCTTACAGCATATCATTTTATTATAGTTCTAGGTCAAACAGAATCTCATATTCCGATTGACTTGCAAATTTGTTTTGGCCTGAACTGCTAAGTAAGATTCACAACCTAGGTTGGAATGTGTTCAAGTGTATGTAAGTACAGACATACCTGGGCCTCTTATTGGAGTGTGGTGTAGACTCGCCTCTAGCCACATTCTCTAATGGGCTCAACACACAATTAGGAAGGTCAGATATACTCGGTGGGCTTAAGAAACTATCAGGGTTGTAGTCTAGGTCTGTGAAAACGCTCCTTGGCTGGTCTACTGGCCCATACTGAGAGCCCTCATCATCACTGGAGCAGGATGATGATTCCACTACTACATTGTGTGCTGGCTGATCACTTAATTCCTCTTCTAATACTGATGAGATCTTCATGGGTGGCATGTTCTCTAGCTACAACATGATAAGGTAAGTTACACTACATTTTCAGCAACATTTAATAGGAAAAACGAAATGATACAAACCTCATCGTCAGTGGAATTTCTTTTTCTTTTCAAGGTCAAACGTTTATCACTGGCTTCACAGAAGGAACTGTAAATAAATGTAGGAGACCGTAAGTAAACAAACCCCAACCATCAAGGTCAGTATTGGATGTAGGAGCTACAACACTGCACTTACCCAGTTTGTGCCATTGTAGTTGGAATATATCAACTGGCACTCTATCTCCACAGCCTGTAACAAAACCACGAATCAGTCCATTAGTCGATTATGCCGTTATCGGTCATCAAAACTTGGATATAGTGGCCTAAAATTACCGCATGTCATGTTCAACTTGCAAATAGGGTTATGTCACTTGACAACCGTAATTGAGGGCATAATTCCAAATTTATCATAAAACGCATGCATTCTATTTTAATAACAAGCAATCTAGAATAGCACATACATAGTTATTATAAAGTATTTCGCCGTAAAACACCCTCTGTAGGCGGAGGTTCCCGCAGCGTGCCCCCTGCTGATTGGCGGGAGAAATTTTTTCAGAGGATGTTTTTGGGTGGTAAATTGCGAGAAATTCGCATATTAAAGTGTTTTACAATCACTAGGATACATCAGCTTTGATTTAGAACGATAAAAATATAGAAATACATGAATCAGCTGCGGTAAAAAATGCCACGAATCCGTCACAATCGCGCGCGAAATTCTCCCGTCAGCGCCATTAGACACGTCGCAAGCTTGGGTTTCTCGGCACATCCACTTATGGAAATTGATAAAAATAGCATGCGAACGATTCAATATCATCACATTACTAATGTATTATTGAAATATAACGATTTAATCTGAAATAAATCCTTCTTATTCGACATAACCGTTGACAATATAATTGGCTTGGCTTATCGCCCACCAAAGGTTTATAACCTAATTATGCCTACAAGCTTAAGATTTCTTTTCAAATATTTGGCTGTGCAAGATATGCCATATCATTAAGAAATGAAATGCAAGTTCATAACATACCTGGTCATTCACAAATTATTCCAAATTACACTAAACGTACTTTGCTAGTCAACTAGATACGATGTATGAACTTTCAACACATTTATCACGGATTGCACTGTATTTTGGTCACATATAAGACTATATTCACTGAATATGAGTAAAAACGATACAATTACTGTATTTGTTAATTTTACATGATACTTTTCAGCTTTTCACGGCTCGATAACGCCCGGCTTTCCGCGCGAAAATGTCGCGGTAAAACTTCGGTACTCAGCGGGTTGAATAACGGCTAACTTCATGTTTGTTTCTTCTGAAAACGAAACGTCAGTCGTTGCACGCAATCCATTTTACGAAGAAATTGTGCGTCTTTTTGGGTCAAATGAAAAACGAACTTTTGCATATAAAGTACATATTTTATGAAAGACAAATGGATTTGAATTATTCAGATAAAAATAATAGTGAAAAAAAATAACTTAATAAGAATTCTACAAAAAAATATGACGCAGAAAATGTTTTCACGAATATTTTATTATCTTTGAATATTTTATACTTCTTTAATATGAGTTCATTTTAGAATTACTAAAATTAAATCAAAAGGAATGATATACTCAAGAAATACTAAAACTCTTACACTTAACTTTCTGTAGACCGGAACTTCTCATATTAAGCAACGCTTCTTTTCTATTGGTTGATTTATGCATCCAGCGTAACAGTGCTACCATACTAATAAACAATTTGTTTGTCCTTGTTGTTGGCATCCTAATAAAAGCTAAATTCACGTTGTATCACAGCTGGGCGCCAGCTGATAGAAAATTGAGCGAGAAAAGTCAATAAAGGTGCGCTATTTCGATATTGATAACGTGGCGATACGGTGACATATTTATGTATTATGTGAATGGCAGGTGATTTTCTAGTGAATATCGGTCATAGTAACAATATGGCAGTCCAAAATATAGCAGTGAAATTGTGTGGGGTGTTGCAGGCTCAGGGCGAAGAAGGTAACATCAACACTGTTTATTTATATCGTACGCGTTCATTTAGCCTGTTATTACACTAAAAATGTAAAACCGCACATATACTTTTAATTGAAATATCCAAAAACAAATTAACCTTATTTTTTATTCTCGTTAATTGTAGCACCGCTGTGCAATTTAATTACGCAGCAATCACGTTACGCAGTCATACATTTCTTTGAGCCTAGTTTATTATTGTGTTATAATTATATTTGCAGAGGTAACTGCACGAGAATGGCGCCTCTTAGGCCAAGAACAGGATGGGTCGCAGGTCTTGAGTTGGGTATCAGATAAGGATGGCAAAGAGGTACTCAACATTGGGTCTTATACTAATAAAAACAAGACATTAATTACTCTGCATACGTTCGACCAGAAATTGAACATAATACAAGCATCAGTGAATGCTACACACACTTTGTTAGTTTACATTGTAAAGAGTCTTGCAAGTGAGAACACTGAAGTTAAGGAACCATTATACTGTCCTCACTTGATATGCCTCATGCCTGAGAGTGACAGGACACCTGCAGCAGTGGAGGAGCCGTCAACAAAGCAGATCATGGTTCAGTATGTGTATGGAAAGAGCACTAAATACAGTCCAGGAATACGAAATGATAGATTCTTGCTTTTTAAGCATTTGGAGTGTAAGTAAATTAGTAATTTGTGTAATTGATTTTTAACTTTTTATTTTTTGTTGCAATTTATTGAAACATTGATTTCAAAATTAATTGAATAGATATTTTCAAAGGTGATATATCCAAGGTCATAATTCATTCTCAAGATATTATCACACACACAGAACTGTGTGTGATTATATCATAAAGGTATTTTAACTGAAACTCACTGGTCAACCCGATACTAGTTATTTTACAAATATAAAATAATAGCCATTAAATTTCTAATAAAAACCACAAAGTTTTTGACCCATTGCCAACCCGGGCAGTGGGCCAAATGATTACTATTAAAAAAATAAATCTTAATAGGTACCTAAACTTTTTGAAAAATATTTTAGGCATTAAAATCTACCGCACTCCTATGTTCCTCAATGAATGTGATGATGGCACTGACAAGTGGGGCTTTGATGGCATTTACCCAGAACCTGAAAAGATTGTCAAAGTATTTTCATGGGCACAATGGGACTGTGTCAATCAGGTAAGCTAATTAAGACATTTAGGACACCTTTTAAATTCAAGAAATTAAAACTAAAATCATCATCATCTCGCTGCCTTCTCATTTAACTTGGGGGCTTCACATCATTATTCATTCCATCATCTAATATCCTCATTTGTTAATTTCTGAATGAAATTCAGAAATAAGGTTTGCTGTATAAAAACCCAATTCTTCATTCCAATTCGCCATTGTACTTCAGTTTTAGTATAAATATGTGTGTGTAATATAGAATAAGAATCCCCTGTCAACCATAATTATATTGTGCACTGTATTTTCTTTTATATCACATGATCCATCCATCTCTTCTTTAGCCTTCCTACAAACAAAAGGACAACTAGTCTAATCTCTCTCTGCATATATCAAAATATTTGCTATCACTTATTTTAGAAATTAGTTAATATCTCAAAATTTCATTTCGACACAATATTCCCTCATAGATGACTCAGTCACCCAGATTTTTAACAACATTTCAGTTAAAAACAATTGCTAAATCAGCAAAAAAAAAAATAGACTGAATGCAGGTTAGTTATTATAGAAACACATTGTGCAAACTCTGGTATAATGAAACCTTGTCTCATTGACCTCATCTCGGCACAGCAATTTCAGCATTATTTTGCTCCAATTAAATGTTATAAATACTTGCTATGCCCCGCGGTTTTAACCGCAACGAAATACCATATTTAAATTATTTGATCATCTCACGAGGACAACGCATTTTTCCGAGATCAAAAGCAGCCTATATACGAATCCAGAACATAAAATAAATAAAATAAATAAATATCTTGGGACAACTCACACACGGCTATCTGATCCCAAGCTAAGCAGAGCTTGTGTTATGGTGACCAGACAACTGATATACATACTTATATAATTTATAAATACATACATATTATAGATAAATCACACCCAGACACAGAACAAACAATCATGCTCATCACACAAAGTTTGTCCTGGGTGGGAATCGAACCCACGACCTCCGGCTCAGCAGTCAGGGCCACTAATCACTAGACCAACAGGCCCGTCAAACAGAACAAAAGTTATCTTGATACCAAATTTCATCCAAATACGTTAAGCCGTTTGAGTGTGGAGGAGTAACAAATATACCAACTTTCGCCTTTATTAAATATATATTATAGTGTGAATTGTTTTACTCGAATAGCTATTTTTGATTATCTCGGCTTAAAACCGCAAATAAATATGTTGGTACAATTTATATAATAGTAAAACAACGTGGGTTACTACCGGGGTTCGAACTCGAGTCGACACGCTATCACAGTCTAACATCGCTAACCGCAGGGCTGCCGCAACTCCGGAACTTCTCATGAAAATAACGACATCATTCAATAAGAGAGGATCAAATTATATATTAAAATGCTATTATTAAGTTCGAGCCTAGATATTTTTTTTCACTGTCTAATGATATCGTCGTGTCTGCCGATATCGAACAGCGTCAGGTAACCTAATTTTGTGTCTTGTAAAATTAGAATTACGAAAATTTTTGTATTACCTTCAGCGAAATGGGGAACGATCTTTAATTATTTGAGCAGATATTATGTTTCATACTTTTATTTATTACCCGATAACGGCGAAATAAAAAGAAAGGTTATGATTTTTTTTAACTTTGCTCTACGCTATACAAATACCATACGGGCATTTATATTTAAAAAACCGGCCAAGAACGAGTCAGACTCACTCATCGAGGGTCCTGTACAAAGTTGCCACATAAACAGCCATATCTTTTGACTGCGTAGACTTAGAAGGTTGTTTTCACAGCACAAAGGGACCATAGACTCAAGTACGCGTTCCCGAGATAAAGGGTCTTGACAGACAGACAGATGGACAACGAAATGATCCAATAAGGTCTCCGCTTTTTCCTTTTGAGTTACGGAAATCTAAAAAACTAACATTTTGTAAGTTCACACACCCTACTAAATACAGGCTAGAGAATGCAATCTAGAATCGACATTGACAATTTAAAATCTCACAAAGCTCTCATGAGTGTCCCTCTCATAAGTTCTAAATTTCACCTACTTAAAAAACTGGTATAGACATAACACTTCCTAACCGTCCTTCATTTTCAGCCGTGCTTTCCTGATTTGTTCTAATCAGAGCCAGATAATAAGTATTTGTCGTTATATTTTAAATGTAAATATATATTATACTAGCTGTGCCCAGCGGTTTCAGCCGCTGCTCACTTAGGGGTATGAAAAATAGATTTTGGCCGATTCTCAGACCTACTGAATATGCATTTAAAATTTCATAAGAATCGGTCGAGCCGTTTCGGAGGAGTATGGGAACGAACATTGTGACACGAGAATTTTATATATTAGTAATATTTTTTTCAAATACTTTCTGTTATGCACCCTGCACCTAATTTGTTTTCTCTCTGCATCACCCTAAGGTAGACTAGTAGAAAATGCCCAAGGCATTAAGTCCGCCTTTGTACATTGTTTTTTTATACCTGTGCATAAAGTTTTAATAAATAAATAATAATTATGATGAATATTGTGTCTTTACTCAGGTATTATACTACATCCACTACCGGCTGCCAACGCAGAGTTTTGCTGAAGGTGAAGAGGTGAAATCGCCATCGGAAATGACGCCAACGTTATCCGCTTTGCAGTTTCACGCCGATCTACCGCATGAGACCGTTGTATGTATTTGATACTGTACCTGTTATTTTTATTATAGATTAGACTAATTGTGGCCCACTATGTTTAAGACGGACATGTTCAGCTTTCTGAAATTCCTTCTGGACGTTGTCACTCTTCAACGTATTTTTTTGAAGAATACCGAATAAAGAAAGATCTTTTTATGAAACATTTAAAAAAAAATGTCTTGTTTTGGCACATTTTTGGAAATTTTGTCATTTTGTGGAGTTGGAATATTTTTGTATGAAGCCTAGCCTAGCCAACCACTGCGGTTTTATTTTATTTTCAAATGGCGTTTATAGAAACTTGTATTAATCAATGGTTGGCATCAAAACAAATAAGTATTGTATGAGACAAGTAAGATGATGGTTGTTCGAAAGAGATACCGCGGCCCTGGAACATAAAGGGCAATCGAAAGGAACATGGGTGGGTTAAGTCAGTACAAGTCTGACACTCCCCCTCGCTCCGTCCAGAGCGGGGGAAGTTATTTGGTGATTTCCAACCCGCAAAAAACGCGTCACATTTCTGAAATGTAAGAGATGTCCCTATGATATATTTTTTTAGTATCTACAATTTTACAGACATCATAAAAAAGAATTCTATTGGTTTTCATTGCATTCTGTTTTCATTTTAACTACATCAATATTTGTGTAGAAGTCATATTAGCGTCATCATAGCAGTTATAGTCTAGTTTGACGACACGGTAGGCGCAGTGGCTGAGCGATAGACTGCTGCGCTGCGTGTCGCGTGTTCGCATCCCGCACGAAACAAATATTTGTATAACCTGCATAGTTGCTTCGGGTCTGGCTGTTTGTGTATGTGAGATTAAATGTTTGTAACCGCACCCACAATACAGTAGAAATCCTAAGTGTGGGGCAAAGTTTTTTAAGAAAAAGAAAAGAAAAGTTGTATGATCGTCGGACTGCCAACTCATAGATCTCGAGTTCAAACACTACACACGAACCTCTGATTTTTCGGATATAATGTGCGTATTGTTGAAAAATTGAAAGGGAGTCGTTTGGCTTGGTATGGACATGTAATGAGGAGGGATGAAGCACATGTGACTAAAAGAGTGATGGATCTGAATGTTGATGGACGGAGAGCGAGAGTGAGAATCGGAGTGTAAGGAATGATATGAAGGAGAAAGGAGTAAATGATGCCGTGACGTCTGATAGGGGAGAATGGAAGAAGAAAACGTGTTGCACCGACCCCAAATAGAATGGGACAAGGGCAGGAAAATGATGATGATGTGCGTATTGTATAATTATCACTTCGGTGAGGAAAACATCGTGAGGAAACCAGCATGTCTGAGAGATATTTCTCGACGGCTTGTTTAGCCAAGTCAGAGCCAGGGCAAGGGCGGCATAAAATCTCCGACACCAGGTTAGGCTGGCAAATATTCTTCTTATTTAAAATATATTATGTGGCCTAGAATATTTTCGTAACTTTATTCGAAACGTTATCTTGATAATATAATACAATCACTTCCGGTTGCAAAAATACTGAAGAAATGTTGAAAAGTAAACTTTTCATTCAGAATCAAGTGCTCAGTTGCACAATGGTAGCTACTTTCACCTATGTATAATACGATTCTCGGCAATCTAGTCTAAATTCGTACACATTCATAAATGTGTTACTCGCTGGCCCGAACGTGACTATTATTCTTTTTTCAAATTACTATTTATAGACTAACTGTCGTCGAACACTTGGAATTACTGACAACGTATAAAACTGAATGAATGCCAAAGATAATTAGCCAAAGCCATTCCAGTAAACCAGAGGTTAATAAAACAATTGTGTTTTTTTGTTATTTTATATAATTACTAGCGACCTGTCCCGGTTTCGCATGGGTACAATGTAGAAATTAATATACTAATATTATACATAAAGTATAATAAACTACCTCTTTAAAAAAAACACGTCCTACACTAGGAATTTCTCCTGTATCGTGGGTGCGTTTACAAACATTTAAACTCAGATACACAAACAGCCAGACCCGAAACAACTATCTGTAGGCCATAAAAATATTTGATCCGTGCGGGGATCGAGCCCGCAACACGCAGCGCAGCAGTCGATTGCTCAGCCACTGCACCAACCGTGTCGACAAAAACGAAACGCTATCTATTAAAAAAAAAGCATCAAAATCCGTTGCGTAGTCTTAAAGATCTTAGCATATGTACATAGGGACAGAGCGACTTTGTTTTAAACGATGTCGTGAAGTTTCTTATTAGTTTAAGCATCGTTAACTCAAGCGCGGATCCAGGGGGAGGGTCATGGGGGTCATGACCCCCCCCTGGGCGACAGGCTGGGTCATAGGTGGCCACTGCATTTTTATCTAATTTTATTTATAAACGTAAACAAATTATACGCGAAAGACGCACATAGTCATAATTCTATGCTGTTATTGGTCATATTATAGCTGTTTATAGTGAAAAACATCGAATAAAATTTTAGTATTCAATCGGTTGTAAGTTTAAATTTGTCGCGCAGCGCGGCCGCTGTACTATTTGAGAAAAAAATATGCACAGAGGTCACACCTGGAAAAGTTTCACTGGGTTGTATAGTCGCATAAAGATCAATCCCTTTACTGTAGTGTAAATATTGTGTTTTGTTTGCTAAGTTACTGCACCTGGTGGTGGCACACAATCAAAAACGGTTCTAAAACGACTAGTTAAAGAACCTTTGGAAGCATTTGATGATTTTCTAGGTAACAATGGTGTTCTCCTAACAGACTAGCGATACCAATATCACGAAAGGGCCATCAAAGCAGGCAAAATCTTTTTATTGACATTTCTTAACCAGAGATTGAGGTAATGAATCAAATTAATAGTCAAAGAATGGCGCAAGTTCATGAGAACGCTTGCGACCAATAGTTTTGTTTTCTTTTCCTTATCTTGTAATCAGTCGTGTTGACTATAAGCAGATGAGGTGTAGTCAGTATGGCTTGTCGGGTGCTAGACAGGTCCCAGCGGAGCCCACACTTCACTCAATGGAGTCGCCTTCAGAATGACTGTTGTAATAAAAAAAATCACGTCGTTTTTTAAGGCGGCGAAGTGTTTCGGGGATGGTCCGCTGTCCTACAAGCTGATTTGGGTGTTTTATGAGTTTTGATTTATAGCTGGACCCATATGAGTTGATTACTTCTTGAACCATTGATAGGTTAAGAAATTCGTGGATCTCTTTTGTTTTGATAAACCATGGCGCATTTGATATTTGTCTTAGGATATAGTTTTGCGCCCTTTGCATTATCATTATGCTGAGCCCCACAGTACAATACCATAAGTCCAAATAGGTTTCAGCATGACATAGCATATAAGGATCCTTTTGTCCATTGACAGTTTGAGTTTCTTCCCAGTAACCAGTATTATAGGCCCCAGTATTTGAGGTTGATCTGATCTCTTTTTGCTTGCACATGCTTCTTCCAAGTGAGTCTGCGGTCCGAATGCATTCCAAGGTGTTTGACAGAGTTCTGATGAGGCAGTTGAGTACCATTTGCGAAGATTCACACTTCACGTGAACCGACTTGGACTCGCTAGCTGCGATTCTCCATTTGGCCAGATGTATACAGAAAGTATAACACCGGTCCAAGAACCGACCCTTGAGGCACTCCTGCGTCGATTTTGTGGAAATCTGATGTGCAATCATTTTCTTTGACTTGGAATATTCTGTTAGCTAAGTAGGACTTGAGTGTTCCGAAGTACGTGTGTGGTAATAGGGATTTTATTTAGCATAACAACCCCTTGTACTAAATCCTGTCAAAGGCCTGCTGTATATCCAGGAAGGCTGTGGAACAGTATTCCTTGCTTTCAAATTCCTTCCTTATTACTCTTGTCATCCTGTGGACTTGTTCTGTAGTCTCATGTTCTTTACGGCAGCCTAACTGGTGGTCAGGAATTAATGATTTTTCTTTCAGGACTGTGTTAAGTCTGAAGAAATATTTTTTCAAATAGTTTGGCAGTAAGCTAATTGGTCTATAGGATGTTACTTTGTGAACCAATTTGCCGGGTTTGTGAGTCATTATGATTTGGGAGACTTTCCACAAATCCGGAAAGTTTCCTACCCGCAGAATGGCATGCTGCATTACGCGATAGCTCTTGCAGTTTTTTTTTTCAATGAGATCAAACCCCGGTGCCTTATTTAAATGTTGTCCATGGATTTGAAGTATTTGACGATTTCTCTCGGTGTAATAGCTTTGAGTGGTAGATCGAGTTGTAAGTCTTGGGCGAGAATAAGGTCTACATCTGATTGGTCTTAGTTCAGACTTGCATCGTTTGGTTTTAAAACTTGACTGAGGTGGTGTGCAAATACATAAGCCTTTTCTTGTGCGGTTTTTGACCAGTTTCCATCATGTGTCGAAGAAGAGATGGTTTGTGGACATCTGGGGGATCATAGTGTTTGCATGCTCTCCATAGTGAATGGTTTGGGGCTTTTGTAGGTGTTAGACTTTCCAAGCATGTTTCCAGGGCGACTTCATTGGCATCATCGTTATAAGGATTTTCTGTTCTTTGGCTGCTTTGTTGAGCGCTATTTTATCGCTTGGATATCTACTAGTGTGCCATACCCGACGGAGTCTGCGAAACGCGACGTAAAAACGATATTTTTTTGTGGTCGTTAAAATATACCGCTCCGAGGCCATCGTGATAATAGTAAATTATTGCATGAAGAATCCTCGATTGACAGGTGCAACACTGGCCAAGATTGTTAAAAACCTCGGCCTCAAATTCAATGTAGTGTTAAATCAGTGTGTGGGCTTATTGCTTCAAATGCAAAAGTTGCAGTACACGAGCTGGCAAAAAGCATCGCACGCCCAACGCCCCGTGCGCCAATCATGCTTTAATCAACTCACTGGTTAGGTCATCCGACGTCATTTCTTGTCGCAATACCTCAGGCACAATGTGAAAACTTGTAGTATTTGCCAATGCGTTTTTTGTGCATTTTGGCGTAAAGAAAGTATTTTTCCACACTAAGAAGGGTCAAAGCTTGGCTTAGGGCGTATATGGCAGAAGACCGCCTGACGGGCTTAGCTCTTTTGCACGTGCATAAGTCAATAAATATAGATGACGGAAACCCCACGAAATCTTATCCGTTTAGCGGTTTCAACGTGAAAATTTTACGAAAACACTTTCACGTTCCTTTATAATATTAAGTATAGCTATATCTATCCAAACTAGACTGCGGAGACAAGCTGTTTAGGCATGGTGACCCCCCCCTGATAAAATAGCTGGATCCGCCCTTGCGTTAACTATGCAAAACAATTAAGTTGAAAGAAAGTAAGTGCTTTCTATAGAGTGATTTCTAAATGAGGTAAGAGGCGGTTACTATATCGACTATGCTCCATAATAATAGGGTATGAGTGGACACATGAATCTTTTGAAATTCATATGCACAGAAAACAATGTTCAGAATTAGTTTTTTGATCCCCCCCCATGCAAGTAACCAATTAACAAATTCCTTTTCCAAAATAGACGCGCTGTTCATTAACGTTATACTTACTTACTATGAAAGTTTGTTTAGAGATAGAGACCTTATATACCCACAATGGACCTGTTTCACGATCTCCGAATGATATCCATATCCAACAGTCACCACAAACAGTCGAACGCCAATGAATATAACTAGATGTTACCAGAAAGCCAAGCCGTCTTGAACAAGCGTGCCGTCTTTCGTTAATTTGTCGATCGGGCAAACATTGAATTTTTTTAGAGTTGTGCCCACGTTGTGCCCAGTTTGCTGACGGTAAAATGCTCACCCCCTATTATGAGGAATTCACCTAAAACGACACAATAGGTATACGTGATGTATCATGTGTTATTTTGTTCTATAAACTAGTTGAACATTCCATTGAGCCTGCCGCACGTGTCGAGTTCAGGCGAGGGTGCCGCTTGTGGAGCGTACGAGGACGATCCCATACCCCTGCGAGTGCACGATTGCAGTCTCGACCTTCAGATCGTCTGCGACCAGAAAGGAGTCTTGTGTATCTGCCACCATTATCTCTACAAAGTAAGTATCTGTTATATATCTGTAAGTTACCCGTCTGTTTTTATTTTGCCCTACGCTTGCTCAGGCGTCCTATTTGTGAAAGTAGTCAGTAGTCCACTCGACCCTAATGTGGTTTGGTCGTTGTAACTTGTCTCAGAATTTTACTAATCTAGAAAGGAATATGTTTAGGTATTAGATTTACACTACTCATGAGATAAACAAAATTAAATAAAAAGAGAAAGAAAAAACATAATTTAACTAAATTGGTCATGTATGATCGCAAAAGGCCTAGGATGTGTATGATCTCTCTCTCAAGTCTCAAAGATCAGTTGCAATGAAACATGCCCGAAGTGCGCATTTGCCTGGTTTTAAACCAAATCTAGAATCATCTACAATTAATCGTGTCGGGGCCATTAGGCTATGAAGTAATCATAAAACATGCAGAAATAGAAAAGGTTTTCAATTTCTTTGGCAGCCTCTCGACGACTCGACAACCTCCTTGGTGCTAGAAGACAGTGCTGACCTGAAGGACTCGGGCGTTAACTTCGCATACTCCATAACTCTGCTACAGCATGGTTGTGTGGTGCACAGCGTGGTCCCTGACCTGCCCTGGTCGCTGGCCAAGTCTCTCAGACCTTCCTACACTCTTTATGCGGGTAAGAATACAGATTGCTTCTCTTATTTGTTATATTTTGTGTACAGTTTATGTCATCATTTCTCAGACCGAATTTGACCACGTTTTAAACGTACTAGATAAAATCCTTTTTGACGCTAACCATACAAAAGCTTTGAGTCATGGACTTTTATATTTTACTGTTATTTTAGATAAATTCTACTTTAGTAACTATTGTTTACAATTACTGCTCTATTTAGAATTTACCAACACATTTTGCGATTCATTTTTTTTATGATAAATGTATAGCCACAGCATAAAATCTTGTGATTGGTTTCCAGAAAACTACCTGTTGGTAAACATTCCGATGCTGTACACCCAAATGATTGACATCAGCCTGTACCATGAGCCATGTTGTCACATCGTGATACCTATGGACGAGTGTGACAGTGGGCCGAGCCTGGCCCCAGTACTGGGCTGGGGAGCCCATGCAATGGTCGACCTGAACACACTTGACGTTGTCACCATGATCGTAGCAGATAAAGACCTGACCGCCACCTTCAAAAGCAACACGGTGGTTGAAAATAAGTTGGCCATTTTACATTATCTGATTCAACACGATGGAAATATGGATTTAGCTGAAGAGGTAAGTGGATTACAAAATTAATTATCCTGTTTTTTTGAGTTTGGCTTGATTTAGAAACTCAGCGCGTTGTTTGTTTAAATATTGAGTACCTATCATAAAACATTACGATTTAAACAGTAATTAATAATTTATTTACCAAAACATTTTCTCTTGTTCGTGACCTAAAACACAGCCTTGAACAAACCTAGATCGGGCAAAACATTTAAAATCGTCATTATCATTAATTACAATTACTGTTAAAAATATAGTTAATTATAACTAATTAATGGTATAATTGGCTGGGGAGAAATAATACTTAATTATTTTTAATGATTGCTAAAACTTTCCAAATGTATTGGGATCGACATTTCTATACTTGTGCACACTAATCGCTGTTTCTAAATGATCGATGCTACTTGAGATGGATAAAAAAAGAGCGACGACCCATTGACCATCATTATGGCATCTTGATTGTTTGCTATTCAACAACATAAACAGTTTGTTTACTTATTTTGACTACATAAGGATGGTGAAAACAAAGTTTTTTTTTTTTAAATATTGTCCATTAGTTAACTGTTCTAATTAAGATGGAATGATGCTGTATTACACTATTATTTTAGATTATACAATCCAATAACTAACATAGTTCTACTGAATATTTTGTTCTAGTGCAAAAAAGTACTTGAAAATCTTCCAAAGCTCTTTTTAAATCTGTTTCAACAACTTATCCAGTACTATTATTGCAGTGCTTAGTTTTATTTTAATGCAACACAGATCAATATTTCATATTTTCATTTTGTAATATTTAAATAAATTATTAAAGCGTACTTTCAGAATGCACACGTTTATACATTTAATTTTTTTTCGTGATAATTCTTGAAGTAAATAAACGTGTGAAAGGGCTTTTTACGGCCTGCCTAAATTCCCCCTTTTCAATTAATTTTTAAAATAGCGGCCAAGCGTGAAACCTTCTGGGTTTTCTTTGATAGCTTATATTTCGGACATGTGACGTTATGGATGATTTTGTTTAGACAACATCTTCTATAACGTCACATTTATTTTATATTAGAACAATACCTGTTAGTATTGATGTCAGCTATTATAATTGATTGATACAGGTTAATAAAATTGAAATTGTGCTGATGATGCCATCAGTGAAAAAATTGTAACGTTGAAAGATTTTATCACGGAAACGTGACGCTTTAGAAGATTTTGTCTTACACAATACTTGTTTGTATTTATATCAGCTATAAAACCGGTTTTGCCATTACTTTAAAAATTAGTTAGTGCAAGAAAAATGCAAGTTAGGCAAGCCATGCTTCAAACATTAAATTCAAACATACCTGATAACAGACAAATTGAGTGTAGTTTATGATCGCTTGTAGTCTCTTCCGCACATGGTCAGCCTACGTTTGTGTTCGCGAGTTGATATAATCTGGATTTATTTAAGTCGCGAGTTAATAGGCTTCTTTTGGTCTAGGTCGTTCTATCGTCGACCTCATCTCTAGATTGAGGTCAAGAGTAGCATTTAATATTTAATAAAAATGTTGGTTGAGCACACACACACGCGCTGCCGCGGATCCACGTCTGTATTGCAGCACAGACATTACCAAAATACTATCATTTTGAAAGGAAAAGTCAAGCGCCACTAAGCTAACAGAAATGACGTATTTCTCCCCGGAATATAAATAGATGATATGACTCTAAATTATTTCTTTCTTAGGGTTCCGAACCTCAAAAGAAAAAACGGAACTCTTATAGGATCACTTGTCAAGACCGTTTTTTCTCGAGAACGCGTGAAGATATAAGTTTTCTAATTTTTTTTATTTATAAAAAGAGATACTATGGATGCCTTAGGGTGGGCATCGAGGTAGATCGCGGCGACTTAGTCAGAAATTGCACAAAACAGGGAGGTTTGGAAGGAGAACGCGGAAGCCGCATTATGTCCCACTGTTTGCCTTGCATTGTGACACAATAAGGCCTAGGACAAAAAACAGTTGCGCTTTTTGTTTCAATTTCAGCTAATATCGTGGATGTGTTTGAATCAACGCGACGGCTTCGGCGCGTTCCAGCGCGTGATGCAGGAGTTCCTGGTCAGCACCACATACGCGGTAACGCGGCGCTCGCTGCCCGCGTCCGCGCTCAATCTCATGAAGATGCTGCCCTTCACACAACATCTCAAGTTTGCTGATGTTAAGGTGAGAAGTTTTAACTATTTGACCGAATTTTAGCCATATTATTGCCTTTTTTATTTAGCTTGTACTACGTTGTTAAAAACAAAGTTGCGTAGTATAAAGTTTTTTTTTTTGTAAACCTAAATATATATATTTTTCTATGTGGTTGATTTGGTTTGCATCAGCTAATTTAAGCCCGCAATCGGTCCGCACTGAGCCCGCAGTCAGAGTACCTAAATTGGCCATTGCATTTTAGAAATGATTTTCATGTTTTATCATATCTTCTTTCTTCATGGTGCAGGTTCGCGACATGTGCGTGTCGGTCAGTCAAGAGAAGCTGTGGAACAGTTCGGTGGTAGTCCTGGCTCCAAGGCAGCGCGTGTGCCAGTTCGCGGAGGACGTGTGGACGCGCCTGTGGGTAGCGCTCAACGACCAGCCGCAGAAGAGGCTGCAGCCGCAAGCGGTCATAGACAAACTGCGAGTCAGCTTGCATTGTTATCAGGTATGTCCATGATGAAAAGCTGTTCCGCTTCAGGGTGAACTCGTCTCCTACCGTTTCAAGTTTTAAAAGAAAAAAGGGAGGCTGCTGTTTTCAGATATTGCGTTTCTCAGATATCAACTACGTTGTGTGGCAAACAATCAGGCTATCAAGATAAGTTGTCTCAGCAAACTTAAGACCACCAGTGTTCACCCCTCAGCACCGAAGTTAATAATGCAGCTTGGCGGCAAGACTACGTTTTGATTTAAGACCTTTAGACTACGTTCGAAATATGTATATGTTCACAAGTATTGTCCCCCGTAGCCCGAGGCTCTGTCCCGCTGCAGTACTCCGCTGTCGCCGGGCGCGGCGCCACCGCCGCTGAGCGCTCCGCAGCGCCGCTCGTCCATCGGCAGCGGACAGGACATGCTGCCATTTTTTGAGCTCGACGTATGCACTGCCAGCAAGCAGGAGCATATAATTGCTGCGGTAAGTCGATGCTTTATGCAGGTTAACATTCTTGTTGTTAACTCTCATTCTAATAAAAAAACTTACTAATTATTGACTGATTAAACTGATTCGGCTCGGGTAGTTCGAAACTCGAAAGTTAAGAGTATTTTAAGCTTTAAAAGGTTGAGAAGTTGCGCAACTTTTATTTTCTATGAATATTAACATTTACATATCAGCAAAACTGTCGTATTTTATGCTGTTGCCAACACTGTACTTTTTTATGTTGTCAGTATTACGTGTTTCGCAAAGCGAAAACATGTAACCAAACTGAAACCTAAGAATTACTTAATAATCTTAAAACCGCAGCAGTCGCATGCTAAGTGAAGAATATCAAGTTGCACTTTTAATGCTACGTATTACTCGAGGGCGTGGGCTGTGGGCTCATATGTGCGTGTTGGCGAACGAAATTACATGCCGCATATGCACATATTCATTGTGTTGTTGCTTGTTGTTTCAACGTTAAACGAATTTTTGAATGAAACTACCACTCTAAGACTGACACTGTATATTCGTATCCAGTGAAAATCTACTTTATGCATGACCTAACTTAGCCTTATGTTGCGTACTTCCGCGCATGCAATGAATACTAACCCGCGCGCACAGAACCTGCGCGAGGTGAGCGTGCACCTGATGCGCGGCGCTGCGGGCGCGCGCGCAGAGAGCGGCGTGCACGCGGCCGCCACGCGCTGGGCGGCGGCGCAGCTGGACGCGGCGCGCGCGCTGTGCCGGGCACTCACGCGCCCGCTCGCGGCCACGCCGCACAACAACCAGCAAAGGGGCTTCACCTTCATGTACGACCTTAGATACGAAGCTTAATGGCTTCCTCGATGTTTTCTGTTTGTGGTTCTGTTGGTTATGCGTGTCGGTTTTGTTGTTTTTATTTTTTAATGTTTTTGCTTCAGGTTGTAGCCAGCCACTCATACTTATTGATGCGATGAATCTGAATGAAGAATATTTGGCTTTAAAGATTTGTATACTAGTAACATCGACGTAGAAACCGTTTCAATAAGAATGAGAAATCGTTTTAAAGTGTTTCGTTAATTTATTTGGCATCATCTGTATTGTTTTTTGTTTTGCGTTTTTTTCAGTGGTATCGGCTAAGTTTTTTCATAAACTACGTGTTGGCAAACGGGAAATCATTATAACATTGGTTTGTCAATTTAACCATGATCAAGGCAATCGTAATGGCAATGAGACTCATCCATACATATTTCATTTTGTGTAATCATATTGACAAGTTGAAACTGGCTCTGATTTCAATCTTCAAAATTCATTCACTATATAAAATATTGTAAAGCCCACAGTTCACATTGGGCCAAGGTGTTGGGACAGCCTATTGGCCCAAAGTGTAGAGGGCTACTTGGCGGTATGTTGGCAGCGATGTTCGGTTGGCGCCAACATTGGCGAGCAAACCGATTGTAGTCGGTTTATTTTTGTTCACACATCAAAGGATCTTGGCGCGCTTCGTCATGATTGACACCAATTTGTAGGTAGGTATACAGTGACATTAGGAATTCATTATCTTGGCTCAATAGGCTGGCGCAATACCTTGGCTCAATGTGTACTGCGGGCTTGAAAATAATTATTAAAAGGCATTTTGAACTATAAGAACATGGTTAAAATAATATGGTATAATGGTTTGATTATAAACTGATAATAGCTGTAATTATTTCCAGCGATGAGATGGACCCGACACACGCGTTCATAGTATTTAAAGTTCTGGAGCAGTACTACTTGGCAACGGACTCGATCGCTTTCCCGCTGCCGCAAGGGTTCAGTTCATTCTTCACGTACCTCGGCTACCGCACACTGCCGTTCCATTCATTCGTTCAATACGTTCACCGCAACGTATTCGAGTTGCAGATTGATGTTATGAAGGCTATCATTGCATGTAAGTGGATAATTTGATAACTCTTAACAAAAAAACTTTGGTTGCGGGTTGTTCGGAAGAAATACCGCGGCACTGGAATGAAGAGGGCAAAACAAGGAACATGGTTGGGGTTAAGGGATTTGATGATTTCCCACCCGTAAAAAAAAAAACAAATCTTCCAAAGCGTCACGTTTCCGAGAAATAAGCCAGCTAATCAAAGTTACAATCTTTACCTCCAGTACAACATTTATTTTATTAACCACTCATAACACCTATATTTATCAATAGCTGACATCAACACAAGCAAGAATTTACTGAGCCGAAATATTCTATAGCGTCACGTTTCCGAGACACGTCGTCAAATTTACCATCTTCGCGATCAGTATAACGTTGATTTCGAAAATGTGAAGCTTTGGAAAAATATGATATTTAACGATATAATTTATGCGGAGCTGGTATTTATTTGGTGGTAAAATTGTGTAATTAGCTAATAAAAGAACCCTGTGCATCATCGGCGTTTAATTTGATTTAACTTACCATATCCTACTACATGGTATAATTTCCAGCGAAAGACGACGAGAACAAAACGACGGTGAACAACAAACTTCGTCTCATACAACTGGTGGGCGAGGGCCGCGCGCGCCGGGCGCTGGCCGCGTGGCCGCACCGCGCCGCGCTCGGGCTGCGCGCGCGGGACCACGCGCACGCGCTGCTCAGCGGAGGGGCCGCGTCGCACCACGAAGCGAGCCGACACCGACCCGTCAAGGACACTGGTAAATACTGACTCTTATTTTCAATTCGTAAATGTAATATTCTAAGGTAGTGGTCCTGCCGCGAGGATTTTGCCCCCAGTGGAATGACTCGGGCTAGTAATACCAGTAGGTGTGCCAATCGCAGTATCGAAAAATCAATGGTATTTTTCAGTCTTCAGAAGTGATGGTTTTTTGACACTCCATCATCTAAGACTTGGTTAGGAGCAGAGGGGTCCATAATCCCCCCATTTAACTGGAGTATCTTCGAAGCAACCAAGTCCGCAGTCGATTGTCCACGATGTAGATTTAGCAGGTGACATCTGGGTGACTCCTATTCCTAGGCTTGAATGAAATTAGGCCATCACCACTTGCACGGCAGAGACGACGCGCAGACACTACTAAGTGGAGGCAGAATCTATGGTGGTCATCTATAATAGTCCATAAACAACTTTTCATTTTAATTTACAGGCATAGCAGCACTGCCTTCAGGGGAACGCCTCTCTCCGCTGGACACATTTCTGGATTTATTAACAGCTAAGGCTAGCCTTAACGAATTAGACTTCAACCTTATTATTGAAGCTACATTAGCCTCGGTGCAGCAAGATTCGGCCACTTAAAATGTTTCTTTAGTTTAGTGCTGCATGGATCTTAGGCGCGTGGTCATAGTTATAACTAATTATAGTTCTGTTCAAATGGTTTTTTTTTAATTGGGCTAAGTGCGTGTACACCACCTCAAAATATTCCTGGAATTCCGGAAAAATATCTATATAATAATAATTTGAATATTTGAAAACTGTTTAATGTGTGTTTCCCTATTTTTGAGTAGGTACAAAGACCTAACTGTGCTCCATACATTTTGAAACATATTTATGGCCATCCGGAAGTTAGCTATAAGTGACGGTCCGTGCATTATACAGCCAAGACGCTAAGTGTGTGATCGTTAGATGTTCCGAATCGCCAATAAGTTTTTTTTAACCTTGCCCCACACTAGGATTTCTCCTGTATCGTGGGTGCGTTTACAAACATTTAAACTCAGATACACAAACAGCCAGACCCGAAACAACTACCTGTAGGCCATACAAATATTTGTTCCGTGCGGGGATCGAACCTGCGACACGCAGCAGCAGCAGTCTATCGGTCAGCCAATGCGCCAACCGTGTCGTCGAGTTTGAACTGTTATACCTGCTTACACACTCATTCGCAGCTAACTAACTTCCGGGCGGCCATAGAGTTTGAACAGAACTACACCTCCATTTTGTTTTTTTAATACAATTCAACTAAGCATAACACCCTCCTTAGAATTACCCAAGAGACAAAGTAGCATGCTGCACTATAAATGTAAGGTTTTTTAGACAAATTTAGAGTAAGAAATCTACCAAAGAGCAAGGTACATACCAAAAAGTTACTACTTAATAATGCCCCCAAGTTAACTCATAATAACTCCCATATTTTTGTCTTAGTGTACTTTTAAAATACCATGTTTGTTTCTTCTGCTGTTAGCAGTTTTTGATATTATTAATATTAAGTTATTTGTTACCATTTAAAGTTTGCAAAAGTATCATTTTCTGTATTTATTTTAGTTGGGATTGAATCTTGTTTCGCTTATCACAAACTAAATTATTACATCAAAGTAGATAATTTTATCAAGAATAATCTTGTAGGTATTGTAGTGATGGTTTCTGGTGTTTTGTGTGATATTTTGACATTCCACTATCTCTTAATAATTTATATCACTTAGCTGTAAGTTCAGGTAACCAAAGTAAAAGCACAAAAAATTGGATTGTGAAAAATTCACCTAAAATAGTCTTTGATGTGCAATTTTAGTGCAATATATGTATATTGACGATTCGTATTGAAATAAAAGTATTAAAATCATGACAATGTTTTATTTATTAAATAAATTTATCCTATTATTTAGTTATAACAGTAATTGAGTAATGCAGTAAAAAGCCTTTACGCCTTTACAGATCAGTTGCATGTTTAAAGAAGGTGCTGCAAAAGCCTACCAAAGTGTGCATCCAGCAGGCTATAACTAACTACCTTAAAATTAATTATAGAATGGGTTATAAGTCACCCAGTGTGCTCGATTCTGGTCTTTTTCAGTTTTATGTGATGTGAATAGTGATTTGTACACCTCACTAGTCTGTGGGTCCTTGGCGACACTGTAGTCCTTCTTAGTTTTCTTGTATGATGGGTCCTGAGCTAGTTCTGTGGGGTGAACGCGCTTCGACGATCCGAAATGACCTCTTGCTTGCTTGTTAGGGTTGTATTTAGGTAATGACAATGGTATTGTCTCAATTTCTTTCTTTACCGCATTACTTGTACTTGGTCCCGCCTCTGGCTCCTCTTTTACTTCATTTGGTGTTATAACGTCATCTGTATTCGTTACAACTTCGGCAGAGGTGGTTGCCACAGGAGTGGATGGCTCAGCCTTGATTTCAACTTTTTTTTCTGCTTTTGTTTTTTTGCCATTTTTTCTGCTAGCAACACGCACAGCCATCTTTTCATTCATTTTTTCTATGTCCTCTTCGGTTCCATTGAGTACAACGACGTCGTTATCTACGAATGGTTGCTGACACTGGGGGCAAAAGTTATAGTTCGTTAATAAATCACGTAAAATCGACCTAAATACCAAGCTAAGTTGATAATAGTAATTGAAGAAAACGGGAACAAGTTTATCACTGATGGCAGGGTACCCTAGACCTCGGTCAATAATAAATCATTCAAAAAGAATAGAAAAGGTTACTGATTTTATAAAAAAGGTGAAGACTATTGTATCACAGGTACATAGATTGCGTTCTAATTATTATTATGAGCCATATTTGTCCCACTGCAGGCCAAAAGCCTCCCTACCTTCCTCCCATTTTTTTGTTTGTTGCTAATTTAGGCCAATCCTTTTCGTGGAACTCCAGCTCGACACACATTCTAATTAAAATTTAAAAAAAACATTGTAGAAGCTAATTAAAAGCTTGAAAATTCCCAAGTGTGCTTGGTTCACATGTTTTTTTACCTATTTAGACATTTGTTTATTTTCATTGTTTTTCTGTTAATTATTTTAAGTTCATTTAAAGTTCCCCAACCTAGGAACTTCTTCTTTATTGTGGGCGCATTAACAAACATTTGACTCACATGCACAAACAGCCAGACCCAGAACTACTACCTAAAGGTAATAAAAAAATGTTCTGTGCGGGGGATGAACCCTTTGTTTTTCATGACGCACCTAATGATTCACAATTAATTTCTCATGTTTTGTGGCTCTTTTAGGACTAAATGAGAGTGGTAGGCGTGCTCATTGGTATGCAGCCCTGGTTATCATCCCTGCTTCAAGTTGGGTGTGGCTAGTTGATTGGTATTTGGCAGAGACACCCCAAAGGTGGCAGCAATATATCTATCTATCCCAGAAGTAATCTTACCATATGACAGAGATTCTGCTTAACTTCCTTGAGTGCTCTCTCAGCCAGCACACATCCACAACTCCACAGAAACACGAAGCGGAATTTGCCGGACATCTCCAAGCCGCTGATGGGGCAGATGTAGGGGGCGTTACCCTCACCTACATTACCCTCTGTATGGTCAGCAGCTGTGTATGCTGGGTTCTTGACCAGATTCAAGTCTTTGATGTCCTGTAAATTTTAATTTTCACACTTATGTTAACATATTAAAACCTTGAAGCTTGTACACAGCTTGTTTGTAGCATGTTTCTTAAGTTAACAATTTACAATCTTAGAGCAAAATAAGTTCCTAAGTGGAAGTGCTTTCTGTGAACTCAAAAAAATATGATGATTGAAAAAATACATACATCCATTTGTAATTAATTAAAGTAAATATGTACATATTTTAGTTAGTTACTCTAAATTATTATATACTAGCTTTTGCCCGCGGCTTCGCTCGCGTTAAATTCGGTAGCGCCTTATTGATTTGTAATAGCAACGCTAAGTTTTCCCGTTTCTTTCCTCTTTCTCCATCATATCCTTCTTTTAAAAAAAAAAATAGCCTATGTCCGTCTCCTGGTTCCCAACTATCTCTGTACCAAAATTCATCAAAATCAGTTTAGCCATTAAAGCGTGAAGAGGTAACAAACAAACTGTAAAGTAAGCAATGACTTATTGTCGGGCCTACGCTGTCCTCTCATACTTAAGTGCTAACGCTGTAACAACAACAACATTGTAAAACTAAATGATTTTAAAAGAGTAACCATGGAGTTTCTTGCCGGTTCTTCTCCATAGGAAACGACCAACCCGAACCGTGCAACTTTTCTCGACGTTTTATAAGTGCCCATGTAGGCCTATGTAAAATAAAAATGTTTTGATGTTAAACTCACTTTCGCTTTTATAATATTAGTAAGGATTTGAACCCAAAACCGAAATAAAAATGTAGCTCAACTTACATTTATTTTATACAGAAACACGTTTTTTTTTTATTTAATAACTATTGCAAAGTACATTTTATGATCAATGATTCTGCACATAATCCCTTTAATAAAGTTATCTTTACAGTTCTTAGGGGAGCAAGTTACAAAAGAAGATTCAAGGTAGCATTGCCTGTATTAAAATATAGGTTTATCAGAGGCTGTGAGAAATGTGATGTTGTTTGTTGTTACATGCTTTTTGAAATGTACTATAATTATACACATCTGTGAATAATAACAGTGTTTACAGTACACCCACATTATTATATTATACTAGCTTTTGCTTTGCTCATGTTAAATTTGGGGTAACACAGTTCCCCTTTCCTGATTTACAGGTACCAGCTACCTGTAGTTTTTGCCCTTGCGCCTTATTAATTGTAATAGCAATGCTAAGTTTTCCTTTTTTTCCCCTCCTTCTCCCTCATATCTTAATCTGTTTTTAAAATAAATAGCCTATGTACAGACATAGGCTATTTATTTTAAAAACAGATTCCAAGGACTCCAAGGACCCAACTATATCTGTATAAAAAGGCTTTACCTTAAGATTCTTGATGTGGTTGATGGACTCAGGCTTAGTTTCTTTGTCAAGCAAGGACTCAAGAACGGAGCTCTTGCTGTAAAGCCTACCAAGGCCGCAGGCCACCACGGGAGCCTGCAGAGGTTGCTGGGATAAAGCGCAGTTGCGCCACTTGAATGATCGCTCAGCATCTTTGTCTTTCTACAAAATAAATAATAAAATTGACTCATTAGACAAGAAAAGTTTACGTTTAGTAAAATACAAGTACACGTTCAAGATATTTACCTGTTCTGGCTTTTTTTTCATCCGCACAAGTTCATCTCGACGTGGGATAGTACCACCATCACAACCCATGCTGGAGATTTTAGAATTAAACTGTTTATAACAAAATATTTACGTTCTCGTAAATTACAAGCAAGTCTATGGATTGATGGAGTAGCAAGTGACGTATCGCATTGGAAATATTTATTTTCCCGTAATGGAATGACACTTGACAAAGCATTTCCGGTTCGTGTCTATGACCAAAAGTTGAATATTCTCGGTGCTTTAACTGATAATAATGTGCAGGAGCCTTTAGACAACAGCCGATCAACTGTCACCACAGAGAAAGGCTGTCACTGTCAGTCAGTAGTAGTGTCGGTCTCACATGGTTTGCATGGCTTTGAATAGTTTACGTTTTCATGAAAAGTAATCAATAGTTGAAAAACGACAATCCTAGGACTTGGTCTTTATACAATGCCTGATGTTGAAATGGATAGAGTACCGGAAAATGGTTCGGACTTCGAAGATAGTTCACAGAACGGTTCAGATGCAGGCAATAATTCGGAGTCTGGTAATGGGATAAAAAAGAAAAAAACTAGAAAGCGCGGGATCGTATATTTGTCAACGATCCCTCCTTACATGAATGTGGCTAAGATACGTGAAATATTTAGTGAATTCGGTGAAGTAGGAAGGATATACTTGCAGTCTAGTGCCAGTAAGTTTTCGAGGTTATGTTGTTGTTTTTATTGTCAAAATTTTGCTATTATTATATTATCTTGTCTCCTTTAATCGTTTTTTTCATAGAAGTTATTGTTTTCATGAAACAGCTTAATCATCTCTTACAGAGCCAGGCGAAAAACGCAAGAGAGTACCAAACCAATTCACGGAAGGTTGGGTGGAATTCCAGAAGAAAAAAGTGGCCAAGATGGTTGCAACCAAACTAAACAATACAAAGATTGGCACGAGAAAAAAATCTCGATACTATGATATGATTTGGAATGTCAAATACATCCCGAGGTTCAAGTGGATCCATTTGAGTGAGAGACTGGCATATGAAAGGGCTGCTCTCAAACAGAGGTTAAGGGCTGAGGTATCACAGGCTAAGAAGGAGGCCCTCTACCTACAGACTAATGTGGAAAAAAGTAAGAAAATAAAGAAGAAGAAAGCAATGGAATCAGTTGAATAAAATAGAATTTTAACTTGATTTTGAGTTTTATTTTTTCTACTACAGTATGTACTGTGTGCTCATACAGGCGAAACTATCAGATAAATATAATAATGTAAAAATCTTGGTTTATTCTTGGATTGGAAATTATTTTCACTAGACAACATAACTTATATGAATGACCTGTGAGTGTGAACACACAATTAACAAACAAACTTCAACAAGCTTCTTTGTTTTTTTTAAACAGACGCCGAGGCTTTTTTCGATTTTAGAAACTTGCACTATTTTTTACTGAAGTCCACTCTTCCACTGATTATTTCCTCCACCCTCATTCTTTGATGCGAGTTGAGCGGATCTGGCGTCAACTTCTGTACGTACCGCCGCGGTGGTATAGTGTGCGACAGAATTCCTTGTGAGAATTCGCGATGTACTCGCACTCCATCCAGGGCATTAGATTGTAGTCTCTCAAAGCTGTGCAGTTCCATCATAAACTGTCTGCGTTGGGCTGCCTTGGCGTAGTGATAGCGGTGGCGGCATACTACCCTGCTGAAATTTGATAATTTACAAATGTAAAAAAAACTATATTCAATGGCACACTACTTCAGTATCCCTTATTCGTTTTAAGTCTAACTTACTATGCCAATGCCAATGTAGAGTAAGCTGGGTGTATACTGACATCAGAACGTGCCAACTCTGGGAACCCAGGGTACAGGGGGATCCGCCGCTTTTTCTCTGGTGGTATTTCCTCTTCTGGTTGTGCCATTGTTAAAGATTGCTTTTAAAGGAGTGTTAATAATTTATTGTTTTGCACCTCTCATGTCATTGTTGCTTTGGTAACTAAAACCATCTGTTTGGTCAATAGTCTATCTCATTGTCAAAGTGACTTCTGGAATTTCGTAAATAAACAAAATGAGGTTTTACTGTTAAGTAATGGTTATTTATTTTCTCATAAGGTTGTATTATGGAGGTACATGAATATGATTAAAGCCCCGTTCCAATAAACAAAAACGACTCGTTTTGCTTACGGATGGTAGTATGTCAAAATCTTACTATCCGTAAGTAAAACGACTCGTTTTTGTTTATTGGAACGGGGCTTTATACGACTTACAAACTACAGCCTATATTAGATTCTAGTTAAGAACAGCCGCATCATAATTAAAATCTGTAATAAACATCAGTGGTAGTGGTATGTAATAGACATTCAACAAAAAGAAAATTTTCAGTCTAGTTTGAATAAATGGATTTTGTTTTTGAAGGGTTGAGTAGAATATCATAACCAAAAGTTAGGGGGGTTCTGTTCTAGTGAACTTAAGTCAAAGTTAATGAATTTCACACATAACATAACTGGCCAAATGTGGATGGTACTATTAGGTACACCTCTTACCTTTGGGGATTGCAGGCCTGATGTTGTGTTTAATGAGTTAGAAACAATAAACTTGATTAAACAAGCATCTGCATTTCGATTGGGTTCACCACAAAACTAAATAAAAAACCTGACGACACGGTTAGTGCAGTGGCTGAGCGATCGACTGCTGCGCTGCGTGTTGCGGGTTCGATCCCCGCACGGAACAAATATTTGTATGGCCTACAGATAGTTGTTCCGGGTCTGGCTGTTTGTGTTTGTGAGTTTGAATGTTTGTAAACGCACCCACGGTACAAGAGAAATTCCTAGTGTGGGGCAACGTTATTTAAATAAAAAATAAGCCACACGAAAGTCTAAATAAACCACATAATATAAATTAATAACAGTTTATTGATACAGCATTAATATTAAATCTACTCCGCGGCCGAATGCAACCTCTGAGGACAGTATTGCTTGGTGACGACTTGAACATTTTCTATAAAGATTATTTACACAACTCCGCTTGTTAGGATGAAGCCGCGACGGCTGCTACTCTGCTCTTGCACACACAGTCATTGAATTCATTCACTAACACTGAACACAGTAGGGATTTGTTCGGATTGGAATTGTAGCACTGGAGGACCTGAAATTAGAAAGTAAGTATGATGAATATCTAGGCAATAATATCGACAGTATTTATTATTGAGTAGTATTTAAAATAGGATGCCCTAAGGCAGTCGACTGGGAGCAGCTGGTCGCAGAGTTGCCGAGAATCTAGTCAAACTAGAGTTAAAATCAAAATATTTTTATTTTACATAGACCTACATGGGAAAATAAAACGTGGCGAATAGTTGCACGGTTGGGGTTGGCCGTTTCCTATGGAGAAGGACCGAACAAGAAACTTTATGGTTACTCTTTTATAATTATTTGGTGTTTGAGTTTTTCATTTGGAGTGCGATTAGGAGCAATGGACTACTGTAAACATAAGAACTTAGTTTTTATATTATTACGGAATGCTCTATTACAATTTACGTAAGTTGACTAATTATTGAGTATTTTTCCATTCAATGGGTAATCCTACCTTATTAGTACATATTTAAATGCGATTTTATTCATTGATTGTTACTCTTCCACGTAAAAATACATTTAATGAAATTTGGTACACAGGTAGTTTTACAACTATGAAAAAGACAGGATACTTTTTATTCCGTATAAAAATTTCCACGAGAAAGTGCGCTCACGCATTTTTGCCGCGAAATGGCTTTTGCGGGATGTAATAATTATCGACTCCATACGCCAGAAAATATTGACTATTTAATCGATGATGACGACTCCACCGACGTTGGGGAAGCTCCAGATAATGAAGTTTTTCAAGAGTAATGCAGAGTATTGGCACAAGTGACTGAAAATTCAACACAATTTGATTGTTTTTCTATCTTATTCCCGCATTAGTTTTGGCTACTGCTCAAGACAGACACAAATCAGTAAGCATCAGAAATGAGAGCAAAACAGTTGTGACAAGACATACTGAAACCTGGTACTATGCTGTACAATTGGAAAGCTGTGATAATCCAGTAATTGAAAACTTTTTTTGGCATCATAACTCATATGTTGTAATGAGGAGGGATGAAGGACATGTGACTAAAAGAGTGATGAATCTGAATGTTGATGGACGGAGAGCGAGAGGAAGGCCAAAGAAAAGATGGATGGATTGTGTAAGGAATGATATGAAGGAGAAAGCAGTAAATGATGCTGTGACGTCTGATAGGGGAGAATGGGAGAAGAAAACGTGTTGCGCCGACCCCAAATAGAATGGGACAAGGGCAGGAAAATGATGATGAACTCATATAAAATAAATAAATAAAATTAATTGTTCGTCCACAAGGAGAGTTTCGATTCGTATTACGCACATGAACCGCAATCAATTCAAGGCAATTTAAAGCTACCTACATTTGAACGATACTGCATGTTATAAACCTCGTGACTATGATGCCTTTTTTAAACTCCGGCCGTACTTTGGTCAACTTTGTCAGTTATGTGAAAATAGTTTCTATTTAAACGAAAACCTGACAATTGATGAAGGAACAAAATCTGTCTTGCCTTGTCAGCACAATGAGGAATCGTGGTTTGCTAACTTGGTTGTGAAATTTTGTCACTGAGACAATCTTACTGCCTGCTAGAGGAGAGACGAGCGTGATATGCTCATGTTTCCAACAATACACGCTGCTACCTGGTCAGAGGTGAAATAAAAAATCAAAGGGGTTGGTGTAACCAAAAGAATAAATCGAAGCTGTATACTAGATTACAGTAATTATTAAATCATAGTAGATTTGAATGATCAAAATGCGTCTCCTATTACTCACTAAATGGTAAAACACTAATAGTTGACCATGACATGGCACACCTAAACTTGGGACTATTACTGTGTAATTTTTTTTAAGAAGTAATGCTTCTTCATTTATAAGATTAGTATAGATTACCTTTGCCTTCTCTTCCTGGCATGGTGACACCTTCGAAGTTACTTTGTCTCCTTGGACCACATTAAATAAATCATTTGCTTCCTTTAATGTCTTCTGGTATTCCAAATGCATTCCGCTGTTTATCTTATCGTGTGCTCTCTTCAGGCTTTCAATTCGGTTTGCCCAGTAGGCTTCCTCTGCTGCGTAATCGTGCTGGCGTTTGTTCTCGTATGGCGGTGGTACATAGCTTTGTACAGACTGGTCAGCTTGCTGAAAGTGGTAATAATAAATAAAAAAAAAATGTTAAAAGTTACGAAGTTCATGTTTAAAACTGTCTTGTCTATGCTCTTATTCATTTTCAAGTTTAACTGGTTGTAAAAGCCCATTAATAAAAAAACAGGTAAAAAAATTGTAGTTCCATTTAAGTTTTGCGATTTGAGAGCAGTAAAATGAAAGCTGTCTAATGATTAAATATGCAAGAAATATCAATAGGTAAAGTATAGTAGTAGACCGAGTTACATGTTTAGCTGCTTTTATGTAAATCTATTTAGGTACTGTAAAAAGTAGCAGAGACAAATGAACAATACGATTCAAGACAGTTATGTTGACATCAATCAGGGTGTTCGCGGAAACAGCCCCGTTAACCTATAATATTGCTTTGTCGTCATGAACTTGCTAAGCTCATGGCTTAGACTTTTAAGTAAATAAATGACAGAAAACGAATTACATGATTTTTAAAACAACAACACCCTTTTATTATCTCCTAACAACCAATGACATTGATCAAAATTATGTAATGTAACATCATATTTACTTTTGAAGTGAGCTGAGCTTGTATCCGGTCTAAAGCCTCCTGGGACACCTGGATGGCATTTTCGTTATCCACGGTTACTTTTCTGGTGCTTTGAGAACCTCCCATATTTATAAAAGTGCACTATCCAAATAATTTTATCGGCAAATCAAGTCAAAAAGACATTTTTTGACAGATCAGACATAATACCAACCAAAAACTAAAGAAATCAGTTCTAGAATCACTTGTCATTTCATTGATCCATTGTTTATGGTCCATGTGATGTGGATTAAAAAAAACAATAACACTCAGTGTTTTTAATTAAACGAATGAGTCCAACTATATTAAATAAATCTTATGGATTTCAACATAGCTTATATTATGATGAATGTGCTTTATTGTTTGACCGCCTGCAATGTAACAAAAATGGTCCTTGCGAAAGCATTTCAAAGCGATGTAACAACAGATGGCGCTACTTGTGTCCTGTTTTAGAATCACTACTTGCAATCTAACTGTTTCTAACTATTATAGCGTATAAGACATAGTTTCAAGATAGAACAGAAAGGTGTACCTACTTGGCTGAGTGCACTGTCCTAGGACTAGGCCGAGTTCTGTTTTGCCATGTACTTGATACGTGTAATCATGTGATACGTGTAATCAAGGCACTTTTAGTCTCCGGTCACGACCTACATACAAATATAGGTATCTGTACTTGCTGTGTACAGCGGTTTCACCCGCTCCTCAGCTCCTTATTGACGTAGCATGAAGTTATATAGCCTACTATTAGCTTTCTTTGATAAATGAGCTACCCACATTGAAAGAATCGTTTGCTCAATTTGAACCAGTAGTTTTTGAGTTTTTGAAGCATACGTGTTTCGACATTGAAAGTCCGTTATTATTACCCTAAAATGTGAGTGAAAGGATATTGATGAAAACATTGCGTGTAGCGTAGTGGAGATGAGAATGTTGAGATTGAGGTTCGAAGTAATAATATGAACGGTTAACGAGTTACCGAAAACGTCTGTTACAGAAAAACTAAAAGCGTCGTCTTTCTTGGTACGGACATGTGACATGAAGGTAACGCATGTGACCAAAACAGTGATGGATATGAATTTTAACCACCTTCTAAAAAGAAGGAGGTTCTCAATTCAGTTGTATGTTTTTAAATGTTTGATACCTCATAATTCTGATTCTATTTTCATTTGGTACAGGAAGCTCGCGCGTTGTTGTCATACATTCACACCTAAAGGTCCGAGTTATCTTCACCACCACCATTGTATTTGTGTGTGTATTTAAAAAATATGGAGCTGGTGTTTCTTGGTATCTCAATAAAAACACCTGGTATTTAGTATGAGTACCTTAGTATAGTAGAGCCTCCTCTAGCGATGATAGAAACTTGGTTGACTGGCTATTCGTCTAGAAAACGGGTAGCTCCTGCAGTTTGCTGATGCTTCAGCCACTTATTACCAGTCCACTACGGACTGGTAATAAGTGGCTGAAGCATCAGTGTAAAGCCTCGTTTTACACTTTATCAATCATTTCTTCAACGTTCGTACTGTTAGGCATACAGCCGATAAAGGCATCCTATCCTTGAGAAGAAGTTGGCCCATAAGTGTGGACATGGGATCAGATAGTTTTGTAAACATTTAAATATATTTTTGTACAAACGATCTTCTTTAGCTAAACATGTTGAGTTCTATACCAAAACTTTAAAGTAATGACATGAAATTGAAATAAAGCAATTAAATCGATTGACCACAGAGGATCGAGAACATTTTGGCAAAGGAAACATGTGCGGGGCGCGGGGCGAGGTGCGCCACAAAAACTGACCACAATGGGGACCGGTCTGGCCGGTTGCAGCCTCCGACGCTATCTTCCCGCCTCCGACGTACTTTCTTCTGTCTGATCGGAATGCGATACGGCTTGCCGCGTTCTTGGCCTTTTTATGCATGTTATATTTTTTTAACTACTATTGCGCGTTAATATTTGTATTATATTTAGCAATGTGAGGGACTTTTCCCAAAAAACTAAAGAGATTGATTTAAAAAAAAAAAACAGCCACAGCTATATTTGGACACTCACATTTTGGCGGTAATTTTAAAGTCCCTTGACCCCCTGTATGTAGATACTTACCTTACTATGGGTAAAGGATTATATTCTTCTTCTGACAAAAATACCTTGTAGGATAACCTACAAGGTATTTTTCAAATCAGACAAAGTATTAACTTAGTCTGATTTAGCAGTCAATCTTACAACCATCAGACAAGGGTAACAAACTCTATGTAATTAATATTTATTTATTTTGCTTTGCTACTTATCTTTTGAATTCAGAAAGATGATTTGAAAGCTGATGTACTTGCATAGCTGAGTGAAAACAGTCGTCAGGTACGGTATATCTAAATGGTATAAAAAAGATTTTAGGCTGCTCAGGATCGATTTTTTTATTGGTTTAATCAGGATTGGTCAAGCCCAGAAAAATATTTAAATATAAGTACACTCACTACCTTATAAATATAGTCCAAAGTCCAAAAAACGAGACATCCTAAATAACATACAATAAGTGTATTGCAAAACTATTCTTTTTTAAAATACAACTAGATCAAACCAAGATGTCTTTTATCAACTGCAAGCCTGATCGCGTTGCCCGCTGTCTTTCGCGCCGCTCGGTTCAACACCGTCGCCCGCGCCGTTTATCTGGACCATAAACACCGCGTTCTATAAATCAGTGTAACGTACACAACTGTCACACATGGGCAATTAATTACCATACATTGTCTATGGCAAGGCCCACGCTCTGTCACTCTATAGCAAGGCGGATTTGAGAACTTATTAGTTTATGATAGTTCAGATTGATGGCTTTGCCAAACATTCCTTACGAATGTCCTGCTGCTATGCGCTGAATATTATCATTATTTTATACACATACGATCAAAATTGCCCTATATAAAACTTGTTTGGTAGGATTTTTTTTTCGATATCACGCGTGAGAAGCCACGGGCGTCAGCTAGTATGAAGTAAAAACCAGGCTTATTTTCAAACCTAGATGTCCTGCCGTGTTCCAGAAATATACTCGTCTGTCAGTATATGATTAGCTTCCAGTATGGTGGAGGCATCTACAAATCTCGTTTATTTTCATACATATAGACTAGTTCCCGCCAAAGATTGAAATCGTCAGATATGCGTCACTATGCTTGGGTCACGAGAATATGTATCCTGAGAAGAGTTCCCTACGATTTTATTATGAGAGAGCGAGTAAATACAATCCAAATATCATCATCGACGACACAGAAACGTAATCATTTTTCGAAGCCGAATATAGTGCAAATCTGACCATTTAAATACCCGCTTCTCACTACACTTCTAGTTCTTGTATCTTATCTCATTTGCCCGCAGTCCTTAATTCATAATTACATTTATAATAAAGCGGAGTGTACAGCGGCAGGTGAGACGTCGTTCAACGCGACAAGCTGACATACAGCTTAATTGCAATTTATGTGCTTCGGGGGACCCGTGTGATACCTCCCAGGCTTTGAGTAAAGTATGTACGCTAGGGAAGACTTGTAAGCTTAGATTAACAAAACACTCAAAGGATAGGAACATGAGGTTAAGTCGATGTTTGTTTAATAGTCTTCCTTTTGGTGATGATGAAAAGTAGGTATCTACGGCATGAAAAGTACAATACCGGTGACTTTTAGACATGATTGTTAGGTAGAAACAACTGCCTGAGGTACCATGAAGAAAGAAAACTAAATCTTGATGTTTTCGCGCGCTTTTACATTTATGCTATCATTTTGTAGTATCTTTTTCTTCGTTTATCAAAAAATATTGAAAGACCAATGTAATTTTAAGCTGAGTTTTCAGCCTGATACTTTTCGTCGCAAAACATGTACCTAGGTATCGTTTTCAAAGTCTAGCTCTAAAATAACAAAATATTTATACAAAAAACTTAACATCTGTACAATAGATCAAAAGTTAAATGATAAAGCTAATTTGACGTGGAATTCTTTGTGGCCGTTTGATCACCTTATTCAGAATCGATTCTATACAATATATTTATGTGATTATGAGGAACTTTGACGTCTAATAACAATCGATTTTCTACCTGCACGACTTTGCCCTGTCAGTGGTCGCATCTTCTCACCCCGCGTTCAGAGAAGATTTACCCAAACTACCAGTTTCTTAGATAGATTATTAACCTAAGCGAGAGTAAGATAAAGTCCAAATTCTGTTAACCTTCAAAATATTATTTGTACAAAAATAACCAGTCATTGAAATCATCGAAGGGTCCGGTTTTAGACACAGGTGCTTGTTGAATAAAAAAGGCAAAAAAATCTTTTGAAAAAGAGGTCCCAATCCCGGCAATTAATGGATTACGTATAAAATAAGACGCGTAAATGGGACCATAAAGATAGTAACGTCTTTCGCACCAGGGGCGGACAACTTTTGTCGAAATGTTTTATTTATAAGGTATATTTATTCGACGTCGAAAAAGTTTAAAAGCGAGATAATCTATTGCGCTCAACTTTACTCTATGGCTCAATTAGTCTCGCCACAAACAATTCACCATACACGCTGTATGTTGACGTTTGAGTTGCTGAATGAATTAAGCGGTACTTTTAATTGGGTTTGGAGTTGATAAAACCAGTTTATTCGTACGGGATTTGATTAACATCTAGGTATTGCCAAATATCTTTAAGAGGAACTTGGAACAAAATACTTTAACAGAACCATAAATAAAGCTGGTTGACACTTCGTAGAGCAAAAATCTAAATATTTTATTTCACGTAGGCGCCCACATAGTCATAAAACATCCAGAAATGTTCCGTGCTCCATTTTGCGTTGGTCGTTTCCTATGAAGAAAATCCGGCAAGAAACTCCATGGTTACTTTTTTAAAATAATTTGGCTTATGGAGTAAAGAGCTACATTCATCATCATGCATGTCGCCATAAATTGGCGATACCAAAGAAAACATGTAAGTACTATTAAATGAAAGTAATGGAAGGAATTGTGTGCATCTTAAGTGTGTTTAAATCACACCATTTATTGGTTATCCCTGACTTTAAGATGCGTAAACGTTGACCGAGGACTAATGAACGCAGGGTCTTTGCCTGGGGTGCATGTCTATAGAATTTGAAAAAAGGTTATTGGGTATATAGGCATGTCTAATATTTATGGTAAACGTGATTGGATTTTACATAAATTATTTGGTTAGTGAATAGAGGTCTTGTTGAGTTAAAGATAGTTCAGTATCTGTTGAAGTTTTACTTTTCAATAGGTAGATTGCAATCTTTTTTTTTTTTGGGGTGGGAAATCATTAAATAACTTCCCCCCAGAGCGGGGGGGCATGTCAGACTTGTACTGACTAAAACACACCCATGTTCCTTCTATTGCCCTTTACGTTCCGGGGCCGCGGTATCTCTTTCAAACAACCCGCAACCCCGGCAGTAGATTCCAGTCTTTATTCTTTATTTGTATTATGTAATTTTTGATTTGTAATGTATAATTGTATTTATGGGTGTACTACCATTTTTTTAATTGTTTAAAATGTAAATTTTCAAATAAAAATTCGACGTATTCACGACAAGTTCACACCGTGCGCGGTAGAACCTTAGATATGGCTCGATTATAGTATCGAAATTAGGGAGCAAGTGTGATTGTTTATTTGATTGAACTTTGTTTCACCAAAAACATCTTTAAACTTAGCAAGGCTCCGGATTTGTATCTACTGAAACATCTACAAATTCCAAGAAAGTATTTGATGAAAAGGTGTATTTTTTAAGTTGGACAGGCACTATGTTATTAAGTACGATAGGCAGGTCCACATCGTCCTTCACTATTTATAGTCGGCGAGAGGTATGGTCCATCTCCGCTCATTTATCAAATGCCACGCTTCTGTGCTAGGTGGCCACCGTGTCTTAAGACATACTTAATTTTTGTGTTGTTAGACTGTTTGTGTATGTGTGTTTAATTTTTTGTAAATGTACCAACGATACAGGAGTAATAACTAGTGTTAAACCCTTTATTTTTTAACATAACATACCTATATTTATAACATTGTCCCATGTTATTAAAAAAAAAACAACCAAGAGCGAGTCAGAATCGCGCACCAAGGGTTCCGTACAAATTTGCGACATGAATACCCATATGTTTTGACTGCGTAGACTTAGAAAGTTAACTTTTTCACGGTACGAAGGGACCACAGAGTACCTACCGTATACACAGTTTACCTCCACGCAATCTTTCAGTTTAGGACATCATGATTTTTTTTATAATTAATCTATTTTTAGGGTTTCGAACTGCAAAAGAAAAAAAACTAAACTTTTATAGGAACACTTTGTTGTCCATCTGTCAAGACCCTTTATCTCAAGAACTCGTGGAGGTATCGAGGTTAAAATTAAAATCATATGCTCGTCTGTAGTTCCTTCAAGCTGTGATAAAATCTCTCTCTAAATCTACGCAGTCAAAACATATGGCTGTTTATGTTGCAAGTTTGTATGGAACCCTCGGTGAGCGAGTCCAACTCGCACTTGGCCGGTTTTCTACCATTGTAATAACATAATGCATGTTGTGCAGACACCTCCTTCCTTGCCATATAACCCTTTAGACCGTCCATCCATCGTGACATCCATGGTAATGAATGTTCTACGAAAAAAACGCGATGTTTTTGTTTTGAAATGGTGCACTCCAGGGCAGTTATGTGATGCGACGTGGGATGTCGCTGCGCCCCCGCAAGAGAAGTTAGAGTACGATTGTTTGTACGCATCTCTTGAAAAGTCTTTATAAGATACAGAGGCTTACCTTGAGTTTGTGGGGCCCTGGACTAATACTATTTGGGGGCCTGCTTAATTAACCAAGTAATAACCCTTATGTCAAAAAACTGTTTTCGATGCTGATTTACTAGGTATTACGACGACACAGTTTTTTTAGTAGTTTTGTGTTTGCCTGAAACCTGGCAAATTACAGTGTTAGTTTTTTTTATTCACAATTGTCTATTGTCTTTAATGGTAAATGGGGGCCCTTCACCCTCAAGGGACCTGGGTTACAGCCATAAAAGTCCATATATATAGATCCGCCCCTGATAAGTTATAAGTCTTTCTAGAATAGTCTGTGGTCGATCCCTCTTTGTAAAAGTTACTGGCAGCAGAGATAGCTTTCTATCTTCAAGCGCTGCAAGGATTTATGTCGCTTATCCAGCGGGTGCGCATCGCTTTAATTTGTTCCAGCTAATTGATCCGCACTTATGTTTATCCATATCTGTACAGACTTTCTTGGAGTAAATTATGGCCAGTGTTATTTAGAGTGCTATGTAAAGAGAAGAAAATAAATGTGTCTCGACGATGCAACTCGCTGATATGAAATAGTAGAAAAGTTTATTTGGTGTATTTTACAGAAACTGGATTGTGGATTTATTTCTAGACAAAGAAGAAGGTTTTTTGATCTATTAATACAACTACATTTTATTTATACTATTTAAACTTTTCATTACCTTAAACCGACTTGTTTTAGAACTAAAAAAATTGACATTAATCAAACCGTACTTAGCCCACTTAATTGAATTACTTTTCACTCTCTGTCAAAAAAAGACAGCTTGAGTTCTATTAGTGGGACATTATAAACTATTGTGATTAAAAACAAGGAATACTTAAATTTTATTCAGCGAATGAGATATCGTACGTAGTATATTCTTACACAAGCACGTGGCGTAAACGTGACGTAATTCGTAAACACTTAATATTATAAAGGAGAAAGTATGTTTGTTACTCCTTTAAACTCATACGTCTGGAGTGATTTGGATGACATTTGGTATGTAGATAGCTTAGTATTATGAATTAACAGATAGGTGAGCTTTTATCCCGGTACATGCAGGTGAAGACGCGGAGTACGGCTAGTATTTTCATACTTTTAAGAATTTATTCATACTGATAGATGATGCTGATTGTGCTTGTTGCACACAATTTAACTTTATTGTATTAGAATGATAAATGATGTTAATTTTGCAAGTAGGTTTTCATAAACACTTTAGTACGTATTTAAAAAAAAAACTAGGTGAGGCCGGTGTTCCGTACTTGACTAATCTGAAAAGAAACAAACTCAGAGGTCTCTTTTAAGGGCAAGAAAAAAATCTTGGTCAACTTACATGACGTCCGTCCAGTCACGACAGGCCGGGGAGACGGCGCGTTAGTGTTCCACGCGCGCCTCAAAGAGATGCAGCAAAGCGGAGAGGCCTGCCAGGGCCACCGCCTACCGAAGTTGCGAAAGAGATGCGCCCCGGAACATAAAGGGGAATAGAAGGAACAGGAACGTGGGTTTTAGTTAGTACAAGTCTGACACTCCCCCCGCTCCACCCAGAGTGGGGGAAGTTATTTGATGAATTCCCATCCGCAAAAAAAAACCTGTGACCTCGGGTCTCTGATAATGGCATGCGATGTAATCCTCGTCTTAATTACGTGTAGTGTAATGTGCGGTTGTGGTCGCGATTAGCCTGCGGTCGCCACCGCACTCCGAAAACGTTCACCATTTCATTATTAAAACAGTTGTAATATGCATTTTTGCTTAATGTTTTTTGAGAAATTCTGTAGTTTGTTTAAGGAAAATGCAGATATGTGATACTTTTCTGATAAGAAAACGTTTTTTATTTCTTTATTAAAAAGGTCACCAACAGCTTCTGTATAAAAATATATTTAAAAAAAATATAGTATTGGACTTATACAGTTGCCAATTACAGGTTAATCAACATTTTTGCATAATTAGTAATAACAATAATTATTATGTATTTGTAATAAAAAAGATTGTAACGTTAATGTGAAAATAAGTCTAAATTGTAATAAAAAACACAAATACCATAAGAAATTAAGCGCCTTAAAGTTCATGACCCTAAAACTCTTTTTTTTTACTTTTTATTATTATATTTTGGTTTTAATTAACTTTTTTTGCCCTATGTTAAATATTATTATTTTGTCTTTTTTCTTATTTCTCTAATACAACGGGACACACTTAAAATAACCTTTTGTATTGTGTATTTTAATATATCTGTGTATTTTTTGTTGGAGATCATTGTCTTAAAAGGCAGTTTTTGCTAAATAAATGTATCACTCTTGATGCTCAAATTACACGAAATGATTGCCTTGTCAGCTGTATAATTTTATGAAACTAACTACACACGCCTACTATAATAATATAATAAATGCGAAAGATTGTGAGGATGAATGGATGTTTGTAACTGTTTTTTACAAAGACTAGAACGAATTTTAAAGAAATTTGTCACACAGACACTGTATAACCTGAATTAACACATAGGTTACTTTTGATCCCGGCACTATGTTCCCTTGGGATAAATTTCGAAGTCCATGCGAGCAAAGCCGCGGGCAACAACTAATATTTTTACATGTATTCATTGGTAGACGAATAGTTATCCTACGTATGCAATGTACGTATCTAACGGTAACCCTTCGTATGTCTTCACCCTGTTAAAAGCATATACTATGAACAAACAAACACAAAAAAGGTATTCTCAGATAATTATCTAGAGACACATTTCCGTGTGTAATTACACACTTAACTCCGAGTATAATCTGTAAGGCTTTAAACAGATTCAGCGATTATGCGTCCTTACGAGAAATCGCATGAATAATATGTAAGGGGTTATGTGTCGGGGAGGTTTATGAACGACACAGTAACTCCTCTTTGTTCTTTGAGAATTTTAATGTGTTTAACTTTCGCGGAATTTCTTTGAGCTTTATCTTTTGCCGGCCGCACATGTTAAAGGCCTAACGCTTTGTGCGATACAAAAGTTACTGCTCATTACACCAAAGTTGGACTTTCTACTTTCAAAGTTCTTTTTAGTTTTGTACGGCGTGTTTTATTTATTAGGATCCCATTAAGACTTGGTCATGAATTTCAAGCTTCATACTTATGATGTGATTTATTTTTAACCGACGAAAAAGGAAAAGAGGTTTACATTGCAACGTGTCTATACACGTTGCAATGTAAACCTCATTTCTCTTTTTTATTTAAAAATGAAAATTACTTTAATATTATAATAATTTTCATTTTGTTGTAAGTTAATTAATCTATAAACTAACTATAAAAGTTCATTAGCTAAAATATAAAGAAGAATCAAAGTTTAAACGTAATCAAACCAGCTATTAAGAGGAAACAGGGCCTGCAATTTCTCCGTACAAAATGTATTCTCCTGTTTTTTTCCCGAAGGATGCTTCTAGAACACATTTTTTTTTTCATGAAATCAAGGTCTGCTATCTTCTCGTTATTTCCTTTTTTAGAGCAACTTATAAGTAAAGAAAACACGACCATCCAAAAATTATAAAATAATCTCTTTTTTTACCCATGTGATTAAAGTGAGTTAGAGACTACAAAACAATATTCGTAAAGTTTAAAATAAAAGAAAATGATATTTATTTATTTATTTATTTATTTATTTATTTATAATAAGCACACCAACAGCACGGTTACATACAAAGAAATAGAAAATAACTAACATATAAAAACTGCATTTCGGTAACCATGCAAAAAACAGGTATGCATGACATATAACATGATAAATATTAGAGACAGGATTATATAACAAAAATTGTGTCAAATAGATCCAAAACTAGTACAATTAAAAACAAAAAACAATACAAGATAAACAAACACTCATGGTTCACACTGTTTATATAGGGAACGTCTGTACGTAGCGAAACTCATTGAGAAAACATCAATAGGGAAATCCGTCAAGTTGAACCGATCATTATATAGCCTTGCCATACGTGTCAGGGGACTATTAAAGGTGGTATTTAGGGTAGATTTAGGCAATTGAAAAATGCGATGATGTCGCTTGCTACGTAGGCTAGTCCTAAAGTTAAAAAAGGTAATATGATCCTAGTTAAACTCTTTCTTAATGTTAATGTCAAAAATATTCAAATAAAAATACAAAAGTCATTTAATCAAACTAGGCTAATGATCAGCACTTTTTGAACGTCTTTACACAAGACAGTCCTCCATAACGCCCACTCTTTGCCACTTCCTAGTATTTTAGCAAAAAGAATACGAAACGACAATTTTATTTAAATAAATGGAAATTATCGACCTGAGCGACAGCTGTCCCTATCGCACTGTACAGGCTCTGGTTTATGGAATAAGACAGTAATAGTTTCTTCGAATACCTATTTTTCTAATTCCTCTTAATCCTACTAATATTTTAAATGCGAAAGTTTGTGAGTATGGATGTATGTTTGATCCTCTTTCACGATAAAACTGCTGAACAGATCTTGATGAAATTTGGCACAGGGGTAGATTATAGTCTGAAATAACACTTAGGAAACTTTTTTATTCGATATCACGCGGGCGAAACCGCGGGCGCCTGCTAATTGAATTATATTCTCCACGTTAAAATAAGTCGCATCTTTGGCTAAAAGACGTGTTGTCCGAACAAACCCTTAATAGTAAAGTTCAAAGGTATGTACGACATTGAATGTCCTGCAGCCACGGCAGCTTAATCAGGTTTATAATTAATGTTGTTTCTAATTACATAAAATATCGTCGTTGTTTTCTACGACAGTAATTATACTTATTAATAGAACCGTTTAAAATGTGTTATATGTAAATTATTTAGAGAACGTAGTTGAGTAAATTTGTTTTGTGAGAAAAGGGCTTTTATGATTTTATCGTGTTTTAAATACCTTGCATTTCCTAAGGACGCGAAGTCGGTTAAAAGGAATTTAAAAAAATACGATTGACTGATAACATTAAATAATAACTAGCTGTGCCCAGCGGTTTCACCCGCTGCTCACGTAGGGGTATGAAAAATAGATGTTGGCCGATTCTCAGACCTACTGAATATGCATATAAAATTTTATAAGAATCGGCCGAGCCGTTTCGGAGGAGTATGGGAACGAAAACTGTGACACGAGAATTTTATATATTAGATGTTACCAGCCTATAACTGTCCTACTACTGGGCAAAGGCATCTCATACAGGCTGTTGATTTACCCCGTCAAAGATGACACGTACAATTTGGTGTGTCAGTGCTCTCTCAAGACTACGACACTTTACGACAGACAAACAGACTGGAGTGCTGCGCCAACAACCGTGACTCAGGACTGGCCTTTCCGGTGGACACTGTTTATACATCTACATCGACTGGAATGTATTTTCACGCCTGTTTTTTTAAGAAAAGGGTGACAGTTAGCATAGTATAAAGAGGGGAAGTACGATAACTTCATACAAACGCGTAGCGCGCGGCTTGTATGTGTGCGCCGTAGTATCTATGCGTCGCCGCACGCACACTAAACAAAATCTCGGCTCCTTTCGCGCTGCGCCAGTCGGGGCTAACACTGCACGAAGTTCGCGCGTCACGGCTTTTCGGCACCGCTAAACGAATAAAAAATGTCTGATAACCGCGGGAGAAAGTATTGCTGTGTGTTTGGGTGTCTTAATAATTCATCAATTCCAGAATTGTCTCAGTTCAAATTACCTATTGAACAGGAAAGGTAAGCTACTCACTTATTCTAGCATAATTCAATTTTTTACTTCATAATGAGATACCTACCTACCTACTGACTTCTTTTTGTTGTATTAGCATATTAGTTTTCTATCACACAGAGGAAGTAGAATAAAATAGAATAGAATATACTTTATTGCACACCAAAATCTACGAAACAAAACTGTTTTACAAAAAGATGTTAAATCTATGGTTACAATGGCGGTCTAATCGCTAAGAAGTACCGCGAGTTATCGCGAAGTAGGTAGGTAGGTAGGTCTACTTTCCCACTAGAATGTTTGTACTTTTGATCTGTCAACTGATTTACCGCTATTGCTTTGTTTACGTTTAGTTGTGCCGATTTCTCAGTATTGTAGGTATATTAACTAAGTACTTAACTACCCACAGTTATGAAATCGTAATTAAAAATAAGTTATTGACTAATTTTAAATTATATACAACATTATTTTTAGTATAATTATGCGAAACCTGAATATAGTTTGTTCAGAATAAGTAACTGAATCGATTCCAATAGTTTTTACACCATGTTATATTTTGTCCCAAAAATATTAATAAAAGGTTACGAGTTGGACACTTAGTAGGCATACGAAATCATACGGCGCGCAACAAGGTCACGGCAGGTCAAAGCGACAGTACCTACGTGCGGCGTAGTTTGTGCCGCTCCGTGGCCGTGTTTTTGTACGGACAGCCAGGTTAAATAACAAGCTTATAACTTAAAAGCTTATAACTTAAAAGTGACAACCCTATGACAGTAGGCAATTATATCGCGAATTGGGCCGGAGATAACCTACTTCCCCTCTATTTACTTTGCAGTTAGTATTGTTTTTTTGGTTTCGAGAAGCAGACTCTAAGGGCGAGTTCGATTAATGAAACTGAATGCACTGAACACTTTTAAACTGTAAGGGCTGTTATTGTCATCAATGCTACGGTTTTTTTTAAACGTTGCCCCACTCTAGGTATTTCTCCTGTATTGTGGGTGTGTTTACAAACATTTAAACTCACATACACAAACCTGTAGGTTATACAAGTGTTTGTTCCGTGCGGGGATCGAACCCGCGACACGCAGCGCAGCTTTTGATCGCTCAACCACTGCGCCAACCGTGTCGCCAAAATATTGAGACATTATTGCGTGAATTTGGCCATTCAGCTGTACTGCTCTAGCTCATCTATGCATGCTTTAAAATAAATTACTGAAGGATGAACTGAAGTAGATATACGTTTGGTACATGTACTCATCCTCATATCTGCGTCTCCCTTGCTCTTTTGGAGTCTAAACGAAAACAGTTGAATACAAGTACTTTTTTTTTTCGGGTGGGAAATCACCTAATGACTTCCCCCGCTCTGGGCGGAGCGGAGGGGCATGTCAGACTTTTGCTGACTAAAACCCACCCATATTCCCGCAACCCAATACGAGAACTTAACATGGAACGACTGACTATCTGACCTGCAAAACCTAATTGTCTACTGCATAACACATTATACTTAGGTTGGTAAACCTTACAATTTTAAATTGAGAGTTGTTATCCTGTTTTGGTTAAACACCATAGACAAGTATTGAACTTAAAGTTGTGTAGCTCCTGGGCTCTGCTTGTTTAATTTGGTATATATTTTTTTTTTAAGGATAAGAGATACATAGAATGTCTTTGGCTATATACCTTTATATTGTTTCTTAGTCTTATTTTTCGATAATCTCTGACATATTGAATTTAATAAAGGGTCTCAGAAACAAATAGTAAAAATTATAAAATCGATTGGTAATTTGTTACCACTTAATCTATGCACTATTTAAAATTTTAACGCTTCATCTCTTAACATTTTAGAAGTGGCTTAATTTATTAATACTAACCCACAAATTGTTCCCTTGACGAGAATATACGAGACAATATTAAACTTTGCTTGCATTCTGTTTGGCACCAAAAATCTATAATAAAGTACCAATTAGTTATAAAACCTTCAATGTAAAATTGTTTAAAAGGAAATTAAAAGAAATGCTCTGCACAAACAATATTATACTATAAATGTTTTTTTAAAGGATAAAAACTTATTAAAAAAATATTATTAATGCAGTGACATAATCCTAAACATTATATTATTATGTTTGGAAAATTAATATAATTTGTACGCCTATATTGGCTATAATAGTTTTTATTTCTATTGTAACAAGATATTTTTACACGTGTTTCAAACAAATAAAATAATGCTTTCTTTCTCCAAAGCTGTATGTCACCGACTAATTTTACGACCTTTTAATAGAAATCTTCGGAAAACACCAGAAAGTTTATAAATATTTTATGTGTTAAGGTGTGCCAAGCATGTATAAAGTGAAGAATGCATAGAGTTAGTTAGTCTTTGGTTAATGCTATAAATTAATGGTGAAGTTTTGCACTTTTGCAAACCAATCTCGGCGCTGACCTTTGATTAAGGTGTCGCTGAGTTAAAACGTCGCATATGTCTCTTTATAAAGCTTTTTTGGATCGGAAATCACCAAATTACACCTCTTGCTGTTGAGCGGAAGGGACTGTTCGATTTTACTGACCCATCCATTTTCCTACTTATGCCTTTACTGTTTCATGGCCACAGTATCTCTCCAACGAATCCGCAGACCCGGCTGCCCCTCCGGTTACTCTTTCTAATGCTGGATGTACATATTAACGTCTAGGCAGTGTGCTTTATTTACATATTAAATTGACCGTTCAATAAGGTAAGTAAAAAATATGGCCGATGTAGTGTTTGATAACAACTTGAGGAAAGTAGTTGACTTGCGCAAACGCAGGGAGTGCGTTGATGTCTTTTGTATGCAGTCACGCGTTCTATTACATCACACCGTTTATTTGTTTCGATCAATAGAATTTTATTTTTCTTAGTGGTTGCTACCAATTAGGTTTATACATTTTGGTTCGTTGTTGGTTTAAATGAAAATTTTGGTGGATAAAGATGACTTTTTTCTGGAGGCAAATTTTGTCTAAAGAATCTGCGCAAGAGCATCGAGCTCGTTGATGTCTTTTGTATGCAAGTGTGCTTTCTATCAGGGTAAAGTAATTTTTATTTTAATTACATAACATCACACCTGTAATCCTTGAAAGGTTAGGCAGAGATGAGCCTAATAGTGCACCCAAATTTTACCAGTTATGGTTAAGTCCCATGTAATGGGGCGTGCCTATTACCATCAACCGGGAACAAACAAACACTACTGAGAAGTTTATTAATCAATTATTATTTTATTAGTATGTATGTTTTTCAATATTGATATAGGTATGTATATTCACACTGCGTCTACGTGTCTTATTAATCTGTCCTATCGTAGGTCTGCTGGAAAAGATTTCTGAATGAATTAAGCAATTTTTCATGTACATACATAAATAAATAAAATAGTTGTCGATAAAATAAAGTCACGTTATGTCTTCTTCAAACTGTCATGATTCAGTAATGTCAGCATAGTTTGAAAGTAACTCATTATTTATGTGTATTACAAATATTGCAAATGATGTCTATTCACACGGTCTGCGTCAAGTCTTCGTGTCTAGTGCTGTCCTCAATATTTATTACAAAATCTGTAATATATCATGTTAAGAGCTTATTGAAAGGACACGATAAACGAGAACTATTTATTTGTCTGGTAATATCTTTATTATGTCTTTGGTGTAATTCCTAAATTATTTACGTTATGCAATAATCGTTCTTTTGCCTCGTGATAATATTAACGCAGAAGGCATATATTCGGCACATTAAATTTGATGTTTTTGAAGAAGACAAATTGCGGGCCGGCTGTGGACTCTAGAAAAGGACAGGTACATAGTACATTATTTATAAGAGTCCGTTACCGCACCGGTTCTTACGAATTCTAAGTGAGGTAAAAACTTGTGTAGTCAAGTAGACACGTGTATATTACCACTATTTTATTGCATTTCTCAGAAAACAGTACATACCTAACTTATCTCTAAAGAAAATATTTTAACAGTTTTTCAAACAATGAAAACTGTAATCGTACCTAACGTTTTTCGAAAACTACCAGGCGTGCAGAACTAGCAGAAAGTGTCAAAAGCGAGTTCAACGTATTTTCAATTACAAAAGTTTGCACATAAACTTGATGAAAAGCGGAGGGAGCGTGTGTATCAAATTGGCGCTGCTCTAGGGTCATTGACCAGATAATCTAGCCGTCTAGCAACCTACCAATAATAACTATTTTCCTTCCTACATTCAAACGCTCAGCTAATGCTTTTGACCTTGAGTTTTTGTTCTTTACATAAAAACGTTGAGTCAATATCGATTAATTTTTCAACTGCCAGAGGTAACGCCTGTTGTTCAATTAAAATAAACTAAATAAATTTCGCATGAATGAACGCAATTGAAAATGATTTCGTGTGACGTGCAACTGAAGTTTCTTAAACCTGTTAGCAAACTTTATTTTTCTGCAATATCATCTTGTTAATTTCATGACTACAATGTACAAGATTTGTTATGCAAATTGGGTTATAACTTTGATCACCACCCTTTTTCTATTAATTCCAATCCTCTGCGAAGAATGAATAGAATATAGGTATTATTAAAATCACTTAATTAATTATTTTTTTCACTCGACGCACCTCCTACCTCCTTAACAGGTTTCAAGATATTAAATGGGAAACATCCAGAGAAATCCTTTCGCTGAAGCAGGTCATCAAGGTATTCATAGGTTTGAACAGGCGGACTATCTGTCTCACAGTATGTGGCTCGGAGCTAACGATCCTATTGCTCGTAGATATTGTTCGGAAATTGCTCATCTTGTTACAGTGGTGTGAAAATGAATTTAAGTTTAAGAAAAACTCTAGGTTTATAACTTTGCTGAAATTTCATTTTAAATTTTGTCAAAATATTAAATGACTTAAAGGCAACATGAATGATCTAGTTACAAAGTCATCATCATCATTCTCCTACCCTTATGTCAAATTATTTGTGGTCGACGCTTCATGTCTTCATAAATACTTCTCTACTTTCACCTCCTTTTGAGCCATATCATATTTCACACAGTCCATCCATAGTTACTTTGAATTTCCAATACTCTTATAACTATCCACATTTATCGAAAAAAAAAACTCATTCATTGTGACGTCCATACCGCTATTAGCCAATTAATTTAAGCACTTAAAACCCCTAGTACCCAACAAAATGATCAAACCAAAAAAATCTAAATAATCATAAAAGAATTCATTAAATTCAAACTTCGAATTTAAACTTAAACTAATTATTTAAAATCACTATCGCAAAACCAAATTTAAAATGAGTTTGAAACAAAACAATGTCAAAATCCACGTCAAATAAATGATGAACTTTTGAAACTGAACTTTTCAGTTTCAAAAGTGTCAAATTTTATTAAAACCAAAACCCAGCTTCCATAGACAATTACTCTATTGTCGTTGGTTTAAGCACTCGAACTAAATCGCATTAGTTTGGAATTTAGATGGCTTTGTCTAAACTCTAAATTCCTGTTCGGCTCACTCTGGAATGCTATTTCCGAGCTTACCTAACCAAATACTGGACTTAGTTGGTTACGAACAGGTTTGCGTTTGAACTAATTTGTTTCATAATGACTATTAGTGAAGCTAGTTTTGCAGCTTATAGTCGGATTTTGTCTAGCTTGCTGTGGGTCAAATATTCGTAATAATACTTGATTTTACTACGAAGATATACAAAGGACCATGGGGGATTTTGTATGGACCCCGTCCCCACCCTTCAACAGTCTTGGGATGCGTCTCGATTTGTTCACTGGGACCCAGAAAAGTCTAAAGTACCAGTGTTAGTTTCAAAATCAATTGGGTTTATGAAAAAAAAAAAAAAAACTACAAACAAAAAGCATATTTTCACGTTAACAAATGACGATTTTATACAAAAAAAAATACTTGGTTCTCAAACGAAAGTCTTTTAATAATAATAACAGTATTCAGTTAATTAATATACATTTTAACTTATTAGTAAGTACATCGAAATGCATGTCAAACGATAAACTACTAACTTTTTTTTTGCGGATGGGAAATCTTCAAATAACTTCCCCCGCTCTGGGCGGAGCGGGGGGCAGTGTCAGACTTGTACTGACTAAAACCCACCCATGTTCCTTATATTGCCTCAGTATCTCTTTCGAAAAACCCGCAACCCCGGCAGGCGGTGACTCTGGCAGGCCCCTTTGTTTTGCTGACATTTCTTTGAGGCGCGCGTGAAACACTAACGCGCCGTCGACACGGTTTGTCGTCAATAGACGGACGGACGGTAAACTACCCATTGCTCACCGTCCACAGGCCCGCATCTACTGTGGCCGGGAGTCGTCTCGCGGCGCCCGACGTCCGGGGAGTCTCCCGCGGTGGCTGGGTTGGTTTGAGGTTCTCTCCCTCAAACGACCCGACGCCGATGCGAACCCCTCCTGCCGTCAGCTAGGATCCCGACGGTGGCGCATTCCCGCAGCCATGAAAGACAATGGCTTCGGATTTGTGCAATGCCACCTCGAGACCCAGTTGCTGGATCCTCTCCGCGACCATCGCAACCCTGCGGGTCATTACTTCGGCTGCCGCCCGGTGCGACCTCCCCCCTGTACCAGGACAAGCGTGTTGTGACGCTGCTAGGGATACACTACTAGCTTAAGTTAAGCTCTGATTTTTATATTGCGAGTTCATCTATTAAAATACTATTATGCATTTGTGCTGGTGCGATTTTTAAATAAAACGTTGCCCTACACTAGGAATTCTCCTGTATCGTGGGTGCGTTTACAAACATTTAAACTCACATACACAAACACCCAGACCCGAAAAAAACTATCTGCAGGTCATACAAATATTTGTTCCGTGCGGAAATCGAACCCGCGACACGCAGCGCAGCAGTCGATCGCTCAGCCACTGCGCCAACCGTGCCGTCATTATGTCGCCCTTACCCCATGCACCATACAATGGATATAATGTGCCTACAACTTTTCATAGTGCGATTGTATAGGCAATCGCACTGATCGTAGGCAATCGTAAGCTTAATATGAAAGTTCCTTTTTTTTTGCTGTCCGGGGAAAATCTTCAAAAGGTGAAGGCCCCCTCTGTGCAACGCCTGTTAAGGCACATCCCTGGGGCGACTACACATAGGTCACCCCTGAGCCTCGCTGTGCATGTATGCACGACAGCACGTGACCACGGTGCTGCCGGTCATCTCTGAGGTCTCTCACTGAACGCTCAGAGTCCCCACTCTGAACGACCGTGACCCCAAAGTCCCACCTGCTTTAAGTGTTACAGGTGGGGTTTCGGCGTGTTAAGTGGCGAGACGGTTGCTTCCTCAACTTTTTCTCCTACAGCGATCTGACCTCTCACGATCCCGTTCGGCAGCCTCCTTCTGGACCATCACTGTCTCGTAGAACGAGGTTACGCCTATCCAGTTGTCAGAGTTCGCCAGCATAGCCCCAAATACGGTTGGCAGAGACAGATCTTGCCCGATCCTAGCGACTAGGACCCTTCGTTCCAAGTTCCACGCAGGGAATGCCCTGCGTGGGACTTGGAACGAAGGGTCCTACGCATACGTTCGTACGTTCGTTAGCATACGTTCGAGAAGTGCCTCAAACGTATGCTGTGCAGAGTCCAAACCGCCTCCACAATGATGACAGCTTGCCGTGGCCTCTCTTCCAATCCTATTCAGGTACTCACCGAAGCAACCGTGCCCGGTAAGCACCTGAGTTAGTCTAAAGGACATGCGCTCCCCTTTTTTCAGCCATGCTTCGAAGTGTGGCAGGACGGTTTCGACAACACGCTTCTGTGAATATTGCGGCTGTTGCAGCTGCTCACGCCACTACTCTAGCGCGCGTCGCCGTTCCTGCCGCCTCAGCCTTGCCACAGTGATTCCTGGCAGATTATCACTACTATGGCGGATGGCGCACATTCGGCTGTAAATCTCGGACGGACGCCTGACAGCCTATTTGACCAAACAGGCGCCCCATAAAGAAACATCGACTGCACAACCCTCGCGTATAGGCGGCGAACTTCTTCTCGTGGCCCCCCAAGATTGGGCAACAGTCTGTGCAAAGCGCATACTACCTTTCCACCTCGGGGCATTGGAAGTGCTCTTCGAATCCCCACCGACCGTCCAAAGTCAGGCCAAGGTACTTAATGTATCGTCCCACTTGAACTTGCGCATCTCCAACTCTGACTGATAAGCTGGGTGGCTCTCTGGTCCTTGGCAGCTTATGGAACCAAAGCGCCTCAGTTTTATGTGGCGCTATCTCTAGACCCACTTCACGGATCGACGCCACGACCTTTTCTAGTCCCAGCTATGCAAGCTGAATAGTCTCTTCAGCAGTGTCCCACCAGGGAGTCATCCGCGTAGCAAACGATATTAACGCCAACGGGGAGATCAGTACGCGGAACCACATCGTAAGAGAGGTCCTAAAACAGATCCCTGCGGAACTCCGCACTTAATCTTCCTGCGATGAACGCTACCATCGTACGTTTTCTTTAAAATAATTGAAAACATTATTATGATAGCCATATTTTAACCCTATTTATCGCACACTAAGGAAATGTGTCAGTCAAATAGAATAAAATATATAAAAAACAATATATCATAAAACCTAAGCCCCACGTATTTGACATATGTCGCCATAGTAAAAAGTTCTCTACTCTGGTAGATCTTTCAAATGACACGTGTTTCTAATCTGTTGGTGGGTGGGGACGTTTCTTCCCATGGTCCTTTTGGATGTAAAAATGGTTATTCATTTGGAATATACCTTTTTTTTGGATTACGACTTTAAAGAAATTTCTATTAAACAAGGGGTTCACATTTCCTTGGATTATTCAGGAATGTACGAGTATCTAGTGTTCAAGTCGAGTCTACCTTAAATATTTACAAAATTTGTTACATATTTTATTGTGAAAATTTGTCAAACACAGAAAGAGTTCTTAGACTCCTTTGTCTAAACTACTACTGTGAATTCGACTCTGAAATGAAAATTATGGTACACCACCATTTAAATTATTTTATAATTATTTTTCGATTTTATATGCTTTTGTGTTGTTTTTATTTTATTATCAAATTAATGTTATTACGATGTTTAATTAATTGTTTTTTTTTAATTTTTTTTGCTGACTAATTTTTCTTCTTATATTTCTGTATTAAGATTTATATTCTGAAATAAACGATTTATTATTATTTATTGAAATGCTCCATAGACCGTTCAATTCAATTCATTTATTCAAGAACAATTTACTTTGTGTATTGTAGAATATTAAAAACAAAACCTTAAAAAAATAAGTGGAACAAAATATTAGGTTTACCATTTTAATATAATGGATATTTTGATATAAACATTAATGGCAATAACGTTGCAATAAAACAAACAAATACGGACGTTACGTAACGTTAAAAAATAATAATATGGTTTCACATAATATGTTATTGAAATCCTATTTCAGATTATAGTGCAAATTTACGTTAAAGTGATATTGATAAGTTTATAGACTCTATTTATGGTCAACCGGGAGTTTATGGTTCAGCTTATTATTACTTCAAGCCGAAATTGAGATTAAAACGTTACGACTGCTCTAAGGGAAGTTTCTGTCCGTCTGGGACCATAATTTTTCATGGGCTTTCTACATTGTTTTATTCTCAGTATTTAACATTGCAGGGGGGCCTGCCAGGGCCACCGCCTGCCGGGGTTGTTCGAAAGAGATACCGCGGCCCCGGAACATAAAGGGCAATAGAAGGATCACGGGTGGGTTTTAGTCAGTACAAGTCTGACACTGCCCCCCGCTCCGCCCAGAGCGGGGGAAGTTATTTGATGACTTTCCGTCCGCAAAAAAGTATTTAATATTTAATCGGAATAAATTTGTATTTACTAATATGACTTTCTCTTACCTCTTATTATCTTCAAGATGTGAAATAGCTACTTAAACGTTATTTTTTTGGTTTTATGTTTGCTATTATGAAATAATCAAAATCAATCAAAATATTTTTATTTTACATAGGCCTACATGGGCACTTATAAAACGTCGAGAAAAGGTGCACAGTTCGGGTTGGTCGTTTCCTATGGAGAAGAACCGGCAAGAAACTCCATGGTTACTCTTTTAAAATCTTTTGGTTTTACAATGTTGTTGTTACAGCGTTAGTACTTAAGTATGAGAGGACAGAGTAGGCCCGACAATTTATAAGTTATTGCTTACTTTACAAAACGTAAAATAAAGTCATACGTTAACAAAAGTTAACAAGCGTTTAAGATTCTACAAGGCTAACCAATGATGAAATGATGGGAAAGCTATCATTAATTTGGTGCTCAAACTCCTAATACAAGCAAACCATTGGCACCAACATTTCACATAACACTTTATTTGCCTCGAATTAATCCTTTCCGTGGTTTCGCTGCTGGATAAAAAAACGACACCGATCGGCCGGAGAAATACCACGATAACTTCGAAGTTCGAAAACATACCAACAGTCTAAACTAAACCTTACTTTCTCATGTTTAAGGTGTATGTAAAGATAATATGTACGATGTATGTATGTGTGTGTATTGTAACATGTAACGTCTGCGGGGAAGGGGAGGGGGTACAGTGGGGCACAGGAATGCGGTCTTCTGAGATACCCTGTACTATACACTATTGATAGATGTACGTATTATATAGGTGCCGGCGACTCGGAAAACTTTGGACTGGACAATGGGTAATCCATTATCATAATTGATAATGGTATATAATTGGGTTGTGGAGGTCAGATAGACTGTCGTTTTATGTAAAATACTGGTATTCTGCAAAGTTCGGTTAGACTGGAAGCCGATAGGGAAAAGGTTAGATAGGTAACATTGGATTTAGGCATTTGAATTTGAATTTGGTGTGAGGTGAGAGATTGAGATTTAATTGTGCTTATTATGTTTTGAGACAGTGTAATTTTTTTTTGTTATTTTCGTTGTTGATATTGTATTTTGTTATTTGGTCTTAAGTCATTTTAAAATTGTAATTTGTAAAAACCAGCTGTATCTGCTGACTCTACAGGATAATATGTCTATGTAGAGTGAACTCGAAGCTGGAATTAGTCTCTTAGTTTGGAATTTAATCTAATAAAGTTCTGTAGTTTATATTAAAATAATCAAACTTAAACAATAACAGTAAATCATTCTCGGACTACATGCGTCTTCCAAACTTGATGTTAGTTTAGGAGAGGCAATATCTCTTGTTCGACACACCTAGACGAACAAACAAACAAAACCTCTATATTTGCCCAAGTTCCTTGTGTACATACGCGAACTGTCCACCCAAGTAGTAAAAGAAAGCCTGCGGCAACCACTGGGTGGTTTTTTGGCTTGTCGGCCCATTTCGAGGGGTCGATGACCCGCTTGAAACAATTGCCCACCGTAATTTATGTCTTGAGAATATTTTTAATGATGCCTTCGCATTTCGGAGTTAATGTGTTGTACTCGTGTCGCGAAATTCTGTTTCATCTTTCTTTTTTGTATTGGTTTCAGACTGGTTGGTTATATTGGGTTGTAAAAACCACGTTGTTGTCTAGTTTGACACTGTAAAAGATGTAATTTTTAGAAACCCTCAAAGGCTACATATATGTATAAGTAAGTATAGGTAAGTCTCATTTGTGCAACTTTTTTTTAATAATCTTTTCCCCACACATGACATTTTTCCTGTATCGTGGGTGTGCTTGTAAAAATTCAAACAAACACGCATGAGCAGCCAGATTATATGAATATATAAAGTAGTTAAAAGTTTAGTAGTAGTACTTTCCTACACGCTATCTCAAACGATTATGTCCCATCCTGATCTGGAAAACTGCTGCTCTTAGTTTTGCAAGGTTTCCACAAAAACGAAAATAACACGAGTTTCATGTGTGAAGAATAGATAAATCAAGACATTTAATACGAAGTTAGTGCCAGTTATACAAACAATGACACTAATATTATTCGCAAAAAATTGTGTATGTTTGTTACTGCCACACGCTGAAACGGCTTATCGGGTTTGTATGAAATTCGATACGTAGATAGCTTATACCCTGAACTAACGCAAAAGCGGCAGGCGTAGACAGCCCGGAACACAAAGGGCAAAAGAAGGGATATGTGTTGGTTAGAACAGAACGGGAGGAGCTATTTGTTATTTTACATTTGAAAAAGAAAAAAAACACGTCTTGTACATTTGTTGGTATGATATGATTCGGCCAATTTACATAAATGTATTTAAATCATACCAGATCAGGCTAATCCGCAAATAAGCCAAGCAGAATAATTCTCGAATTACACACTGCCTTAACTTCAAATATTCCAGTAAGACAAAAAAAAATAAGTCTAAGTTATGCATGACGTCACAGGCCAGGTCTGTGTCGTGACTGAACGACGGGAGGCGCAGGCGCAGCTATCGCATCGCATTCACGAAATATCTAGCATTCGCTTAACTAGCCACGAACTTACTGAATTTAGCTTAAAAAGATTGATTTGATACTCTTAATAAGGAGCTCAGGATTTTACTTTGGATTTGAGTAGATATATTTAGAAGTTTAAATGAAACTCGTTTGTAAATAAACAGCTTGTACTGACTAAGTTGTTTTTAAAACTGCTAATTGTTAATGAGTTATGCAACGATTTTACAATACAATACAGGATACGCTATTTATTTAATTGTTTTTAGTTTATTTAATTGTTACTATGTATATAGTTAGTTTAATTTCAGATAAATAGTCGATAGGTATTGATTAAAAAAAGTACAAATATTGATGTTTTGAATAGAAAACAAATAAGTTTCAAATGATAAAATAAATAAATAAAATATAACTTAAAATGTGTAATATTTAGGCTTCTCTCAAAATTCTGCTAAAATCAAAACATGGTCTAAATTCATTCTTTAATAATATTTCCTTTGATTACATATATTTTTTATTAAATTAAATTAAATTTTGATGGAACAGCATTTTTTTAAAAATTATTTTTGAGACGTTAAAGTAGATTTTGTATGGTTTATAAAGTTCATTTCTTGATACAAAGTTTTGGCTAATCCGTTGCTCTTATCGGGATAGTTAAAAGTTGAATAAAACGAGTTTTACATGGGTATAAAAATACTTAAAGACAAAGTTGTTTAAAACTTGATTTCTTGTTGTGCTAAGACCTAAGTCCTCTGACTCATTCGAGAATTAGGTATAAAGTTAGGTATTCAATTGTTTATTTAATTCAAACGGCCATTGAGACATGATGTCACGGTGGTGAGGTAATAATGTAGTAGGTATCTTTGGGAATTATTAACTGCTAGGTAGGTTGTATCTGTCTTGTTGGTAGTGGTCGCAGGTTCGATTTCCCGGTCAGGTAGTGTTGTTGGATTTTTCCAACAGGAATTGTTGCAGTAGTAGTTAAAGTCTGGAGTTGAGCTTGTTTGATAACTCGCCCTGGTGAAATGTAGGAGGGTATAGATGACAACCGGGACCGATGGCCTTAAGTGCTTTTCATGATTTTCCTTTTTAATAATATTCTAATTTAAAAGTGTGTCCATGGAATTTCTTGCCCATTCTTCTCCATAGAGATGCTTTGAAATCGGCAACAGTACTTTCACAGTTACTATACCTTGTGATTGGGACTGTAGCTACATTTTATTGTTGTCATTGTTTCGATAGTTCAAAAGTGGTTGAAACTGGCCTACTTGAAACAACTACTTATTTTGAACTAGCTTTTGCCTGCGGCTTCGCTCGCGTTAAATTCGGGGTAACACAGTTCCCCTTGCGCCTTATTGATTTGTAATAGCAACGCTAAGTTTCCCCTTTTCTTCCCTCTTTCTCCCTCACATCCCACTTTTTTCAAAAAAGTTAGTCTATCTCCGTCTCCTGGTTCCCAACTATCTCTGTACCAAAATAAATTAAAATCGGTTTAGCCATTAAAGCGTGGAGAGGTAACAAATAAACAAACTCACTTTCATTTTATAATATTAGTAAGGATTTGAATCTCGGTTTAAAATAATTTTAAATTAATTTTTTTGACACAAACATAAGTTAAATTAATACAGATATACAGGACGTTTCATAATTTTCTTAATGATATATTGAAGGCATCTGTGTCTGAACTAGATAAAAATATCTGTATCTCAGACATCAGCGTTTTTCTTTGGCCATTACATTAATAATTCATTTGGACATTTAAAGTAAACTTAGACTTAGAAGAAGAAAATGGGTTGTCTGTCCACGGATCGGTTAAGCGCGGTTTATCCTGTAGGCCGACCTGGTGTTAATTCCAAATAGATAGAGGCATAATGTAAGGGAATAGTACAGTACCAAATATCTCTACTTCTAGAACGGGTTCCGTACAATATCGCCCAAGACGACATCTTAACATCTAACACGTCATCACACACATTTGTCAGTTTGTTGAAACTGTTCACACTGCTTATTTACCAATGTCTACATACACGATATTTCTATGCTGTGTCTGTAAACCTGTCACGGGAGTAACGACCTTTTGTTAGGCAGATATAGTGTTCAGTATTACTTTTGAGGGTGTCTTTGTGTGTTTTTCTCGTTGTATCTGTATCGTTTAGTTGGTACTAAGGTTTGTTTTCTGTATTATTGCTAGTCTCAACGTAATCTTCTCGTTTGTTAGAGCAATTTTATCGTTCCCTAATGTTTTACTAATTTATTTATTTATTTATTTATTTAAACTTCATGTACAATAGTGGTACATAGGCGGACTTAATGCCATAAGGCATTCTCTACCAGTCAACCTTTGGGTAAAATACGACAACATTGTGATAGGGTACAAAAATATTTATATCTAAAACTATTTGTTTTCGAAAACATTATAAATATTTATACGGATACTAATACACATATACATATCAAATAAACTAATAAATACAATTAAAAAATAAATAAAAACGAGAACTTTAACAGTAATTACTATGACTTTTAATTGGTAGACGGACCTAAATAGTGGCTACGAACTTTTCTTTTAAAGGTAAGTTTACTTTCAGCTTTTTTAATGCCAAAGGGTAGCGCGTTCCAGAGCTTTATTGTTGAAATTGCGTATGATTTGGACATAAAACCGGTGCGGTGTAATGGAATTTGGAGGAGTAGATTTTCAGAAGCCCGAAGTTTACGACTGTGAGAACTGCCCAACACTTTAAAATAAGTTTTTAAATAATCAGGAGCATACGGATCATTCAAGATAGAGTACAACATACAGAGAGATCTGAGGGACCTCCTGAGTCTTATAGGCAGCCATTTAAGCTGAGTACGGAAGGAAGAGATGTGATCATATTTACGAAGGCCAAACACAAAGCGAATGCAATTATTAAGAAGACGATCCAATTTATTGAGAAGTTCCTGGGATAGATCAGAATAACAAACGTCACCATAGTCGATAATGGGAAGCACAAGAGACTGTACCAAAATGAGTTTAGTGCTAGATGGGAGAAAGTGCTTAAATCTATAGAGAGACCGCAGCGAGAGAGTGACTTTCTGGCTTACTTGAGCCACGTGCTTATTCCAGCTGAAACAGTCGTCAATGTACAAACCTAAGTCTTTAACGTGAGGTGAGAAAGAAATAATAGAATTCTGATACATCAGTGGTGCAAGTTGACTAATGTTCACATTTCTCAAATAGTGCGAGCTACCAATGAGGATGGCCTGACATTTCCCAACGTTAACAGAAACCCCAAATTTGCCAGACCATTCCTCAATAGTTCGGAGATCAGCATTAAGGGATGAAATGCATTCATCAAGGTTCGCAATATCTGATTGAGCGTATAGTTGCAAGTCATCAGCGTACAGATGGTAAGAACATTTGAGGATAGCAGTAATGGAGTTAATAAATAAAGAAAATAAGAGAGGAGAGAGTATACCGCCTTGTGGAACACCAGTCATCAGGTCGCACCAGTCAGAGTAATCCTGATCAACACGCACCGCCTGCTGGCGACCACGAAGATAAGAAGAAAACCAATTACGTGACAAAGAAGACACCCCAATTTGAGACAGTATGGCCAGGAGAATGTCGTGATCAACGGTGTTAAAAGCATTGGAAAAATCTATTAAAACTAACACCGTTAACCTAGAATTCTCCAAGCCATCTCGAATATCTTCTGTAACTTTAAGCAAAGCTGTGGCTGTGCTGTGGCCAGGCCGAAAACCGGATTGGGAACTGGATAAAAGATTATTCTTAAAAACGAAAGAGGATAATTGTTTAAGAGCAACTGCTTCAAGGATCTTAGACAGGAAAGGGAGAATGGAGATGGGTCTAAAGTGATTAGCTAAACTGGGACTAGAAATTTTAGGAAGAGGGATAATGTAAGCCTTACGCCAAACCGCAGGAAACACACCATATTGCAGAGATGAATTGACGATGTAAGTAATAACTGGGATTAAGTTTTCAATCATAAAAGATAACATAGTACGACTGACCCCATCACAGCCCACAGCCTTAGATTTAATTGAAGTAAAAAATTTAAAGACCTCATGGTTAGTCACGGGGGAGAAAGAAAAGGAGTCAGGAGGAAGCATTGGCTTGGAAGCAATTTCCTGAATAGTATTATCCTTAATACCAACCGCAAGTGCAGCAGACGTTGAAAAATGTTTGTTAAGAGCATTTAAAGGCAAATTAAGAGGAACAGCACTAGAAGGGGACTTTGTGAAACCAAGCGACTTAAGAAACTTCCAAATATCAGCCGGCGAAGAATTAAGGACATTTTCACAAATGTATCGGCGTTTAGATGTTCTTACCATCTGGTTGCAACGATTTCTAGCCAACTTGTACAGGTCCCAGTACTCCCCACTGCGGTCCCGCCTATATCTTCTAAACGCCCGGTCGCGTCGTCTCATTGCCATCCGAACTCCAGGGGTTATCCAAGGAGCTGGGGGGCGCTTAACGCGAACAGCCCTCAGTGGCGCATGCGTGTCAATAAGCTGGAGAACATTCCTGTTAAAGGTGTCCACCATCTGATCCACTGATGATGACTGGGAAATATCGTCCCAATCAAGAGCCTGCGCATCGGTATCAAGTTTGTCCTTATCCAGTCTTACAAAATTCCGTATCATGACAATAGCAGGCCTCTGCTTAGGGGGTTTCATTTTGTAAGCTAGATAGATGAGATCATGTCTGGATAAACCAGGCGCAGCGACCTGCCCATGGTTTGCCACGAGATCCACAGAAGACACAAACATGAGATCGAGCCAGGAATCGCTCGAGTCCAGGTTATGATGAGTCGGACCAAGATTAAGGACAGATAGACTCGACGACTCCAAGATCGCATTCAGCCTACGTGTTCTTGCATTATCTTTCAAAAGGTCAGTGTTAAAATCACCCATGACTATGAGATGTTTGTATTCTGAGGAAAGAGATTCAAAGAGAGATTCTAGAGAAGAGAAGTAATCAATAGCAGGAGGGCAGTAAACAACTCCTAGAACGGACTTAACCCCTTTGACAATGATTTCAATAAATAAGTACTCAGGGTTGCCATTATAAACTAATTGTGAGATTATTTGATGTAGTGTGTTATTTAGTAGAGAACTCGATGTCTACACGGAATAAATATTGGTATCATACATTCGAGGAGAAAAGTCCGAGTGTCGGTCAACGATAAAAAAAAAATATATTTGTTGTGATTTCCCATCCGTAAAAAAAAAGACCTACCACATGCCACATATAAAATTTCGTAAAAATCAGTCAAGCCGTTTCGGAGGAGTATGGCAACTAAAACTGTGACACGAGAATTTGATGTGTTTGAAAGAAAGATATTCCACAAGAAATTACTTCTTTAAAAATTCTTCTTTACTTCTTTAAAAATTACTGCTTTAGCAAAATCATAATCCTTACTAATATTATAAAAGCGAAAGTGACTTTGTTTGTTACGTCTTCACGCCTAAATGGCAAAACCAATTTTGATAAGTTCTGGTACAGAGATAGTTCAAAAAAAGATTGAGATATTAGGGAGAAAGAGGGGAGAAAAGGGAAAACTTAGCATTGCTATTACAATAAATAAGGCGCTAGGGCAAAAACTATAGGTAGCAGGTCACCTGCAAATCAGGAAAGGGGAACTGTGTTACCCCGAATTTAACGCGAGCGAAGCCGCGGGCAAAAGCTAGTATCCTATAAAAGATCAAATAGCAAGGCATCGAGGTATTGCTTTAGAAAAATTATACCGTAATCGCAGGACAGGACTTAACAGAGAGATTAGTTCGCAGTGCCCTCACCTGTACTGTAGGACCTATTCCCATCTCACAAAAGCTAATCTTTTACGAGGTGGCAGTCCTAAAGCTCAGACCACACAACAGAACAAATATCAACTTCTAGCTGCCACATAAGGTGTAAAATCCCTGACAATGGATTCACGCAAACGTTACTAGTCAGTCTCAACTAGGGTTACTATTCATTCGTATACGTTCGGACATGTTCGGGTTTTTGATATTAAACCTGCTGCCCTACCACGACGTCTTAAAACAGAACTTATTCCACTGAGGGAAAGAGACAGAGCTATACAGGGTGTCTAGCACCATCTCTTTCTCACACAGGAATAAGAACTGCTATAAGATGTCATGGTATCCCTTCTGGACTTTGTTCAACCTTGTCATTTGTCCAGATTTTTTATCATAAAGGATATTATCAGAAAAACAACCATAAATATTCATTGTTAACGCTTTAGGTGTCATGGCTCTGCAGTTTCTTCCGGCCACCTCAATCGAGATCGTCTGTCTACCTAGTCTGTTGTCTCCCCACATCCCTCCGTCCCGTCCGTGGTCAACACTCAAGCAGTTTTTTCTCCTATCGTCTATCCAGTCTACGGCATTTTATAGCATACTAGCTTTCGCCCGCGTTAAATTTGGGATAAAACAGTTCCCCTTTCCTAGTTTACAGGTACCTGCTACCTGTAATTTTTGCCCTAGCGCCTAATTTATTGTAATAGCAATGCTTTCCCTTTTCTTCCCTCTTTCTCCCTCATATATCAATATTCAACAAAAAAATTGCTTATGTCCGTCTTCAGGGTCCCAACTATTTCTATACCAAATTTCATTAAAATCGGTTTAGCCATTTTGGCGTGAAGACTTAACAAACAAACAAACTCACTTTCGCTTTTATAATATTAGTAAGGATTTCATATTTCGGTGTTTTTTGTCCATCATAAAGGAAAATGCCCATATATATCTCTCTCTTTTTAAAAGGCATACGTTTTGATCGTTGTAAATGGGAGCCCTAGTCACAATGTCGTGTGACCGTAAAACAAATGTGTAACACTAACAACTAGACAGAGTTGTGAATGACGCTCAACGACACAAACAGCATGTGTGTTTGTGTGTTTTAGTCCTAAATCATATAGATTCCGAGTTCGAAGAAGATTGCTCGCCTCTCGTATGCTGTATAATTTAAAATCCTTACTAATATTATAAAAACTAAAGTGAGTTTGTTACGTCTTCACGCCTAAATGGCTAAACCGATTTTGATGAATTATGGTACAGAGATAGTTGGGACCCTGGAGGCGAACATAGGCTATTTTTTTTAAGTGTGAAATGAGGGAGAAAAGGGAAAACTTAGTTTTTCTATTACAACAAACAAGGCGCAAGGGCAAAAACTACAGGTAGCAGGTACCTGCAAAGCAGGAAAGGGGAACAGTGTTACCCCGAATTTAACGCGAGTGAAGCCGCGGGTAAAAACTAGTTAAATCTATAAAAGAACGAAATGTTAAAAATTTCGTTCGATCGTTATTCGTTTAAAAATATAATGCATTAGAACATACTTCATTGCTAAACAAAATTGAAACACAATTGTTTTACAGAAATTGCTAATTCTATGGTTACAATGGCGAATTACAATGGCTTATCTTATCTGTATCCCGATTAGGTTTGACAAAGTTAACGTGATTCGTAGATAGAATGTCTTGGCCGACAACCTACTGTTGTTTATGGCTGGTTTGGTTTAGAGGTTAGGCAAAAGCTACTAATTTGCGTTGTTAACTTTTTGATAAAATAATGTTTTAGAGGCCAGAGAACAAGTTTCATCAGTATATCTTATTCATACATACTTTACGATTACTCGCCATCAGAGATTACCTTTTATAAAAGACTAGCTTTCGCCCGCGGCTTCGCTCGCGTTAAATTCGGTATAACACACCAAGCAGACCTGCAGTTTTTTTTCTTGCGCCTGACTGATTTGTAATAGCAACGCTAAGTTTTCCCTTTTCTTCCCTCTTTCTCCCTCACATCCCACTTTTTTTTCAAAAAAGTTAGCCTATGTCCGTCTCCTGGTTCCCAACTATCTCTGTACCAAAATTCATCAAAATCGGTTTAGCCATTAAAGCGTGAAGAGGTAACAAACAAACAAACTCACTTTCGCTTTTATAATATTATAGTAAGGAAGTAAGGATTTCAGCAAATTGTATTCTTAAGTTTTTTTTTTCACAACAATTATACATTGATTGGAAAGCGGTACTATTTGACACGGCTCGTATCGTTAGGTGGTTTCTCTCTCTGGAACCCTGACTACTGGTAGCTTGAACTCTGTTCCCGATACCGGTGGGCTACTATTTTTTGTACGTTTTGTTTTTGTATGTTTTTGACGTGATAACGTCTTTAAAATCGTTTTAGTCGGGTGACATGTTCAGAAACTTGTGTCACACCAAAACCTCACGAGCGCGATCGATCGATCGATCCTGAACAAAATTACCCAGATTGGAAACAGATAAATTTACGTGAAGATTGTAACTGATCGTATTGTATGTATGTATGTATGTATGCATAAATGTTTGTATAAATGTATGTTTGTATGAATGTATGTATGAAGAAAAATGTATATCATAGTCGAATAAGTAAACTTGTCATTTTACACCCGAAATTTATCATCAAAAGTGTGAATAAAACGATAGATGTAATTTAAAATTTTAAAAAATAGTTATCTTCATTAATTCCTTACTTCCCAAAAACTTATATCACCAATAAGACGTTATCACGTAAACATCTCGATCGTAAACCTACTTTACAAACAACCAATTTTTTTTTATTAAGAAATATTAATAAAAAAAATGAAAAATGAAAAAAATTAATAATTACAATTATATTAAAAGTTTTCTGAATTAGGTTTAGAAATATCATTTCCAGTTTTGTTTGTGAAATTCATCCGAATTACTATATACTACAAAAGAATACAGCTACTCAACCTGTTTATGTCTATTGACGGCATTTATGTGTTCCCGTAAAAGTAAATACAAAATCAACAGTTTTATCGATTTCTCTAATAGCCGATATGTCAACCCTATCTCGAAGTAACGCGTTATCGCGAGCACACCCGCGGTATAAATGTTAGCTTCTCACCGAGATACGGTACTCTACACACTACTATAAATTACTCTGTGTAAGTGTAGATAGACCTTAAATCGTTGCTGTAAATCTGAATGTCAGTCTTATATGGTGTTTCTTCGCTGTGCAAATTGGGTACTTTCTTGAGCCTCGGGTAGATATGTTGAGGCCTTAAATGAGGGTACGGAGTCTGCTGGCTTTTATTATGATAACGAAAATATTTGGGTTTCTTGTATTATGTATATCCAGCCAATATTTTAGTTTTACTACCTAATTCAGCTGAATCGGCAGATGAAATTTTGGCACAGAGTTATAAATTTAGGGTCTGTGTGACCCAAGATTATGCGCAAGTTTTATACCAACAATCTAGAGTATTTCAGTCGATACACAATACATGACCCGTCCGTGACTTTACTACGAGAACACAAACTCACGCACCGAGGGTTCCGTACAAACTTGCGACATAAACAGCCATATCTTTTGACTGCGGAGACTTAGAGGGTTGATTTTATTCACAGCATAATACGGCCACTATTGTCTTGAGTGTATGGTTTTAATTTTAACTTGATACCTCCACGTGTTCCCGAGATAAAGGGTCTTGACAGACATACAGACAGACGGACAACAAAGTGATCCAATAAGGATTCCATGTTTTCCTTTTGAAATATGGAATTCTAAAGAAGAATACGGGCACGTAAAATGAGCCGGCAAATGAAGCTGCATGTACTAAATAATAGGTATACCTCAACTTAACTCTAAGAAGGTAACAAGCTTGATGTTATGCAAGGCTCGATGTCACCTGCCGCGGGAGACGCCCCGGGCGTCGGGCGCCGCGAGACGACTCCCGGCCACCGTAGATGCGGGCTTGTGGACGGTGAGCAATGGGTAGCTCACCGTCCGTCCGTCTATTGACGACAGGCCGTGTCGACGGCGCGTTTGTGTTTCACGCGCGCCTCAAAGAGATGTCAGCAAAGCAGAGGAGCTTGCCAGGGCCTCCGCCTGCCGGGTTTGCGGGTTGTTCGAAAGAGATACCGCGGCCCCGGAACGCAAAGGGCAATAGAAGGAACATGGGTAGGTTTTAGTCAGTAAAAGTCTGACACTCCCCCCCCCGCTCCGCTTAGAGCAGGGAAAGGGGCAAGTTATTTGATGATTTCCCACACCAAAAAAAAAGGCTCAATGTTTTACAACCAGCAAAAATGTTCAAATCAAAACCATGTTTTTTCATCACTGTTTACTTATAATTCCAAGCCCTTTCGGCTTTTATATTACATTACCATCGCATTCAACCCTCCACTGACCAAGGTTTCCTTTCATCGCTTAATAACCCTCTAAGAGCCATAGCGTCGAGAGCAAACCGGCCTACGTCATGCCAGCTAATTGATGACTCGAGACTTCGGGAACCATCGGGCACCGCTCGAGTATCATCGTAATTCCATAATAGGATGGGACTTTCTTTAAAACGCTGTAAATCTTAGCTCAGGAACATGGGTATAGGAAGTAATATAGGATAGTCTAATAATAAAATAAAGAATAGTTTAGTAAGTATAAGAATAGTATTTGTTTTATTTTCTACTAGCTTCTGCCTGCGACTTCATCCGCGTGGCATAGTTACTTTAGGCTAAGGCTAACTTTTACCCGCGTGATGATCGATAAATAAAACTTTCTCTCCCCTTTTCATCCCTCTTTCTCCCCTTTTCTCACTTTTTTTAGCCTATGACTCGCATTTGACGTAATAACTGCGAAGGTTTTTGATCACCGAGTTCTGTCTCTGATATTAATTTTTGAAACTGTCGCTGTTCTGTTTCTTCGTAACAATCAATTAAACGTTCCTTGATGTTTTTGTATTTATCTGTAGTCGGTGGTGAAGTGATTAGGTCACTAACTTGTAGTATTTCTTCCTTGGATAACTTTGCTATTACTGTACAGTATTTGTATTCGTCTCCTTGCTTCTGTGGTGCTAATATGGCTTCTAGTTGCGTGAACCATAATCTTGGTTGGTCTTTCCAAAATTCCGGAATGCGGGGTAAAACCGAGGTGCCAGCAGTTACTTCAAGTGTTCCTTGCTGATTTATGTTCGCCTTGCACGGTGATTGTGCCATGTTTCTTGCTGCGTATTCGTTCGTCGGGGTCACCAATTTGCCAAACTTCTTGGCAGTATATGATTAGGTATAAATGAGACAAAAGATGTAGTATAGTCTGGTTATAATTATCCAAAGGTGCATCTTATATACTAACGACTTCGTGTTGATAACAGATAGTAGAAACATTTAATTGATATTGAACGTGCGATAAAGAACATAAGATTGCGATGTAGATTGTAGATACAGCACAAAGATATTGTACTGTAACACCCGTCTCCAGGGTCCCAACTATCTCTGTACCAAAATTCATCAAAATCTTTTAGGCCATTTAGGCGTGAAGACGTAACAAACAATGTTAGTAAGGATTAATGTTAATTTGTTGATTTAGATATTATTGTATTTTAAAATGTGACTGTCTTTCGACATAATTTGTACACCCAGCCATGGTCAAACATGTTGAGCCGGAAAATTGTTTATGACACCAATAATAAGCAGCACAACATGTTTTTTTTCTAATATTTGTAAAATATACTTTATTGCTCACCAAAATTTTAACACAACTTTTTTACAGAAATGGCTGATTCTATGGTTACAATGGCGGTCTTATCGCTGACGGCGATATCTTCAAGACAACCTTTGTATGGACTGTACGAATTTAATAAAATAACGCAGGGTAGTATACGGTGTACCTTCTGCTAACCCAACAAAAACAATAAAAACGATTTAAATCAAATTATTTAGTCAAATAATCTAATTTATAACTTTTTATGTTTCAGAAGCATCTCTGTGCGTGAACCGGTTTTTATATTTATAAAACGGGTTAACCTTTATTCCAGAGTTTTTCACTTAACCCTAATACATAACCTCATTAAAACGAGTACCTTTGTTCAAATGTGCAGCTGCTTGAGGGAATTATCGTGCTCTATTGTGTGAAACTGTGAAGGTGGTGGCTTAGTGGTAATAGAGCAACTTACGAGTGCTGCGGGTTCGAAACCGGATGAGTACTTTATGTAAAGTAATGTAGCTAAACGTAGATCTCTCTATCTATTCCAGTTTTGAAATCGGTTAAAATACATTAACTTTAGATTCACCTGTCTAAAACATACTGAAATAAATCAAATGCATAAAGGTCCCATATTGTAGATATTTATGATCTGTGACAGAGGTCCCCTAAGACTAATGAGATATGCTGGGTTCCGTGTCGGGGGCATAGGCCACAATGTGGCTGTGCGATCATTCAATATACAACATTAAATGCATATTAAATGAATGTTTGCAAGTTAGCTTTATGCAAGCAAATCGAGTGCCTTCTCTTGGTCTATAAAATTGTTTGAGGTATTGCATATCCATATTGGTATTTATGTTTTAAGACTTGTTGAAACCAAGGCAATTAAAAACCAAGCAAATTTAATACATTAAAAGGGGCATTTAAAAATCTTTCAATTATAAAAATGAAAGCTGTTTAAATGGTTTTCTCATTTAAAATAATACTTCACTATTTGCCGAAATATTCTCATATTTATAAAGATGCAGTTATAATAAATTATTTAGTTCAGTGCCAAATGAGACTTTTAATATGTAAACCACTTAGGTTAAATCCTCCGAGTTATACCAACACCTACCATAAACATAGCATAATTAGCTTTTGTCATACCGTGCCAAGATACCGTTCGGCCTCATACAGAACCAATTTAGTTGATTTGTTGATTGACACTCGACTAAGACCCCCATTCGGCCTCGTCGTTTTTTTTTATTTATATATTTTTTTTGTTTTGTTGTTCTTTTATTAATGAATTTTGTTTTAATACATTTGCATTCATTTATATTTATTTTTATTTTACTGTGTAATCTTATGTATGTATTGTATAATTTGTATTATGGGAACATTTCCTGAAATAAATGAATTTATTATTATTGTTTTGTCCTGTGCGAATTTAATAAAACATTTTAACAGTTTTACTTTCTTTTAATATTCCTACTCTTGGTGTTAAATGAAACCTACTGTCTGAGAAAGAGTGGGCCCACACTCAGCAAGCATGGTGGATTACATGCTTGCTGAGTGTGGGTTGGTAGACACACGCCTTTAAACATAACTAGTTGATGCCCGCGGTTTCACCGGTCTCTTTCAATCGGTTGGTAATTGTCTTATGGGATCGTACTATTGAAATAAAAAGTATGTTTTATGTGTTAATCTAGGTAACAAACTACCTGTATGTCATCCAAATTTCACTTGGCCGTTTGAGCGTGAAGGAGTAACAAACATACACGTACAAACTTTTGCCTGTATAATATTAGTGTGATTCGATCACAAATGAACACATTACCCTCCTTTGCGGTGCGCAGTCGGGTTAAAAGTAAGTAGAAAATAAATGACTGTTGAGAAGTTAGCTTGAAGCAAGATGATCCAATTTGTTTTCCGCCAGAGAAATTCTCACACTGTAACATTAAGTAGAAACTTTTAAAACGTAAGTAGATTTAAAGGGTTAATTCGAATTGAGCACGCCATTACATCATTACGCGCAGTTCGAACAAACAAGCCACTTAAACCACAAGTCGGTCCTTTTCAATTAATGCTGACCCTTATATACGAGTGAGTTTTAAACATGGAGAATGAGCAATTGGAGAGCTGTATTTTTCTGCCCTACTGTATGTTTGACCTGGCAATTTTTTTTAAACTTTGCCCCACACTTGGATTTTTTCCTGTGTCGTGGGTGTGTTTACAAACATTGAAACTCACATACACATACAGCCAAACCTTGAAACAACTATCTGCAGGTCATACAAATATTTGTTCCGTGCGGGAATCAAATCCGCGACACGCAGCGCAGCAGTCGATCGCTCAGCTACTGCGCCAATCGTGCCGTCAAATTAATTATTATCAATTATCGCTCACTTCCTATTTTCTTTAAGTTGAAATCAGGCAACGTATTTTAAGAAGCAGAGAGCCGTCAGTGCTTTGAATCTCTTTCCAAATAAACTAAAGGACCTGGATGCTAGAAAAGCTATCCCAAATTTTGCTGTCCGCTCATTTATGATATTTCTTTGGCGATCTACTATCTATGTTATATTTCATAGGCTTTCGTGTGATGGCTATATCAACTGAAGGTTAGTGGTAATGTAGTCGAGAAATGTGTTTACAAAGAAAACTTGTTATGTCGAGAACTCCCAAATTATGTGCCTTAGGAAACAGAGACGAATAACTATCTAGTGTTGACACTCCATTCACTAGTTATTGTGCGTTCATAGATATGATAATATTTTAAATTTATACTTGGAATTTAGTTTGTAAAGAAATGGTCAAGTAGTAGAGGATAATTTGATTTTTGTATTATTCTATTTGTTTTAGTGCACGTCAGTTCATTGGGTTGTTTTATTTTATATTTTGTAATCTAATTACTGTTTTGTTTATTTGTTATTTAATTAATTGTTTAAAATATTTATGTATGCTGTCTTGAATTGCGTACGTTTTGTTCACGGGTGGACCACTTCAAACCAGCGCTATGCGGTGGGCTCCCATAGCACAGCATCATGCTGAGTGGTGATCTACATGTCCCCGTCGCGGCGGGAAAGCTATTTTTTTTAAATTTAATATGTATTTATAAATGTTTGTAATGCTTCGTATGTTCAAACCTTTTTGTTTTTGTTATTTTGTGCTCGTGGTAATGGCGACTAATATTTTTCCTTTTTTTATTTCTTTATAGAATATTTGTTAAATAAAGTGTTTTCAACTTTTTTTGTAAAACTACGTCGAGTAAGTTGCGAACACTAAAAACGAACTATCCGAACATGGGTTAATATGAACATAGGTTAAGATCTTAAAGATCTCCCCCCACAGACATAACGGTTGTCCATCAACAGTCTCCAAGATGTCAAAGTCCTCATCAAATTCAGCGCATTAGTAAGTAATTGCTATAATCGATATAATCTCTCCTCTCTACATTGTATCGGTAATCTGAGTCCAACCTTATTAGCAAGAACAGGCTTCGCTTGTAACCGATGATCACAGCTGATTAAATTAAAGGCAACACAATATGCAGAAATGCATGTTAGAAATGAATTTTGTATTAGGTAGGTTAGGTAGAAAATAAAAACCAGCCAAGTTCGAGTCGGTCTTGCGCACCTAAGGTTTCGTACAATCTTACGACATAAACGGCCATATCTATTGACTGCGTAGACTTAGAGGGTTGTTGATGATGATCGCAGCTCCATGAGACCACAGACTTGAATTTCAACTCATTAACTCCATGCGTTCTCGAGATAAAGGGTTTTGACAGACATACTGACAACAAAGTGATCCTACAAGGGTTATGTTTTTCTTTTTGTGGTACAGAACCGTAAAAGTGACGAGTGGCGTGCTTTCGAGACACGGAGGAAACTCGGTATGAAATGGGTGGTCACCCATCCGAAGCCTAGCCCAGGCAAGTGTGGCTTATCTTTAAGATCGATGCCAGCAGCTGATATTATTTAGCCACGAGCAAATCAGTGGAGATTATAATTATGCATCTTAATATAGCCCCTTCATTGCCCAAAATGCAATTAAAATGAAGTGTTTAAAATGTATTACGCGCACTTTAATGCAGAACTTAGAATTAAAAACTTAAGAAACTGCTTTCAGTACTTAATTGTTCTTTCCGTTTCTCATTCAACGTCATTTTCATTCCACTATTTTCTTTAATTGCAGCAATTTTACTATTTCTGTTGTGCAGATAAGAAACCGGTCAAGTGCGAGTCAGACTCGCGCACCAAGGGTTCCGTACAAACTTGCAACATAAACGACCATATCTTTTGACTGCGTAGACTTGCGAGGGTTGATTTTTTTTTTCACAGCACAAAAGGACCATGGATTTGAGTAGTTCCACGCGTTCCCTAGATAAAGGGTCTTGACAGACAGACGGGCAACAAAATGGATTCCATTTTTACGGATGATTCTGTTTATGCTTGTTGCAAATAATTTAACTTAAATAATAAAAACTAATTGTATTTTCTATTACAAAATTGACCTATTTACGTTAAACTTAAACCTGAGGAGCTCGTGGCTAAATAATAGCGGCCGCTCAGGTCAATCTTTTGGTTAAGCCGCGCTTGCCTAGGTTGGTCTGTGGATGGGTGACCACCTGTTACATACCGAGTTTCTTCCGTGCCTCGGAAAGCACGTAAATCTGTTGGTCCCGGCTGCCATTTGTAGATCTTTGACAGTCGTTAGAGATAGTCAGTGCCCTGAAAGTCTCACAACCAGTCTTACCAAGAGGTATCGTATTACCCAGTTTAGTACTGGGTAATACGATACTTGGGTTATGGAGGTCAGATAGCAGTCGCTCCATGTAAAATACTGGTATTCAGCTGCATAAGTAAGACTGGAAGCCGACCCCAACATAGTTGGGAAAAGGCTAGGCAGATGATGATTACGTTAAACTTACACCGCGAACTCGTATTAAGGCCTCTGTTTCAACCCGTCAACAACATAAACACAAGATTCTGAATACGATTATTATGGTAGCTCATTCTAAAGCCCACCACAGCTTGACTCATGGTCTAGTGTTGGGACAAGAGATCTTTTCGAAGAGTATACAAGCTTTTACGATACATCTGTTATCACAAATTAATTTAAGTTGTCAAAAGAAAATTGTAGTAATATAACTAGACGGGATCGGGACTATTACTTCTTAATACAGGCTATTTCATAGCTTAGCAAGAAGAACAGCACGTCACCCACCTGATTGTCAGAAATCTATAACAACCCACTTTGTGAAACCTGTACAACAATCTGTTTTTATATAAATAAAGAATATTATATTATTATAATTGACCCAACAGTGGTTGAAGTCAATTGCAATCCAAAATATTCTTTCACCTCTGTACATACTAGGTCTTTTGAAAGATAAACTACTTCTTTGCAACTTATTTACGCATCTGTTCTACAGAACACTAGCATATCTATATCTATGTGCCTTCTATCAACACCATACAAAGTAAACGAGCCGTTATTACAACGCAATAAAGCTCACATTAATACCATTACGCTCATATAATGAAGCAGACAGATTTCTCGCTGACAGGAGCGATGATAAATTAATGTATGATAAATGAATTTATAGTTCTACAGACAAAGAATGGGCAATTTATTATGTCTGGAATTCAGGTCGATATTATTTTACGAAATTGTATTAATATTGTTTTATTAAATTGAATAGAACTCGCGATATCGCGATTTAAGTGTGAAGAAATCTTGCGTTCTTTTAAATTAGTCTACATAATGCAGGACCTCTTATATGGACCAAAAACGAAATTGGACTAGTCGGTAATGTGTATTTTTTTTAGTGAAATAAATATAACTATAACGACTTACCTAACTTGCATACCCTTGCCACCATAAACTATTTTTATTTTTAATGATGTGGCTTTTTAATATTCTGCCTCGTTTTTTACCCTAGGAGACGGATTGTGAAAAGAAAGGAAGGGCATGAAATGATATCATTAACAGCATAACGTGTACGTAATGATCTTCAAAACTATAGCTTGATGATTATTAATAGTACCTAAAGTCCTATCTCGGGTTTCAGAAGGTGGGTAAGTTAGCTGCGTGAATACTGATACTTAAAGGTATCGGCAGATTAGAGGTATCGGGACCCAGATTGTATAGTATAGCCACTTTAAGTCTCCAGTTTAAGGTGGTGTTGCTTGTCAAGAAAAAAATCATCGAAATGTCATTATTGGTTTTTCCACCCGTACATATATAAGTTCGTGGTAGTTTAGTTTATTTGAGAGCTTCTCTCAAAAAGAAAAGCTATATTGATAAATTTATCACTTAGTTCCAGCCTGTCCCTTTGCTGTCACCCCCCAGCGGCTAACCCAAAGCCCGCACCCCACAGGGATTCCCTTAACGTGTAGTCGCTTAATATTTAAGTTTTTTGCCCTGGCTGAAGCTCTTGCCGTCAAGACACCCACAGAATTGACCGGTTAAGCAGACGACGACCTCATAGGTTGAACTACGAAATGCCATTAAAAAAAAAAGAATGTACCATAGATTAAATATCTGGCTTTTTCTGATACCTGCTACAAAAAGACTCCTTGTTAGTCGTCACGATAGCATTAAGTATACAAGTCGCGATTATAACCTCAAATTTATTACAGAGAACGTCTCGACTGAACCTGATATACTGGGCCTATGACACAATGGATATTATAAATAGTAAACTTAGATATAAATAGATATTCAATGAGATCCGAGCCACAATAACTAGCATTTGGCAGCATCGCCCGTAGCCGGCGCAATCTAGGCCTCGGACAGAATAGAAACTTAACGATGTCAGCAGTAACTACACGATAGGGCTGCGTTCAGTATTACGAACTAGATTTATCTTGATTTTCTATCCTACTTAATATTATAAATGCGAAAGTTTATGAGGATGCATGTAAGTATGTTTGTAACTCTTTCACGCAAAAACTACTGAATGGATTTTGATGAAACTTCACAATAATATAGCTTACATATCAGAACAGCACATAGCCTACAATTTATAAAGATATATTGTATATTCTAGCACCACACGAGTGAAACCGCGGGGCGCAGCTAGTCTAATATAAGTAGATACACATTTCTTTACGATATAACATCTAAGCTGTAATCCCTAAAGGTTGAGGCACACAGGTGAACGTAATATCATCCTCATCAATTCTCCTGCCCTTATTCCAAGTTATTTGGGATTGGCGCAGCATGTGCTCTTCTCCCATTCTCCTTTTTTCATTCGTCATTTCATTGGACAGCAAATCATCGTATACCTTCACACAGTTCATTCAAAATTTTCTTCTCAACATTTACCTCATTTGGTGAAACTAATAGTACACACATATTTTTTATTTAGCTAGTTATGTTTAAGTACCATGTAAAAGAGGCGAGCCTATTGCCAGTAACCGTGCACAAAACCAAGCTCCAAGATTGCTATTTCAGGAATTCCTGATGGAAAAGCGCAATGACATTTAGCCCAACCTGGGGATCAAACCTAGAACTCTGTTCTCAACAGTCGCACTTATCCACTAGACTAACGAGTTCAAGTTGTCATATCCTTAACCTTAACCTTTTATCAACTAGGTTGTGGTCACCTTCCAGTCTAACCAGATGCAGCTTTTGTAAAGAGTGGTTATGAGATTTTCGGGGTTCTAACTTTATAACGTTATCAAAGATCTAAGGAGGACAACCGGGACCAACAGCACTGAGAGAGGGAAAGAGAAGTCTGTAATTACAAGTCGATACCTACTTTCTAAACCAATTTTCATCATGAGGACAAAACAAAAGACCCAACAACCCTATCGAACAATGGCAGTCGAACGCAACGGGGGAGTATTGAGCAGTGAATAGACTCTGATATCGTATTGAGTACAGCTAGGGCTGAACAATACTTGTATTTATATCGGTACTTTGGATTGATTGCAACTGTGTTTTACGATATTAATGTCGTATCGAATGACTTCGATCGAAAAATATAAATTTATCTGATCGTACTTATACAAAACTCCAGGAATTCTTAAAAATCCTTCTTTAAAAAAAAATGGTTTATTTCAATTACATAGTACTTTAAGATACATGTTTTGGAGATCACCTTTTAAGCAAGGGAGATGCTTGTGTTAGAAAAAAAATTTGCTAGAAAATACAATTATTGACCATTTGCGTTTAAGATCCACAGATTCCGATACCAGTACTTTTGTATCGATCCGAAATCATGTCATATCGATAACATAAAGAATCGGATTGTGCATCACTAGTACCACACTTGGCCACCATTGTGACTCGTTTCAATTAGATGTCTTGTATCAATTTAGATCGTTGATTAGATTAGTCCTAGGGCCCTTATTTGTAGCTATAATAAGATACATAGGTAATTAACGTGCTTTGCTAATTAAACTTATGGTGTTCTTAGAAACTTTTGTGCGATGTTTAAGCAGGGTTGGTTGTATATACAATTAACGCAGAAAAAAGGCAGAGGGCATTCCAAAAGGACCAAGAGTTTTTCGGAACCTCCATTGGTTTTAAAAGAGTGTCCATGGAGTTTGTTTCCCATTCTTCTCCATAGAGATCGACGCTTTGAAATGGGCAACTACAGTGCTTTCACAAGTTATTATGCATTGTGTCTCGGACTGTAGCTTCATTCTTTGTTTCTTGACATTTAATAGTGCTTGTAAGTCTAATTGAAATAAATGCTGTGAGTTTCAGTTTGAAAATGGAACACGGAAAATGCTAGGCTGATGATGATGGTTTTAAAATTATCAATAGTAATTAATTTAAGTATACGAAATAGTATACGTGGTTAATTTTATTATCAATATTGTTTAACATAAGTAAAAGATCATTACAAGTGTTTGTTTTCAAAGTTGTATGGAATAGTTATAGCACGGCGTTAAAGCCTACATTCTAAGGTAACTGTGAGAAAAAACAATTAAATTCCCATGAATATTGTCACCATATATGTACTCAAAACCACATGAGCTTTTAATCTTTGAACATACGTCAAAATCACGTACAGCCTACTAATTTCACGTTAGTGTGTGTAAACCACAAACGTGAAATTAATAGCATCACCACGCTATCTGTAGTGCCTGTGGTTGTCAGACTTTCAGGACACTGACTACCTGTAACGACTCTACGAAATAAAATACCCCAAATTTCGCAGTCTCATGATTTTCTCGATGATTCACAAATACAATTATTTTAAGAAAGAAAATAATATTTTGATTTTGGAGATCACCGAGTCATCATCATAATTTTTCTATCCTTGTCCCATTCTATTTGCAATCGGTGCAACACGATTTCCTTCTTCCATTCACCCCTATCAGACGTCACGGCATCATTTACTCCTGTTTTTAGGGTTCCGTAGTCAACTAGGAACCCTTATAGTTTCGCCATGTCTGTCTGTCCGTCCGTCCGTCCGTCCTCGCTTAATCTCTGTGACCGTTAGCACTAGAAAGCTGAAATTTGGTACCAATATGTATATCAATCACGCCGACAAAGTGGTAAAATAAAAATTGGAAAAGAATGTTTTATTAGGGTAGCCACCCTATATGTAAAGTGGGAAGTGATTTTTTTTTTAATTTCAACCCTAACGTGTGATATATTGTTGGAAAGGTATTTAAAAATGAATAGGGGTTTACTAAAATCATTTTTTGATAATGTCAATAATTTCGGAAATAATCGCTCCAAAAGTAAAAAACAATGTGTCCCTCCCCCTCTAACTTTTGAACCACAAGTTTAGAAAATATGAAAAAAATCTGAAAAGTAGAACTTTATAAGGACTTTCTATGAAAATAATTTTGAACTTGATTGGGACAACAGTTTTTGTACAAAAAAGACAAAAAGTTGTACAAAATAATTTTTGTAGTATAATCGTAGCAAGCATTTTTTTTAACTTCGTTTACATATTTTATTATCCTGAACGTATCTTTTTTCAAACAAAAAAATAAACTACGGAACCCTACACTGAGCGTGGCCCGACACGCTCTTGGCCGGTTTTTTTTATTTGGAGATCACTGAGTGTGAGTTAAATTTAAAAAAATCCCCCAACTTCTTTAACCGAAATCTCCTTATATATTGAAACATTGTTTCTAAGAAAACCTTTCAGCGTGAATCAATTGGCAGCAATGGAGGCAAGTACAAAGCTATGTCAACGGATTGGCGCGCTGACTGCTGTCCTACTAACTATAAGTGGGAGTCATTGTTCTCAAGTCTTCTTGTTACGTTTGATACTTCAGTTGCATAGTCTAGTCACCCAGGTATTGTCTAGGCAATTGTTGGTACTTTCGTGATAATGGTTTGTTACGCAATGATTGATGCTGTTTTGTTTTTCTGTAAAATCTAGGAAAAGTCGAATTATAAACTGCCTACGCAAAAGAAATAAACCGGTAGTTAATTCACAAACTGCCTTATGTTTTCATGACTAACATCCACCGTTGATAATCTTAACCTTATGAACGTCATATTTTTTTTAAAAAAACGTTGGCCCACAATAGGAATTGAAAAATTCTCCTGTATCGTGGGTGCGTTTACAAACATTTAAACTCACATTCACAAAAAGCCAGACCCGGAACAACTATCTGTATGCCATACAAATATTTGTTCCGTGCGGGGATCGAACCCGCGACACGCAGCGCGGCAGCCGATTGCTCAGCCACTGCGCCCACCGTGTCGTCATTGTCACATATATGTGACAAGCAAGTGCGTGCTTAGGACTCCAACGACACAAATATGTGTTAAAAATTTAGGTGATATGTTAGTGGCTTGGCGTGCTCATGCGCTTATGATCAGATTTTCAAAAGGTTAAGACCTTGAACAGGAGCATTATATGCCGGAAATATGTTGCATTAATTATAAGCAATGCCATTACATGTCGTCACATCACATCTTTGTAAGTACCAAAGGTGACTATTGAAAATTGAGATATGAGCGATGAATGTTTTGTCTCAGGATAAGATTGCGTCTTGATTGTTACTTTATGTGAAAACATTACAAATTCTGATCTTACGCGTTTATTAATAATGCATTTTCTAATTTCGTTGTAGTGCACCAAGTGGCAATTGTCTATGGACTTACCCTTTAAGACAGTCTTCTAGTTAATATTAACCGCCCAATTTGCACTAAAACTAAGTCCATACATTAAAATTATATTTCTAGCTAGGTAGCAAAGCAGAATACCTAAGTACTGTCATTATAATGAAGTGGCTATTTTAATGCACAAAAGATAATCAAGCGTGCTAATGACGATGACTATTCCCTTCAAGTAAAGTGGACAACCAATTTGCTGGGTTGAAGCTTTAGAGCAATGCCACACAGGCATTGCGTTGGCGCCGCGCAATGATATAGACGCATTGATTACCACATGAGCGCTGCAATGTCGCAATGTAATGCAACTTACCCCAACGTTTTATTACTGTAGAAATACTAACCCGCGCTATAACTCCGTCGTCTCACCGCAGCACTCCTCTCTCCGTCTTCTTGGACCTTTGTCCGTTGCGCATGCTTTCCGTCACTCGTCGTTTCAACGCACTGAAAGAAAGAAAGAAGTAATAAAATAGATTTATTTGGCACCTGCCACAAGTGCACACAACATTAAATAAAGAAAGAAAACATAAAATTAATAAAAAAAAACTTAACACTAAACACAAAAAGGAGATAATAGGCCCAGTTCGGCAACTAGTGTCCGACGCTGTGTGGTATGACGCTCAAATTTAAATGTAGAACTATGGAGCCTCACTGCTCAAGCGTCGCTTCGTCAACGAAACGCATTGGCAACGCTCGTGTTACATCGCTCTTAGGTCCTGTTTACGGCCACAAGCAGTGCGACTCGACTTGCGTCTTTCGCTTCATAAGTCCTGTCGCGTCGTGGTGACTCCGTAGTATGCTCTGAGTAACTTCTTTCATCGGTTTTCTCAGTCTCTTTCGAGATACGTGCAGCTTGTGGCCGAGGCATAAATACGATCATAAAATCATTTTGAATAATAGGTTCGCCATTAACATTGCTCAATAAGTGGATTGACTTGCGAAAGGCGCATTGCAAAGATCATTTTCGTCAGGAAATGGGATTGAATTACTGATTGATGTTCATTTGTTCAATCTCAATGCAGATCACTCAATTATTGGAATCATTCTCTTGTGAAATGCTGGGAGAATGTCTTCGTGGATTATTGGTATTAAGAAGTTTTTGCTGGTAAAGGCTTAGATGTACAATAAAAATAGTGGTTTTATTGCGGTTTCAGTTAGTCGTATCATAACTATTCCGAGGCTGTTTAGATGCTCACACAAAGTGAAACTATCATAGCGAAAATATCGTTTTACGATAGTAAAAATATGTTGAATTGACATAAGCTGTCGAAAAGTCAAATTAATGTCAGTGTTGTTGGAATTCGTTGTGTGAACGCGAATGATAAGAAATAAAATAAAATAAAGGTACCTACTAACTAAGCAGGCGTTGTCAATACGATCATCAATGCATTGTCGTTCTTTGTTTGAATATAAGATAATTCAAGATTCTATAAGTGAAGATACTTCTAGATTTGTTTAGAGAAAATACATTCTAGATTCGTTCGTTTTGTATTTTAATTGTTATCATCTAGAATTCTAAAAAGTTGAGCAATCCTTTCACGGGTCCTATTTATAATTTGAAACGGTAAAATTCCTCATTAACTCCTTGTAACCAAAACGTTAATTGTTCATAAATCAATAATTTTGAAAATATTTGAGTACCGTGGGATACTCGCTAATTAATCGCTGTGAGTAACCGATGTTGACTTTAACTGCTCGCATTAAACTTTTAACGGCTTTTTCGTCGAAATGAAAATTGAACTCAAAATTTTCTGTTCCCGATGTAGTGGCGATCATTTTGAAAATAAATGCACTACTTCAGTTGAGGCACTCGTGCTTTTTTGCTTTTATTTTGTCGAGAATACTTTTTGATGGGATAATAGCGTTTGATAACACATTATGAATATGTAAATAGCTGTTTAAGTTGGTTTTTTAGGGTTGCGTCTCAAAAGGAAAAAAACGGAACTCTTAAGGCTGGTACAGACTGCTGTAATCTAATATAAAAGGAGCATTTCATACATAAGTGTGGACGCAACGCGCGCACAAACCGAGCATGTACGTACTCGACAAATGGCGGATCGCGGCGCTCACGTGTTGAAATGCTCTGTTCGTGCGCGTAGTGTGCACGGTTCGTGCGCGCAAGGCGTCTACACTAAGGTAATTCAGTTACATTGCATGATACATTGCGACAATATGGACGGCAAATTCTTTCATTGCGTGTTACATTGCATGTTACGTTACAGCAGTCTGTACCCGCCTTTATAAGATCACTTTGTTGTCCGTCTGTCTTTCTTTCTTTATCTTTAAAAAAAAACGTTGCCCCCACACTAGGAATTTCCCCTGTATCGTGGGTGCGTTTACAAACATTTATACTCACATACAAAAACAGGCAGAACCGAAACAACTATCTGCAGGTCATACAAATATTTGTTCCGTGCGGGGATCGAACCCGCAACACGCAGCGCAACAGTCGATACGACATGTCTGTCTGTCAAGACCCTTTTCTCAAGCACGCGTGGAGGTAACAAATTCAAATTAAAACCATATACTTAAGTTTGTGGTTCCTAGGAGCAGTGAAAAAATCAATCCTCTAAGTCTGCGCAGTTAAAAGATACGGCTGTTTATGTTGCATGTTAGTACGAAACCTTCGGTACGCGTATCCGACTCGCATTTGGCCGTTTTTTTTTTAAATTTGCAAAGATTAGCCAGAAAGAATTTGATGCCCAATCAATTTATCTAATGACAGTCATTGTTCCAAATTGTCTGGTAACATGATGTTTACTCCAGGACATTGTATATAGGGTTTATTTTACGACCTTATTTACGATTATGATGATGATCTAAACCATCTAGAGAATGATAAATAGATTATGATATACAGCATTACCTCTGTGTGTGTAGGTAGTATATATATATATATTTTTTTTTTTAAAACGTTGCCCCACACTAGGAATTTCTCCTGTATCGTGGGTGCGTTTACAAACATTTAAGCTCACATACACAAACAGCCAGACCCGAAACAACTATCTGCAGGAAAAACAAAATAAATAAAATAGCAAAACTCTTACAAAAAAAAAGTTCCTTCCCGAGCTCTAACTATGAATAATATCTGTACAACTAAACAAAACTCCCTACCCTAAAGCGAAACTCTATTCTCAAAGCCCAACCAACCTAATAATACCCAACAAACGACTAATAATATCAAATTCTCAAATCACCCGATAAACATCTCAAACAAAAAGTATATCGGAATAACAAGAGAGAAGCGGCGGGCGTCGCGTACGCATTCGTAAGGCTATAGCCGTCGGCGTCGGTGCAGGAACCCGACCAACCGGTCTGACCGAAGCCAGTTTTTTCGCAACACAATTCTTCCTGGCTCCCAACCCTGTTCTCTCACGATTTTAATAAGTTCTACGTGTATGTAGGTTGGTTGATTTTCGGTTGTTTATGGCGGGAAGTTTGGGAGGGAAATTAGTGTTATTTGAGCAGGGACTGGTTGATTGTTTGGCATGCCTGATTCTCTTTTTGGAGTCATCGGAGCTGCGTGGAGCTGCGTCATCGCTTTACATCAAGCGAGTTGCGGTCAAGAAAAGTTTAAAATTCTGTTTGACAAAGATAAATTCGCATAACAGCTAGTTCGGGCGATATTCAAATTTGTATGAGGAATAGCATAGTTTATCTTAGCACAGTTGGTTCTCTTAGACAATTCTCAATCTCGATTGGACACCCATCTGCCTTCAAGTCCTACAATTTTAGTGAGCAGGGATAATGGATCAAGAATTTGGGACGTCGTCGTTTCTTACCGTTATCAAATTAACATTCTAGGGATTTCTTCCAATCTTCTTTATAACGTGTTGTTGGCAATCTTCCAATAGGAAGTAAGTAACAAAATTGATAGTCAAGGGCTTTATGGCTAGCTGGCGTCCGCAGATCTCTTCGCGGGATGATAGAAAAAAAAAGTATCCTATGTGTTATTCCAGACTACCGCCAAGATCATTTCTTCGGAATTTCATCAAGATCCGTTCAGTCGTTTTGACGTGAAAGAGTAACAAACATCCATACATCCATCCATCCTCACAAACATTCGCATTTATAATATTATAGTAGGATAGTAGGATTCCAGTAGGATTTAGATTCCTTTGCTATACAAATTATTATATAAAATTATGATGCTCAGAAAAGTCTACTGATAAAATCAATATTGATAAATTGCATAAATGCGTGATTTTCGATCCGTCTCTCCATAGCTTGCATGAACATGGTAACTCGTGTCCAGAACCGCAGAGTAAAGCAACTATGTATTTAAAATATGGTTTGTCACAAGATAAAACTGATTTAGGTAACAGAGCGAGAGAGAGAGACAGAGCTTTAAGAGAGAATCTATGTTCCATAAAAAGAAGACTTGGGCCAGTTAAGAACGTCAGATCAGTTATTTAGGAAATAGCAATGGCAAGACAAATACAACATCATCCAATCGGCAAAAACCAATGCGCTTAAACATAACCGTGAATTTAGGCTCCACTCTAGTCGTGGTATTTGAAGAAGCTTGAACCTCATAACCACTAATGAGAACTGTACAATAAATACCTACAACCAATACCTACAGTACTCAAGTATATATAGAGTAAAAAATCAGCAACAAACACGCGCGGCTCCGAATCTTGCGCAGAGCGTTGACTTCGCAGATGAACCATTTAGACGTGGCTGTATACTGTGTATACTCGAACGAGTTTCATGTGCGTTTCCATTGATATCCGGTACGAACTTGTACAAGTAGAAGATTTTCGTAAAATTCTTCGTCATCGTATCAATAATTATGAGAAAGTGGAGTTGCACAAGGAGAAGGACAGGAGAAGACATTTCGTTTATGTTTTCAGCAGTATCTTACTCGGAACAGAACTCCTCATAGTGACTATATTATAGATTTCCCTCGCAATTTCAAAACTTAAGTCCCATTTAACGACAGCTCCTTTGTGTTCCATGTGCGCAACGAGGAGTTGTCAGTAAAGCAGAGGGGCGTGTCAGGGCCACTGACTGCCAAGGTTGCGGGTTGTTCGAAAGAGATATCGCGGCCCCAGAACACAAAGGGCAAAAGAAGGAACATGAGTGTAAAAGTCTGACAGAGCGGGGGGGGGGGGAACCCCCGCTCTGACCAAAGGGGGAGATATTTGACGATTTAACATCTGTAAAAATAAAAGTGGTCCCATGCAACAGTCTAGGCTGCTAGTAAGTTTATGCTTTGTTTCTTGATCATTATAATCTGGATTTTTAAAAACTTCCAGTGAATCAATTAATGCTAGGCAAGCGTGCTCCATCCTAGGCTGCGTTATTGCTTCACATCAGGCGAGTTGCAGCCAAACACAAACCTATTTAGAGTAAAAAAAAGTCTTTGCCCTACCTGGGAATCAAATACAAACTAAGCAGCTAGAGGCAGTTCTGCTTTTATACAGACTAATACTTGGAGAAGTGTTACAGCAGCTAATGCTAGAAGTAAGTCATCTCATAATAGCAGGAATTCTTTCATCATTAATGCTCGCTTCGTTGGTCTCATTCCATTTGCCCAGTGTAGTCAGTCATTAAAATTCTTTACATCCCGTCAGATTTCGTTTCGAAATCCATTCAGCACTAACACGCAGCCTCTCGTTGGTTACAAAAATCGCAACAAAAATAAATAAAAGAAAATGGACGTTCAATACAAGAGCCAACGGAGTCGCGCGCGCAGACGCACACACACGCGCGCCTGTAACCACGCCCCACATGCGCAAGCGTTTGGTCACGAACGCGCCCGAGATTATACGAAGATTGTCTTCTCGTCTAGTCTCTATATACCATTCAGTACATAATACAAAGTACCTATTGTCTGTGGCGATGACTCGCAGATACCAAGTACATATGATTTATAAAAGAAAAAAGATATTGGAAGGCGTTTGTGGGTATAATGGTTCCGAGAACAAAGTTAGGTTTTATGAGTCAATATGGGAGTAAAACTGAGACTAACGATATTTAAGTCTTTTATAGCGATGCTGTTTTTAAAGTTATTGGAAAATTACAATGTTGCGCTGATTTTCGTAGCAAAACTATAAAGTTGTTTAGTTACTAAGTGATATTGAATTCTGTTTTTCTTTTTAATTTCATAACTTTGTCTCGCCTGTTGGCCCGTAGCTTTTTGGAACTAGTTTTGGTTTTTCGATACATTCCTCATTCAACTCAATTATTTTCAAAAAAATCTCGCCGTTGGCCACATTGAAAGTGCATTAATAGCGTTCGCCGACGTCATTCGAGCAACCAAAGATCCCTGTTTCCAGTACACGATTAGGGAACAACCAACATACAAAAAAACCTACTCGAAATCAAGGAGGAAAATGAATACGAGTCTCTCTTGTTTTTGCGTTCATCAACCACTTTTTCTTCAACTTACCGACTGACAACTGTACCAACATCCTGATGTCGCGTCTATTTACCGCTCGTCTCAAAATATATACAAATTGCCAATCATTTAAAGCACCTATTAAATTCTCAACAACACTAGTATTTATTGTTAACTAAGTTGTCTTCGGAACAAAAAGCCGTCTTAATTTCCGGTGGTTCGAACAAATACCAGTATTTTACTCTAAGACGGTTGTAAAGTGTGGTAGACATGACCAGGAAAACATAAGGCCTGTAATTCTTGTAGAGATAGACAGAAGTGTTTCTAAAAGTACAACCACAATCGCCAGTTACGTAACGGGAAGAGCCTATTGCCACCAGCTGGGCACAAATCCAGACTACTTGCTGAATTTCTGTTTGAATTAATTGTACAGACGCCTGCAGGTCAAGCTACCCGAAACTGTCAATTTTTCCCAATGAACCTTATACTTTAGAAATAAAGTCGAAAATCTATCAAAGAAATCTGACAGATTGTAATAGCTTGATGTGCAGGCGTCTGTACAACTACGCGCAGCAGTTGCCCACTTGACCAAAGAAACGATCAGGATAGAATGGCATAAATCGTATTTTTCATTTTTAAATATACAAAGTTATTGTCCACCAATTAACAAAAGACGTATATTGTGATTTTAGAATTTGAATATCTACGCACACACTATTCTGATTGACATGGGGGTTGGTAAAAGTTACTTAATGTTCCAATCACAACAAGTTATATTTAAACATAGAAAACTGTGTTTACCAACCTACTTATCTTTACTAGCTTAAGTCCCAGAGTTGCATTAACTTAAAATTAAAACACACAATTTGGGAACTTTGTAAATGCACCCACGATACAAGCGATATTCTCAATGTGGGGCAAAGTTTCAATAAAAAAATAACTAAACATTATGTATCTGTACAAGTTTAAACTATGTATTAGATCTCCAGATTTCTACTTGTACCAATGTACAGTTAGCAAACGAGATAACTTACCAGCCTTGTCAGAAAAAAAGTTCAACCAAATCTGACGACCCTGACTACTTACCTCTTTTTCTGACTGTACATAAAATAGTACGGCGTAGTATACGTTGTACATATATGGATGTAGATATGTGCCGCGTCATTCGGGCGCGCTGTCCCGTGTAATTGAAATTAATTGTATACAATGTAGACGTAGCTTTTTAAGGTTTACATGCGAATCCACTAGCGCTTGACCTTTTGACCATGTCAGTTGAAAATTGTAATTAATTAATGTGAGGTGTCATATTGATTCCCTCCGACGTTGCGGGTCCTGCCAGGTTTGCGGGTTGTTCGAAAGAGATACCGCGGCCCCGGAACGTAAAGGGCAATAGAAGGAACGTGGGTGGGTTTTAGTCAGTACAAGTCTGACACTACCCCCGCTCCGCCCAGAGCGGGGGAAGTTATTTGATGATGTCCCACCCCAAAAAAAAGGTGTCGTATTGAAGTAGGTAACACTTATTTTTGTATTTTTTCGATTCCAAACCGGAAAAGGAAAAATTGGAACCCTTATAGGATCATCATCTTTGTTGTGCGTCTGTCTGTATGTCTGTCAATAGCATTTATCTCGGGAACGTGTCAAGGTATCGAATTAAAATTATAAACTCCATATTATAGAACTACATACTCAAGTCTATGGTCCCTTGGAGCTTTGAAAAAATCAACCTTCTAAGTCTATGCAGTCAAAAGATATGGCCGTTTATGTCGTAAGTTTGTACAGAACCCACTGTGCACGAGTCCAACTCGCACTTGGCCGGTTTTATTAGATTGCATACTAATTGTGCAACATTGTCTTCAGGCGCCTACTTTGTTTATTTATAAAAGTTATTTAATGAGCTTTTTTTTACTACAGATTTCATAAATAAAATGTTAGTGTATGAATGTTATCTTTAGTGCTTACATTTTTTAGCAGATGCGTATTATTAATTAATGATAAACTAGCTTCTGTTAGCGGCTTAATACGGTTTGACGATACGGTTGGCGCAGTGGCTCAGCGATCGACTGCTGCGCTCCGTGTCGCGGGTTCAATCCCCGCACGGAACAAATATTTGTATGACCTACAGGTAGTTGTTGCGGGTCTGGCTGTTTGTGTATGTAAACGCACCCACGATACAGGCTAAATTGCTAGTGTGGGGCAAAGTTTAAAAAAAAAACGATAATTTCAAAGAAGCTGAATGTATATGCCCTTGAAACTAAATTAAGATCAAGTATCCCGTTATCTAGACTTACCAGCAAAACCTAGTTCCTAAAAATATCCGAACGAGTTTTCTATCGATTCCCGCTAGTACCGCGGGAAGGTAAGCAGGTGTACTAGTACCCGTTCGTTTTTATCCTGTGTTGGTAATTATGGTATAATTACTGAACTGAACCATATTGTAGTTTGACGGGGCATTAGGCCAGTAGTCTAGAACCTGTATTTGGTACGTGAGACTACTGCTTGGGATCTCTGGAAGACAAACAGAAAGCATCATCTGCCAGGGGTAGCGTGTTCGAGAGAAACCGCGACCCCGGAGCATAAAAGGCAAAAGGAACACTGGGATTTGGTTGATTGGAACAATATGATGGAAATTCATCAAAAATCTTTCGAGGGGGGATGTCAGACTTTACTGGCTTAAACCCACCTATGTTCCTTCTTTGCCCTTTTTGTTCCGAGGCCGCGGTATTTCTTTCGAACAACCCGCAACCCCGACAGGCGGTGGCTCTGGCAGGCCCCTCTGGTGCTGGGAAGGGGCCAGGATGATGACTGTTATGGGAATTAAGGAATATAGGCAAATGTTACTGCAAAGTTTTACAACACGCAAATCCACAAAACAGTCACTAATCAACCTGCAACTGAATCACAAAAGGTCAGGTGACCTAAACAAATGCCTTCTAATTAATCGTGTACAGTCAGTAAAAGTTGTAAGTAAACATGCTCGTCAGATACAGTTGAAATTTTTCTTAAAAATTCATGAATGTTTCAAATAAAGTTAAATTTACTTATTAACTAGCTTTTGCCCGCGGCTTCGCTCGCGTTAAATTTGGGGTAACACAGTTTCCCTTTCCTGATTTGCAGGTACCTGCTACCTGCAGTTTTTGCCCTTGCGCCTTATTGATTTATAATAGCAATGCTAAATTTTCCCTTTTCATCTCTCTTTCTCCCTCATTTCTCAATCTTTTTTTAAAAAAATAGCCTATGTCCGTCTCCATGGTCCCAACTATCTCCGTACCAAAATTCATCAAAATCGGTTAAGCCATTTAGGCGTGAAGAAGTAACAAACAAACAAACAAACAAACTCACTTTCGCTTTTATAATATTAATAAGGATAGTAAGGATTCATTTAATGTACAATGTACAAACAGCACGCTAGGCTTACAACTAGTGAGTAACTGAGTACATGATCCTTTTAGGGCGCTGCAAAATGTCTTATAACTAATAAAATTATATTTTAGTGAGTATCTAATATCACGTCCGTTAGGAACTTTCACAACGATATTATATTAATTAAACTTATATTTAGCCACCAATTTGATAGAAACAGACAGTTTATCGAATAAATTAAATTTGAATTGAGCACTTCCATCGCTGTCAATGAAAAAACTATATCTGGCGAGAACTATATCTCTTTTGCTGACTGTACCGTATCGAATACTGAACACTAATAAGTTATGTGCACAATTTAGACTAAACATTAAATGATACAAATGAATCATTCATCTAAGTTATGTAGTACGACACAACTTGGAAGTGACATAGGCTATCTTCGTCAAACTTCTATTTGGAAGTATCGAGTTTGGTGGACGAATTTGGGTGGACATTGGAGTTTGGTGAGATTGGGTTTTGGCGTGATATCAACTATTGTGGAAATAATCTGGGTTCTTCATGAATCTTTAAACTTAGGCTCTGTAGGCAAGTTCTTTGCCAATACAAAAGGTACTGAATACATTATGCTAATTCTGTTAAAATAAAATACAAAAAACTTTTGGGGCCATTTCCATTTATTTAGGCTTTATAGTGGTATATAAGTGCGGCTGAACCAAACGAATCGGACTGCGGATTGGTAGGATACAAACCAAAAACGTAGATATACAGATACCTTTGATACTTTGACAGCAAAGTCTGCAGTTCGGTCTACGTGATTTGAACCCCCCTTAACCAGAGAGAGGAGCGAAACACATGCACATACATAAACGCTATTTTCCATGGGAGGTAGCAATCACAGGACCCCACCTGCTACGATCCTTACATACCGTATGCTTCGTTTGTGAACGTTTCATATATTTGGAGAAGCGAAAATCAACATAATTATTATCATTCCAGGCAAAAGCTGAAGATGACGTCGGATGAGGAATCTTCTAATGTATTTTTTTTCAGTTCTTGGGGATCGCAGCAAGCGACGGTTACTTTATTGGTTGTTTGAGGTATTGCGATGTAACCTTTATGTTGTGTCAAGCTATAGGTACCTGAGGAATTCTGTTCGTGGAACCGACCAGGTTGTTCCAAACCAAATTGCGCAGACACGGCTAGAACGAAGACAATTTATTAGGTATCAATGAATTTCATTTACACTTTTGTGAGTAGAATTTATTGTAGATAATCGATAAATTGGTCAGTCTCATGTGATTTTGTAAACTTATTTCGGCATTGGCGATATGTGTTTTTTATCAGAGAAAATAAATAATATGTAGTTTTATATAAAAAACAGATTGCTAGGCGTGCCCAGCTTAAAAGGAATATGAACAATAGATGTTGGCGATTCTCATACCTACCCGATCTGCACACAAAATTTTATACAAATCGGTCCAGTCTTTTCGGAGGTGTTTCGTAATAAACACCGCGACACGAGAATTTAATATATTAGATTACGAGCCAAATTAGATAACTAACACTCTCCAGTACCTATTTTCTCTAACATTAGGAAATATTAATATAAAATAGACACATAACAATACATATTACAAATCTCAACTCCTCGTGAAATAATAAAAAAACTCCAACAGCCATCGGCTAACGCATTATCTGATCGTGAGATCAAGCTCGACCTGTTGAACTTTAGCGGCGGACTCATACTTAGGCCGCGAGAACCTGTAATTACGAGCTGAAGGGTTAACAGGGATGTTACGAATGTGCCAGTCCATACAATATACAGGTACAGACGAGAAAAGAGGTGAGGGTGTAGGTAGAAACAATATATTTTTTAAATTTTATTTTCGAAATCCTTACTAATATTATAAAAGCGAAAGTGAGTTTGTTTGTTTGTTTAAATACGCCTAAATGGCTAAACCGATTTTGATGAATTTTGGTACAGATATAGTTGGGACCCTGGAGACGGACATAGGCTATTTTTTGTTAAAAAGATTGTGTTATGAGGGAGAAAGAGGGAAGAAAAGGGAAAACTTAGCATTGCTATTACAATAAATAATGCGCTAGAGCAAAAACTACGGGTGGCAGGTACCTGTAAATCAGGAAAGGGGAACTGTGTTACCCCGAATTTAACGCGAGCGAAGCCACGGGCAAAGGCTAGTATTTAATAAATGAGATGAACTAGTGGGTATAGGAATAATAATAGTCTCACAGATGTCTGATAGGGGAGAATGGAAGAAGAAAACGTGTTGCGCCGACCCCAAATAGAATGGGACAAGGGTAGGAAAATTAATAAGGAATAATAATAGTAACTTTTTCATGTGGATTGTGATCTCGGTTATCATTGTGCCGATAGTAGTTTGATGGCCAAGAGCCTCGACGATTATCTGCCGAAGCTCTGCTAAGGCGGTTGGATCAGAAGCTGGTTGAGCGATCGACTGCTGCGCTGTGTATCGCGGATTCGATTCCCGCACGGAACAAACCATATCCGAAAAAACTATTTTTAGGCTACACAAATAGTTGTTTCGAGTCTGGCTCATGTGGGTTTAAATGTTTGTAAACGCACCCACGGTACAAGATAAATTCCTAGTGTTCCTTCACCACAGAAAAAATGTTAAAAAAAAAAACTTATCCAAGTACATAACTTTTTTGTCGACGGTACACTAAAACAGATATTTAAGTTTAATATTGTGTTTGATAATGGAGTAATTTATCAAAACTAAAAACATACACAAAAAGTTTAGCTATTGGCGAGAATTAAATGGCGTCAAGGTTTCATTTCGGTTATATTATGCATCGTCATTAAGGTGTTAATGAGCGGCTGATTTATAAGACAGAACTAGTAAATATATCAATTAAAACGAAGTGAAAATGTTTTATTTATCGATACTAGTTTAGATAATTTACAAATGTAATTTGTCCATACTAATATATTTAGAATGAAAGTGACTCTGTATGTATGTCGGTCTATCTGTCTGTCTGTAACTTTTATTTAAACACTTTAGGCTGCGGGGTAGTTTGAAAGAAATACCGTGGCCCTGGAACACAACAGGCAAAAGAAGGAACATGGAAGGGTTTTCTATCATTATCAAATAACTTCCCCCGCTCTGGGGGAGCGGGAGGGAGGGAGTGTTAGACTCGTACTGACTAAAACCCACACATGTTCCTTCTAAATAAAAAATAATAAATATCTTGGGACAACACACACACGGCTATCTGATCCCAAGCTAAGCAGAGCTTGTGTTATGGTAACCAGACAACTGATATACATACTTATATAATTTATAAAAACATACATATTATAGATAAATCACACCCAGACACAGAACAAACAATCATGCTCATCACACAAAGTTTGTCCTGGGTGGGAATCGAACCCACGACCTCCGGCTCAGCAGTCAGGGCCACTAACCACTAGACCAACAGGCCCGTCAAACTTATCTATTATACTTATTTCTATTGCCCTTTTTGTTCCGGGGCCGCGGTATCTCTTTCGAACAACCCACAACCCCGACAGGCGGTGTCCCTGGCAGGCTCCTCTGCTTTGTTGATATCTCTTTGAGGCGCGCGTGGAACACTAACGCACCCTCGACGTATATACATAGACAGACGGACGGTGAGCTAACCATTGCTCAACGTCCACAGGCCCGCATCTACGGTGGCCGGGAGTCGACTCATGGCGCCTGACGCCCGGGGCGTATCCCGCGGCGGCTGGGTTTGTATGTTTTTAGTCAGTACAAGTCTGACAGTCCCTTCTGCGCCGCCCAGAACGGGAGGAGTAATTTAATGATATCCAATCCGAAGGACAAAACTTAACTGAGGAGCTCGTGGCTAAATAATAGCAGCCGCTCGGGTCGATCTTTAGGTTAAGCCGCGCTTGCCTAGGTTGGTCTGTGGATGGGTGACCACCCGTTACATACCGAGTTTCCTCCGTGCCTCGGAAAGCACGTTAAGCCGTTGGTCCCGGCTGTCATTTGTAGATCTTTGACAGTCGTAACAGGTAGTCAGTGTTCCAAAAGTCTGACAACCAGTCTTACCAAGGGGTATCGTATTACCCAGTATTAACTGGTTGTGGAGGTCAGATAGGCAGTCGCTCCATGTAAAATACTGATATTCAGCTGCATCCGGTTAGACTGGAAGCCGACCCCAACATAATTGGGAAAAGGCTAGGCAGATGATGATCCGAAGGACAAAACTTAACGGTTGAACTGATTTCGTTGACGACTGAAAGGTAAACCATGACATAGATTAGGATATAGGATACGTTTTTATCTCAATTGTAACTTCCCGTGGGATAACTTACATCCTTAAAGCGGACGAAGCGTGCATAAACCAGTCAGCCAAACATGCCGCAATGCTTTGAGTAGTTTAGCTAAAAGCATTGTGATTTTAATCGTTGTCTTGATTTATTGTTTCATTTCGACTGCTAATTGGACGCGAAGCTTGTAGTTGTTTCGATTATCGCTTTGTCCTAGCTTTGTATCGTTAGCACTTCTCGTTAATCTAGGTTTTAAATTTAATACATGTTTTAATAACAGTGATGATGTGTACGCGCAATATGCAATCTGCGCTCAAGGGATAGCTGTAAGCCGTATTTTAAAACATTAAAGCTTTTAACATTCCCGTCCCTGTATATTTACGAAGTGGCAGTATTTGTTAAAACAAACCCACACCTGTTTGAAATTAGAGCCCCAGCAAATCCACGTCTGAGAAAAAGAGAATCTAATATTCTCCGTGTTGGCCACAGTAGAACAGCTCTTTTCCGCAAAAGTATATTTCAAATGGCTCCAGTATTGTACAATAAAATTCCCCAACATATAAAGGAACTCAATTTAGTTTTATTTAAAAAGCGACTTAAACAATTTTTAATTATTAAATCTTATTATTCTACGACTGAATTTATGGAGGATTGTTAAATTTATTATTGATAACACATTTTTATTTTATTTTGACTTCATTTACAATTTTATTTTATTGGCTGACATTTTAATTATTATTTGACATACCTCTCGACATTTAAAAAGAAAAGAATCATATGTAATGTGTTTTTAATATTTGTATGCTTGAAAGCAGAATGCAGCGCACTGACATAATTATTTTTAACACCTATTGTGAACTAAATACATGCATTGTAACAAATAAAATGATTTGTATTTGTATTTGTATTTGATAAGATAAAATGGTATTTTTCTACTATGTCTGTACCCCAGGTTTTAAAGTCTTTGTGTTAGAAGGAATAAATCTTGGGCATGCACGATGACCAGTGGGCAAAAATCTTCACACGATGGGTGAAAGATGGATGGAGCCGCCGAGATCTGCCTAGAAACAGGTGGCACTACGACATGGCTGTGTACCGCGATTTCTGGTTCGAGGAGGCCCGGGAAAAAAGATCATGAAAGAAATTGGGGAAGCCTTTGCCCAGTAGTGGGATAGTAACAGGATCAAGAGACAGGCGTATTCACCTGTTAAAAATTGGAATCATCAAATCATAAAATGGAAGAGAACTCATTTGATGATTTGAAATTTATAATATGTATTATAATATTATAAAGACGAATGTTTGCATGTATGTGTGTATGTTTGCTACTCCTACACTCACAAACGGCTTAACGGATTTGGATGAATTTTGGTATCAAGATAGGTAATATTCTGAATTATTAAAAACTTGAATATGGTTTTTAACCGCGGGGCTCAGCTCTATTATATCCCAAAGATTATTTTGGTACATCCCTCTACAAAGCATTTGCCAAATCTTTTTTTGACTTGGTAATAGCATCTCGAATGTTCCACCACACACTCTCTTCAAACGCACGGGTTAGTTCCCGCAGTCAGATTGATTCGTTATCACATCTTACAGCCGCACCATGTTCCGAAGGACAGGACAGGAACGCGATGTTCCGACCACATTAATTGACAGCTGAATCGGTACGGAGCTCGAATTAATCCGACGGCGTTTTGAATTATTTATAGGATGCATTACGCGAGTGGCCGGCGGGAGACGGGGCGAGAGGGGTGAGGGACGGGAGCGAGGGGAGCGCGGCAACAGGTCCGCATTGTGTCGAGATGCAGGGGATGAGGACCACAGTAGGGTTGGCAGGAAAGAGTTATTTTTTATAAATCATTTTAAAAAATCTTAAAAGTTAAACTTGACCCACTTGCATTGCCGGTGTCCGCTAGAAATTTTGCATTGCATTAATGTTTCTAGGTCACGTCATTCTAATTTTGCAATTAATTAAAAAAATAGGAATAAAATCAAGAAGCAATTCTTGATTAACACAAAACAAAACACAGTTATATAATATCAACGTATATTTATGTCATTTAAATTGACGTTTAATATGAAATAGGGTTACCAGTAGATATAATAAAAATCTAGACTCTTCCTAAGCATGATTTTTTGGTCTGGAATTGTGACTGGTTGATGGGTCGCCCTTTATCAGACTTGAACATAAATAGCGAAATATTGTCTTTATCCAACTTGTGGGGAATTACAAGTAAAGCGTTCATTCGCTCGTTTGTGCTTGATTGATGCTCTATGTATGTTTGATGGCACAAGAGAACGTAATGATGCTTTGTAGAACTAAGTCATTCATTGTTTAGAAATGAGGTTTACAATTCAGCTCCACCTAGGTTATGCTTTCAGTTACTAATCTACATTATAGTATACTAGCTTTTGCCCGCGGCTACGCTCGAGTTAAATTCGGGGTAACACGGGGGTCACCATCTTTATATTATAAAGACCACATTCCTTATAGGACGAAAAAAAATTCTGCACGTGGGCGAAATATATCTATGCTGAAGTGTTAGGTCGAATCCACCGAGATAAATCTTAGATTAAGAATTAATAAACCTTGGATCCGGGTTTAGAAGCATCAGTTCATGTCAAACCAACGGTTGTGGGCCGCCGTTAATTATACACTGGCAATTAACATTCTACACAGTGAAACGTTTGTGCAATTTTGTTAACGAACGAACCGATCAGTTTAACTAATGTTCTGATGTTTGTTAGTGTTCAAATTATTTTCGAATTCTTCTCTCTCTAGAGATTCTAGACTTCGTTGGACTAGTTTTGAGTAACTTTGTGAGATTCACTTAGCCGCTTCTTGGTGTCTTAATTTGTGGATTTGATTTGCAGTTTCTTAGACTTATACTATTAAGTGATTTAATGATGTGAATCAAATCAAAAGTCATTTATTAAAACTAGTATAATGTTCAGTACTTTTTGGGTGATTTTTTAAACCTGCTGATATTGAAAAAGAATCCCCGATATTGAAAATTTACAGAAAGAGTCTAGTCAGCCAATGAAAATGCTAACTTTTAGCAGAATTCTATTTGGATAAATATAGAAATGGATTTTGTCCTAAATAGTCAACCTAGGAGGGTGTTCGCTTCTAAACCAGTCAATCATGTGTTTTATTATTAAAACCTGCAGTTAGGGCAAGCAGCTATCAACACCCGAAGAAGCCGAATTATCTTTCTAGTTTGTGAGGATATCTGTTTGTATGAATGTTGGTTACCATAAAACTACTGAACTGATTTAGATGAAAATTGGCACACAGATAAATAATTATAACCTAGATAACCGACGGAACGCCGCGGGCATGAGCTAGTCCTTACTAATATTATAAAAGCAAAAGTGAGTTTGTTTGTTTGTTACCTCTTCACGCTTTAATGGCTAAACCGATTTTGATGAATTTTGGTACAGAGATAGTTGGGAACCAGGAGACGGACATAGGCTATTTTTTTTTAAAGTGGGACCTGAGGGAGAAAGAGGGAAGAACAGGGAAAACTTAGTGTTGCTATTACAAATCAATAAGGCGCAAGGGGAACTGTGTTACCCCGAATTTAACGCGAGCGAAGCCACGGGCATGAGCTAGTCATAAATAAATATGGGGCACTTAATTGTGTGTCCTGTTTGTTAATAAGTGGAGCTGATGGACGCTATTGAAGGCGCCAAATACATCCGGGCAAGCGGGTTGTTCATATTTATTATTGAACATAAAGGGCAAAAGAAGGAACATGGGTGGGTTTTAGTTAGTCAAAGTCTGTCCCCACCCGCTCTTATCTATTAGCCTTGTATACTTGAAGTTTAAATAAATAAATATTATTAATTAGCTGTTGGCCGCGGCCCTGGCCGCGTGGTTGTCGAAATTTATCCCAAGGGAACATAGTATCAGGATTAATAGTGGCTTGTATGTTAATCCAGGTTATACATTATCTGTGTGCTAAATTTCGTCTAAATCTGTTCATTAGTTTATGCGTGAAAGAGTAACAGACATCCATACATTCTCACAAACTGTATTTATAATATTATGTATGTTACCTTTTCCTGGCACCCCTACGCATCGGGTTCGGGGGTGTAAGGTGCGCGGGCGGCGTGGCAGGAATGCGCACTCTTGTTCGTTTTGGGGAGCGTCTGCGCAGGTAGGCGCACCTCCCCGCCGCTTCCCGCCGCTGCGCAGGCGTTGTTGCTATGCGCATACTCGACTGACGAAGCTTCCAGAATGGGATGCTGGAGAGGGTTAAGTTGGCGTTTGAGTGGAGTTAAGATCAGAATTATGTAGATTCTTGTCAAAACGTAGGTTGTGTATGAGAGAGATCTTTTTTTTTTAATAAATAAAAGCTTTTTGTGTCCTTTTGAAAAAGGATAAAAGGCCCAAAAACTTTTGAAACATTGATTCCTTGAGCCGAATACTGCCGAATTGGCATTAGTGATTGCAAATGAATTAACTACAATAAAAGTTTGAAATCTATTAGGTAAATGGGACGGATCTTGTAGGATTTCTTATAGTGTCTGAGGACTTGGTAGTTCTTCTCGGCAGTGGGGGCCTCAATATGGCGTATCCATAGCTATTGAACACCACATAGCTTCTTAACGAATGTTATCAATTAATATTACATACAGTACAAAATTGGATAAATTATAGCATCGATTATTGATAAACATATTCTTTTATACTTAATAATATAATAAGGAGGAAAGATTTGTTTGCTTGTTTGTATCGAATAAGCTCCAAAACTACTGGACCGATTTTAGTCATTTTTTCTCTAATAGAAAGCTACATTATCAGGAAGTAACATAGGCTATACAACATCACGCTACTACCCACGGGAGCGAGGCAGCAACTTAAGATACGAGTAAAACCGCGCAAGACTATAAATTCTTAAAACTCAACAAAATCCCCTGTCTCCCACGTAACCGCTCGTCAGTCGGGTATACACCGGCGGAGCCCTTCAATATTTTTTACTCGTTTACTCGTCCGGAGGTCATTCGAATAGTAAAAGTAAAGTATTGAGTCAAAATAAAACCGCTCCGACCGCTCATGGGAGCTGAATCCAGGTCATAAATGTTGCGCCCACGAAAACTGCACGTTGTTTGACTAATTGACTTTTTTGTAAGCAATCGTATTGTAAAATCTCTAGTGGTAAGGCCAGGATAAGATAGTACCTAGGTACATGCGAGTTACACCCTTTTTTTCAGATGGGTAATCATCAAATAACTACACCCGCTTTGGGCGGAGTGGAGTGAAGTGTCAGACTTTTACTGACTAAACCCATCCAAGTTTCTTCTTTTGCTTTTTATGTTCCGGGGCTACGGTCTCTTTTTCAAACAACCCGTAGCCTCGTCAGGCAGTGGGACTGACGGGTCTCTCGGATTTGATGACATCTCTTTGAGGCGCACGTGGTACACAGACGCGCCGTCCGACTTACATACTAAGTAGTAAGCTACGCCCCTATATAAGGATAATCCCAAGCTCACTGAGAATAGCGTGACGAGTTAGTTTCAAGCGCTGGCGAATAGAAGAAAATTTCCATCCATTTCCATTCGCCAGCTCTTGGAGTGAGCCGTGAAGGAGCTTGTAGTTAAATGATACAGCCATACTTGCCTAGGTTGCTCCGTGGATGGGTTACCATACATACTGAGTTTTCTCTGTGCATCGGAAAGTACGTTAAGACGTTGGTCCAGGCCGTCATTTGTAGATCTTTGATAGTCGTTTCAGATAGTCAGTGTCCCGAAAGTCTGACAACCAGTCTTACCAAGAGGTATCGTATTATCCAGTACTAACTGGGTTATGGAGGTCAGATAGGCAGTCGCTCCATGTGAAATACTGGTATTCAGCTGCATCCGGTAAGACTGGAAACCGACCCCAATATAGTTGGGAAAAGGCTAGGCAGATGATGAACTGGACTGTGAAGGTCAGATAAGAAATTGCTACATATACAATACTAGTATTCAGCTGACCTTAACATAGTAGGGTAAAAAATGGCGGATGATGATCATGAGTACCCTCAAACAGAGAGGACGAAAAGAGTTATGCTAAAATTCAAATTAGGAAACAATACGTTCCAACATTCGAGACGTTTATTTTATAATCTGTTCAATTCTGTCAACCCTATTAAAATACAAGTATAAATCCCTATCTAATTAGTTTGAAAGTTCAATCGTATTTGAAAGGGTTCATTTCCAATCGTGATTTTAATTAGTAAACTTCAGGTTTGTTTCGTACATGTTTTTTAAAAAAAAAATTTAGACTCAACATTTGCCTAGCCTGCCTATGTGACATCCACCACCCAGTTAGTACTAGTTAATACCATACGTCTTTGTTAGTCTGGTCGTCTGACTATCGGGGCACTGTCATCGGATTAGAATATGTGACTCAAAATAAGTAGTCCTCTAACGTTTTAGTTGTGGGTGTTTAAGAAGATTATGTGTTCGTCATACAGATATAGATGTGAATGAGATAAAACGCAAACTCAGTCTAAAATGCCACCTATTATGTTGCAGTTTTATTAAGCATCCCATTTTTATAAATTTAGTGAGTTCCCCCCTATCCCCTAAGGGATGAATTGAATAGTATCGCCTTCTGTTACATGGGACTAAACATAAATGTGTTGGTACATATCTGCCTAAGCCTTCGAGAGTTTCAGGCGTGATGTTGTGATATTTTTAATAAACTTTATAATTTAAAAATGATATAAAAAATTGAATTCAGGTGGGCCCAGGGAAGGGGAGGTTCGGGGAGGCCCGGAATAAGAGACCATGGAAGGATTTGAGGGAGGTCTTTGCCCAGCAGTGGTACAGTACATGCTTAATAAGTATTTAATTAATATTGACTTATATGTGTAAGTTTATAATAGGTTAAGGCACACACATATTGCGGGTTGTTCGAAAGAGGTACCGCGGCCCCGGAACGTAAAGGGCAACAGAAGGAACATGGGTGGGTTTTAGTCAGTACAAGTCTGACATACTTCTTGACATACATCTTCCCCCGCTCCGCCCAGAGCGGGGGAAGTCATTAGATGATTTCCCACCCGAAAAAAAAAGGCACACACATATATTTTTCTCGCACACTCTCACACACTTAAAAGAGTAACCATGGAGTTTCTTGACGGTTCTTCTCCATATGAAACGACCAATCCGAACCGTGCATCTTTTCTCGACGTTTTATAAGTGGCCATGTAGGCCTATGTGAAATAAAAATATTTTGATTAGATTTGTCACTATCGTCTACATTTCGTTCTCATATCTCCTTGCGCAGGTCTGCTGGCAAAAATTTCTTAAGAAATAAGCATTACCTTTGTACTCCAATTTGTATATGTATATTTTTCCCTGTCTTGTCTACTGTGTGTACAATAATTGTAAAATAAAATAAAAACAAAACTTGGTTTTCGTGTCTGTCAGCATGGCCGCATAGTTCATCTAAACTACGCATTGGACTTATATGCGGTTTTCACTATCGAGTAGAGAATTTATTGCGGAAGAATTATCTATACAACAAATGAACAACAATCTTGATGTTTTGTTGAGAAGAAAATCTTGGGCGACACGCAACTGTAGATAACTTAAAGAAATCTACCAATTTTTAACCACGCCTCGCGCTATAATCAAAAATATACATTTTAATTAAACTTCCGATCAGATAATTTAGAAAACACGGTGGGCAATTTACTCTTTTTTAAATCAAACATTAATTAAATATTATAATTAGTATGATTAACAGAAACAGCTAGTGATTAAAACAGGGTAACTGCTACTTTATTTATGTTAAGCTATTACTATATTATCTACGTAAGTTAAGTTGTGGTCATGTATGAAATAAGTTTGTGGTCTGTTCATGGTCACAGTATAGACATAAACAGTAGAGCAACTAGGCTCATTTTTGGAACGTAATGCATAGGTTATAAGTGTCATTTTTAGTGTTCCGTACTGCAAATAACCTCCATAACTGACATATGCTCTGACTGGACAGGTCCACTTAATCTGTGTGGTGTTTCTTAAAAGGTCCATTTCAGACACTAACCTGCATAGTCCTCATGTAAGTTGATCAAGATTTTTGTCTGGACCTTAAAAGAGACTATGACCTCTAAGTTTGTTTCTTCTCAGAGTATTCGGGTACAAAACACCGGTCTCATCTAGTTTTTAAAAAAGACGGTATAAGTGTTTGTGAAAACCTACTTGCAAAATAAACATCATTTATTATCAAAAGGGAAAAACGGCACCCTTATTAGATCACTTGGTTGTCCGTCTGTCTGTCTGTCAAGACCCTTTATCTCGGGAACGCGTAGAGGTATCGAGTTGAAATTATAACCATGTAGGTGCTCAAGTCTGTGGTCCTTCTGTGAAAAAATCAACCCTCTAAGACGACGCAGTCAAAAGATATGGACGTTTATGCCGTTCTTTATTTTGCCATGTTTTGTTAAATTGCGTTAAACACACGAAAACTAATTAATTTTCACAATGCGATAACCTCAATTTACTCACAAGTAAACTGTTATTAAGCTTGCTTAGAATACATGTGAATACTTTACATGTGTGCGTGGGCCGATTCCAAACGTTTGTTTTTAGTTGAAATACTGTTCTATTATTACGTCTACTGTCATGATCGACCACAATCAATACGGCTTGTTGTTTCTCGTCTATTGTCTTTACTTTTATATGGTAATCTGTGGTAAAGGTAATGTTCTGTGGTCTATGGGCGTCGAGATAATGCTGATATGTGGTCTGCATCTACGTTGCTGTTGTTAATGGTAGGCTTTTTATTGAGACAGTTATTGTACATAATATTATCCCTGATACTTTTGTAAAGATTTACAGTATTTTCTTGTTTTTAATTGTTGCTGTATGTTTAACGTGACCATACTTTTCTACCGACCACAGATATTTTTATTCTATATATACCACTCGCTCTGCCAATGATTTCACTGGAGAGAGCCACACTTATCACTTAGGGGTATGAAAAATAGATTACAACCGATTCCCAGACCTATCGAATTAGCAAATTAAATTTCATAAAAGTCTGATTTTTAGTTGGCATATTCCTATAATATTCCTGTTATGCTGTGTTGTCATATTCCTGCTGCTATATGCCATAAATTCGATATTCGAATTTTATATAAAGATGAAAGAAAGATGATATAATTATTCAATATTATAAAGATCTAAACATTGTGAGGTTGCAGGGGTAATCTCTGGATCTACTGAATCGATTTAAAAATGTTTTTCCAATATAAAGCCACGTTATTTGGAAGTGTTATAGTATATATAATATCACGCTTTGACACTTGGGAGCTGAACAGCAGGTGAAACCGCAGGGCTAGTCTACAATAAATCTATAATTCTCATTTCTACTATCTTCACACCCATAATCAGCTAACACTATACAATGTTATTTATAAAATTCTCGTGTCACGCTGTTTGTTATCGAACTCCTCCGAAACGTCTGGACCGATTTGTATGAAATTGTATGTGCATATCAGGTAGATTTGAAAATCGGCCAAGATCAACTTTTCATACCCTTAAGTGAGAAACGGACCTGAGCAGCGGCTGAAGTCGCTGGGCACAGCTAGTCCTACTAACTATAAATGCGAATGTTTGTGAGGATGGACGGATTACGGTATTTATATTTTTTTTTCGTCAAAACGGCTGAACGGATCTTGATGAAATTTGGCACATAGGATACTTTTTTTTTCGATATCACGCGGGCTAAGCCGCGGGCGCCGGCTAGCTGTTATCAATGAAAATATGTTTGTGATCGAGACGCTTTTAAACTGCGGTCGTGGTCACGAAGTAAAAACATGTTTCCAAGTCCACAATCCTATGGTTGTTAACAGAAGTGGACCGAGTTGAGTGAATGAAATCCGATTACAGTCAAAAAATCTTTTAAGTGAACCCCGGGTTCATATCTGTGTATATATTATTATACGTATGTTTGTAAAGGATTAAGCTCATTTGTATTTAAATAACTTGTGTTTAGAAGCTATCATGTTACCGGTAACCTGTTTGGAATCGTTAGAGTGTTACATAAAATGTTTTGTAGTAGCAAAAGACCAAGTTAATTAACAATTTAGTTCGTTATTATTAGGAGCGCGTGACTTTGCAATTAAGAGATCAAAATATAATTGGTTTTTGATATCGATAAATAAATGCGAGAGTATTTTTATCGGTCTGTCTTCTACCTAAACGGCTAAATAGATTTTAATTAAATTTGGTACACTCATAGACCAAGATCCAAGTTGGGATAAAGAGTATTTTCTATCCCACTAGTAAGTTACCTTGGGATAATTTACGACCACATGGGCGAAGATGTGGGCATGAGCTAGTTTAATTTTTGTTAAGATTTTGTTGGGTAGATGACATTCAACAACATCTTATCAAACTTTAAACATAGACATATATACATTACAAATACATACATATGAATTTGTAAAGGATATAATTATATGTCTCTCTCATGCAAAAACTACCGACCGTATTTAGATAAAATTTGGTACACAGATAGTTTATAATCTGGATTAACACAAAGGATACTTTTGATCCCGATACTATGTTCCCGTGGGACAATTAATGGGGGGGACAAAGTTCACGTGGAGGGCTGCCATGGGCTAGATAGTAATAAAAAACTGGCTAAGCGCGAGTCTGACTCGCGCACCAAGGGTTCCGTACAAACTTGCAACATAAACGGTCATATCTTTTGACTGCTTAGATTTACAGAGATGCTTTTTCAGACAGCTCCAAAGGACTACAGACTTGAGTATATGGTTCTAACTAGCTTTTGCCCGCGGCTTCGCTCGCGTTAAATTCGGGGTAACACAGTTCCCCTTTCCTGATTCACAGGTACCTGCTGCCTAATAGTTCTTGCCCTTGCGCCTTATTTATTGTAATAGTTATGCTAAGTTTTCCCTTTTTCTCCCTCATATCTCAATCTTTTTTATTAAATAGCATATGTCATGTCCGTCTCCAGGGTCCCAACTATCTTTGTACCAAAATTCATCAAAATCGGTTTAGCCATTTAGGCGTGAAGACGTATCAAACAAACAAATAAACTCACTTTCGCTTTTATAATATTAGTTAGGAAGTAAGGATTTCAACTCGATACCTTTACGTGTTCCCGAGATAAAAGGTCTTGACAGACAGACGGCCAACAAATTGATCCAATAAGGGTTCCGTGTATTCCTTTTGAGGTACGGAACCCTAAAAATGATTTAAATAGTTAGTTTTATTAACCTCCACTTTATTCATGTCCAATTTTCGTTCCCTTGCCAACGACCACACGACTAGTTTAAACAAAGCACGCGCCGACAATGGGCGGGAACACGCATGCTTAAAGAGAATTCTTACACGTCGGCATGGGCCATCTCTAAAATACTTTTAACGTTTAGTGTTGGTACTTAGTGCGAACTTAAAACCCCCACAATGGCCTCGCCTCTACTTCGGCCGCCTTTTATGATTGTACAAAACATGAAAATTTATTTATAAGTTAAGTCGCGGTAAGAAGCTAATCTTTAGGTATTCGCGGAGGTGAGGCTAGCTGCAGACTGGGCGTGGACTGACACAAGTATACGACAGTAGTTCATCAAAAGAATAGAAATAAGGTCGAAAATATTTCGGCGATTGATTTTATTTAAAAACTAGCTTTTGCCCGCGGCTTCGCTCGCGTTAAATTTAGGGTAAAACAGTTCCCATTGCGCCTTATTGATTTATAATATTAACGCTAAGTTTTCCCATTTCTTCCCTTTCTCCCTCATTTACCACTATACAAAAAAAAATGCCTATGCCCGTCTCCAGAGTCCCAACTATCTCTGTACCAAAATTCATCAAATCGGAAGGCGTGAAGACGTAACAAACAAACTCACGCTTTTATAATATTAGTAAGGATTTGGCTCACCAACTATTGAATATAGAGTACCAGGTTAGGAAATACATCAAATAAACTTATACACTAGTGTACCAATTTCTTACAGGTAAGCACATCATGCGTTATATTAATGTTGATTGAAGCTGAGTGCAAAGGTCTTCTTAGGAGATCTTTTAATGACAGCCGGAACCAAGCGCTTAACGAGCTTTCGAGCGAAAATGTTATGGGTGGACCTATGCTAGGTCCAGCCTAGACAAACGTTGCTTAATCTGAAGACCAACCTGAGCTGCTCTCATTACAAAAGACATCGTTAAAGGAGAAGTTCTTTTTTTAATTTTAAAATGAAATTCGTACCGTAAGCCCACTCTGAGGTCCTTCGAGGCGGCTTTTTAAATAAAAGGTTACGGATTAATTGAAGGGACTTTATTCCGCCCCGTGAGCAAAGAAACGGTAACTCAATTAATGTGTGTTTCGACAAAATGGAAAATATTATGTAAATATTAAGATAAGGTTGCCTTGACAAGATCGCTTTTAGCGATAAGATCCCCCATTGTATCACCCTATTTATAAGTTCTATTCTGTAATTCATGTAATTTGGATTGTGTACAGAATAAAGGATTTTCTATCTATCTGTGTGAAAATGTATTTTTATTTTTTTTATATTAGTTGTGGCTTCTTTCCTGGCAGTGGAAAAGTTACAGACAGGTGATATTTTATGTTACAAAAAATAGGAATGCACGTTTTTTTCTAGTTTATTATTAACGTGCCAATTAAGATCGGAGTTATTGTCTGACCGTCATATTTTCATAATCCTTACTAATATAATAAAAGCGAAAGTGAATTTGTTTGTTTGTTACGTCTTCACGCCTAAATGTCCAAACTAATTTTGATGAATTTTAGTACAGAGATAGTTGGGGCCCTAGAGACGGACATAGGCTAAAAAAAGTGAGAAAAGGGGGAGAAAGAGGGAAGAAAAGGGGATAGAAAGATATTTTTTTTCGATCATCACGTGGGTTAAAGTTAGCGTTAGCCCAAAGTAACTATGCCACGCGGACGAAGTCGCGGCGGGAGCTAGTTTAAAATAAATTCGCTTCCGCTATTTGTTTGCTCAGATAATTTAAACTATTCAGCACATTTTCAGCAATAGTTAAGAGTGATTCAAGAGGACGGTTTATATGTATAATATCCCAGTCTACGTCAAACCGCGAGGTGCAGCTAGTATATATTAAAAACAAAGATTCAGTTATTTTGAGATACTGCTTTTTGGCTTACGAGAAGCATTAATGTGTCTCGTTTTGTAAGTTGTTTATTTTTCCTTTGAATTGATTTCTCGGATCCGTTTCTTGTTTGAATATATTTAGTCTCCGGCTTTAAACTTGTAATAAGATTAGACGCCGCAAACAAGGAGTGTTTGAAGTGGAATTACACTGAGCAACTTTAGAGCTGAAAGTTACACAGTTTCGTGTTAGTAAACAGAATTTGATAAAAGCAGTAGTGTAAATTTAGTTGGGTTGAATTAAGACTTGTAACAAACTTAAATGAATTGGCTTTACGGGTTCTGATTAAGGTGATGATAGATATTCGCTTTCCTTGGCTCCAAACTAGGCTGATCACCAGCACTTTTTGAACGTCATTACACAAGATAGTCCCCCAAAACGCCCACACCACTCCCTAGTATTTTAGCTAGTGTTGCCCAAATTCAGTCTTGGTCTTGCAGTCTTGGTCTTGTTCTTGCGTTTTTGCAAGACCAAGACCAAGAACAAGACCGCGTATTTTTAGCAAGACCAAGACCAAGACTGACCGTGCAAGACTTGAGCAAGAACAAGACATAGCCTGCAAGACTCTTGCGTCTTGCAGATAGGACTTAGCGCTATTTCACGGAGTAGTAAGGTGTAACAGTTCGGTGTATAGGTACGCTTAGGAATTCTATGAGACGCAAAAAACTGTATTTTGATACAGTTTTTGAATATGAAAAACTGGACCTATGCGCATTACGACTAATACCATAAACATACCTACATAGCGAATAAAAAAATATCCATTAAAATCAAACTGAGTGCATGCATAGTTATGTTTTAATCATCGGCACTTTGATAATGCGGCATCAAAGGTTTTGTACTTACTTCTCAAAGAAATTTGCCGCTTTTCGGAAGTACATGGTTATGATACACGCGCCGGCGGCTTCTTTTGAAATCATATATAACAATCGTTGCCGCCGCGCCGAAATCACAACATTTGACACTATTTTATGGCCGCCACAGGGCGTAGGTATACTCATGCAAAATAATTTCAAATTATAAGAGTACCTACAGGTGTTCCAAAGAATAAATAAGTTTCAGAGTGCTTAGAATGAAAATGAATACATTATAATGATCACGCAAGTAGTATTATGATTACGATAAAATGGTAAGGATAGGTAGTAGATGTCATAATAATTTATTCTAGTAAGTATATATTATAATATTGATTATATGGTTTTAAACTAATTACTTAGGTACTATTATTGTACATTCAGTCATTATATTTCTTAAGTTTTTACAGTAATTTATTAATCTGCTTGATCTTTACTATGGCTATGTTAATTCAAGCTCACAATGTTCCAATTCTAATACGTTTTTCTAAGATTTAAAATAAACTTTAATAAATAGTAATAGACTAATAGGTAATTGCAAGACTTGCAAGACTCTTGCTGCAAGACCAAGACCAAGACCAAGACTGGGAGCGCAAGACCAAGACCAAGACCAAGACCAGGTGTATTGGCGCAAGACCAAGACCAAGACTGGCTAAGTCTCGTCTTGTTCTTGCATTTGGGCAACACTAATTTTAGCTGGGAAGAAGAGGTGGCGGAACAAACTCCCCAGCAACACAACTATCTGATGAATGATCTAGTGATTTCAAACAAGACTGCTTAGCTTACCGTATTGTTTTCTCTTAGGAATGCCTCTAATCTAATCTTTATTAACTAATATCGAGAGCTATCGTGGGTTAGCGGTAGCAACCTCGTCTTGAGTTCTAGATCATAGAGTCAAATCCAGACAAACTCTTTAGTTTGTGTGATTTATTTCATCACTACTGCTCTCAAAGCGGTGAAGGAAAGCATCGTGATGAAATCACGGCCGAGAACCAAATATCAACCAACCAACAAAACAACAAAAATCTGCGCAGATATTAATTTGTGCAGTTATTTTGTGTGTTGGTATCTCGCAAGTCATCCTCTAAGGTTGTCGTCTTCTTAATCGATTAATCCTATGGGTGCTTCGAAAGTCAGGCCTCCAGCCAGGGTAAATCAAACCTAAAACTAAGCGACTTCTCGCTAAGGGTGGGTGTGGATCAAAAACCTCAGCGTAGGGCGTCGCTAGGGGCCTGTGGATGGTGAGCAATGGGTATCTCACCGTCCGTCCGTCTATTGACAACAGACCGTGTCGACAGCGCGTTAGTATTCCACGCCTCAAAGAGATGTCAGCAAAGCAGAGGGGCCTGCCAGGGCCACCGGCTGCCGGGGTTGTGAGTTGTTCGAAAGAGATACAAGGGCAAAGGGCAAAAGAAGGAACATGGGTGGATTTTAGTCAGTACCTACAAGTCTGACACTCCAAAATCATCAAATATCTTCCCCCGCTCTGGGCGGACTGTCAAATATTGGGCATGCATTTTGGAGAAGCACCTCGAAATCTGTTGCTACCCTGTATAAGTCTATGCTTAGGTTAGTTTGCTACGCATTTTATAAATTCTAATCACTTGGCCAAAAGGCTAGAGTAAGTTGCGACAATGACTGCAGAGAAAAAATATGCTAAAGGCAGTATCTACGGCACGACTTGAGTGGAACGCAATAATAGGACGACGCAAAGAAAACAAAAGCGCGCGCATAACTTATAAAAACTTTTGCTACATTTAGTATCCGTAATTGGTAAAACAATATCAAATCACACTACTATTATAAAGATCAAAATATGTTTGTGTGTACGTTTGTTACTCCTTCACGCTCAAACGGCTTACCGGATTTTGATGAAATTTGGTACGTCGATATCAAACAACAGAAGTTATGTGATGGTTTCGTTCTGGGCTCGAGGGGGAGTGTCAGTTGTCACTACAGACTTAAGTGACTAAGCCCCATCCGTGCTCCTCCTTTTTCCCATTGTGTTCCAGGGCCGCGGTATCTCTTTCGAACAACCCGTAACCCCGGATATCTTATACCCTGGATTACATACATTATATAGGGACATTATTATCCTGGTCTACGCGGGTGAAACTACGAGGTTCAGCTAGTACTGCCATAAAAAGTGGAAAACTTACCAAACTTAGCGCTTTCTCGGTACGCTTTCAAAGTAAAATAAGATTAATGTTTCTGGCTACGCCGCTACTAACAAATCAACTTACTTTACTACAGTTTTACCATTAATATTTATTATTTTACTACGTTCTGCCAACCCAATGATTTGTTGCCCGTAATGGTTCGTTTTTCAACGTTTAAAGTATAACATTTACGTCAACCATTTTGCTTTTTAACACACTTTTAAAAGTTTCACCTCTTACTTATTGAAAAAAAAAACATTGAAGTTAAATTTCCGGTTTCCAATTGAGTTAAAATTTCGCAAACAAGTTAAAATTGGGTGATAATGCATGGTTAGCTAAGTGACGCCATTCTACAATCAATAAGGTGCAATATCAAATATGGCGGATTAGTTATTGTTATGCATAGTCATGATCAAATATATGTATCAAAGGAAAGAGTTGGATAAGAGAAATACGAAAAAGTGTGTTTTCGTTTTATCTGAAAAAGAGTATATTTTCCAATTCTAATATTCTTGAATACCATCAGAGACGTAATATCGAATCACACTCACACAGTCAAGCAGCCTAGGCGACAAGTAAACATTAAGCCTTGGATTACACCAGGGGCCTAAGTCTGCTATTACAATAGTGTCAGAATGGTCGATCACTGATCGCATAATGGTTGATTTTGACAAGTTTAGTATGTAGTAGATTACCAAACTTGTCAAAATTAACCATTACGCGATCAGTGATCGACCATTCTGACACTATTGTAATAGCAGACTTAGGCCCCAGGTCTATGTAGATGTATGAGGAACCGCGATCAACTTCACCAAAAGCTAAGAAAGGACCCAAAAAACGCAATCCTTATTACCTACAAGCGCTTTCGAAATAATTGTAATAATCTACTAAAAAGCCTTAAAAACAAACATTTTAAATCAGAATTGACTAAGTCTAGTAATGATTGTCCCATATTATGCAATAAAGATTTTTATTATTTATTATTATTAATTCTGTACAGCTAACCCTATCTCCATTAAACAGGGTTACCACCTACAGAGACAGTTGTAACACAGCACATTTGTCATAGCACGTGCGTGTCGCGCGCGTGACCATAGACTACACACGACAAGACTGCGCCCGAACGATTTATTTCACTACTCACACTTTCACGGCGCCTAGTAGGTGTGTCGCCGAAATAACCGTATTGTAAGGAGATTACATCAATGTACAAATACTAGATACTATTTTTTTAGAGAAGGGGTAGCTTGTGACGCCGTTCGGCACAAATCGTTAGCGAAGCCCTTTTTTTTGTGGTTGCGGGTTGTTCCAAAGAGATACCGCGGCCTCGGAACGTAAAAGGCAATAGAAGGAACATGGGTGGGTTTTAGTCAGTACAAGTCCCGCTCCGCCCGAGCCCCGCCCGAGCGGGGGAAGTCATTGGATGATTTCCCACCCGAAAAAAAAAAGCCCTTTTTTGTGGATGGAAAATCATCAAATATCTTCCCCCGCTCCGCCCAGAGCGGGGGAAGATATTTGATGATTTTCCACGGTTATTTCGGCGACACACCTACTAGGCGCCGTGAAAGTGTGAGTAGTGAAATAAATCGTTCGGGCGCAGTCGTGTCGTGTGTAGTCTATGGTCACGCGCGCGACACGCACGTGCTATGACAAATGTGCTGTGTTACAACTGTCTCTGTAGGTGGTAACCCTGTTTAATGGAGATAGGGTTAGCTGTACAGAATTAATAATAATAAATAATAAAAATCTTTATTGCATAATATGGGACAATCATTACTAGACTTAGTCAATTCTGATTTAAAATGTTTGTTTTTAAGGCTTTTTAGTAGATTATTACAATTATTTCGAAAGCGCTTGTAGGTAATAAGGATTGCGTTTTTTGGGTCCTTTCTTAGCTTTTGGTGAAGTTGATCGCGGTTCCTCATACATCTACATAGACCTGGGGCCTAAGTCTGCTATTACAATAGTGTCAGAATGGTCGATCACTGATCGCGTAATGGTTAATTTTGACAAGTTTGGTAATCTACTACATACTAAACTTGTCAAAATCAACCATTATGCGATCAGTGATCGACCATTCTGACACTATTGTAATAGCAGACTTAGGCCCCTGGTGTAATCCAAGGCTTAATGTTTACTTGTCGCCTAGGCTGCTTGACTGTGTGAGTGTGATTCGATATTACGTCTCTGATGGTATTCAAGAATATTAGAATTGGAAAATATACTCTTTTTCAGATAAAACGAAAACACACTTTTTCGTATTTCTCTTAGCCAACTCTTTCCTTTGATACATATATTTGATCATGACTATGCATAACAATAACTAATCCGCCATATTTGATATTGCACCTTATTGATTGTAGAATGGCGTCACTTAGCTAACCATGCATTATCACCCAATTTTAACTTGTTTGCGAAATTTTAACTCAATTGGAAACCGGAAATTTAACTTCAATGTTTTTTTTTCAATAAGTAAGAGGTGAAACTTTTAAAAGTGTGTTAAAAAGCAAAATGGTTGACGTAAATGTTATACTTTAAACGTTGAAAAACGAACCATTACGGGCAACAAATCATTGGGTTGGCAGAACGTAGTAAAATAATAAATATTAATGGTAAAACTGTAGTAAAGTAAGTTGATTTGTTAGTAGCGGCGTAGCCAGAAACATTAATCTTATTTTACTTTGAAAGCGTACCGAGAAAGCGCTAAGTTTGGTAAGTTTTCCACTTTTTATGGCAGTACTAGCTGAACCTCGTAGTTTCACCCGCGTAGACCAGGATAATAATGTCCCTATATAATGTATGTAATCCAGGGTATAAGATATCCGGGGTTACGGGTTGTTCGAAAGAGATACCGCGGCCCTGGAACACAATGGGAAAAAGGAGGAGCATGGATGGGGCTTAGTCACTTAAGTCTGTAGTGACAACTGACACTCCCCCTCGAGCCCAGAACGAAACCATCACATAACTTCTGTTGTTTGATATCGACGTACCAAATTTCATCAAAATCCGGTAAGCCGTTTGAGCGTGAAGGAGTAACAAACGTACACACAAACATATTTTGATCTTTATAATAGTAGTGTGATTTGATATTGTTTTACCAATTACGGATACTAAATGTAGCAAAAGTTTTTATAAGTTATGCGCGCGCTTTTGTTTTCTTTGCGTCGTCCTATTATTGCGTTCCACTCAAGTCGTGCCGTAGATACTGCCTTTAGCATATTTTTTCTCTGCAGTCATTGTCGCAACTTACTCTAGCCTTTTGGCCAAGTGATTAGAATTTATAAAATGCGTAGCAAACTAACCTAAGCATAGACTTATACAGGGTAGCAACAGATTTCGAGGTGCTTCTCCAAAATGCATGCCCAATATTTGACAGCCTAAATGGCGCGATGGTTAAGTGTTTACTTTGTATCCTCAGGTTCACCAGTTCGATTCCCACACCAGAACAAATGTTTGTGTAGTCTACCAATATTTGTTTTGGACCTGATTGTCTGTGTGACTGTCCACACAGGTTGTCCTGCGATCTCGCGTTTACAGTAAGCGTGTTTCTTGAGTAGTTTTTTTTCCTCTGGGATTTTAATTTAAAAAAGAAGGAACGACCGTTTACAGTTTTTTTTCTTCTTTTTTTCGTATTGGGACTAAATGCTCTTGCGAAAATAATAGGCCAATACAATATATGCGGGTGATGCTGGACTGCCAGTTGCCCTTATCTGGGATCGTCGCAGCATGTTTATTTCTTCAATCCCCCTCATGAGATCTCTCTTCGAGTCGTAAATTTGAAGTTGGCAGACTAGTCTCAAAATTAATTAGTTGTCAGTTTTTCTTCATATTTTGTAGTTTTACCTCTGTTTACTTTGTATATTTATTTATTTACTTAAAAGACTATAAGTTAACAGTACATGAAACCAAAACACTTATATTCTAAAATTTAACACTTACTTAAATAAAAAAACAAACTTACTAACTATTACTTAACAATAAATATATAAATTTTCAAATTTCATATGGTTTATCATGAAAGATATCCAGATATATGTGCTGAGTGAGAATTGTATCTATGTATTTTTCGCAATCCACCTACAATGTTTTTGTCTCTGCATCACCCTAAAGTTGACTGGAAGAAAATTCCCAAAGCATTAAGTCTTTTGTACAATGATTTTTTACATGTGCTTGAAGTTGTAATAAATAAATTAATCTTTATTTATTCAATCCTTATGTTTTTTTTATTAACTTTTAGATACAATTATAAAACGTAACAGTCTCATTACATCCACATTGTAATTAACTTAATTGCTTCGTAAAGTCGTGTGTTACTCAAGAGCTCTTTAAGTTGATTAATAAAAGTGAACAGTTGTTTACAACGCACTTGGTATTTATTTATTGTTTTATATCTTGCAAGTAGAAGGTTGTTTAATTAATTTTATCATTAACTAGCTTTCGCCCGCGGCTTCGCTCGCGTTAAATTCGGTATAACACACCAAGCAGACCTGCAGTTTTTGCTCTTGCGCCTGATTGATTTGTAATAGCAACGCTAAGTTTTCCCTTTTCTTCCCTCGTTCTCCCTCATATCCCACTTTTTTTAAATAAAAATTAGCCTATGTCCGTCTCCTGGTTCCCAACTATCTCTGTACCAAAATTCATCAAAATCGGTTTAGCCATTAAAGCGTGAAGAGGTAACAAACAAACAAACAAATAAACAAACAAACTCACTTTCGCTTTTATAATATTAGTAAGGATTATATGTTGAAGTGACCCGGACCAGATTTTACTACAGACTTTCATTTATTTATTTAAGCACACACAAAATACATGACAGGACATTAGATTAAGACAGAAGAGCACAAAGGTACAGCTTATTTCATAAGAAATTTCTTCCAGCAGACCTGCGAGAGGAAAGTTGGATAAGATATGTAGACACAGTGTAAGGAAAGATTTCATCATTCGGTTAATGGTTTATGAAAGTTGCAACTGTCATATCTTTTGTCCGCCAGGAACAACAATAAATAAATAAAAAAAGGGTGTGTGTCAGCTCCGACGCACGACTGGAGTTTACTCCTTAAGTACAAAAAAAAAATATCACTGACGGACGACAAATTTCATAAAGCGCCATCTAGTAATATTCAAAAACACCATAGGTGCGTGTGCACCAAAAACGTAACGAGGTCAACGAGGTCATTCATCAGTAGATTTTACACCTCACATTTTTCTCATACCGGGCGCCTTATATATGAAAATCGATTCTTAAGGAGTAAACTCCAAAAAAACCGGGCAAGTGCGAGCTGGACTCGCGCACTGAGGGTTCCTTACAAACTTGCGACATAAAAGGCTATATCTTTTGACTGCGAAGATTTAAAGAACTATTTTTTTAATAGCTCTAAGGAATTACAGACTTGAGAATATGGTTTTAATTATAACGCGATACCTTCACGCGTTCTCGAAATTAAGGATCTTGGCAGACAGACGGACAGACAGACAAACATACGGACAAAAAAAAGTGATCTAAGAAGAGTTCCGTCATTTTGGTAACAATTTAAATTTGTCAATTAAAGTTAAAGTAAAGTAAATTGTGTTAAAAAGTGCTTAGCAATATTCAATTATATCAACTTATAATAAACTATAACATTTATGTACACAATAAAAATGAATGGAATGTTAATTGGAATTTACTTAAGTAAATAACACAAAACGTATGTACATCTAATGCATTTTTTGCCCATTTAACAAAAGAGGTTAATTGACTTACTTTAAAGAACCTAATTGGATAATAACAACAACATCTACAACTGGTGTTTAAAATAATTATTTAACAAAAACATGAAGGCTTAACAACTGAATAATATATTTAAAAGCTGAATGTAACAGAATGGATTAATTAGGTCACATACTGTTACACTTTTTGTATATATAATATAAGTACTAAATGTAATAAAAATGTTTTTTGATTGAACGAGCCAAACTTCTTAGCTACCAAACAGATAAAAAAAAATACATTTTTTAATTATAATTTATTGTAATTCATAGCCTAATTCTTAAAACAAGTAAACATATACATGTATTTAATATCACGCTCAGAACCTTAGAAACCGAGCAACCAGGTAAAACCGCGGTACACAGTTAGTTTTTTTAAAGTGTCGTATAAAAGACATCAACGCGTCCAATTTGTTCGTAATGACAATATTTTCCAAATCTTCTTTTGATGATTAATGTTTTAATTAAAACAAAGACCGAATTGTATTGAAGAGGCACTTTGTAGATACTTGGGTTACTACTGTAAACGTAATATCACACTGTAATCACGGAAGGGGTATACAGAGGTGTATTTTCTTTTGTTTAAAAAAAAACGTTGCCCAACACTAGGAATTTCTCCTATATCGTGGGTCGACAAACATTTAAACTCACAAACACAAACAGCCAGACCCGAAACAACTATCTGGTAGGCCTTACAAATATTTGTTCCGTGCGGGTACCGAACCCGCGACACGCAGCGCAGCAGTCGGTCGCTCAGCCACTGCGCTAACCGTGTCGTCATTTAATAGTATACCCACTTTTTACATCTGTGTAAGTCCTATATAATATGGGGCGAGCCTATTGCCATCAACCAGGTACGAATCTAGACTCCGTGGCTGCTACTGAAAAAGTCATCATCGACCTAATAACACTTTGGCAGACCAGGGAATCGAACCCAAACCCTTATGCTCAGCAGTCGACAACAACTGCAAAATCACTACAAACTGCTCTACAGTATACTGTAGAGCAGTTTGTCGTAGTTCTTAAAAATAAAAAAACCGAGAAGATTACATTTTATAATGTATAACTAAATGTAATAATAATTCATAACAAGCATTAATCTTTTTTTCTGATCCAAGATCACGTACTCCAAAAACTAAATAAAGATAGTAATTAATTAAAAAAACAAGCCAAGTGCAAGTCGGACTCTAGCACCGAGAGTTCCGTACAAACTTGTGGCAAAAATGGCCATATACTTCGACTGCGTAGACTTAAGCGGTTGATATTTTCGCAGCTCTGACGGACCATCATCATCTGCCTAGCCTTTTCTCAACTATGTTGGGGTGGGCTTCCAGTCTAACCGGATGCAGCTGAATATCAGTATTTTACATGGAGCGACTGCCTATCTGCCCTCCACAACCCAGTTAGTACTGGGTAATACGATACCCCTTGGTAAGACTGGTTGTCAGACTTTCGGGACACTGACTACCTGTAACGACTGTCAAAGATCTACAAATGACAGCCGGGACCAACGACTTAACGTGCTTTCCGAGGCACGGAGGAAACTCGGTATGTAACGGGTGGTCACCCATCCACAGACCAACCTAGGCAAGCGCGGCTTAACCTAAAGATCGACCCGAGCGGCTGCTATTATTTAGCCACGAGCTCCTTTAGCTCAGCTCCAGCTCCGACGGACCATAGAGTGAAATATATGGTTTAATAATTTCAACATTGAGTTGAAATTATTAAACCATACCCCCAACCACCTTTATGCATAACCGACATAAAAGGTCTTGACAGACAAACAGACAGATGGACAAAAGCGTGATCCTTTAAGGGTTCCGGATTTTCCTTTTAAAGTACGGAATCCTAAAAAAGAGAAACAATACAAACAGAAGAAAGTGGCGCACAATGACCCAGAATTTAGATCAGGCAGATATCGATGTACAGTCACGCGCACAAACTATACTCATTTTTTTAAATCGATTTTCTACCACTGCATAGTTTGCAATTTCATCTCGTTACGAACATATAGGTTTGGCACTCATATTACTTTGTAATCTCTTGGCTAAATAATAAAAAGCTGCTCGCGTTAATAATTAGGCTTTTTTTTACTGATAGGAAATCATCAAATCTCAATCAAAATGTTTTTATTTTACATATAATGCCTCCCATGTAGGCATAGTATGTAAACTTGTAAAATGTCGAGAAAAGGTGCACTGTTCGGGTTGGTCATTTCCTATGAAGAAGAACCGGCAAGAAACTCCATGGTTACTCTTTTAAAAATATATATAATAACTTGGAGCGGAAGGGAGTGTCACACTTATACTGAATAAAACTCATGTTCCTTCTTTTGCCCTTTGTATAACAAAGCCACATAAAATACTCTTTCGAACAACCAACAACCCTGGTGGATCTTCAGGCTATGTCATACTTGGTGAGGTTTCTTCCGTGCCTAAGCGCGTTAAGCCGTTGGTTCCGTCGTTTGCAGACCTTTGACAGTTCTACGGAGAGGTAACATGTTACTCAGTACTAACCGGCTTGTCGAGGACAGATAGACAGTCGTTTCATTTAAAATACTGCTGTTAGACTGGAAGCCGACCCCAACATATTTGAGAAAAGTCTATTTTCATGATGATGACTGTTAGGTCCACCAATGCCTAACCTTGCTGGCATTATAGGCGTGATGTTATATTATAATAATTCCTTTTCAATTAAGTAAGTGTTTTATACATTGGTGTTTGTGACTGTACAAATAAGTTGTAAAATGTCACGTTTCTCTCATGCCCTGAATGTCAGATTTTATTTATTGTGCAAATAAAAAGATGGTGGCCATGAATAAAGTATCTTTGGATTACGATGCGGGTAAAAATAAATGTTACGTCAATACTCGTTATTTTTGTATGCAATATTGCTTTACATGTGTCTTTTCTTGCTTTCCCTGTTCCAAGAATTTCTTGATAAAAAAGTGACTGATAGATATGGTTACTAAGTTTTTTGTTTTTAAGTTTTCTATGTTGTTTTTAATTACTCATATTATTTTTAAGATTTAGTAGGATATAGTAATGTTTCATATTAAAATGCTCTGATATTTTTATGCCATTATATGGTAAAACATGTAAGTTTACAACTATAATTATAATACATGTAAATGTTAAAAATGTAAAAAACATGTAAATGTTTTTACACAAATAAATTATATTCTATTCTACTTTTGAGCAAAGGCCTGCCTCCCCTCAAACCCGTGCGTCCACCTTCCAGCTCTGATGGAACTTATCTTGTTCTTCCCGCCAGCTCCTTCGTGATTAACGACTTTCAAAGAGCTAAATTAACAGCTGAGAGCCCCGAGCGCGATCTCATGGTGGCATGGAGAGAGCGACTGTCGCAACCCCGTGCAGGGCACGCCACAATAGCGGCGGTAAGTCCCCTCTTTGAGGAGTGGCTGGAGAGGCGTCATGGCGTCCTCACCTACCGCCTGACGCAGGTCCTCACCGGACACGGAAGTTTCGGGAGGTTCCTGCACATCATCGGGCGGGAGGAAGCGCCTGGGTGTCACCATTGTGACGATCGCCCGGAGGACACGGTGGAGCACACAGTGGCGGTCTGCCCAGCTTGGGCGGAGCACCGCCGTGCCCTCGTGGAGGCGATCGGCGGCGAAGATCTCTCGCGTCCGGCCCTGGTTCAGGCCATGGTCCGGAGCGAGAGGGAATGGGAAGCGGTCACCAACTTCTGCGAAGCAGTAATGCTAGCGAAGGAGGTGGCCGGGCGATTGAGGGAGAGAACATCTGCCCAACCCAGCCGCCGCGGGAGACGCCCATGGCGCCGGGCGCCGCGAGACGACTTCCGGCCACCGTAGATGCGGGCCTGTGGACGGTGAGCAATGGGTAGCTCGCCGTCCGTCCGTCGATTGACGACAGGCCGTGTCGACGGCGCGTTCGTGTTTCACGCGCGCCTCAAAGAGAGTCAGCAAAGCAGAGGGGCTTGCCAGAGCCTCCGCCTGCCGGGGTTGCGGGTTGTTCGAAAGAGATACCGCGGCCCCGGAACGTAAAGGGCAATAGAAGGAACATGGGTGGGTTTTAGTCAGTACAAGTCTGACATGCCCCCCCGCTCCGCCCAGAGCGGGGGAAGTCACTGGATGATTTCCCACCCCAAAAAAAAAAAAAAAAAGACTGCTTTCCTAGGCATGAAGGAAACTTGATACGTAGTGCGTGGTCACATCGCCGCGAGATGACTCCGGGCCACAGTAGATGCGGGCCTGTGGACGGTGAGCAATGGGCAGCTCACCGTCCGTCTGTCTATTGACGACAGGCCGTGTCGACTGCGCGTTAGTGTTCCACGCGCGCCTAAAAAAGATGTCAACAAAGCAGAGGAGCCTGCCAGGGACACCGCCTGCTGGGGTTGCGGGGTCGAAAGTGTTACCGCGGCCCCGGAACGTAAAGGGCAATAGAAGGAACATGGGTGGGTTTTAGTCAGTACAAGTCTGACACTCCCCCCCGCTGCGCACAGAGCGGGGGAAGTTATTGAGGATTTCCAACCCAAAAAAAAAATGCGTGGTCCCATCCACGGACCGACCTAAGCAAGCACGGTTTATCGACCCGAGCGATTGTTAATATTTGTCCATGAGCTCCTAAGCCACAGTAAAATGAACACATAAACAAACAGCTCAAAGTACAGAAATTGTCACTAGTCTAAGAAACCCAGACACCTAGACATTGTAACAGAGAAAAGAAAAAAAAGGATACCCGGACTCAACCCAAGGCGAAACGATTAACAGCCCTCATAAACTTACAGCGATTTATTTGTGAATGTGCCTTTCAATAAATAACATGAAATTACGTCCCCTTAAAATCGTATAAATTGTCTAAATTCTCCGAAGTGCACATAACCTGGGCAGGGCAGTAAACATAGTGCTTGTGAAATATGATTGGGCGGTCGTAAAGTACTGAGCTGAGGGCCTAGTACGAGTGTGCGGGTGCTGTGTTGGGAAAGAGATACTACGGCCCAGCAACAGAAAAGGCAAAAAAAGGAACATGGAAGGGTTTTAGTCAGTCAAAGTCTGACACTACCTTAAGCTCCGGTCAAAGCGGGACGAGTCATTTGATGATTTCCCAGTCGAAAATGGTCAAGTGTGAGTCGGACTCGCGCACTGTGGGTTTCGTACAAACTTGCGACATAAACGGCCATATCTTTTGACTGCGTAGACTTAGAGGGTTGATTTTTTGGCGGTTTTAATTTTTACTCGATCCTTCCACGCGTTTTCGAGTTAAAGGGCCTTGGCAGACAAACAAAAAGATGTTCAAAATCAAAACCAAAATATTTTTATTTTACATAGGCCTACATGGGCACTTATAAAACGTCGAGAAAAGATGCACGGTTCGTGTTGGTCGTTTCCTATGGAGAAGAACCGGCAAGAAACTCCATGGTTACTCTTTTAAAATCATTTAGTTTTACAATGTTGTTGTTACAGCGTTAGCACTTAAGTATGAGAGGACATGTTGCTATAAGGTGTCTTTTTTTTTTGAGGTACGGAACCCTAAAAAGTACGAGTGCGCGGTGTAAACGTTACGTCAAAACGGCTGAACGGATCTTGATGAAATTTGGCACAGAGGTAGATTATAGTCTGGAATAACACATAAGATACGACGCGATATGACACGGGCGAAGCCGCGGGCGCCAGCTAGTATTTTTATAATCTTAAGACTATTCATATCTACGGATTATAAGTACTGATTATGCCAACAATTTTAATAAAATACTATAAGATAATAATAATAATTGTGTTTTCTCATTAAAAATCGCCGTATTTACTTGACGTTGACACCGCGCACTCATGCTAGGGCCTCTGATATTATTAACTGCTCCAACCAGATAAATATTCTATACTGCATATTTTAATAAGTACTATAAATAGGTGATAGTATATGGAAGTTGTTGCCCTCTTTGGCGAAACTGGGCAAATCCGTGCTTAATTTTATACCCATTTTATTTAAAAAACATATCACCCGAATTGCAACTTTGTAACCTTTATATTGTTCCGAAGTTTTTGAGGTAAGTGAAAACTAGGTTTCTCGTACTTTTCACAGCAAAAACTAAACATGTATGCAAAATTACAGCTCAATCGGAAACCGGAAAGAAGGTTAAATTTAACTTCTAAATTTTTTAACTTAGTTAACCGTCCCTTAACCGCAACAAATTACTTGAAGATAAAAATTGAATTTCCAGGTCATGAAAAATTACCAATATAATCAGTTCAGTGGTTTTCGAGCTGCCCCGAATAAAAACACACAGTCGTGGCGAGGCACTATTCTTCACTACGTATGTTTTGCATGTGTGTGTGCGAGTGTGTATAGAAGTCGGCTCGCGAAAATGTAACCTTGGTACAAAAATATGTGTACGTCGTCTCGCCGCGGGCGAGGCCCGGTTACAGAGTTCGGTAAGTGTTTTCTTGAACCCCATTTTGTTAGATTGTTGGTTTAGGATGAAGTGATTGATACAAGTTAAGTTAAGTACTTGAAATATGAATCACGGGAGGTCTTTGTTTTTTTTAGGGATGCTAAATCATCAAATAACTTCACCGAGCGGGAGGGAGTGTCCGACATTTACTGACTAAACCCATCCATGTTCTTTCTTTTGCCCTTTGTGATTTGGGTCTGCGGTATCTCTTTCGAACAACCCGCAACCTCAGCGCCTTTGAAGCGTGCTTAGAACACAAACGTGCCGTCGACACGACTTGTCTTAACTAGCTGGACTAATGGTGAGCTACCCATTGCTTATCGTCCATAGACCGGCGTCCACGGTGGCTGAGAGTCGTGTCGCGGCGCCCGATGCCCAAAACGTCTCCCGCGGCGGCTGGGTTAGTTTTAGGATCTCTGCCTCAAACATCTGGAAACCTCCTTCGCTAACATAACTGCTTTGCAGAAGGAAGTGACCGCTTCCCATTCCCTCTGGCCCCGGAACCTGCGGAAGGTCGCCGCCGCCAGTCACCTTGGGAAAAGGCTTGAATTTATGTATTTCTTTTTATTGTGTGTATGTTTATTTTAAAACATTAAGATAGAAAGCTATTTGATGTTAAATCCTTACTAATATTATAAAAGCGAAAGTGAGTTCGTTTGTTTGTTACGTCTTCACGACTAAATGGCTAAAACCGATTTTGGTGCAGGGCTATTTTTTTTAAGTGAGTAATGAGGGAGAAAGAGGGAGGAAAGGGAAAACTTAGCTTTGCTATTACAATAAATAAGGCGCAAGGGCAAATACCACAGGTAGCGGGTACCTGCAAATCAGGAAAGAGGAACTGTGTTACCCCGAATTTAACGCGAGCGGAGCCGCGGGCAAAAGCTAGTAAATGAAATAAAATGATTCTTCTAAAGACGCCATTTTAGGTCCCCTAGCAACCAATAGGATATTAAATCTGTTTGGTAACATGTCATCTATTATTTAAAACGTACGGAACTCCCTCCCACACACTACTCCACTTGTCATAACTCCTTGTACACTTTTTGCTCCGTTTTTTCCGCGGCCCGTTGGAGCTGATACTGTTACTGATAGATCTATCTTTAGCCTCGTGATTGTTTAGCTCCAACCTTTTTATAGCGCTGTGGAAACTAGCAATTATGAGGGGAAATGTTAACGGTACGGGGGTAGTGTTAAAGATAAAGATAGATAGATGATTTTAAAAGATACGTGGATTATTTATATATGCACAAACAAATACTTGAAAGACCATTACAAAGACAGAAGAGCACAAAGAAACTGCTTATTTCTTTAGGAATTTCATTCAGCAAACCTGCTAGAGGAAAGTTGGATGAAATATGTAGACACAGTAGAAAAGACAAAATAGGATCTTTTAAATTTTATCAATCATAAAATAAATATACAAACAAAAACACCACCATTCCTAGTGTGGGGCAAAGTTTAAAAAATAATAATAATAATGCACACATAAAAAAAGTACTAATATAGTGAATATTGACTATTAAATTGACCTTGTTTTTCTTGACAGTCATTTTTAAAATGCTTTTATAAGCTTAAACAAAATTTGTCAATTGCGCTAAAACTTGGGATACATGTTTCGTGTGGATGGCAATTAATGGTTTTCTTCACGTCATTCTTATTCATCAATTATTCATAAAAAGGAATTCAATCTCTTTGCGTACACAAAACAACATACATTATCACAATATAATTGAAATTAATGATTTTTTTGTATAACTACTAAATGTACAAGCATAATGAAAATCTAAACCCTTATTTAAGCGTGTTTTTTAGTTTATTTAAATAAAAAATAATATAATTTTTATTTGGGAGCCCAAAATATCTGGGTCGAGGCGTTTACAGTTCAATATAATAATTGTTTTCTTAAGACGAACGCAAATCGGGCAAATAGGAGAGATGTACGACTGGGATGGGTGAATATTTTTAGTAAGAAAACAAGAAAAATAATGTAAATTTTTTTGGTATTACTGTTTTTCAGCTCCATGTGGTTATACCCAAACGTAGCTGAGAAAATTTAGCAATAATCATAATTTTTGGTCTTTCATCTTTTACAATTAGCTCAAATCCAATTTAGCAGCGGGATACGGCCGCTTTTTGTAGCGATCTATAGAAAGACTTAAATTTTTTCTTATACAAATAAGAGGAGCCGTATATTACAGCATCCGTACGTTAACATTCCAACCAATTTGTAGTGCAGTTGATGTATTCCAGTGACTACGACGCACTGTATCCGTTGCGACAGTTTTTGTGCATCGTTAACGAGTGATGGAGATGAATGGTGGTACAGAGTGGCGCTAGTCGCTGCGACTGGTTTCTTAACGCCTGGCCACGAGTCACACGACACGCGAGCTGCGAACCGTCGCAGCTCGCGTGTGTTACCGAACAACGGTGTTAACTCATCATACGTCTAGCCTTTGCCCTACTATGTTGGGGATGAAGATGTAGTATTTCTTTTTAATCCAGTTTGTTATTTTCTACATACTACCACAATCAAATAAACATCATCATCTGTCTAGTCTATTACCAAGTACGTTGGGCTTCCAGTCTAACCGGATGCGGCTGAATACCATTTTTTTACATGGAGCGACTGCCTATCGGTCTTCCACAAACCAGTTAGTACTGGATAATACGGAAGCCCTTGGTAAGACAGGTTGTCAGACTTTCGGGTCATTGGCTACTCGTAACGTTTGTCAAAAATCTTCGTCTGGCTAGACTGAAAGACTCCAATGTAGTTGGTAAAAGGCTAGGCTGATGATGACATGGCACAAGTAACCGCAATGGAAAATGGACTGGAAAACAAGACACAAGCGCGCGGTTGATTAGATGCAAACGTGTCGGAGAACCTGTAGGCTGTAGACAAGGCATTAAACCACACCTATGTATGTTGATGTGATAAAGATTAATGAGGGAACGGGTTTCTATCATGGGTAAGTCTACGATAATGTAATAAAGAGGAAGTGTGACTTAAGCTGTGTTTTTTTAATTCTTTTTTTTTCTTCACAATTCTGGCACGAGTAATTTCAAATTGGAAGGTCGATGGCAATGCGTGGATACAATGTACTGCATGTTTTAATGAGCGTAATAAGTTGAAGTTACCAATTATTTATTTTACTTAAACATGAGTATGCACACGAGTAATAGAGAGAGAAGAATAATTAATAGAATAATTTGGGATAAAGGCAGTAAATTGATAATGATGAAGATACATACAGAATTCAAAGTTTTACATTAAAAGTTCAATATAGTCACTGTCATGTTTGAAACCACAATGGGAATAACTTTTGATTGCATTGACTTAGAAGGTTAATTTTATCACAGCTCCAAGAGACTACAAATCTGAGTATATGGTTTTAATTTCAACTCATTACCTCCACGCGTTACTGAGATGAAGGGTCTTGACAGACGGACACTCAGGTTTGTTTTTTCCTTTGAGGTACGCAACCCTAAAAATTGATTTATCAATGAAATGTAGTTAAAATAGATAACGTAAAGAATTGCACAATATTTACAACAAATGAAACATATTCGCAAAATACACATTATGATTCAGAGAAGGGCAGTAGCAGTGCCATACGATTCACAGATAAAAGGACCAATGGGGACAAGACAAGTGTTTCTGAGAAAAGTGATTCATACGTTTCGAAGTAGCACAACTTGGGTAAATGATGCCTACAGTACTTGACACATTGAACGAGAATATTGACTAAGACTTACCTACAGGAAAATATCTGAAGTTATAGGTACCCAAGATTGGCGCAGTGGCTGAGCTGGATTTGTACCCCGCACGGAACAAATATTTGTATGACCTACATAGGTATAGTTGTTCCGGATCTGGCTGTTTGTGTATGTGAGTTTAAATGTTTGTAAATGCACCCACGATACCGGACTAATTTCTAGTGTGGCGCAAAGTTAAAAAAAATGGTCTGTAGGGTTACCATGACGCCTTTTTTTTTTTTTTTTTTTTTTTTTTTTCGGGTGGGAAATCATCCTATGACTTCCCCCGCTCTGGGTGGAGCGGGGGGGCATGTCAGACTTGTACTGACTAAAACCCACCCATGTTCCTTCTATTGCCCTTTACGTTCCGGGGCCGCGGTATCTCTTTCGAACAACCCGCAACCCCGGCAGGCGGAGGCTCTGGCAAGCCCCTCTGTACCATGACGCCTTAAAGCGGTATTTCAGTGTGAGAAAGATATGGCGCTAGACATCCTGTATAGCTCTGTCTCTTTCCCTCACTGTAATAAGTACTGCTTTAACGGTGAGCAATGGGTAGCTCACCATCAGCCTATCTAGTTAAGACAGGCTGTGTCGTCGGCGCTTCGTCTTCCACGCGCGCATTGAAGAGATGTCAGCAAAGCAGAGGGGTGCGCCAGGGCCACCGCCTGCCAGGGTTGCGAGTTGTTCCAAAGAGATACCGTGGCACAAGCATGGGTGGGTTTTAGTCAGTACTAGTCTGACACTCCCACCCGCTCCGCCCATCCGGAAAAAAAAGCGGACACAAGCATCCTCCTTGTATTAACTAGCCAACAGATATTGAAAGGAAAATCCTATATTGCCATCAACTGGACAAAAAATCCTAATAATAAGTTATTTGTCATTTAATCTGATCTCTAATCAAAAACAGAAGTCACACTAATGGTACTTTATTTAGATTAAATTATAAAATACACGTAGAACTGCAACATTAGCACACATTACAGGGCAAAATGTATTTTATGATAGTAGACAAAGAGTTTTGAGTTGATAGTATTTAGTTTAATTATGTTCCCAATAATCACCAAGTCAAAATTATTTGACAGCATGTCTATGGCGTCGTCCTAACTGGCAGAGATCCTGCGAGGGCGCAATGCGTTTTCGTATGAAAATGATCAATGAAACTTAGGAGCTTCAATCAGGACACTTCATTATATATAATTTCTATGTTTGAACTCATCTTGTGACGAGAACTCGTACGAACGATAGCCAACTAGGACAACGCCTACGGCCATTTTTAATATATCTCTATATAAAATGGCACGTTGATCCGAACCTTCGTGGCCATGCTATTTTTCATTATCCTTGCCTTACAGACTAACATACATACGATAAATTACAATTTGAGTTAGTACATAGAGCCTTAAACCTAAGACATTGAGGTAGAAGACCGGTGATATCTGAAAGATGGATCTCTTCGGAGTCTGCAGAAGACAGGTTAAATGCTCTCACTAAGTATTAGTTATTACTTTCTTTGTTATTCTAACGGTATGTTCACAATGCGACGAATCAAGCTATACATTTTAAAATTTCACATAGGCCTACATAGGCACTTATAAAACGTCGAGAATAGGTGCACGGTTAGGGTTGGTGGTTGAGCGATCGACTGCTGCGCTGCGTGTCGCGGTTTCGATCCCCGTACGGAACAAATATTTGTATGACCCAAATTTTTGTAAACGCACCCACGATACAGGAGGCATTCCGAGATTGGGACAAAGTTTTTGTTTTAAATCGTTTCGCCCACTATCAAATATGACTTAAACATTACTGGTAAAATGTGGATGTGCTAATAGGTACACCGCTGCTGCAACCCTACGGGGATTACTGCCGTGATGATGTTATATCATATTGAATCGCTACTCAGCACTGGTTATGTGATTCTTTGAAAATACGCATATAACCGCACATATTTGGCCTTTGTGAGAGTGATCAATCGCGAGCTTGTAGTGAACACACTGAATATAGTACCGTTATCTCAGCTGATGCTGAGCGGAAATACACAAAGAAAAATATCTTTGGAATGATGAATAGGTGTGTAATTTGAATTGGTGCTTTAAAGCCTTCTACCTAACAGGAAATTAAAATAAAAACCGCTGAGGCTAAACTTCATTCCTTTTTTTTCGGTTAGGGAATCATCAAATAACTTTGGCATCGCCAAGAGGTGGAGAGCGGAAGGAAGTGTCAAATTTTATTCACTAAAGCCCATCCATGTTCCTTCTTTTGCCCTTTGTGTTTCGGGGCCGCGGTATCTCTTTCGGACAACCCGCAGGCCCAGCAGACAGTGGCCCTGGCAGGGCCTTCTGCTACAATAGTGGCGGTAAGTCCCCTCTTTGAGGAGTGGCTGGAGAGGCGTCATGGCGTCCTCACCTACCGCCTGACGCAGGTCCTCACCGGACACGGAAGTTTCGGGAGGTTCCTGCACATAATCGGGCGGGAGGAAGCGCCCGGGTGTCACCATTGTGACGATCGCCCGGAGGACACGGTGGAGCACACAGTGGCGGTCTGCCCAGCTTGGGCGGAGCACCACCGTGCCCTCGTGGAGGCGATCGGTGGCGGCGATCTCTCGCGTCCGGCCCTGGTTCAGGCCATGGTCCGGAGCGAGAGGGAATGGGAAGCGGTCACCACCTTCTGCGAAGCAGTAATGCTAGCAAAGGAGGTGGCCGGGCGTTTGAGGGAGAGAACATCTGCCCAACCCAGCCGCCGCGGGAGACGCCCAGGGCGCCGGGCGCCGCGAGACGACTTCCGGCCACCGTAGATGCGGGCCTGTGGACGGTGAGCAATGGGTAGCTCACCGTCCGTCCGTCTATTGACGACAGGCCGTGTCGACGGCGCGTTCGTGTTTCACGCGCGCCTCAAAGAGAGTCAGCAAAGCAGAGGGGCTTGCCAGAGCCTCCGCCTGCCGGGGTTGCGGGTTGTTCGAAAAAGATACCGCGGCCCCGGAACGTAAAGGGCAATAGAAGGAACATGGGTGGGTTTTAGTCAGTACAAGTCTGACATGCCCCCCCGCTCCACCCAGAGCGGGGGAAGTCATTGGATGATTTCCCACCCGAAAAAAAAAAAAAAAAAAAAGGGCCTTCTGCTTCGCTGACATCTCTTTGAGGCGCGCTTGGAACAAGAACGCGCCGTCGAAATGGCCTGTCGTGACTAAACGAAGGGACGGTGAGCTTTCCTTTGCTCACAGTCCACAGACGGTGGCTACGATTGCCGGGAGTCGTCCTTCGAAAAAATTTTTATGCCTTTATGCTTTTTTTCGTAGGTATAGTTCTCTTTGTACAATCTGTCACTATTCGTTTTTTTCTTTCATTTCTGCGGTAATCACAATCTGCTTGCTGACCACTACTCTTTTCAGATAACTGACAACCCACTAGGGTTGGTGGAATTTAGTGAACTGACCTTATTGATTGTGTTCTTCAAAATGGTGCGTATTACTGGCAACCAGCGTGCGTATGTCATCAGATGTTTGTATGACGACGAGGTGGTAGGAGTATGCTAAATAAACATAAATCATCATCTGCCTAGCCTTTTCCCAACTATGTTGGGGTCGGGTTCCAGTCTTACCGGATGCAGCTGAATATCAGTACTTTACATGGAACGACTGCCTATCTGACTTCTACAACCCAGTTAGTACTGGGTAACACGATACCCCATGATAAGACTGGTTGTCAGACTATCGGGCCACTGACTATCTGTAGCGACTGTCAAAGATCTACAAATGACAGCCGGGACCAACAGTTTGACGTGCTTTCCGATGCACGGAGGAACTCGGTATGTAACGGGTGGTCACCGGTCCACAGACCAACCTAGGCAAGCGCGGCTTAACCTAAAGATAGACCCGAGCGGCTGCTATTATTTAGCCACGAGCTCCTCATGCTAAATAAACATAAATATTTAATTTATATAAAACGTGGTATAAAATGGTGTTAAATAAAGATGGTCCAGATATGTTAACCGTATAGTTCGGTACGGACCCCTTCGGGGGCTCGACATTCAAACCTCCGCTGGCTCGGTACTAGCCCCGAAAGGGGTCGAACATTTAAGTCATACGACCTCCTCATTATTTTTGTAAATATTTTATTTTCTGGGTAAAAAATAATATGGGTGTGCATTCATTAAGATAGTAGAATAAAAATCTCATATGTAAACGTCATTAAAAGTTCTTTAATTATTGAACAAGTTTCTTAATTAAGTCTTATAAAATCCAAATGCGTAAATTACGATCATAGCCATTTTGATGGCAGTGTAGATCGACGCTAAAAATCATTAAAAAATGGTTTTCGGACATATAAGCTCCACATTGTTGGGCCTGATTAATGTGTCCTTTTATTACGTGCAGTAATCATTCGTAATTGAACTTAAATTAGCAGTGGTAATGATACATTTTGAAATCTAAAGTCGAAGTTTCGCGCCAATCGTGCTTGTTTACATTTTTCATTCCACATTATATCACACGGACGCGAATAGATTCTATAACAAATGAGACAAATATCATTGCAAATATTATAAATAACATGAACATGCCCAGATCTTATCGTAATTTGCAATAATAGGACCATTAACACGTAATATTCATAACCACTACTAAATTCACTTTCGAAAATGACGTCCATTTCTTTTTTTTTATTTTGTGATGTGTAAATGCGATTATTTCAATCGATTATTTTCTTGTAAATCAATCAACTCGAATAACTAAATTAAGGAATATCAGAAATTGATAGATGAAAATAAGAATAATTTTGTAATACGTGTAAAATACTATAAATATTGATAATAATATTTTTTACGCCACTAAAACCGACTCAACAACAAACAGTAGAATCTGATCTATGGCTAAATTCGCGCCAATTTTATTTTCAGATAAAAATTCAAATAAGGAATGCGTTCGCTGTTCGAATTTATATTAAAATATTTATTTGCTATTTTATTAATAATTTGGTTTTGTACCTACTATTTGAATGTGAATTGCAAATAGAAATAAATAAGGTTGATTATAGAACGCCCTTATTATGATCACAGGTAGGCACAGTAAAAAAAATCAGCCAAGATAAATTATATTTGTTCGACAAAATTGTTTGTAGTATGGTTGGATTAGTTATTTGGAAAGCGTTTTCATTCTTTCCTAAAACATGGCTCGTAGGCCAAAGTGTTCTTGGATTGGAAGCCTTGGGTTAAAAATGGCCTAGAAGAAGACCACAATTGAAATAAAAAAGAATTAAAAATCAAAAACTCCAGGTTCAAAATGGGTCCATTTTGTACCTGGAGTTTTCTTGATGTCGTGTACCGGGGTTTTTTTTTGGGGTGGGAAATCATCAAATAACTTCCCCCGCTCTAGGCGAAGCGTGGGGGAGTTTCAGACTTTTACTGACTAATGTCCACCGATCGATGTTCCTTCTTTTACTCGGGGCCGCGGTATCTCTTTTGAACAACCCTCCAATCCCGGCACGACCCTACCGGGGTTGCGGGTCTGACACTCCCCCCCGCTCCGCCCAGAGCGGGGGAAGTGAGGCGCCACGGCATCCTCACCTACCACCTGACGCAGATCCTCACCGGGCACGAAAGTTTCGGAACGTTCCTGCACTTCATCGGGCGGGAGGAAACACCCAGGTTTCACCAATGTGACTATCGCCCGGAGGACACGTTGGAGCACACAGGCAGTCTGCTCTTTTGAGCGGAGCACCGCTCTGTCCCGGAGGAGATGGTGATGTTTGAAGGAGAGAACCTCAAACCAAGCCAGCCACCGCGGGAGACGCTACAGGGGTCGGGCGCCGCGAGACAACAACGACTTTTTGTTAAAAGTTTAACAGGAGCGGATATTTGATGATTTCCCATCCAAGTGGCGCAAGACCGATATAAATGGCGGAATTTAAAGGAGGCCTCCTTTAAATTCCTAAAGAAGTCCTTAAATTCCAAAAAAGAGAGATACACTATTTAAAAATACTTTTTAGGGTTCCGTACCTCATAATAAATAACAGAACCCAAATATCAAATCTGTGGTCCCTTGAAGCTGTGAAAAAAACAACCCTCCAAGTCTACGTAGAGAAAAGATATGACCGTTTATGTCGTCAGTTTGTACGGAACCCTTGGTGCGTGAGTCCGACTCGCATTTGGCCGGTCTATTTTTAATAGGCTGAAAGTCTCCTTATACCTTTCTTTTTTTTATACAAGCAATACTTTTAAGTGTCAATATTTTAGAGCCCCGATGTGTACTTGTGTACGGAGTCCCTGTATGTCTAAAACAAGGCTCTACTGCGGAGGCATGGCTTTCTAGGTGTGGTACGGTATGGTTGTGCCGGCTGGGCTGCCTGACTGGCTACCTACAGAATTAGCATGACCTACAAAATTGGCCGCCATTTTCATTTATCGTCATTCAAGAAAACAGCCAAAATCTTTTACCGCGAAACCGTTTGACAGCAAATGTACCTCAAATCTGGGCGCATATCAAAATAATTATAGCATAATAAAAAAGCACGTGACAAAATGTCTTTCTTTTATAATAGATATCATAGATACAACTATAATATTAGTAGAAAATTATGCCACCTCCATAGGTAAATTCCTCAATGGTCCCAAAACTTTTTTTAAAGTTTACTCTATTACGATTATCGATTAGGATGAATGCAACTTTTTAATCGTAATGATGAAACTTAGTTTTACGGTCAGCACTAAGAAATGTCATATTGCAACACATTTTGTAGTATTTTTTGTCGAGATTTGTATCGTGTTTTTTTATTAATTTATATGTAAAATGGCAAAAATAAGAATGCAGATGGAATGTCACTGTTTTTATTTTAGATTTCCGATGTTATTATCAAATGGTTATCTTGTGTATGTACATTATTTCCAGCGTTTTTAAAGTACCTAATTTTTGGAAGGGTGTAGTAATATGTATTTTACACACATTTTGCAATAGATTGACGCCGTTTTATCGACCTTATGAGGTTTTTGGAAATATAAACCTCAAACTTATCGTATGAAACAGCCGCTGTGATTTATTTTTAATAACAAAATTGAATGCTGTAAATTGAAGAAAATTCTTGAATTTCATGACAATTCTCGTCACCCCACCGATTCAGCTGATGTGTCATGTGTCAAAATCCTGTCGTGCAGAGTGGTTAAACTAAGATAAAACATGGCATGCAAAATTTTAAATTTACGAAATATTACAAGCATGCATCAATAGTTTTATCCATTAATAAATTCTTTTTAACTAAATTATTATTAAAAAAAATTACATTCATTTATCAACATTTTAACACAAACAGTGTAACTAACACGACTTTCTTTTATATAGGTATATAGATATCATACACATTGCCAAAATGTCTGAGCCACGCTTAACACCCACGGGTAAAGGAACTAATTCTTACGTTTAGAGCTAGCACATTAATCTCGTGATCAGCAGACATATTGAATACAGCACCGTTACCTGAGCCGGAACTTGTCGGTAATTCGCAACGCTTTAGGGTGGTCCTCGTATTATTTAAAGTGATATAAATTATACACAGATTAGAACCGGTTGCTGTAGGCAAATAACTGTAAACTTCACTCGAGATCCTATGTTTGGAAGTACGTATTGTTGGATAAGATATATCGGTACACAGACAAAAATCATTTATGTCGGTGTTCCGAATTTTCCTTTTCAAAATAAAAATTATAAAAAAGAAAATAAAAATTATAAAATCACTTTGATTTCCGTCTGTCTGTCTGTCAAGACCCTTTATCTCAGAAAGGCGTGGAGGTATAGAGTTTAAATTAAATTTTATACTCTAGTCTTTTGTCATTTAGAGTTGTACAAAAATCAAGTATCTAATGCTATGTAGGCAAAATATATTTACATCGTATATATGTAGATTTACGTCGTTTCCACGGAACCCTCGGTGCGCGAGTCCAATTCGCACTTAAGCGGTTTTTTTTATTGTTTTTTATAAACTTTATAATCATAGGAGTAGAATACAGAGCTAACATGGTACACTCACAAAATTATTTTTAGTTACAAGGCTAATAATAATAAGGAAATATATTATGAAGGACGGGACAGTTGACGTGTGTCGGGCATTCCACCGTCCGGGTGAATTCATCAGACATATTATTTCTGGTTGTTCTCGTCTAGCTAACGGCGAGTACTTGCACAGGCACAACCAAGTAGCCAAGATTATTATTATAATCTTGTGGAATCTGAGGTACCGTACTACAAGTATGTGCCCGACCCAGTTCTCGGGAAAGACCATGTCACGCTGTACTGAGATCGGTCTATTATTACTGACAGGACTATTGTCGCCAATAAGCCTGACATAGTGGTGATAGACCGACCAGCGCGCCGCGTAATGATAATCGATGTTACCATCCCACATGACGAGAACCTCGTGAAAGCTGAGAAAGAGAAGCAACTCAAATATCTTGACTTGGCACACGAGGTTGTCGATATGTGGAATGTGAGCTCGGCTGTCATTGTGCCGATTGTCGTAACGGCCAATGGCTTGATTGCCAAGAGCCTCGACGAACATCTGTCGAAGATCTCCTTAGGCGGTTGGAGCAAGGGCCTGATTCAGAAGGCAGTACTCCTCGATACGGCTCGCATTGTGAGGAGGTTCCTGTCTCTGGAGCCCTAACCACTGGTAGCTTGGACCCTGCTCCCGATACCGGCGGACCACTATTTCTATATTTTTAAATATTAGTTTTTTTTTAGGAAATATTTAAAAATGTAAAACTGAGAGGAAAAGAAAAATAAAAAGTGTTAATAAGGGTAATATACCGATATACCAATTAGCATAATATTGACTGTACCTGAGTTTATATTTTGAGGAAATTGCTAACCATTTTAAACAGGTTACAGATAGTCTATAACAGGTGAGCAGGTATTCAGCTGTATAACTGTCTGGTTAGACTGGAAGCCAAATCGGCAGATTATGAGGTTAAGTCACTTCTGAAGAATGGTCTCTCACTCGATATTAGAAAAAAGTTTAAATATAACAGTACTACCACCAACAAAGTTATTAAGAAATTTTAAATTATATACGACAAAACAACAGTAATTTAATTAAAATCTAAAGTTGTTCTCGAGTATTTCATCAAAATTCCCAGACTGTCCTATCAACATTGAACATTCTATCAATTTGGAATGTAAAGCGTGTCTGTACAAGTATTCAATGTATTCCAATTTAAAGCTAATTTTATTAACGGCTGTTCAAACCACCTGGTTAGCCCAAGGCGGTGCTATAGTAATTGCTACCGACTTCGTTCTGTGCGAACTTTGAGAGTCAATTAAAGGGCTTGGTATTGCCGTCAACAGGATGTGTTTACAAAAAGGACAGAGAGAGGTGTAAATCGTATATACAATGTGTCCGGTCATGGACTAGCGATATTCTAGATACTTATGTAACGAGTGTTTTAATATACTTCCCCGCTTTTTGGCAGCCATTTTGAGATATTCTCTATACGTGTACAAAAAATAATCATATCTGTCAAAGTGTTGGCATTACTGAGGCGAAAATAGGTTTATTCAGAGAACATCAATATTGTTTATCGTTTAAATTAAGAGACTTTTAAAGTCCAAAAAAATATGCAAATAACGAAAGTTTTGTAAACTTTTTTGTGAAAAAAATGGTAGTTTTTTTTTTGAAAATCAATTAATTTGAGTACTAGAATGTTTGTTATGTAAGTACATAGAATATCGCTAGTCCGTGACCGGACACATTGTATATACTAGCTGTGCCCAGCGGTTTCAACCGCTGCTCAGGTCCCCTCAGAGCCGATTCTCAGACTTACTGAATATGCATAAAAAAATCATATTAATCGGTCGACTTGTTTCGGAGGAGTATGGTAACTAACACTGTGACACGAGAATTTTATATATTAGATTATACTAAATAGGTTTTAGTTTGGCTGCAACTCGCCTGATGTGAAGCGATGATGCGGCCTAAGGTGGAGCACGCTTGCCTAGAAAAATCGATTCACTCGAACTTTGAAAAGGTTCAGATTATAATGATCAGGGTTCAGAGAAGCCAGCAGTAAAAAACTGGCCTACAAACTTTCCATTTGCTCAAAAAAATAACACAGCGCAGGATATACAATATTGCCGCCCCTGCAATTCACTATGCTTCTACCATAGCGAATTGCAGGAGCGGCAATATTGTATATCCTGCGCTGTGTAATTTTTTGTTGTTAACCTGTTAAGTGTCCCACTGCTGGGCAAAAGCTTCTCCTATCTCATTCCAAACCTCTGTATCCTGTGCGATTTCTGACCATGTCCGTGCTCACAAAATATCGTTATTTTGGCACGTGCCATAAGGACAAAAATACTCCACTTTCTATGAACATGCTATACAAGAACGTTATTCAGAGGTATGTCTACGACCCTCTACGCCAGCTAACCTTTTTCACGATATATAATCTAAACGCTGAATCTGCTAAGATTAAAAAAATAATACACAAAAAGTAATGCTTCAATACGAAGATGAATGCAGGACAAACATGATTGTCATGCTAACATAGGCGGCACCAATCAGTAATGATATATTAAAGCCCGGAGAACAACTGGTCAGGCCATAGTCTTGGTATGGGGTATTCTCTCCTTTTAAATATGGATTTGGAGCAATTATGAGGCTACCTAGTTTAACAGCAGCCTGTGAGTAGTACGAAATTGAAACTACAACGGAGTTAAACAAACTATTTAGGCTCAGGAATTTGACACGGCGCGTTCGTGTTCCATGCACGTTTCAAAGAAATGTCAGCAAAGCACAGGAGCCTGCTAGGGCCACTGCCTGCCGGGGTTACAGGTTGTTTGTTAGTTTCACTCCACCCAGAGCGGGAGAAGTGAAGTGATGATTTTCCATAGGAAAAAAGGGATGTAATGGAATGTAGTTTTACTATGTGTTCATTAAGTAATCTAGTCTTATTTGATTGTAACCAATGATTACAACCTAAGAAAATATTTTGGGATTAATTTCTTATTAATATTACTCGCTACACTAAACTAATTTCAAAACACATAATGAGAGGTTCAATCGAGTAAATGCAACTTTTAATATATACTGGCCAGTCAGGAATTGCTCTGTATGCATTCGACTTGACATGACGTGACGTCAAACTGGCGTTGACTTTGACAACAATTTATGTACGTTGGAACTTCTGACAATAATGTTATTCTCCAGCGTTTGATAGTTTATTTCCAGTACACGTGTTATTGGCGTTTATTGTGGTATCTCTCGTCCACAAAAGCCATTAATGAAGAGTTGAAGTTGAAGTTGAACTTCTGACAGTTTCTGGTAATAGTTTGTGTGCTTTGACGCATCGCGTGTTTAGAATTAAGTCGGCCGGTAATTTGGGTGATTAATTAAGCATTATAAACATACTATAATCTAAAATAAAGCATATAATAGAATATTAATAAGAACTATTGGCATAAATTATATAATTATTATAATTGTAGTCAATAGTTTAGATAGTAAGAAGAAAATTATATCAAAATTTCTTAAAAAGAAACTAACATTAAATTTTGATTAACAGGCTTTTATTAGCTTCATCTGTAACTAAGTCATCATCATCATCATCTCCCTGCCCTTGTCCCATTCTATTAGTGGTCGGCGCAACACGTTTTTGCTTCCATTCTCCCCTGTCAGACGTCACGGCATCATTTACTCCTCTCTCCTTCAATTGTAACTAGGAAGGTATGTATAAAAAAAGTTAAATTTGACTCATTTCCATGGTTTCGATTAAGCTGAAATTTGGCGTGAACGTTTAGTGTAGACGACGATGTCTGACATTGAAGTGACTTAGGTAACCTAGTTACTTTATTCTAATCTTCCAGTCATTATGCTGTCGTGTTATGATCACCGGTGAAAACTAGACCAGGTATAATTTTCATTACGTGCTCAAAAAGTTTTAAAAAAAGGCATAAAAAAAACGTCTTCTATGTAATAGGGTTAACAGCATAATTAAAATCTCCTAATAAAAATATAAACTATAACGTTTTTCCACAGTTAGTAAAAACACATATACATAATATACTATATAACACCTTCAAATAAATTGCATGTCGTTTACTTATCGGATATTCGATATTCAAAGATAAAATAAATAGCAAGTCCCAACCACAATCTATCTTCTAAAACGGTATGCCAGCGGTAATCGATTTGACTCGTTTCCACCTCACTATGGAAATACACTAGATCGATAATATGATAAAACTGTATACATTTACGAATAAATCACTTAGTCAAAGTAACTTTATCATAGATGTTAACTGCCAATTGACAGGTTATAACTGTCAAAATTAACGCATTATTTTTGACACATTGATCATTTGTATGTATATTTTTGGTGGTTCAAACGATATATAAGGTTATATACGATAATAACATATAACACGGAGGGAGCAATAGATTAAAATGTGGAGCAGGAAAATTGCCTACTTTGAAATTCTAAATTAGTATGTTTTCTATATTTAAGCTATCAATTGTAAGCAACATATTTACCATTAATACTACCTCTGTTTGTTAGCTGACTTCGAAAAAGGAGGAGGTTAATAAAGAAAAAGTATTTATTTGACGGAAATTACGACGAGCACACAAAATAATAAAAAAATAAACATTAAACATGCAAAGCATCACAAACATTTATAAATACATATATGGGACAAAATAAAAATAGCTTGCACGTCGAAATTTTAACAAATCGAATCGTTGAATTTTGAATGTTTGTTACGCGTTTTAACCGCCGATTGTTGGCCGATTTTCAAAATTATTTAAAAAAAATATATACGAAAGAGTATAGTCCCGAAAGAGTCCCATATTAATTTTATAGGTATTGCTTGGGAAATTTATGAGTTATTTTCTAAAATACATATTTTTCTTCTAAGGTATATGAACGATACGCTAATACCTCTTAGTAGCAATGAAAAATTAATAACCGATAAGAATTTGTGCTAGGTAGCAATTTTTTTTATAAGTATTCTTACCTTATTAGTTGCATATAAAAAAAAATTGCAAAAAAACACAGTTAGGTACACTTCTATCTAGCTCTTCGAGGATTATAAGGCGCGATGTTATATGTATTATGTAATTGGTACAAAGAATGTGTTTATGTTATAACATAGAATAGCAATCTCCTAAATACAGTATTCCAACGTTTTCAAAACATTTACAGCCCGAGCATAAGTGTTTTTAGAATGTATTAAAAACACGTGAACAAATGGATTTTTGAAAGCTTCAGGTGCGTGCTTCGTAAATAATATATTATTCATTCGGCATGAAGAAATACATTTTGTGTTAAAAAATTTAGGTTTTCTACCTTTTTTGCTCAATTTTGTGAATATTGGCCCCGATACAAGAAAAATCTAGTGTTATAGGAAATCTTTCGCGATACATACATACGTGAGTTTAAGGCAGAAACTATAGTAAGCAACTACGACCCTTACGTACGCACGACAAGCTATACAAAGCCAATATAAGCGGATCTCTCATTCCCGGGAAATCTATATGCAAAGCGAGGCCATGTTATACTGGAAATAGCTTGATAAGTCGCCATGTTATACGTAATTTTTTAAATTGTAATGTCTAGCTAAATTTACATGCCATATTTGTACGCCTCCGGTCATAACATAGCGCTCTGTCCACTAAACTTGTGATCTGTATTTCTATACCTCATCATCATCTGCCTAGCCCTTTCCCAACTATGTTGGGGTCGGCTTCCACCGCATGCAGCTGAATATCAGTATTTTGCGACTGCCTATCTGACCTCCACAACCCAGTTAGTACTGGATAATACGATACCCCTTGGTAAGACTGGTTGTGAGACTTTCGGGACACTGACTACCTGTAACGACTGACAATGTTCTTCAAATGACAGCCGGGACCAACGGCTTAACGTGCTTTCCGAGGCACGGAGGAAACTCGGTATGTAACGAGTGGTCACCCATCCACAGACCAACCTAGGCAAGCGTAGCTTAACCTAAAGATCGACCTGAGCGGCTGCTATTATTTAGCAACGAGCTCCTCCTTATTTCTATACCTATGTTAACAAATAAATTATGATTTATTGCGACCTATGTCGATATGTATGGGGCAACAGTTTTCCGTTTTCTAGTGAAGTTTATCGTTTCGTTAGAGCAATACTTTCATTAGTTACCTACTAATTTGTACGGAACCTACGGTGTGCGAGACTGACTCGTAGTTGGCCAGCTTTATATCTATATTTTCTTTGAAAATAATTAACATGTCTTTACTGAAAACAGATACTAAATTCAACATCAGAAATACAAAATTTAACGTCAAAACAGTAAACACAAATAATTCATTTATATTAAAAACAATTGAACGCACTTCAAATTCAGAACAATGGCATACAACGCTCAGAGCTACGATAGTAATAATCGTAAATTATTTTAATGCATTCATAAACAACATTTTGAAGACACATTAAGTTAAACGAATGTACTATTAGTTAGCTCTTAGGCTCAGACTCCACCGAAGCGGAGACGAGCTCGTAGAGGCGATCGGCGGCGGCGATCTTTCGCGTCAGTCATGGTTCAGTCCATGGTCCGGAGCGAGAGGGAATATGAAGCGGTCACCTCCTTCTGCAAAGCAGTTATGCTAGCGAAGGAGGTGGCCGGGCGTTTGAGGTAGAGAACCTCAAACCAACCCGCCACCGCCGGAGACACCCCGGGCAACGGGCGCCGTGAGACGGCTCCCGGCCACCGCAGATGCGAGCCTGTGGACGGTGAACAATGAGCTCCGCCCAGACCGGGGGAAGCTTCGCACCAGGCTTTTTTTTGCGGATTGGAAATCTTCAAGTAACTATCCCCGCCCTAACTGTTCCTTCTTTTGCCCTTTATGTTCCGTAGACGCGGTATCTCTTTCGAACAACCCGTAACCCTGGCTGTTCGCACTAGGCTGCTTTTCGCATAAAAAAAACCTAGCTCTGCCAGCCCTTTTTACCAGAGCTGCGCTAAGCGAGGCTAGAAAATGAGAAAGCTTTTTTTACAGTAGCATATGTCTGCAGGAAACGCAGCCTTAAGCGTGAGATATTGTGATAGGTGCAAATTTGTAGTAAAGCTAAATTTGTATTATTGTGTGCCTTATTTGAGCAATAAACAAAGGATATCTTAATTTTATGTGCATTAAACTTAGCTTCAGTTGCGTACAAACTCTATTATATACATTCCAATGGCGGTAGATATCTACATCCTACTTCAATGTTTAACATCGTACTATATGTATAATATTATAAAATATATTAAAAATATTATAAATGCGAATGTTTGTGAGGATGGATGGATGGATGTATGGAAGTTTGTTACTCTTTTACGTCAAAATGGCTGAAAGGATCTTGATGAAATTAGGCACAGAGGTACATTATAGTTTGGAATAACACATAGGATACTTATTTTTTCGATATCACGCGGGCGAAGCCGCGGGCGCCAGCTAGTTTTAGGATAAACGAACATCTACGCATTATGCTTGTGTCTGATGTTACTACATAGTTCTGTCTGCAGTCGATTGTACTTACATATCTCATTATTTTGAAATTAGTATAGGTACTTTTGTTTAGACTAAAATGATACATATGACTTTATGAAAATGTAATACCCCCGAATACTGAAACGTCACTCAAAATTTGAGGGCTGCTTAACATTTGAGCAGCTCTTAAACTTTAGATTTTGTATTGTCAAACGTCATTTTTGAGTATCTGTTAAATTTAAGTGTACTTAAATTTTGAGTGACGTTTCAGTATTCGGGTTCAGTTTATCAATTTGTTGAAGGATAAAACGGGACCCTATTACTAAGACTCCGCTGTCCGTCCGTCCGTCACCAGGCTGTATCTCATGAACCGTGATAGTTGGACAGTTGAAAATTTCACAAATGATGTATTTCTGTTGCCGCTATAACAACAAATACTAAAAAAACAAAAACAGAATAAAATAAATATTTAGGGGGCTCCCATGTTTTTGTAGATAACTAGTTTCCGCTCGCGACTTCATCCGCGTGGCATAGTTTTTTGGGCTAACGCTAACTTAAACCCGCGTGATGCGATGGTGCTACAGATTTTTAAATTGATTTAGGGCCTTTACTCGCATTATTTAGTTAAAATCGTGACTAATGTTTGATGGAATATTTTGGTGCATTTTTGGTTTACAGAAGTTACTATGTTCTAAAGTTAGCTCTGATTCAGTTCAAAGACCTTTTTATTTACAGTGTCGGCCCTAAATGTTTTACTAACGTTTTAAGTGTATTTCAATAAAACGTGCAATGCAGTGCAGTCGTTCCAAAAATGAGTAAATACACATCATTGATTTAAAACTAGTTCTACGTTTTTATTATAGCTACTAAAAAATAAAAACTAAGTGCGTCTAGACGTTAAGAACTATAAAATTGCTCAGTTGTACTAGTGCAGTGGTGAGAATGTGCTCCGTTAGAAAATAACATTTTATTTGTTGTGGCAACAAATTTTATCGAAATTTCTAATAGGGAATGGTTGCGGGATTTGTCGTTGATACTAAGAAATGGGGCCACGAAAGCTGCTGTGTATGCGGGTATTTCCATTGGTGCATAATATACTATATGCACCAATGGAAATACCCGCATACACAGCAGCTTTCGTGGCCCCATTTCTTCCCCATTTGTTAAGATTTGTTTCAAAAACTCGGGTCTGATTTTGATGAAAACGAAAGGCATTCAAATACTTACAAACAACTTACTGGACGAGACGAAGAAAATCGTAATCCATTAATTGTTAGAAAATATTCTAAATATCCGCTCTTCTTATTCTTTTAAATCTGGTTGACGAAAAATTAAACTGCATCATTGAATTTCTTAAAAATCAATATTTCTAGTCAAATATGGAACTCGTAGATTTAAAAAAAAACACTGTATTATTACAGCATTCGATCACACTTGACTATGAGTGATCCAATTCTGGGAAGTAATGGAGCGAACAAAGTTACATGGTACCAGGCAGCGATAAAATCTATGCAATTTTTTTTTTGGGATTTCATTTTCGAAAAGTTTACGTTAATTCTCTTGTACGTCGTTGTAGAAAAACAAAACGTTTCGACAACTCTTGTCCCCCCACCCGTCCCTTGCAAGAGCCAACCCGCGATGCTGAGCCAGTAAGTTTAAATCAGTCCATAAATAATATCACTCAGATCCAGCTTGTCCCTTGCTGTCCCTCAGCGACGCCCTAAGCCGAGGCTCGTACCCCACAGGGGGTGCCCTTAGCGTGTAGTCGCTTAGTTTGTAAGTTTTTACCCTGGCTGGAGGTCTTAATTTTAAGGCATTAACAGGATTCGCCCGGTTAAGCAGACGACAACTTCCTAGGTTGAACTGCGAGATACCATTCATAAAAAAAAACAACTCTTGTCACTGGCATAAGTTCGCTGAAACAAACAATAAGCTATTGTAGAAAATTTGCGTTTTTTTTGCTTGAATGAATGACGCCATATTTGTTGCGAGAGCTTATGAAAGCCCGTTCATTCCGTTAGTAGCGGTTATTTTCATCAGACAGTTCGAAATACTCAATTGCTCTCATTATTATAATTGATTGAAAGCATAATTGACCTAGATTAATGTGACCTTTTATACCGTTAATAGCTATAATTCGGATAAATGCAATGTCAAAAATGTTTCTTTTTACTCATGTTTCAATTGACTGCACGGTTGGCGCAGTGGCTGAGCGATCAACTGTTGCGCTGCGTGTCGCGGGTTCGATCCCGGTACAGGATACAGGTAGTTATTTCGAGTCTGGCTGTTTGTGTATGTGAGTTTAAATGTTTGTAAACGTTTTATTTTTTATTTTTGTGGTAATTGGCTGAACAGATTTCGATGAAAGGCACGGATAGATATAGACCTGGGTTATACCCTGGTACCACGTTGCTGTAACATCATTTGGGACATCCACATGGATAAAGTTAGAAACAAAAGCTAGTTATAAATCAAACTCGCTGATTCCAAGGGCCCATGTTTAAAATAATTTTCGTATCGCCTTCAAATGTTTGTAAAGTAAGATTTAAATGTAACAAGAACGAATAGCCATTGTTCGAGAGATAAGCCGTTACGGAGGCAGGCTAACTGTCCGGAGATAAGTAGAGATTTAGATAATATGCGGGGACTATTGTGGGATCGTTTGACAATCAGGGTTTTCACGAAAATTTACGCCACTTTGGCAAGAGGTTCCAATTCCAATATTCCGCGCTGTCAAAACCGGCAAAAGTTCATCGTTTTTCAGTGTTTGATTTTATAACCTACTCAGTTTTAATGAAAAATGGATGATTCACGTGCATGTGTACAAAAAAAGGTGAGCGATGCCGCGGGCAAAAGCTCGTAATAAATATATTTATGGGATTAGGAGACCACGGACAAGACCTGGTAGAGACTCGCGACCAGGGTAGGATAGCATAAAACGGTAGAAGCATTTCCTCGTTTCCTACGGACACAGCTAGATGGAGTAGCGACCTTCAAAGGTGGCTAGGGCAGGCAGGATAGAGAAGGTACTCTCCTGATTTATTTTATCCTTATGTCTACGTGTTTTTTAGGGTCCCATTCCTCAGAATTGAAAACGGAACCCTTAGAGGATCACTTTGTTGTCCGTTTGTCTGTATGTCAAGACCCTTTATCTCGGGAACGGGTGTAGGCATCGAGTTGAAATTAAAACCATATACTTAAGTCTGTCCCTTGGAGCTGTGAAAAATCAATCCTCTAAGTCTACGCAGTCGAAAGATATGGTTGTTAATGTTGCAGGTTTGTACGGAACCCTCGGTGCTGGAGTCGGAGTCACACTTGACCGGTTTCTTTATACAGAGTGGAGTTCGTATACCATATCTTTATCTGCGAAGGTTTGTTTAAGAATCATCTTCAATCAATTTATTATTTACTAGCTGTGCCCAGTGGTTTCACTTGCAGCTCAGCTCTTTAGTGTGGTAGCGTAATGTTAGTGTAAATATACCATACTAGCTTTTGCCCGCGACTTCACTCGCTTTAAATTCGGGGTAACTTATAGTTCCCCTTTCCTGATTTGCAGGTACCTGCTACCTGTAGTTAGCCCTTGCGCCTTATTGATTGTAATAGCAAAGTTAAGTTTTCCCTCATTTCCCACTTAATAAAAATAGCCTATGTCCGTCTCCAGGGTCCCAACTCTCTCTGTACCAAAATTCATTAAAATCAGTTTTGCCATTAAGGCCTGAAGACGTAACAAACAAACTCACTTTCGCTTTTATAATATTAGTAAAGATTACCTTTGTAATAAAATTTGTTCGGGGACAATGGTAATGACATCGGTTGAATGGTTTCATGGTTCATAACGGTCATAGATAGACACAATTTCTTAATATAGATTAAATAAACGAAGATTTAAATAATAGTGATTAATATTCTACCACATAATAAAAAAATTATGAATAAAAGCTGTAACAGATAGGTCTTAATTATCTCCATGTCATAAATCACTTAATTTAATGACTCAGAATGCAATAATTAAAGTTTTAACTTTTATGTGGATTTTCGAATCTAACGCATTTTTAATTAGAAATAAGAGAGATTGAGATGTAATTTGTTGCATGTAAAATAAAATAATAGCGGTGATTAAATTACGCTTGTCACACACTTTACAGCATAATTTAATTAATTAAATGCATTATAATGTCGTTTAATTTATACGTAATACTACGAAATGATTTATTTGAAACCTTTATAACCATGACTAGCTGGTGCTAACAGCTTCACCCGCGTGATGAACGAAAAAAAAGTATCCTATGTGTTATTCCCGACTATAATCTAACTCTGTGCCAAATTTTATCAAGATCCGTTCAGCCGTTTTAACGTGAAAGAATAACAAACATCCATATATCCATCCTCACAAACATTCGCATTTATAATGTAATATTAGTAGGATATCTAGCCGCTGGACTGTTTGTCAGTCAACACTCTTTACATAGGGCACGCGAGGAGGTATCGTGTTGAAATTAAAACCGTATACTCAAGTCTGTGATTCCTTTGAGCTGTGAAAACCTATATGAAAGTCTACGCAGTCAAAAAAATGGCCGTTTATGTAGAACCGTCATAGCGCGAGTCCGACTCACACTTAGCTGATTTTTTTTCCATCAGGTTTCATCAAGCATATTTTTTCGTAACCAGGAATATAATCTCCCCTTCTAAATGTATTGATATATTTACGGGACAGCTCCTGGATATTCAAGCCAGGGACACTTAATACGAACAATAACTATTTTAGTACTCAGTTACTCGATACCATTTCGAACACTGACATAAATAACGCAGTTTTATGAACGTTAGTTATCACTGAGTTTACAATACATTATGTACCAAGATTATTGGTCGGACATGTACAAAAGTTGTACTCTGAGATCACAATCTGGACCAAAATAATTGGTCACAGAGTTATGACATTTTTGGACTAGAGTAGAACTTACACTGGTCATTCTTTTTTAACCTGATTTTGGCCACTCCTGGGCAGAAGCCTTCAACCTTTTCTTCCAATTTTCGCGATGTTTTTCCTGCCGATCAACGAGAAAGCCATCCACGGCGCTACGCCATCACTTCTCTGGTCTACCGTCCACGTCTGTTGTCTGCTGTCTTAGGGCTCCAGTTTGGAGATATGTGGGCCGATATGGCAATTTTCACTAATAACGCCAAAAAATTGGAGTAATGCTTAAGCCGAAAGCCGAAACTATTAAATATCCAAACTAATATTACGAACGTGAAAATGACTTTGCTCGTCATTTTACGCCTTAGATGCTGGGCGGATTTTATTGAAAACTCCAGACGGCTATGAACTGGATTAGGGCAGAGAGTGCTTTAAGACCTATTCAAATTATGGTAAAAAGCAAATTACAACACGATGATCTAGGATAGTGCTGAGATGTAACGTTCTGTATTCCAAAGATTTATGATACTAATGAACACATTAAGTATACCCACGAGAGGTTTACCTTCGTCGCAACCATTCAATAAGTATGCAAGCCGAAACCAGAAATTGAGTGGAACACTAGTGAGTGTGTCGTAAATCGGCAGTCCGCATTTACTAGCACGTTTATTGGTTATCGAACATAAAGTTTTAAAAAGAAATCTCTCTTTTAATGTTACCTCTTTGTGTGCTTTGAAATACTGATATTGACGGATGAAAGGAACTTCAGCTTTCGTATGGTTCACTCCGTCTTTTATATCTACTGGGGATGTCTTTAGACATTTTTATGGTTATTCGAGAAACTAATAACATAAAGGTGATATTGTGTTGTTCAATATAGTCGTTTACGCAATACGTTTATATTACGGTGTAGGTGATTCATGTCATGACGATTGATTTGACAATAATCACATTGGCCTTAAGCTAATGCCATGTGAGTTGGATGCTAAACCTGGGTTGCGGGTTCTTCGAAAGAGATGCCGCGGCCCCGGAGCATTAAGGCGAAAAGGGAATGAAGGAACATGCATGGGTTTCATGTTAGGTATTTGATGATTCCTAATCACTAAAATTTAAAGTGTGAAGGCATCACAAACGGGATAGGATAGGAAGTAGGATAGGTATTTTTACATAAACACACTCGTTTAAAGACAGCGGTATCCGTCGTATTGATGTGTTCTAGAAGGATTGTTTAATATCTGACTTCAACGCATCATCATTTCGATCTGGAATCACATATGTTGTTTATATTATTATGTTTTTCATACGGATAATGTTTGTGACCAATGAGATCTACTAAAATAAATTGTTTGCCAAACGCCAAATAAATAGCTTCTATGACAATCGGAACAAATCATAACGAGAGAACAGAACTAGGTCTGTCATAACACAAAGTGAAAACAAACCTGTCGTTTTTCATTCATTTCAAACCAAGTTAAGCATACAAATCAAAATAGTGCGTTGATTTCAGAATCCTATATCAAAACTAATGGCATGCCGAAAGCCGAAACCGTGACAATTCTATCTCGAAAAATATGAAGGAAACAGAACGAATACCGTCGAGTTTCGACTTTATTAAATTTCTGTCCTTTGTAAAATTCATATTATTATAATAATATTATGTTAGAGAATAACGATGTTATTTCTAATCTTCAGTTCCCAAAGCGTATGTTTTCCTTTTATGTCTCGGATGAGTTAGGCTTGACAGATGAATGTTCTGTTATACTTATGACTTACAAGGCTTTGATACTTTACGCTTTTGATAACATTCATGGTGAAAGTTTGTCTTTTGAAATAGTTTTCTTAAAGCGGCGTTTGATGTGCTACAGTTTGTTTCTTTACAATGATTTAAGCAAGATCACGTAATGTTTTTTAGACGGATAGTATTTGTGAACAGTGAGATTTTAATCTAGTTGGCTTCTAGATTTTCTAACTTGTAACTACGTTGAAATGAAAGAATAATCTTACTGATTCTTGGAAGTGGCGATTAGCGTGAAATATAACCCGCTGGGGTTGTGGGTTGCACTGCCGGAGTAACGGGTTGTTCGAAAGACATACCGCGGCCCGGGAAAATAAAGGGCAAAAGAAGGAACATGGGTGGATTTCAGTCAGTAAAAGTCTGATACTTCCCCCAAGAATCGATTCCTTTCCCAATAGAAGTTATTTTATAATTCTACATGCGCAAAAAAGTGGTTGCTGTTGATACTATTATTAATTCATATTGCAGCTTTTCACATTTTAACTAGGTTCCCTCCGCTCATCCGTATGAAATATGAAACTTAATTTTTTCAATAAACTTTTAGTGTCGTTACTTGTCACGCAGCTGACATAACCAAGGTCTACACTAACTTGGATACAATTATTTTCACTGCCGCTCTATATCTTTAAATAAATTTTAATGAACTAGCTTTTGCAAGCAGCTTCACACAGTTAACACAGTTGTGTTACCCCGATTAACGCGAGCGAAAAGCGCGAGAAGGTACCTGAAAATCAGCAAAGGGGAACTCCCCTTTGCTGATTTTCAGGTACCTTCTACCTGTAGTTTTTGCGCTTGCGCCTTATTTATTGTAATAGCAAAGCTAAGTTTTTTTCCCTTTTCTTCCCTCTTTCTCCCTCATTTCTCTCTTTTTAAAAAAAATAGCCTGTGTCCGTCTCTAGGGTCCCAACTATGTCTGTACAAAAAATCATCAAAATCGGTTTGGCCATTTAGGCGTGAAGACGTAACAAACAAACAAACTTACTTTCGCTTTTATAATATTAGTAAGGATTTAGATTAAAATAAAAAATCGTGATCAAATTTTATAAGCTTTTGTTTCCTATCTTGTGTACTGTGTGTACATAATTATATTGTTAAATAAATATTTTTAAAAGGGTGTAAAATAATGATTATTTTTTTATTATTTTAACAAAGACTTTGTTCTCCCATAGTTTTGATTGACTTAAAACTACTAAATAAAATTGGTACTAGTACATTTATTTGCTTGTTACTTCTATAAATGCTGTAAACGTTTTTCATGTAAGTGTAAACTTGTTATTACTAATGAAGTGACCGCAAAGACTTAATTAATATCATTATCCGCTACCATATTGCGATACAATATCAATCAGAAGTACCTAGTCATTATTCTCTCGAACCGTTTGTGGTTTCATCTATCAATCTATTTGGGGTCGTTAACATGTGAACAAAAACTAAGCTTGTAAGGATAAAAAAACCGGCCAGGTGCGAGTCAGACTCCCACAACGAGGTTCCGTACAAACTTGCGACATAAACAGCCATATTTTTTGACTGTGTAGACTTAGTGGGTTGATTTTTTCACAGCTCCAAGGGTCCAGTCTTCAGAGAGGCTTGCCAGAGCCTCCGCCTGCCGGGGTTGCGGGTTGTTCGAAAGAGATACCACGGCCCCGGAACATAAAGGGCAATAGAAGGAACATGGGTAGGTTTTAGTCTGTACAAGTCTGACACTCCCCCCGCTCCGCCCAGAGCGGGGTAAGTTACTTGATGATTTCGCTATCGCAAAAAAACTTTAGTATATGGTGTAGTGGTACGTCCGACTATTGACGATAGGCCGTGTCGATGGCTCGTTCGTTTTTCAAGCGCGCCTCAGAGAGATGCCAGCAAAGCAGAGGAGAGCCTGCCAAGGCCTGCTGGGGTTGCGGGTTGTTTGAAAGAGATACCGCGGCCCCGGAACAGAAAGTGCAGAAAAAGGAACATGGGGATGGGTTTTAGTGGAAGTATGACCCTCCTCCCCTCATCACCCAGAGTGGGGGGAAGGACTTCCAGTCCAAAAAAAACCGTTTTTCCTTTTGAGGAATGGAACCCTGAAAAATCTTAAAGACTTATATGTAGATACTTAAATCACTCTTAGAGCAGTTATTGGGTTATTCAATAGAAGGGTGATGGACTAGTGCTAACGAACCCGATGTACGTGTCATATGATTGGGTTCAAAACTGTTTTTTTTTTGCAAATTTTCTCACTTCACACGACCTCATGTACGTAACCAGAAAGATATGTGAGTTTTTTTTTGGGTGGGAAATCACCTAATGACTTCCCCCGCTCTGGGCGGAGCGGGGGGCATGTCAGACTTTTACCGACTAAAACCCACCCATGTTCCTTCTATTGCCCTTTACGTTCCGGGGCCGCGGTATCTCTTTCGAACAACCCGCAACCCCGGCAGCCGGAGGCCCTGGCAAGCCCCTCTGCTTTGCTGACTCTCTTTGAGGCGCGCGTGAAACACGAACGCGCCGTCGACACGGCCTGTCATCAATAGACGGACGGACTGTGAGCTACCCATTGCCCACCGTCCACATCGCGCATCTACGGTGGCCGGGTATATGTGAGTTGAGTTCTCGTAACAGATTTTCTCGGAAGAAATCGACAAGTATCAGGAACTCATAACGGAGAGTATATTTCTTTGCAACATAAGTTAAGGTCCTCATTTATTTTATAGTTATTGTTATTCCCAACGTTGTGATAAGGCGATTACTGCGAATTCGTAAGGTGAATGAACTTTGAATGGCATGACCCATGTGTCGAATCAAACGGCCATGTTTGTATGTTACAATTTTGTGTGTAGCAATTTTATGTAATAAAATTTAAAATATTGGTATTGCAAAGACTTTACGTCAGCCTTTTTTCTTTTTAACATGCTCTTCTTACCTTCACCTGTAACTAACTAAATCTTAAAAGTTAATTTGATTTAAAATCCTACTAATATTATAAATGCAAATGTTTTTGAGAATGAATGTATGGATGTTTGTTACTCTTTCAATTCAAAACGGCTGAACAGATCTTGATGAAATTTGGCACAGACGTAGATTATAGTCTGGATTAACACATAGGATACTTTTTTTGATATATAGAATACTTTGGCGCCATCTGGTTTCGCATATTTATGTTTAGTTTGGAAGAAAATGCTTTGCTCAGCATAGCTAGATCACGTGCGTCATTTTGATCTTACAGTTATTAAAAAAGTAAAATCTATTCACGTACAAAATAAGTGGTGGTACAAAAAAAAACACATTTAATTTAGAACAATATATATTTATGGCAAAAGATAAAACATTGACTTTGAAATAGGAAAAATATTCATAACACTTAAGTGTTAATTTTTTTATAATGATTAAATAAAAAACAAAATAACATTTTATTGACACACACTAGCTTACATACAAGCATTGAAATACAACATGCAAATTTAAAAGAAAGCAAAGTAGAAGTAGCCTTGAGCCCCAAACTAGGCATAGTAAAACTTACTTTAAGCATACATATATCAAGCCAACCCAGCCGCCGCGGGAGACGCCCCGGGCGCCGGGCGCCGCGAGACGACTCCCGGCCACCGTAGATGCGGGCCTGTGGACGGTGAGCAATGGGTAGCTCACCGTCCGTCCGTCTATTGACGACAGGCCGTGTCGACGGCGCGTTCGTGTTTCACGCGCGCTTCAAAGAGATGTCAGCAAAGCAGAGGGGCTTGCCAGAGCCTCCGCCTGCCGGGTTTGCGGGTTGTTCGAAAGAGATACCGCGGCCCCGGAACGTAAAGGGCAATAGAAGGAACACGGGTGGGTTTTAGTCAGTAAAAGTCTGACATGTCCCCCCGCTCCGCCCAGAGCGGGGGAAGTCATTTGATGATTTCCCACCCGAAAAAAAAAAGCATAAATTTTTTGTGTGTGCAAGTCGGACTTGCACACCAAGGGTTCCTTACAAGTTTGCGACATAAACGGCCATATGTTTAGACTGCGTAGAATTAGAGGGTTGATGTTTTCATAGCTCCAAAAGACCACAGATTTGAATTTATGGTTTTAATTTTGATACCTCTACGCGTTTCTTAGATAAAAGGTCTTGACAAACAGATAGATAGCCCGATAAACAGACAATAAAGTGATCCTATAATAGTTCCGTTTTTCTTCTTGAGGTACCTACTGAACTCTAAAAATAAAAAAAACCTAATAGTGTCGTATATTTCAAACACAGTCGGCGTGCAATAAAACTGAACAAACAGTTATTATTTTGATTCAACAATAGACTCTTAATTAACGTGGGAAATGTGTTTTATTGATGTAACATCATTGTAATGAATAATTGTTGCTAACTTATAACAACTAATTATAATTAGCAAAGATTTCAATACGTAAGTGAACATTAAGGAATAATTAAGATTCGACAGAGTTTTTTTAACTTTTCTCGTAAAATAGGAAAAATAATATGACTTTTGGGACGAAGACCCTTATCGCGCGATGCGAAAGGGGGGCTAGACGGAAAAAATAAGATTATAAGTAACGACACTTTTTGCTATAGTTGTAAGCCGTGCGGCGTGCGCGTGTTTGTCTGCCTGTCTAGCCAGTTATTTTCGTTTCGTCTTCCTATTTCGCATTGAACTGTGTGGTGTCGCGACGATTATTTTTGTTGAGTGTATACAGGTTTTTGTACATAATAAACAATAACTTCTTTCTATTCGGGTATCCCTGACACCTCTCAAGGTTTTTTTTTACATAAATTAAAGGATTATCAATTTAAATCACTTGTTAAAAAAAAATTACAAAAAAAAACAAAGTCGAATTTGGTTTGTCTTGGAGCAGAATACATTTTGTTGTAGTGACTCACAAGCGAAACTTAAAAATTGTGACTAACTTTTAAACTGGCCTATGTCTAACGTTCATAGTCCTATCTAACCGGATGCAATTGGATCTTCAAATAATTTCCCTCGCTCTGGACGGAGCGGGGGGAGTGTCTACTCACTAACACTTAACACAACTTTATATTATTAAATATATTGACTACCGAAATATAACCTTATCTAGTCGTAACTAAGTTGTAAAGGTATGTTCTTTTGTTTTTGTGTATTTTATACAATACTAGCTGTGCCCGCGATGCGTTGCAATGCAATTCTCTTCCTACCTACCCTACCTACCCTATCTTTTAAGTTGGATCAAACTGCACACGATGTGCAAATTTAATTTAAAATCGGTTAAGTAGTTTAGGAGTCCATCGCGGACAAACAACGTGACACGTGATTTATATATATTAAGAAGATTACTCGCCAAACTTTACGTTTGACGGTGAGATGCGCTCGTTTCTTATACGTACACATATACCTTATATTTATGTAAGTGAAAGGTAGCTTAACAGCATACAGTACATAAACATAAAATTATTAAATTAAAGATTACTCCAATTACGAAGTACACAGAGAGAATATTAAGAGCAGCGGAGAGTGGCTCGAATTGATTGGCATTAAAGTTTATAATGTGTACGTGTGTTTATCTGTACTATGTAGGAATCTTTTTTTTTGCGGGTGGGAAATCATCAAATAACTTCCCCCGCTCTTTGCGAAGCGGGAGGGAGTATGGGACTGGTACTGACTAAAACCACCCATGTTCCTTCTATTGCTCTTTATGTTCCGGGGCCGTGGTATCTCTTTCGAACAACCCGCAACCCCGGGTAGATTTTGTAGGTAGCTGGAGGTGTCTGTCAGGAAAAAAGTTGGAAAAAGGCTAAGCTGATGATGATAAATATCGCCAGCCACTCACCAACTCCGTTTTTGTATTAATAGTACGGTTTATTTAAAACCTGCACCAATATGGAACAAATAAAAATATAACAAGTAAAAACTAAGCGGCTAGGTAGGTGCGCTGATACTGGTTCACTTGACATGCGCGTGCGCCGAGTGGCTCGCCCACGCGTCGCTGCGACATGCTGGGTCACATTCAGGGCTGACACTTGCGTACTTTCGTCCTTTTGTAATACTTCGACATAATATATTTCTTTGGCGAATGAAGATGAGTCAATTTAATTGGATGAGGCTTTTTTTTACAAATAAGGGCAATGTATTATGTTATCGGGTTCTTTATCCTATTAAATCAGACTATTTTCTGCCCGTGACTTCGTCTTGTAAACTGGGATAAACAATACCTATAAAATGTTTTATTCCAGGTTACAAACGATCTATGTGCCTTTCATTAAAATCTGTTCTGTTGGTTTTGCGTAGAAGAGTTACAAACATCCAGCCATCCATTCACACAAACTCTCGCATTTCAAAAAGTAGTAGGATTTAATTTATTAGTTTTTATGATTTATTAAAAAAAATCTTCCAAAACAGAAGGAAAATTAATTTACTTTCGGAGAGTTTTGTTTGATCAATAGATCTTTTTTCCACCGACTTCCGGAAGTAAATTTATTTTCCGTCGTTGTTGTGTTTTTTTTTTAAATAAAGCAGTCGAATTGAGAACCTTGTTCTTTTTTTGAAGTCAGAAAGAGGTTTAACCGTCGATGAGTTTGTAAGGTTCACCTAATAGTAGACCTACATTTCGCCAGTTATATTTACGTTGCTGCCAATAGGCTCGCACCCTGGTAACCAGGTCTTATAATCATTACCCTACTTTAATCTTGCCAACCCTAACTCCACGTTTTAATACATTTATCTAGCCTAGTTTTGTGGGTATTGTACATCCGGGATACCCTACGTACCTAGCATTTTAGCCGGTTATCTAGTCTTGTGGTTTTTTTGTACCAGAAATAGTTTCTAAAGGTTGGATTAGATTAGATATATTTATTTGCTCAAACATGTGTTTATATACAGCAAAAATGCATGTATCCTTACTAATATTATAAAAGCGAAAGTGAGTTTGTTTGTCTGTTTGTTTGTTACCTCTTCACGCTTTAATGGCTAAACCGATTTTGATGAATTTTGGTACAGAGATAGTTGGGAACCAGGAGACGGACATAGGGATGTGAGGGAGAGAGAGGAAAGAAAAGGGAAAACTTAGCGATGCTATTACAAATCAATAAGGCGTAAGGGGAACTGTGTTACCCCGAATTTATCGCGAGCGAAGCCGCGGGCAAAAGCCAGTAGTTTATAAAGATATTAGATTAGATATATTTGTTTGCTCAAACATGTGCTTATATACAGAAAAAAATGTGTATGATGACATAAAACAATAAAAATGATATGTTTGCCAAATACTATGGCGTGCAAATGTTCTAAATAAATTGTGTCGTCATTAAATAATTACATACCAATATATTTAATAATAATAATTATAATAGTTTTTAATTTTTTTTTTCTGATGTGTGATTTGCGAAGGTAAGACTTGTACTGACTAAAACACATCCATGTTTCGTCTTTTACCCTTTATGTACCAGCCGCATACATACTACATAACTTAACATCACGCTTTTAATTTTATAAGGGTTGGGCTGAGGTGTACCAACTAGTATACACAAAGAATTTCTCAATAGAAGCCATGGAGTCTAGATTAGAGCCATCGCAATAGGCTCGTCCCCAACATGATACCTTAACACATCTGGCGTAATGGGCTCGTGCGTCAGCTCGTCCCAAAACAAACTCGGACCATTGGGCCGAGTTGACGAATTTCAAAATTAATATTCTTTTCGTTCGTTATCTCGTCCCATTCTAAATTCTGTTAAATATTAACAATAGCTAAACGTCAAAAACAATCAGGAAGAAAAGTGTCTGTGACTTTTTTTAAACTTCTTTAATAAAACGAAATATTTTGAAAATGACGTCTGAGCGCTAGTGTGTACCTGTACACACTGTACTGATGTCATGCTATTGGTCAAAGTCAACCATGCACAATGACAGTGAAGCGTCGTTATTGGACAAATGGTTATCGGGAATCCAATGAGAGGACGTCAAACTAAGGTGAGAGGTAAAGGTCAAGCTCTCTCTACCCAGCGAATAGCGCACTCGTGCACACACGGCTCAAGCGACTCGGTTTGTACTGGAAACCTCTCAAATTCAAGTCTTGCCGTGGCCGGCGAACAGTCCGGACCTAAATCCAATAGAGCACATGTGGGATCAATTGAAACGAAGAGTTAGAGACGGTGATCAGGAAATCGACAACCAACAGCAACTCATCAACGCTGTTAAAAGGGCCTGGGAAGAGATTCCAATGGAAAATGTCAGGCATTTGATTGAGAGCATGCACTCCAGGCTTCAGGAGTGCGTAGCTAAACGAGGGGGGCATACCCGTTACTAAAAGATGAGCATGGAGTATTTTCTTTTGTTTTCAGTAACTTTACATTGTTTTTATTTTTAACCTAAAATGTGTTTTTTCTTTCAAAAGCAAATAAACTTTTTAATTATTATTATTTGAATAAATTTATTGGTCTACATGGTAAAAACAACATTAGTTTTCGTTATGGAGACAAAAAATATACATTGGTTTTATTATTTTCATGGTACAGACAAAATACCTCGTGGCCCTTATTTTGTTTTGAGTAGTATATGACACTGCTTGCATGTTGGTAATGGCTTAACTACACTTCTGGACTCATCTATTGGCCCACCTTGTATTTTCAGTTTCGTTTGGTCCTAGCTAAAATTTTATATTAGGTCGAGCAAAAAGTTTTTATGCAGTTTTTAACCTGGCACATTCACAATTTCATTCAATAGTCTTTTTTTGAATTTCGAACACAGAATTTAAAGAAACAAAAGACAATTTGGAGCCTGTTTGTTGATATCAAACAATCGAATACTAAGAAAATCAGGTTTTATTGGTTTACTTGGATTTAATTCTTGAAAAAGTGATTGATATCTTTGGTTTTGCAACAAACATTACTTATTCTTAACATTAAGGTGAGGTTCTATCAATAATCTATGGATACTTCACCTGAAATTGCCGCCCAAGCTGTGGCACTTATTCAGGCCGGACACAGCCAAAGAAACGTGAGTGCTCAACTTAATTTAAGTCGATCTGCGGTCCGAAATGTTTATCGGAGGTACCTAGAGACTGGCGGCTTTGTTCGTCGCCAAGGAAGGCCACGATCTCGGGTCACAACTGAAAGGCAGGATCGATTCATCGTGACGACCAGCTTGAGAAATCGTCACCTTACCTCCATTGAGATACAAAACCAACTTCGCGACTTCCACGGAGTATCTGTAAGCGCTCGAACTGTTCGGAGAAGGTTAAAAGAACGCGATATGGTACCACACAAGCCAGCTAATGGGCCCAAACTAACGCGAGCCCACCGAACAGCGCGCCTTCATTTCGCACGCAGTCATTTAAATTGGACACAGCAAGATTGGAGCCGTGTACTCTTTTCTGATGAGTCTAAAATTGTGTTACATGGCAATGATGGAAGGAAGAAGGTCTACCGACGTAAGGGAGAGCGTTTCGCACAATGCTGCTTTGAAGAGAGGGTTGCTTATGGCGGTGGCTCATGGACTGTCTGGGGCGGTATATCCGCGAGCGGCAAAACTCAACTTGAGGTTGTTACAGGACCACGGCTGCCAACATTAAATGCTGAAAGGTACATTCGTAAGTGCTTAGAACCTCACGTGATGCCATACGCGGACTATGTGGGCCCAAATTTCCTTTTTATGCATGATAATGCAAGAGCCCATGCGGCCGGCATCGTCAGGGAATATCTTCGGGATGTGAACATCACAGTTATGGACTGGCCAGCCAGAAGCCCAGACATGAACCCTATTGAGCACATGTGGGACGAGCTAAAAAGACGTGTTAGGGCTCGTCAGCCAGTTGCCCAGACGATGCAGGAGTTGAAAACTGCCATAGAAGAGGAATGGGAGATGATCCCTCAAAATTTCATAGAGCGGTTGATAAACTCTATGCCTAATCGTATGAGAGCTGTGGTAGATGCCCATGGAGGCAACACGCGTTATTAAATTAAACCTTTATTTGATAAAACATGTTTTTTATTCAAAAATCAATTGCCTTTAACAAGGCGCATATCCGACTTGTTAGGCGTAGCTCCATGTCGTATGGTATTCTGAATTCAAATTTAAAACAAAACGATCGAAAAAGATGGTAAAATGTATCAGGTTTAAAACTGCATCAACAGTTTTTGTTCAATCTAGCAATCATATTTCGGTAGGGGCCATCGAAACCTAAACTCTAAGGTGGGCCAATAGATGTGTCCAGAAGTGTCTAAACATAAAGGCTGACTTTACAATTTATTGTTAGTAAGTAAGACTGATTATGTGATAGATGAGTGATGATTTTTTTTTCCAATGGAGGCGCAGGTAAGTGTCTATATCGCCTTAATATCGCACTATTAAACTAAGTATGTCTGTACTTAATTATTATGAATAGAACTGATTATGTGATAGATCTTAGATTTATAAAACGCAATTAAAATGTACCTACTAACTTTGATTTTTATTATCTTCTACTATATAAAAATAAGTCGGGTTTTCCTTCCTGACGCTATAACTCCAGAACGCACGAACCGATTTCCACGGTTTTGCATTCGTTGGAAAGGTTTCGGGCTCCGTGAGGTAAGAAAAGGTAGGTTAGGTAGGGTAGGTAGGGTAGGCAGGGTAGGTAGGGTAGGTAGGGTAGGTAGGGTAGGTAGGGTAGGTAGGGTAGGTAGGGTAGGTAGGGTAGGTAGGGTAGGTAGGGTAGGTAGGGTAAGTAGGGTAGGTAGGGTAGGTAGGGTAGGTAGGGTAGGTAGGGTAGGTAGGGTAGGTAGGGTAGGTAGGGTAGGTAGGATAGGTAGGGTAGGTAGGGTAGGTAGGGTAGGTAGGGTAGGTAGGGTAGGTAGGGTAGGTAGGGTAGGTAGGGTAGGTAGGGTAGGTAGGGTAGGTAGGGTAGGTAGGGTAGGTAGGGTAGGTAGGGTAGGTAGGGTAGGTAGGGTAGGTAGGGTAGGTAGGGTAGGTAGGGTAGGTAGGGTAGGTAGGGTAGGTAGGGTAGGTAGGGTAGGTAGGGTAGGTAGGGTAGGTAGGGTAGGTAGGGTAGGTAGGGTAGGTAGGGTAGGTAGGGTAGGTAGGGTAGGTAGGGTAGGTAGGGTAGGTAGGGTAGGTAGGGTAGGTAGGGTAGGTAGGGTAGGTAGGGTAGGTAGGGTAGGTAGGGTAGGTAGGGTAGGTAGGGTAGGTAGGGTAGGTAGGGTAGGTAGGGTAGGTAGGGTAGGTAGGGTAGGTAGGGTAGGTAGGGTAGGTAGGGTAGGTAGGGTAGGTAGGGTAGGTAGGGTAGGTAGGGTAGGTAGGGTAGGTAGGGTAGGTAGGGTAGGTAGGGTAGGTAGGGTAGGTAGGGTAGGTAGGGTAGGTAGGGTAGGTAGGGTAGGTAGGGTAGGTAGGGTAGGTAGGGTAGGTAGGGTAGGTAGGGTAGGTAGGGTAGGTAGGGTAGGTAGGGTAGGTAGGGTAGGTAGGGTAGGTAGGGTAGGTAGGGTAGGTAGGGTAGGTAGGGTAGGTAGGGTAGGTAGGGTAGGTAGGGTAGGTAGGGTAGGTAGGGTAGGTAGGGTAGGTAGGGTAGGTAGGGTAGGTAGGGTAGGTAGGGTAGGTAGGGTAGGTAGGGTAGGTAGGGTAGGTAGGGTAGGTAGGGTAGGTAGGGTAGGTAGGGTAGGTAGGGTAGGTAGGGTAGGTAGGGTAGGTAGGGTAGGTAGGGTAGGTAGGGTAGGTAGGGTAGGTAGGGTAGGTAGGGTAGGTAGGGTAGGTAGGGTAGGTAGGGTAGGTAGGGTAGGTAGGGTAGGTAGGGTAGGTAGGGTAGGTAGGGTAGGTAGGGTAGGTAGGGTAGGTAGGGTAGGTAGGGTAGGTAGGGTAGGTAGGGTAGGTAGGGTAGGTAGGGTAGGTAGGGTAGGTAGGGTAGGTAGGGTAGGTAGGGTAGGTAGGGTAGGTAGGGTAGGTAGGGTAGGTAGGGTAGGTAGGGTAGGTAGGGTAGGTAGGGTAGGTAGGGTAGGTAGGGTAGGTAGGGTAGGTAGGGTAGGTAGGGTAGGTAGGGTAGGTAGGGTAGGTAGGGTAGGTAGGGTAGGTAGGGTAGGTAGGGTAGGTAGGGTAGGTAGGGTAGGTAGGGTAGGTAGGGTAGGTAGGGTAGGTAGGGTAGGTAGAAAGGTAGAAAATTGCATAGCAACGCATGCCGGGGCACAGCAGCTAGTTACTTCTATAAATGTTGATTTACTAAATTCTTGGCTTTTATTTAATCGTTTATAGTGAAAAGTTTTGGTTTGGACTGTACCAAAACAACTTAAAATATTTAAGAAAAATAAAGTGGGACGAGATGATGAACGAAATAAATATTAATTTTGAATTTCGTCAACTCGGCCCAATAGTCCGAGTTTGTTTTGGGACGAGCTGACGCACGACCCGCGTAATGTGGGTGTACTATTAAGGACACCTGTGCCTAATCCTAAAGCGTTAACAAGCGTGATGGTAGCTCATTCCTCATTAGGATTCGTCAAAACGGATCTTACTACAGATCACGTTTGCTAGCGGTTTTAAGAATCGTGACAATTATGACCAGCATTTCTTCATAACAGTCTTGCAAACCACGACGTACAGTCAGCAAAAGGGGTAAAAAGCCAGCCTCGTCAAATATAGTTTTTTTTATTTACAGGGAAACCCATGGACTTCTTCATTTCAAATTTAATTGATTTAATGCACTGTTAGTTTTCTATCAAATAAATGACATAGCCGGAATTCGTATCGGTCAGTGCCCTAACACATGAACAATTGTACATTGTAAATTATTTATTTTAAAAATAATTTTCATATGTAAATCATTATTGTGCATTATTAGGTCAGAATCTAGCCATGGATTTTTCAGAAAATTCTATCTGGATATGAGTAGCCTGGTCCGGTTTAAGACATTTATCCTCATAAAGAACACAGATAGTTACTCTTACAATATGAGATTATAAAATAGATCATGCAACATATTTACATTGTGACTCCGTGAGTCGGTTATAAAAATAACAAAAAAATAATAGAGATTCGTTAGAGAATCGGAAGACACATCGTTTTAGCCTAGTGTTTCTACATTAGGTAAAACTATAATAAAGTATACATGATCAGTTACTCTTTTGCTGATTGTACTTACCAAAGTACACAAGTACATAAATACCGCATTAATGTACCGTTCGATAGCAGAAGTGTTAATGAGCAATCAATAACGTATTGAAAATTCTCCGAACACTTAACAATCACACTTGTATTGGCAAATGGAATACATCCATTGCTGTGTTTGTTCTTAACACTCGAACCAAACGTTTGGAGTAAATCGTCAATGAATACTGTATAATTCCCAACATGCCAATATTGGGCTATTTTTTTTTTATATCCAACTTGGAAATTTCATTTATATTAACTAATCTGATTTATACAATAACAAAAAGCCATTAAGCTGAAGTGAGACTGGGTTGCCACGTCTGCGGCCAATATACACGTATGTGGCCCAATGTACTGTGGGCCAAAATAGCCACTTTTTGGCTATAAACCGTCCCAACAGACCTGTTAGAAGATGGCGGGATGAGCTGTATAAAAACGATTAGTGGTCCACTTTGGTCCTGGATCGTACAAACTGAAAGTCATGGAGAGAAGGTTTAGCTCAGCAGTGGAATGACGCAGGCTAGCAGTAACAGTAATTGAATTTTAGTGAGGTTGATGCCTTGTTGATGATGAAAAATGATGACGAACAAATGGTAGGTACAATACTTTAGAATTCAAAGGGAATTCCCACTGGAGTTCAAATGCGGTTAAATTAGTCATTGAAAAAATTAAATACTTCTTTATATTTTGATCGTTTTGTAGTTCGATTTTCTTGAGAATCGATGACTGTTAAGACCTACTTTTCAGTCTCTTGCTGTAGTTCTGGCTAATGTCCATATAAGATTGAGTCATAATATATAACACCTAGATGTCGAGATTTAAGGCTCAGTTTCCTTATCAAAGACTTAGTTTTAGTATGATCCTATGGTAAGTGTTATGAATTCTAAAGAAAAAAAAAACCAATACAATAATAATAAAAATGTTTTTTTTATGCTTTTTTATTAAGAAATATTTAAAAATGTAATCATATGTAAGAAAAACCAATAAATGAAATACATGAACATTATCTTTCCAATTCACCATAGTTGCCAAGTATTTATTATTGTATTTTATATTGTATTTATGTTAACCATTTGTCTTAGTTCTCGTATACCTATGTAAGTTTGTGCTCATATTGTATTTAATCAATTTATTTTATGTTATCTTTTTTTACGCATTGTGTCTACATGCTTACTAATATTATAAAAGCGAAAGTGAGTTTGTTTGTTTGTTCACGCCTAAATGGCTTAACCGATTTTGATGAATTTTGGTACAGAGATAGTTAGGACCCTGGAGACGGACATAGGCTACTTTAAAAAAAAAAAGATTGAGACATGAGGGAGAAAGAGCGAAAAGAAGGGAAAACTTAGCATTGCTATTACAATAAATAAGGCGCAAGGGCAAAAACTACAGGTAGCAGGTACCTGCAAATCAGGAAAGGGGAACTGTGTTACCCCAAATTTAACGCGAGCGAAGCCCTCAGACCTACCTAATATGTATCCAAAATTTCATAAGAATCGGTCGAGCCGTTTCGGAGGACTACGGTAACTAACATTGCGACACGGAAATTTTATATATTAGATAGCGTTATTTGGTATTTGAAAACAAATTAAAATAAAGCAAAGAACCTTAACAGAAAATACTTTACGCCTGTAAATGTTTTTAATTGTAATTTCCTTAGTTAATTGTTATCTGTGTTATGTTGTGCTGCGTCACATTGAACATTAGTCAACTTGCCTAACTGTAAATACTGGGCCACCAAGATACAGGCTATGCCTAGTTAGTAGCCGTGGACCCCACCACGGCAACTTCTACTTTGCTTGTTGTATTTCAATGCTTGTATGTCACCTAACTAGTGTGTGTCAATAAAAAAAATATGATTATTATAAATGGTTTAAAACAACAAAACAAAAGAGATCACTGACATAGAGCCTTATTTTCGTGTACATCGATATATCGCTACCAACTTGTGTTACCACGTCGTGAACGCGTAGGCTACTACTCCACAAATCCACACACGGTTGCCCAAAACATACTTAATTACCTTACAAGCGAAACCTGATACAAAGTTAACGATTTTATTGTATTTGGGTGACCCGCGACGCGATCGTGGTTCGCCGTTACGGACCGTTTACACGACACGAAGTCACGTTTAAAAAAATATATCATTTAGGGCGTAGATAATGTTGTTTTTTTTTACACTAAGTAGACCCGCTTGCTGTGAACGGAAAGAAAGAAGGAAAGTCCTGGCTGGTTTCGAATTTACGAAATTACTTAACTTGATTAACATAACATAATTCCTGTAACCTTTATATGGTTAGGTTAGGTGTTAGGTGTTCCTAATATTTCACCAGTTATGATATGTTATAGGGGCAGACCCTATTGTCTGTTAAGCATAAACTTATCTGCTGCAGCCTAATGTTTCTAGTCAGCTAGAGTTTGAAAATGTGAACTTCAAACTTGGCGATCCCTGTGAACGCCTTTTTTGAGAATTTCGCCATACATTTTTGGAACTTCTCATTCGTCTAAATAACTATATCCCTTTTTCTGTCCCTTAATTTATTTTCTCGATATGTACTAACTTTGCTGAGGAGCTAGTGGCTAAATAATAGCAGCCACTCGGGTCGATCTTTAGGTTAAGCCGCGCTTGCCTAGGTTGTTCTGTGGATGGGTGACAGTCGTTACAGGTAGTCAGTGTTCCGAAAGTCTGACAACCAGTCTTACCAAGGGGTATCGTATTACCCAGTATTAACTAGGTTGTGAAGGTCAGATACGCAGTCGCTCCATGTAAAATACTGATATTCAGCTGCATCCGGTTAGACTGGAAGTCGACCCCAACATAGTTGGGAAAAGGCTAGGCAGATGATGATCTACTAACATTGCTGTTCTATTTCATAGAACACGAAATTCCATCTTTCATGCCCAGAATATCGTACCGTGTAAACGGGCCGTAATACGTCAGCCAAGCTCCGCCGCCTACGTATCTCAGTAATAGCTAGACAATAGACTCGAACCGGATCCGATCCGGGCCGGTTCTCTGTTGGAACACATTAATATAACGAAGACACTATCGCCGCCGGCCGACTCCCCATAGGGTCCAATGTTCTCTTGATTGTAACGAGGTATTGCGATATTGAACTTGAGTGATAGATCTGAAATCAGAGGGCATTGGCATTTGGCAACGCTTGGATAAATTATTCTCTCTATTGTTTCATACCGGCCGCTTCTTTTTTAAAAGCTTTAATTTAACTTGCAATGTATGTATGTATGTTACAGTGGATTCATTAAACTCAATTTTGAAGTAGATGTCTTCCACAGATTCAGCTGAATTTTTGGAACGCAGTTTTTTATCGCGCGTTGAGAGAGCCCCCTTGGCTAGACGGAAAAAATAAGACCAAAAGTTGTAACGACGCTTTTCTGTCATAGAAAGCAAGACAGTTATTTTTGTTTCGTCTTTCTATTTCACATTGAACAGTGTGGTGTCGCGACGATAATTTTTTTGAGTGTATACAGGTTTTTTGTACACAATAAATAATAACTTCGTTAAATCCGGGTGTCCCTAGACACCTCTCAAGTTTTTTTTTCTTCTTCTGACATGGAATTGTTATCCCAGATCAATCGATTAGATTTCTGGATAAAATTACCGTCTAAGTGTGAGTTGCACTCGCACACACGGGGTTCCGTAGCACAAAATAATATAAAAACAACATTTTTAACCTTCATTAATTATGGTGAGATGTTTTAATATTGTGTTAATGAAAAACCAAGTTACTGTTGCTGTACGATGACATCACACATTATTGAGGTCGCTAGCATATGCATTTTTGTCTTGTTGTAAAGTGAATATTGAATTATAATTGAGTACACTTTCGTCCGTTTTATTGTAAACACCTTTGTTACAATTAATAAATATTTTATCAAGAAAACACCAAAAATATTTTTCTTTTATCGAAACTAATCAAATTTAAATGCGGCACAGTTGCAGTTTCACGAAAAAATCCCATTTCTCAAAGAAGAACCACTTATCAAATCTTATTCAAACAAAATTTCGTTGAAATTTTTTACGTTCTACTTTTCTGTCCACTGTTTAATTTGTTGTAACAATCTTTTAATTTCCCAAAAGACGTGACACAAATAACAGAAAAATATCAATTAAACATACACCCGTTGGCTTTAAATATACAACTCAGGAGATTAACAATATTATAACGCAATTTAATATTAATCAAAACGGTTGTGAGCCATTATTATTTACTTAAGTAGGCTTAGTGTACGAACTTTGACCCCAGAGGCTACTGGAACTCGTCTCAGTGAGCCACCCACACGCGGAGCATGGTAACATTAGAAAGTTCTGGAAATTCGCCTTACCTTATGTACTTATAAGATTTATTTCTTACGATAGCGGTTGAGCTTCAGTACTTATTAAACAGGGTAAAATTGTAGTACCATTTATGCCTATTTTTTACGTATGGGAAATCATCAAATAACTTCCCCCGCTCTGGGCGGAGCGAGGGGAGTGTTAAACTTGTACTGACTAAAACCCACTTATGTTCCTTCTATTGCCCTTTATATTCCAGGGCCGAGCTATCTATTTCGAAAAACCCGCAACCCCGGCAGGCGGTGGCCTTGGCAGGCCCCTCTGCTTTGCTGACATCTCTTTTAGGCGCGTGGAACACTAACGCGCCGGTCGACACGGGCTGTCGTTAATAGACGGACGGACGGTGAGCTACCCATTGCTCACCGTCCACAGGCCCAACCATTTATGCCTTGCATAGACTAAGCACTGGTAGCAGAGTCAACTTTCCAGTCGCCATAATTATTTTTGATATTTTCAACAATTATAAATATAAATAAATATCTTGGGACAACTCACACACGGCTATCTGATCCCAAGCTATGCAGAGCTTGTGTTATGGTAACCAGACAACTGATATACATACTTATATAATTTATAAATACATACATATTATAGATAAATCACACCCAGACACAGAACAAACAATCCTGCTCATCACACAAAGTTTGTCCTGGGTGGGAATCGAACCCACGACCTCCGGCTCAGCAGTCAGGGCCACTAACCACTAGACCAACAGGCCCGTCAATTGTCATCATAGTTCAGCCAATTTACATAAAAATCGAACGAGTTATACATTAACACTTTCCTTATGAATTACTCCGTCTATTGATTTAATTGGTATGAAAATCTGTTCCATAGTTAATCGCGTTCAGACATAGACGCGACCGAGAGATTTCCGTGTCGTAACATACAGTGAAGAATTAGTCCTAGTGACAAGTATGTCTCCTTCTTCTATTTATCTCCTTCATTCTAACCATATAGTGAGAAACTCGTGGCTTAATAATAGCAGCCAGTCCGGTCGATCTTTAGGTTAAGCTGCGCTTTCCTCGGTTGGTCTGTGGATGGGTGACCACCCGTTACATAAAGAGTTTCCTCTGTGCCTCAAAAAATAACGTTAAGCAGCTGCATCTGGTAAGACTGGAAGCCGACCCAGATTTCAATCGGACTATTTGTTTTGGGCATATAAAAATCATTTATCATTTGTTGAATCATCTTTTACTCTAGTTCTCATCCAAGGGCAGGAAAATATTCACAACAAAATGCTAACAGCAGTGAGTATCAATATTGATTGAGTATAGAATCGTTCCAATAAAGGACTGTGTCTCCCGTAACATGCAAACTAGATGATCAGCGATCAACCTAAGGGTCTCACTGACAATCAAGCAAGCTGTCAATCCTAGACAGCGACAAACGACAGTCAAGTTCAGGCACTGTCCCACCGAGAAAGCGAGCAACTATTGACTATTTGTTCGCTAAAGAAACGTCACAAATATAGTGTAAAAATAAAAGATATTTGTGCTCCCCGTTATTGCAATCATTTTATTTTGTACTATAACTGGGAACTTTCTAGATATGTTGACATTGGTGGTCAAATTTTCGTTCACTATTCAATGTAAATCTGTAGTAACCATAGAGCTTCTTGCCAGTTCTTCTCCAAAACGACCAACCCGAACCGCTCCTTTTTCAGACGTTTTATATATAAGTACCCATTTTCGCTTATCTGAAATAAAATATTTTGATTTGATTTGATAGTTTCCACAATAGTTACTCTAAAACGTGATTTTTGTTTCACAGCATTTTTTTTGTATAGTTACTTATTTAGATATATGGAATGGTTGATTGACGTCCATTTACATCGTACATAAACAGTTGATAGCCAACTGTTACCAGTCACACCAACGGCGAGTCCTCTGTCGAACAAACAGCTCGTTTATGATGGCCTACACTCTCGCCAGGGGGTCTAAATGCTGAATCATAATAGGTTAATAATATGAAATACGTTACCATTCGTAATGGTCACAAACAATATTAACTGCGTCTGTGACCATTTTAGAATTCTAACGTGATTCATATTCTTATCATGTCATGATTCTGCTTATCTTATTCTGCTGGATTTAGACCCCCTGGACACTGCACTCACATTATCTTGGCAGGGTAGTTGCGTGAGTGAGTATAAGAGTAGCTATTTTCTAGTGTGTGTGACCTCGGTGTTCCTCTTTTCCTCTCTGTTCTTTGTAAGTTTTCGAGATATCCCGGAAGTGTTCTCAGTCGAAATCAAACAGGCACTATTATAGTTGCTAGATCTACTGGCGTCCCGCTAATCGCTGGCGGTAGCACATATCTCTCAGCCGTATGCACGGTGATGTGGTAAATTGATCATGTGCGTCAGTCCCAACTTGGATAACTTATTCATATGTAGGTGTATGAGAACGCAAAGCTTCCAACTTGTCTGTACTGGGGCATGCAATTTTCACAGAATTGTGGCGTAGTTTTCTCTTTTGTAGTTTGAATGCAACATTGTTTATGCTTCGTCTATTTTTTAAGACGTTTTTTGTTCTGGTACCTCTCAGATTATGAAATAATAGGCCTATATCCTTTTTTTATGAATCTCGCATTTCAACCTAAGAAGTTCTCGTGTGCTTATCCAGGCGATTCCTGTGGATGCCTTAAAATTAAGGCCTCCAGCCAGGGCAAACACTTACAAACTAAGCGACTACATGCTAAGGGCACCCCCTGTGGGGTAGGAGTCTCGGCTTAGGGCGTCGCTGCAGGAGGACAGCAAAGGGATAGGCTGGATTTAATTGATATTATTCGGAGACTTATTTGAACTAACTGGCTCAGCATCGCGGGCTAGCACTAGCAAGGGACGGGTAAGTTTATGTATCCTTTGATACTTTGGACTTTGTTCTTCTGCTGACGACGTGTGAAACGTAACATAATCACGCCTGGTATCTCGAAGAATAAGGCAGAGGTGTACTTAATCAGTCACAAATCCAGACCCCGTGGTTGTTGCTGATAAAATCCTGATGGAAAAGTCCAAGTACTCTTTCAGGGAATCAAAGCCAGGACCGCATGGTCAGCAGTCACACTTGCAGCCACTAGACAAACAAAGAAAAAAAAGAGTTCCCTGGACCAAGTTTTCTTGGGGCACCAAGTATTCTTGAGGACCAAGTAATTCTATCCATCACTACATAGTATCAAACAAAGCTTTCCGCTGTCTGTCCCTTAAATACGTAAAACTACGCAACGGATTTTGAAGCGATTTTTTTTTAAAAGATAGAATGGTTCAAGAAGGAGGTTTATTATCCTTATTTAATAAACGCGAAAGTTTGTATGGGTGGATGGATGTATGGATGTTTGTTACTCTTTCACGCAAAAACTAATGAATGGATTTTAATGAAACTTTACAATAATAAAGCTTATATCAGAATAACACATAGGCTAATATTCATAATGAAATATTGTGTATTCTATCACCTCACGAGTGAAACCGCGGGGCACAGCTAGTGTTTAATATATATCTGCTTTGCACCCGGGCGAAGTCGGGCGGGCCGCTAGTAACGCATAAACAGATGATCTCGATATTAATTCCGCAAAAACCGGTTAAATGATAAATTAGCAAACACTATATTAGTGAAGTTTCCTGTTTTTCTCATGTACTAATATAGCAATTTAAGTTTTTTGTCGTATGACCAAAAAATGCTCTCCTTCCATGCAATTATTTTAAAGATAAATCATGTTAATGATAGATCATTGAGTACCGTATTTATTAAACAAACACTTATAATTTATTATCATAACAGTGCTGTCATAATTTGACGAAAATAGTTGGCGTTAATTAGCACAGCAGTCGATTGCTCAGCCACTGCGCTAACCGTGTCGTCAAAGTTAACATTCGTACAGATACCGGCACGGATCTTGAGCGCTCGGCGGAAGGGTGGGGATCGCTTTGCGCATCGTACACATATGGCAAATAAAACGCACGCCCGTTGATTATTTATTTTTTCTAAGTTACCTACGTAATTTCTTACTGGTTCTATGGTTGAAAGAAAGATTTAAATTGAGAAATGGAAATTGAGATCAAAGAAGTAGGTAATTAACAAGTATTTCTAAATTAAAATTATAACTTAGTTCTTGTAGTTTGTCAAAAATTACTAAAAAAAACTACTACGTATTTTTTTTCTTAGCAGTTTTGACTTCGAATTTTATTTGTTGTAGATAAAAACTTATCTATTGAATATTTCGATTCATTTCGATACAAGTACAAATAAAATAATTAATTGAAAAATAGTTTTGCTAATTACAAACTGACATTATTTTTTCCCCGTTTTGCTTTCGATAAATATCACCTTTGATTATAATTCCAACGGTATATTTAATAAAAAATCACATAAAATATTTGAATAACATAATTTAAAAATGTTGTCAATTAAATTGGCCGGAATTGTACTCGTCGTCGTGAGGTACATGCAGCACGGAAAAGAACGAATGCCGAGTGACGTCTATGACGCGATGCGCTACGGGCCAATCACTGCACTTTCCCCGCCCCCGCGCCTCACTTCATACCACCAAAGGGACCCAATAACTCACTTCTGCGCAAGTGAAGGTCAGCGCTCAAGAACCGTGCCGGTAACTATAAGAGTCTATTTTATGTTCCGTTTCAAATCCATTAAAATAAAGTACAAATTCTCAAAGACTCATAAACTTCATAGTACACCTCCATTCAAAGAAGTAATACTATTTCCAATCCATTATTGAATTAATCCAAGTGCTTTAACTGAAGTTCATTACAATGATAAACCAGCAAATGCTCTTGGAGCTAGACTAGAAATATTAATGTAGTCAGCTTTCTAGATTCACGTCAATTAGAAAGGTACACCTACATAAAGATTGGAGTACACTGCCGCTGTAGTGTTTAAGTTCGCGGTTTAATGTGTTTAGGGCAGTTGTACACGAGTCGGTGTAGGTTTGTGTAGCTTTTAATAAAATAGAGGTTTGATGTTGTATGTTGGAACACAGCTGCAAGATGCATTTATTTAGATATAGTAGAATTCACTTGAATTTACTGTAAGCCATGTTCGTTTGAGAGGGAATGGGAAGCGGTCACCTCCTTCTGCGAAGCAGTAATGCTAGCAAAGGAGGTGGCCGGGCGTTTGAGGGAGAGAACCTCAAACCAACCCAGCCGCCGCGGGAGACGCCCCGGGCGTCGGGCGCCGCGAGACGACTCCCGGCCACCTTAGATGCGGGCCTGTGGACGGTGAGCAATGGGTAGCTCACCGTCCGTCCGTCTATTGGCGACAGGCCGTGTCGACGGCGCGTTTGTGTCTCACGCGCACCTCAAAGAGATGTCAGCAAAGCAGAGGGGCTTGCCAGGGCCTCCGCCTGCCGGGGTTGCGGGTTGTTGGAAAGAGATACCGCGGCCCTGGAACATAAAGGGCAATAGAAGGAACATGGGTGGGTTTTAGTCAGTAAAAGTTTGACACTCCCCCCCGCTCCGCCTAGAGCGGGGGAAGTTATTTGGTAATTTCCCACCCCAAAAAAAGCCATGTTCGTTTGTAGCAGCCACAGAGTCTGGATTTGTGCCGCGTTGTTGCAAATAGGCTAGACCCATTTACATGTGATGTACTATTATTAACACCTTTTTTTATCAAAAGACTTCTCCCGCTCCGGACGGAGCAGAAGGGAGTGTCAGATTTGTACTGACTTAAACTCATCCATGTTCCTTATTTTGCCCTTTGTGTTCGGGGGCCGCGGTATCTCTTTGGAACAACCCGCAACCCCGGCAGGCGGTGGCCCTGGCTCTTCTGCTTGGCTGACACCTCTTTGAAGCGTGCGTGGTACACGAACGCGCCGTTCGACACGGCACACGGTACACCTATGCCTAACCCTTTGCGGATTACAGTTGGTGTTATGTGTTTACGTAAATTCATTGCAATACTAAAATCTTCAGAGGTACTGAAACATAGACGGGCATTAGAGATCAAACGACTTGGATAGTTGTTAAATCAAAATCCTATTCTGCCAAGGTATAGTCATAAAATGTTTTAGACTTGTAGTTGTCGTAATTGTATCACATGTAAAAGACATTTAACAAAAAAAGCAGCAAATAAAACCAGTCAAAATGTTTCTTAGCTGATATAATAGGCTAGTATCCAAAAAAACAATTTATTAGTCCGTCTTTTAGATTCTGATATCAAGATTAAAGTTACGTGTGATGTCACGCCTTGCCGCATTTTTTCGGAACAAGTGACGTCACACGTTACTTTAATGGGCTATATTATCTTTGTCATTTTTATTCTAACTAAGAAATAAAAAAAAACGAGTCCCTTATTTTTGGCTAATCTAAAATAATGAAGAAGAATGAGGAGTGTAATTATTTTGACCCTGGAAACTACCCTATCAGGAAAATCCCAAGATTTTATCATAGTCTACTCCTGCTGTGTACCCAAACTCTTAGGTATCCTAGTGAGTCACAGACCGACAGTCCCGCCTACACGCTAGGATGTGGCGCTATTGTATTCAAAACTTGAATCGCGGCAGTCGCAGCTATTTCGTGAAAGCGTTGAATGCAAACTTATTTATAAACGCCATAAAATCGCCATATTTTATGAAAGATAGTGCTTATTGTAAAGAACGGCGAGAGCTTGGAGCCCTCCTGGAGATAAATAGACGCCGTAGTTCTTTGGCCCAGCGGGGGTTTGTATGTGCCAAACGTAGAGTAGGGAATCGATATTAACATCTAGAGACATTTTTACGGATGGGAAATGATCTTATAACTTCTTCCGCTCGGGGTGGAGCGGGGGGAGTGTCAGAGTTTTATTGACTGGGTTTTCATCACCCATGTTCTTGCTTCTGCCACGGTATCTTTGGAACAACGAGCAACCCCGGCAGGCGCGGACCCTGGTAGGTCCCTCTGCGTTGCTGACATCATCTCTTTGAGGTGTGCGTGGGACACGGACGTGCCGTCAACAGCCTATCGTCACTATACGGACGGACGGTGAGCAATGGGATGCTCACCGTCCATCCGTCAAAAACCTGCATCTACGGTTGCTGACATCTAGATACATTACTATTGAAATTCGTGTAGTCCGAAATAGGTTACGAACAAAGCGCTTTCCCACTTAATCCGGTAGCAATAGTACCCCACCCTAAAATGATTGGGAAAAGGTGAAAATGGCTTTGATGAATAAGTGTGGTCTACCTGATGACATGCCTTCTCTAGCACCGGTCATCAACGAATCTTCGTGCTCTATGGTGCTAAGCGTATGCGTCTGTGCAGTTAGTAATCTTGGATGTTGTTGCAGTTCTTGTGCTAAGGGTAGGTTTATCTATTTGTAAGACAGAGGCATATTTAGGAATCCGTGCATCAAATGAACAAAACTTGTCCACGCTTAAAACCACATATTTAAGTGGTTCCTTGAAAATTTACCCTCTTAGTCTAGGCAGTCGAAAGATATGTAACGGATATCTTTTGATTGCGTAGACTAGTTTTTTTTTGTGAACGACCCCGATTCGCACTTGGCCAGTTTTCATTGTTCTTTTTCATTAAGTTGGTAGTTAGTCATACAATACAAATACATTCCGTATTTGTATGATGTTGCTATTTTAGCTTTTGTTTTGCAGTCTGTGTTGGCATAGGATTGGTTTTTAATGGGTTTTGCACATTTTAATGCAGAATTTTAGAACAAGTAAGTATTGACATTTTTATAATGGTCTACACCTTTATAAAAATGTTAAATTAACATCAACCCAAAGTTAGATTAACATCTGAGATGTCAAATGGTGGTTAAATAAATCAACCACTCGGGCCGAAGTAACTGGCAGCCAACCCTTACGTAGTTGGGGGTTCTCTATGTCTAAAACAAAAATGTGTCCACAATAACAGCAGTAGGCTCCTTCGGTCTGTACGTAGATTTTGGCTAAACGTTATGAAAACATACGTACTTTTAGATATTGGGAGTTGTGACTGCATGGCTCCCGTCTTATTCGTTGGCAAAACTCACAAATAATGGTGCTGTTCAATTGTATCTAGTTAAGACTTGAAGTTTCTCTACACTTTTGAAAACTCTACGATGCTCACACATTTCAGCTCTTCAATCCCACAAAGTCTAACAAAATTGGGATGCGAGTGGAGACTCTCGGGCACCCAATTTGCGTCAAGGAACTACCTCAACAGATTGTTAAGAAAATTGAAACAGAAAAGATATTATTTAGCCACGGGCTCCTCCGGGTAAAAGAAAACTAGTGCTTAAACAAATATGGATTATTGAAGATAACTCAGAAATTACCCAAGCAATATAGATAAATATCCTTTCAATTTAAAAAAAAAAGTTTTGTATATCGGCCCACATTTGGCGGAGAAATCGAGTAACAAACATACAGTCGAACTGAGAACCTCCTTTTCTGATGTCGATCAAAAAGTAACAATTCTTTCATCTACCACCTACCTAACGATTGGGTAAAATATTTCTGTAATTAATTGTTCTGACAGCAGAACGAAAATACAAATTCAATGACAAAGTAGATAAATATTTCCGGCTGGAAACGAGGTAGAACTGGCAACACTATAACTTATTTGCAAACGGCTACAATTTGTTACACAAGTTACGACTTAAAACTGTGCATTCTGTAACTAGAACTCGTCGCAAATAAGCCGCTGTGAAATATTTTAGTACAACACAGGCCCTCTTGGTCTAGTGGTAGAAAGAGCGACTGTCGAGTATGATGTCTTGGATTCGGCCCCGGGTCGAGCAAAGTGTTGTTGGGATTTACCATTAGCAAATTCTCAGTAGCAGCAACAGAGTCTGAATTTGTGTCTGGTTGCTGGCAATAGGTACGCTCCTATTTATTAAAAAAAAAATACCACACACTAGGAATTTCTTCTGTATCGTGGGTGTGTTTACAAACATTTAAACTCACATACACAAACAGCCGGAACCGAAACAAATATCTGTAGACCATACGCGGCACGCAGCGCAGCAGTCGATCGCTCAGCCACTGCGCTAACCGAATAAACTAATATAATTATGATCAAATAAAATTCAATGGGATATGTTATTTTCTTTTTTATTTTAGATTCCCGTTCCTTTTTACACGACTGCCTCAAAAAGGAGTGTTATGTTTTTAGAGTTCATGTATGTTTGTATGCATGTGAGTTTTTAACTTTTTCTGTATTCAAACTGTACATACGCCATTTAAATGAGAGCTTTTACCATGTCAACGAAATCCTATCCAATAACAAATTAAAATAACCTAAAGAAACTAACTTATATATAGACAATAAATAGAGACATCGACGCAACGAAATATTTGACAGCTCTTTGCAATGTTGCCAACACACAAAATGCAGCTCCTTAAATAACTTGGCTAAGCACACGCGCCAAGTTAATATATGCAGTCATTTTAATACTTGAACCACGATTGTGTGACAAACAAACAAATGATTCAATTAGCCTAATTTCGTGATCATGTTATTAGTAAGTACACCAGTATCATAATGACGCATTTGAGTCAATTTAGTATAGTTAATTGGAGTTAAAATTGTGGCATAGGTTTTCAAGATAAAATACAGGGATTATAAAATATTTAATTCTATAAAGAATTGTGTCAAAATAAATCAAATTCATTTATTCACATAACACAAGTTGATTAGATGTTACAAAAGATGTTTAAGAAAGACCACCTGTGTTTCTTATCTTATATTCAATATACAGGGTGGAATTTTGTAATGCCACCTAAAGGGGAAGTACTCTTAATACCTTAGATAGAAAATTTTACTCAAAGAAAACATTCCTTTATTTTTGAAAAGAAAGAAAACGGCATTCATAGATTTTTATAAATTCGCTTGCCGCACACTGTAATCGAACCGACTAAAATCTGTAAAAGTTAGTCCATGTGTACGAAGGTCACTTAAACACTGTCAAGTATTTAGAAATACTGGATTTATTAAGAAATGAGTTAAATGGTTTCCCCGCGGAAGAGCGAAACCAAATAATTCTACAGCAATAAAAAAGTTACAGTTAAATTGCTTATTAGTCTGTTAAGGCTAGGTTGCTAGGCTCCTTCATCGTGTAAGTTTGTCAGCAGAAGTTGTCAGCTAGCAATGTGTTTGACAGCTGACAAGTGACAATGAATTCTTAAATTTACCCTGTGAAAAGTAAAATTGTATAATCTGGTTCTTCTAACCTGACATACAGTTATAGATCTATACTTAACACGTGTAGGTACCTACATTTGTCTTAGATCTATAATCCACAGTTTATCACGATAACTTCTTAATCCAACTGCCAAATGACATTATTAACTAGTTTTAGTGATATCTATCAACATAATTTTAACTCTAAATTAGGTAAGAAACGGGTAATTTGATAACAATTTATGTTCCGGTACAGTTGCGCACAGAATTCATTGTTACGCACACTTGTGTGCAGGTGTAATTGTGGACGCACACGTCTGTGCAATAAGGGTGAAGACACAACGTTTCGATGAAAAACTATACTCGAAAAACCCACTGTTATAAAGGTTTATTTCCTTTATGAAAGTACTAGCTTTTGCCTGCGGCTTCCCTCGCGTCCAATTTTCTCCCCCTTTACTCACTTTCTTTTAAATTAGCTTATGTATCAAAATCGGTTTTGCCATTTAGGCGCGAAGACGTAACAAACAAACAATCTCACTTTCGCTTTTATAATATTTGTAAGGATTGTTTAAATTGTTCAATAATGCAATTGTGAATCAGAATTAAAACTGTACTCAGTACTGCCATATTTTTTTAATCGTTTTCTACATGTTGAGAAATATTAAGGAAATTGTAATAGAATATTGTTAGATACACATTTCGTAATATTAATCGTATCGTGTGTAATTATTCGGAACTACAGTAATATTCACTTAACTCTGAGACGAACTCGATTAGAAATGAAAAATTCTGGTTACTCTTTTTAGAGAAACTTGTATAAGGAGATCAAACAAATGATTTTATGGAAACACAAGACCTTAATATGAATCAAAGTATCTTTGAAAAGTTTTTTACAGATTTATACCGTGGCAAATAAACTAAAATTAATAAATTCTACAATAAATCGTTAAACCACTGTAAAAGTGGTCGACAAGTTTGCCGGTTTAGTCAAATTTCGTACTTGTTGCTATCTTGTTGAATTCGAAATACTTCTTCAACGTTTTATCATCACCTTCATCATCATTATCATAGCAGCCAGCCAGAATCAACCAATGTTGATTTATCTCCCTTTTCTGCCACTCTTCTCTGTTCTGTTCATCCCTAGACCTTTTTTTTCCTCGCGATTTTGACGGTATCGTCAAAGTAAATTGGGATGACTCAATGCCCCTTTTGGACGGCCCCAACTGTCAAGGTATCTCTTGACCTTTTCGGGCAAAACCTTACCCTATCAGCCATCTTGTTTAACATAGCAACACTTTTCTTGATGAAGCTCGCGCGTGTGTACACACCGCTAAGCGCAAGTGCTCATTACAGGCTGGCGGAGTATCCCACGGCTCGCGAGTTGAACAGCAATTTGTTCTCAAATTTCTGTGCTCATTGTTTTAGGGTAATGCTTCTTTTGTATTTAATGTTATGAATGTAGTTAAGTTGCTTTTGCTATCGGTTTTTATTGGTGTTATATTTGTACCAATAAATTAAACTGTTGATGAAGACAGCGGTTTAACAATTACAGGTCTTTAAGAAGTTCATAGATGGCTCTGTCCTGCGATGTAAATGTGGCATAATTGCACAAACAATGGAATATTTAACATTGTGTCCTGCACACATTGTTGTCAGAACTGTTATGTGAAGAAAAAAATGCCAAATTCTTCACCTAATTATGAACCAATCTTATTTGATGGCGATTATCACGCTACAAATTGTATTGTATCACGCTATGAATTGTATTGTATAACGGGCTGATGTCCGCAACTTCACGTCTGAAGCGCGTATTTTACGTACCATCACGCTATGAATAAATGCATTCAAGGTGTAAACAGACCTTTCATGATGCCGTTACGAAGCATTCTTTACATTCTACGCATTTTTGTTTTCGGATAGGAAATCATCAATTTCTCCAGCTCTGGGCGTAGCGGAGGAGAGTGTCAGACTTTTACTGGCTAAAACCCATCTATGTTCCTTATTTTGCCTTGTTCTGGGGCCGCAGTATCTCTTTCAAACAACACGCAACCCCGGAACTACCCGCAACTTTGGATTACTAAGAGTCAATGGCAGTATTTTCCATTTTTAAATATTTAATATAATTAATTAGCACCGATAGATAGATGGAAGATAGAATATTCTTTATTATGTACACCATACAAATGACAAGAATAAAAATATACAACTTATACTTAAATAGGGTAATGCAATGGGCGGTCCTATCGCTAAAAGCGATTTTTTCAAGACAAACTTTGGATGGATTTAAAGGAGATACAGTACTGTAGGTAGTCTGTGGTGTTTCATTTTTCGAACGAATAGCTACTTTTATAAAAAAAAATACTTATATATAAATACATATAATATACATATAAAATAATAATCATGAAGAGCGAAGAAATATTTCATATTGTTGTTTAAGGAGTACGCTACCTTTCTGGTAGTGCTTTTTGACCACCGATCTCAACTCAACGCCATAATTTTTGGACAATTCAATTTACTCCGTTGTTGGCCAATTTTATTAATAGTACAGTAGATAAAAATGCCACATGCTTGTTCATTCATATCCCCTTCATTGTTTTACTCTACCGACCAACCGTACTCTAGGAATGTTTTTCTCACGTGCGGAGAACCCTAAAAAGTTTCCACCAAATCTCTCTGCTCACCACCCAAAGCAAAACAAGCGTAGCGCGTCGAGTTTGTTACGCCATACGCGCCTCCCGTGACGAAGAGAATCGACCTTCTCAAGTTACCACACTTAAAAAAGAGTATGAAAAAATAACCTTTCGAATTATGGGAGCAAAGTTGATAATGCTGTGCACAGCTAGAGATAGTTCAGGGATCTATGTTACCGACTGTACTCAAGCGTGAACGATGCGTAAGAGTAACTAAGATTTCGGTGGTAAGGTATTAATTTAATATGTCTTAAGTAAGCATCACGGAAAGCCTTATCGACGGCGCGTTCGTGTGTTCGTGTGTCAGAGGGGCCTGCCAGGGCCACCGCCTGCCGGGGTTGCGGGTTGTTCGAAAGAGATACCGCGGTCTCGGAACATGGGTGGGGAACAAGGGCAAAAGAAAGAACAAGGGTGGGTTTTAGTCATTAAAAGCCTGACACTCCCCCCTAACGCTCACCCAGAGCGAGGGAAGTTATTCGATGCTTTCCCACCCGCAACAAAAAAGTTTCACTGAAAAACAACTGGATTACACTTCAACTAAGTTATCTGCTATGGCGGGAAAACACAGAACTAAAATAAATGTACTAAAGATGTAAAGATGCATTTATTCTCGAGAAGCAGCGCCACATTAAACTGCACACATTTCGATAATGATCACTAGGCAGATGATGATGTTAAAGAACCAGGTAATGGGTTCGATTTTCAAAACGGAACCTTTATTGGATCACTTTGTTGTCTGTCAAGATCATATATCTCGGGAACGTGTGAAGGTATCAAATTGAAATTAAAACAATATACTCTACTCGGTGGTCCCTTTGTGCTGTGAAAAAATTAAGCCTCTAAGTCGCAGTCAAAATATATGGCTGTTTATGTTTCAAGTTTGTACGGAACCTTTGGTGCGCGAGTCTGACTCGTTCTTGCCCGGTTTTTTATTTTCTTTGGATACCCTTACCACATACCTTGAGCTCCCTCGTGGAACTTAACGACATTCATGGGAGTGTCAATGTCAAGACATTTATTTTAGTGTTATTTAAGTATCAAGAACCTATAACCAGATTAATAATACTTACTAATATTATAAAACTAAAAGTGAGTTTGTTTGTTTGTAACGTCTTCACGCCTAAATGGCTAAACTGATTTTGATTAATTTTGGTACAGTTGAGGCCTTGGAAATAAGCTTTTTTTTAATAAAAAGATTCAGACATGAGGGAGAAAGAGGGAAGAAATGGGAAAATTTAGCATTGCTATTACAATAAATAAGGCGCTAGGGCAAAAACTACAAGTAGCAGGGCAAAAACTACAAGTACCTGCAAATCAGGAAAGTGGAACTGTGTTACCCCGAATTCAACGCGAGCGAAGCCGCGGGTAAAAGCTAGTAAGGTAATAAAAAGAAAATTAAAATGGAAGTAGGCAAAAGGTGGGTATCGAACATTTAAATTAGTGTAATAAAAATTAAATGTTTGATGTCAAAAGTCTATTGATTTTCAATGTGCTATAAAACAGTAATAAATATTAGAAAACCAAGATCACTTCAGCCAATGAAATTAATACAGACAGTGAAAATCGTTTTTTTTATCTTCTTCTAATATATAAAACTCTCGTGTGTTAGTTCCCATACTCCTCCGAAACGGCTCGACCGATTCTTATGATTTTTTATGCATATTTTTATGCAATAAGTCTGAGAATCTACTATCTATCTTTCAAATCCCTAAGTGATAAGGGCGGTGAGCAGCGGGTGAAACCACTGGGCACAGCTAGTGTATATATAAAAAAAAAATCAATTATCAAAATTGTTCTTTATTGTAATTAAGTTTAGTAATTTATTTTAATTTAATTGTAATCAATTTAACTTTTGATAGCTGTTTTTAAAGTATTCATAGTATTGTTTTTTTTCTCTAATATTTGTATTAATTGTTTTAATAAATTAATTATAATGATGTTATCTGCGCATAATGTAGTGCATGCTGTGCTTTTCTTTAAGTAATGAGGCGCTTAGACTTAAGTTGGCAATGTGTAAATAACAATGAAATAGCGTACCTACTCATTGTTGAGAAGCCTAATATTTAATAAATAAATATAAATCGTTAACTTAATGAACTGTAGGGTTTCAAAACAGTTTACGTATATAATCCAAGTTTTGTATGTAAAAAATAAAAAAATATATAAAAAAATCTGATCAAAAGACTAATCTGCTTGACCTGGGAATTGAACCTAAAATCTCATACCTAGCAGTGATACTTGCGAAAACTAGACTTACGACAAAAAAAAAGAGATCTAAAACGTAATATCATGCCTGTACTCTGTAGAGGGACCTGCCGGGGCCTCCGCCTGCCGGGGTTGCGGGTTGTTTGAAAGAGATACCGCGGCCCCGAACGTAAAGGGCAATAGAAGGAACATGGGTGGGTTTTAGTCAATACAAGTTTGACACTCCCCCCCGCTCCACTCAGAGCTGGGAAGTTAAATGATGATTTTGATATCAGCAAAAAAAAAAATTGCCTGTACTCTCTGTAAGACTGACAGAAAGGTATGTTCTATATACATAATAGTATACTAACATTTCGCTAGTTGTATTTAAGTCCAATAAAATGTCCCATTTTATGTGATTGAACTCCATGAACCATGGAGTTCCTTGCCGGTTCTTCTCCAAAGGAAACGACCAGCACGAACCGTGCACCTTTTCTCGACGTTTTATAAGTGCCCATGTAGGCCTATGTGAAATAAAAATATTTTTTTTTTAATTTTGATTTCAAGATCGCATAAATAAATTATTTCTAGCTTTAATATTTTTGTCTGTTAAACAAATAATTTGGTTAACACAGTGTGAACAAGTCTTTACAAGCATTAAATCAATTAAATACTCAAACACAATGAATACAAACGCAATATTTCGTAGAAAATAGTAAAATATTCCTTTTGTCATGTCTCGAATGTCTGTTAATAGGTATTTTTAGAAACCCACTGCTTTATGAGTTATTGCGAACCAGTTTGGAGCATGGCCTTCGGGCTTAGACGAAATACTCGAGACATGACGAGGAGAACTACTCCACTATATGTGGGAGAAGCAGAAGGTTCACTGTGCAATATATCTGAACCAAGATTACACGTTGTGTCCACGGCGCGTTAGTGTTCCACGCGTGCTTCAAAGAGATGTCAGTAAAGCAGCAGGCATCGCTTGCCGAGGTTGCGGGCTGTTCGAAAGAGATACCGCGGCCTCGGACCATAAAGGGCAATAGAAGGAACATGGGTGGGTTTAATCAGAACATGTTTGACACTCCCCCCCGCTCCGCCCAGAGCGGTGGAAGTTATTTGATGATTTCCCGCAAAAAAAAGACAACTCAAAAATCGTGAACTTTTAGTTATCTTTGTATCCGAATGCTCGGTAATCATACGTAACATTTTACTACCTATGTAACATACCTAATTTAAAAATAATTTTATTTTTATAACTTTTTATACAAACACTAATTAAACGTTTTGTTCGTCTCCTGAAAAGAAAACTCTCCTCAAACGATCCTATAGGATCACTGTCTGTCATGACAGCTAATCTGGGGAACGCTTAAAGGTATCGAGTTGAAATTTAAAACCATATGCTCAAAACTATGGTTCGTTGGAGCCTGGTCCGTCGGAGCCCGGTCCGTTGGAGTATCTCGAAGTCTACGCAGTCAAAAGATATGGCCGTTTATGTCGCAAGTTTGTACGGTTAATCTCGGTTTGCACTCGCAAACCGAGATCAACAAAACAACCGAATCAATAAAAAAAGTTAAAGTCAATGGGCTCTTAAGAGGAGGAACTTGCATGTTTTAGAGCCGAAAAATCGAAACCCCAACTCCTGACAAAAGAAACAACTGGTTCCGTGTGGTTGGATTGTGACTCATTCTAGAAGTCATTTAGGCTGATTATGAACTACTATCTGCACCCCGCGGTTTCACTCGCGTAGTGATAGAATCCTTACTAATATTATAAAAGCGAAAGTGAGTTTGTTTGTTTGTTTGTTTGTTACCTCTTCACGCTTTAATGGCTAAACCGATTTTGATGAATTTTGGTACAGAGATAGTTGGGAACCAGGAGACGGACATAGGCTATTATTTTTTTTAAAAGAGTGGGATATGAGGGAGAATGAGGGAAGAAACGGGAAAACTTAGCGTTGCTATTACAAATCAAAAAGGCGCTACCGAATTTAACGCGAGCGAAGCCGCGGGCAAAAGCTAGTAATATTATATAGTATAGTATGTTATAAAGTTGACCTTTTGTAAGTCTTTGTTATACTGTGTTCCTATTACGTCGATCACGTGTTCTAAGCGAAGTTGATTAACAACATGCGCGGCAAGCGTGATTATGGACCCAAAGTGCTGTTTTGCCAATCTAAAGGGCTAAGCTGCTAGTTTTTAACCGACTTCAAAAAAGGAGGAGGTTCTCAATTCGACTGTATGTTTTTTTTTTTTTTTTTTTTTTTAACCGACTTCAAAAAAGGAGGAGGTTCTCAATTCGACTGTATGTTTTTTTTTTTTTTTTTTTTTTTTTTTGTGTTTGTTACCTCATAACTCTGGTCTGGGTGAACAGATTTTGATGATTCTTTTTTTATTCGAAAGCTGGTGGTTGTCGTTTGGTCCCATAAAAAAAATATCAAGATCCGGCCAGTAGTTTTTGAGTTATCTTTAATAATGCGTATTAGATTGACTTCGTCTACGTTGATGATATAATTTTAGAGGTTGTCGAAGACAAATGAACAAAAAACGCTATGCACTATGATTTGGAAGGTCATCGCAGTTTTTTGAGGTGATTGTATTTTAATTTGGTGATAGATCTTCAGTGATATACAACGGAACTCTTCAATAAATGACCGCAAATCTGCCGTGATTGCTGCAATCACATGTATAAGTATGGGTTTCGCCAGGGTAGGCAGGCGAGTGGGAGCAGGGTGCCCGTACGGCTCCCCTCCCCTCACCCAGTCATTAAGAAACATAATCAATCATTAGATCAAGTATCAGCTGTATCCCCTAGGCGATGATGCATATGATTTCTGAATTGGTTTTAAACTAAAGCATAATTTAGATAGTATTAAATACTATAGCGTGATGTGGAACTAAGGCACTTGTCTCACCGGCAACGATTAACGAGTAACGAGTAGAGCTAGAACTAGAAACGAGTTAGCGAGACGTGGGGAGCAAGTGCGTAGTTCCGATATTTGTGTAGCTCGGCTATAAGCGAGTGTGCGAGTGAGGCGGGCGATTACTCGCATCACTCGCTCGCGGCAGTCAAGCGTACAGTCAGTCTTGCGGCCTCATACGCGACCAAATGACATGACCACTGGTTGCTCTCTCGGCGTGATTTCTAATCGCTTGGCGAGTATCGCCGAGTGAGTGTTATCTTTCATAGCTCTTGTCGCTCAGCGACAAACTAGTGAAGCGAGTGCTCGCCGGCAGTGTGAACAGTCAGCGATCAACTGTTTGTATAAGCATCTCTTTTATTCACACGGAAAGTATTCTATTGTACGTTTCTTGAGCGAGAAAATAGCCGATAGTTAGTCGTTTTCTCGTCGTTGGTGAGACAACTGCCTAAAGCTTGTATTTAAGACGGGACCTACGCACTAAAAAGCTAAAAATAACCGTGTTTGCGAATTATATCATAAAACTATAACTAAAAATGCTGAAATAAAAAACTTTCGTCGGTGGCTTTTGTTGGTTTCGTTGACTTTTTTGCCACCGACTTCCGGAAATAAAGTTATTTTCCACTTTTTTTTTTGGAAGTCGGTTTTATTTTTTGCAAAAAAGTTTTTTATAACATACCAACACCACGTCAATAATTCCCAAAAGATTCGACAGAGATGTAGCTGATATCACCCACATTTCCCAAGTTAGGATTAAATCACGTTGCCACTGACAGGACACAAATCCAGACTCAATAGCTGAGCTGATACTGAGGAATTCTTGGTCGAAAATTCTAGTAACAATTTGCTCGATCCGAGACTCGAATTCAGGACCTTAGGCTCGTGGGTCGTGTTCCACGCGTGCCTCAAAACGATGGCAGCTAAGCAAAGGGGCCTGCTAGGGTCATGGCCTGCATGGGTTGCGGGTTGTTCCAAAGAGATACCGCAGCCCCAGAACAGAGAAGGCAAAATTAGAAACATGGATGGGTAGTAAAAGTCTGACACTCCACCCCGCTCCACACAAAGTAGCGAAAGTTATTTGATAATTAGACCTACGAGGCAGATAGCTTTGGTAAGCTGTTTAAAAAACTACCTAAATGAGATTTTCTAGCCTTGGACTGATTATAAGCTATTTGGGGAATGTCAGAATGTTGTTTCTTTTTGGTAGAAACAATCTGACATTCAATGGAGTCAAAAACTAAAATAGTCTCGATTATTAGAATTCAGAAGAGATACCTATTCAGAAGTCATTTATCACTTCACTAATCCCCTGTACTATGAAATGATCGACGTACTCTTTATTCCTGATTTCATTCTCTGACATAATGATCGACGAAGTCTTTATTCCTTCTCTGACAAATATAAACAGCTGACAATCGCTCCTCCCACCTCTACCAGACTGACGGACTCCTCAAAACTACAAGCATAACAAAGACCTCTTGTTCTCCGTTTTTCTAACAACGCATATTTTCATAAGTTTTTTGCCGTACATAACTATGTTTTGTTGGAAATCGGCGTCTTTGTGTAACGGCTGCTTTGGCCTTCAGCCGTGACTGGTCGACGTCGAACTGCACCGGGTCAACGATACGAGAGCCGTGGAGCTACACAAGACGGGACTAGACGGCGAGATGACGTCACACGCTTGGTATTTAGCGATAGGAAGTTCGGTGGGAACTTTTGGCTAGTAATTATAGGTATTAGAGTTAGGTATAAGATTAGGTAAAGTCTCTAAAGACAAAAGATCTGGGGTTTTAAAATGGCCGCTTAAGCAGAATCATAACCCTTACTATTATATAAATTATGCGAAAGTGAATTTGTTTGTTTGTTACGTCTTCACGCCTAAATGGCTAAACCGATTTTGATGAATTTTGGTACAGAGATAGTTGGGAACCAGGAGACGGACATAGGCTATTTTTTAAGTGGAAAATGAGGGAGTAAGAGAGAAGAAAAGGGAAAACTTAGCTTTGCTATTACAATCAATAGCACAAGGGCAAAAACTACAGCTAGCAGGTACCTGCAAATCAGGAAAGGGGAACTGTGTTACCCCGAATTTAACGCGAGCGAAGCCGCGGGCAAAAGCTAGTACGTTAATAATATGTATTACTTTACCATTCGTAAGATGGTCACAAAGTGACCATTCACACTACTAACTGCATCTATGACCATTTTAAGAATTTTGATGTAATTCATATTATTATCCTATCATGATTCTGCCAAAGCAGTCATTTTAAACCCCAAGGTGGCGGCGAACTTTGCAGGTTGCCTGTTAGTCACTGAATGAGGGTCATTGAGAATCGAGTTAAATGACGCGGTATTTCTTTCGAACAACCCGCAACCTCGGCAGGCAGAGGCCCTGGCAGGCCCCTCTGCTTTGCTAACATCTCATTGAGGCACGCTTGGAAACTCGCACGCCGACGACAAGGCCTGGGAACGGACGGTGCGCTATCCATGGCCGGTCTAGTCTGGATTAAAAAAAAAACATTTTACTCGTCCCGCATGACAAGCATTAAAAACAAAGTAAAAGTACTTAAAAAGTTAATTGTCACACTAGTGTTTAACATTTTTCTCTGTTTACTCAGTGCTCAAAAAGGCGTCTGTTACGAATGAGTACGTGCGACAATTCGTTCACTTATCGCCGTTTGACCTCTTTTGTTGTAGAATTCAGCACGAAATGCGATTTGTGCCGCTTCAAAGACCGAAATTTGAGCTCGCAGTCAAAATATACACGTCGTTTGACAGACCGGTGTAGGTTGGTCCTACTCTCCTTACTTTGACAGTACTTTGGTGGGTCTTAGAGGAATGGAAGGCTGTTTGTTTTTGGTCATATGTACTGTATTGTAGTGTTGTAATTGGTGGTTGGTTTACTAATGATAAGATTAGTTTTGTTTTTAAAACTGTTCATTGAGCCCTGAACTTGTACGTGAATGTTTAGGTTACTGTTATTTTTATTAAGACATTAGTAAGATCCCTAAAATTGTTATCCTATTACACGTATTTAATATTATAAATGCGTATCTTTGTGAGGATGGATAGATGGATGTTTGTTACTCTTTAACGTCAAAACGGCTGACGGGATCTTGATGAAAGGCACAGAAGTAGATTATAGTCTGGAATAACACATAAGATACTTTTTTTCGATCATCAAGCGTGCGAAGCCGCGGGTGCCAGCTAGTATTATATATTTATAAATAAAATTGTGGCTTGTTTATTTATCTTATTATATACTTTAAGTACACTTATAACGCCTCTGTATGTAGCCATACAAAGGGGGAAATATGCAAACAACGTTTTATTTTTATACCAATCATGCCAAATGATAATTATTCTTTTTGCACTACAGGAATAACAGTATTCTTGGCTCCTTAAACCTGCAATACCCTACCGAAACACACTGTCTAAATAATTTAAAAAAAACGTGTCTCTAACCAAAACGTGACATTTTGCAGAATTACACAATGTAAAGTCCTTGATATTAGTTGCCAAATCGATACAGTTACAGCGAAATTTCGAAATGGTATTGCTAGGTGTATTTAGCAATTAAAATAGAGCAATTAACAGAGATAATTACTGAATTGCGACTATCTCGTAAAGCTCCGAGGCTACAGGTCACCGGCTTAGTTTGTGAAATGGAATGTATTACTCGTTTAGTATGCCAGGGTTCACATCCCGGCCACCGTAGACGAGGGCCTGTGGACGGTTAGCAATGGGTAGCTCACCGTCCGTCCGTCTAATGACGACAGGCCGTGTCGACGGCGCGTTAGTGTTCCACGCGCGCCTCAAAGAGATGTCAGCAAAGCAGAGGGGCCTGCCAGAGCCACCGTCTGCGGGGATTGCGGGTTGTTCGAAAGAGATACCGCGGCCCCGGAACGTAAAGGGCAATAGAACATGGGTGGGTTTTAGTCAGTACAAGTCTGACACTCCCCCCGCTCCACCCAGAGTGGGGGAAGTTATTTGATGATTTACCATCCGCAATAAAAAAGGGGGTCTCACACGGGTATGTGGACGGTAAGCCATTGCTTACCGTCCACTTGACGGACGGACGCGGACGGTGAGCTAGCCATTGGTAGCTCACTCATTTATATATTTTAAAACGCCCAACACCAGGATTTTCTCCTGTATCGTGGGTGTGTTTACAAACATTTAAACTCATAAACAAACAGCTAGACCCGAAACAACTACCTGTAGGTCATACAAATATTTGCTACGTGCGGAGATCGAACCCGCGACACGCAGCGCAGCAGTCAATCTCTCAGCCACTGCGCCAACCGCCATCTCTAATTAAATTTGACGGCACGGTTAGCGCAGTGGCTGAGCGATCGACTGCTGCGCCGCATGTCCCGGGTTCGATCCCCGCATTTGTTTATGAGTTTAAATGTTTGTGAACGCACCCACGATACAGGAGGAATTCCTAGTGTGGGGCAAAGTTTTTTTAAAAAAAAAAGGTTTCTCTCCTAAACGGTCAAAAAACACACATAAATGTATACGAAACACTGACGTGTGTATGTACTGTTCCACACGACACAACCCCATACAAAGTTACCTTAATCCCATCTCAAGCGTAAGTGTGAAAGAATTTATCGCATTTCCAAATAAGACTAAACAGACTTCCATAATCTCCTTTAACAGAACATTTCTTAAGGCTGAATCGTACACATGGTGACATTTCAAGCTAGATATTTCTAATATAACATTGCCTCACTTTGTATCGATTTTCTGAATAGTGAGAGATCCGCGTTAACTGGTTTGTTATAGCTTGATTGGTGCGTGCGTTATACCAATTAGCACTTAAAGAGTTATTGGTCCTTTCGTCCGTATTCAGCGACACTTAGCTCGTTCGCTGTCTCTGGCATGTCTTAGATATCTATTGCTTACTCCATCGATTAGAAATTATATTGCTGTTTGATTTTCTACTTTATTGACATTACATCTGTAACTACACTTCATGGATTACGTGCATCGTTTATTCTTTAAAAGTAGACATGTCAGCTGTGTTTGCAGGCACGATTGTAGGGTTTAAATCATATTTTTATTGCAGCACAGAGATCAGAATACGTTAGTCATGTCTTAAGGCCTGAATTATAGAATCAATTATTTGCATAAAATCACAAATTCGGTTGGCGGTTCGTTTATTTAATCCCTAGTATAAATCTGATATTCTTCTTTATACTTCCACTTTTTGAAGCACAATTAGCGTTTTTGACAGATGTCGATACCACCTACGTCAATTCTCCGAATGAAACAGTCTCAAAGTAAAATAGCTGTGACATACGGACGGACAGACAAACGGAGACGACAAATTAATAATATAAATGAACTGCAGTGGTCAATCTGGAATTCTCTTAACCGACAGCGGACCCCAGGTTGACCACTGTAGATATAATCTGGCTAAATGGGGCTTCATTGGTCCATCCCAAACACAATGCCAGTGCGGTGCCTCTTTTCAGGATATGCCCCACTTTTTTTACTGCCCATCCTGCACAACAACTTGGAGCTATCAGGATTTAAACGAAACAAAGACTAGAAGTGCAGGTGGTCACATACTGGTCTAACACAATATTAGTTTCATTGACACTAAAAGAAGAAGAGGAATATACGGGTCAGAGCCTATTCGTCCCCTAAAATTCGTCCCCCAGCATAAAAGTTGTGGATTCGGCCCCTATATAGGTGCCCATTGGTCTCCTGGTAGGGGACCAATTAATACAGCATGCAAACAAGAAACTACATCATTTTACGTGTGCCTATAAAAAAAAAAATAGAATAAAATCTTTTTATTTCAGATATTTTTTAGCCCATATTATTGTTAGTAGTATGACTTAAAAGCTATGTTAGTACATTTACTCACATTAAATTAATTTAAGTATTTGCCGCCCTCTGGGGCCCCGGGCACACGCACTTGCATTTGAACCCAGTGCCCCAGAAGAGGGCTATCCAGTTTATGGCTGAGTACGTTCAGGATGGCGTTAGTGCTCCCACGCGTGCGGAACATCAGCGAGGCGATGCGGCGTCGCAGCACAGTGTGAAAGCCGTCTGTGTGAGCGTGCGCAAACATAACTTTGCATTTCCCATTACTGGAAAAGAAACCTTACAAGTTACAGATTAACCTACTATCACAGAAAATCAAAGCAGGCCTTCTACCAATAAATTCATAATGTTTGGTCCCAGTCTCGCGTGTTAAACTACCATGAACTGTATTGAGCCCGTTTGAGCTAGCTAGCATTAATTAGAGAACACGCTTTAAGGAGTGCCTACCGTCGCTGCTGCCTAGATCTTAGGCTGAAACTTTAGTGCTAAGTTTATAGGAGAAAGGTTGTGTAATTAGTGTTAATTCTTATTGTAATTGCGTTTAGTTAATAGTAAGTATTGTTTATGGTTTCATGATAGTTACGTGCATGGCCGATAGGTTTTCTGTCCCTGATTTCTATACGCCTCGATTAGATTGCGACGTCACTCGCTTTCATAATCAAACAAAAAAAAAAACGAAAATAATTTATTTGGGTATATAAGGTACAGAAAGTTGACAAGTGGACAAGATTGGTCTCTTATTCTGCCATGAATTTCGGCGTATTGCATATTGACGACATGTGACTTATTGAATCGAATCGATCAAAATATTTGTGAATGGGAATTCATATAAGCCTGTGTTCGTCTACTGCTGGATTTACGCCGCCACTTATTTATTTATCAAAACTTTATGCATATGTATAAAAAATGTACAAAGGCGGACTTAATACCTTGGGCATTTCCTACTAGTCTACCTTACGGTAATGCAGAGAGCTAACGTAGTAGTTGCAGGGCGCAAAAAAGAAACCTTTCAAAAAAAAGTTTAGAAATAAAACATAACGATAAATAAGTACTCATACATACAAACAAAATAAAGCAAAGAGAATTAAACATTCATAAATACATGGAAAAAGCTAAGAACCATTTAATTTGGAAAATTATATGCCAGCTTTTTAAGTTAATGGTCCCAAACTTTTACTTTAAATGTGAACCGAATGATGGCCATCATGGTATTCACTTAATTTATCCCGATCTTCGGTTACACGCATCCAACTGCTACCATACGCCCTGCATAAATCGTTAATCCAATTTTCCAAGGGGGCTAGGTAAATTATCCTCGATTCCAAACATTATTTAAAAAGGTTGTTTTAGGATGTTGTTAGGGCTGCCCCGCTTTTGTAGTGCGGAGGCCAGGGTAGATGGCATCTATGCCATTACTTTCATACATAATTACATTTATTCTTGCTCATGTAATATAACTTTTATAATAATAACTAGCTTTTACCCGCGGCTTCGCTCGCGTTAAATTCGGGGCTACATAGTTCCCCTTTAATGATTTGCAGGTACCTGCTAACTGAAGTTTCTGCCCTTGCGCCTTATTTATTGTAATAGAAAAGCTAAGTTTTCCCTTTTCTTCCCTCTTTCTCCCTCATTTCTAACTCTTTTTTTTTAAATAGCCTATGTCCTTCTCCAGCGTCTTAACTATCTCTGTACCAAAATTCATCAAAATCGGTTTAGCCATTTAGGCGTGACGACGTAACAAACAAACTCACTTTCGCTTTTATAATATTAGTAAGAATTTAATTTATTTATTAATAATCTGTGATGGGTTGCTTGAGCCAGATTCAGATTTCAGAGTCTTCTCTTAAATCTTATTACATGAAAAAACCAACTACTCAACCACTTACAATGTAATTTCGTGATTGTGTATGTTATTTTTAATCCAATACGTGGTGCTGTTGTTAGTAAATTGATTCTGTGTGAACTCGGGTAAAACTGATCTTAACTGTTTGAGACTCGTTCAATCTAACAGACATAAGGCATAAACAGTATTGTTGGACCTCTACTAAGGCATTTGTGGACGGTAAGCAATGGGTAGCTTACTGTCCATCTGTCTATTGTCGGCGCGTTAGTGTTCCACGCGCGCCTCAAAGAGATGTCTGCAAAAGCAGAGGGGCCTGCCAGGGCCACCGCCTGCCGGGGTTGCGGGTTGTTCGAAAGAGATACCGCGGCCCCGGAACATAAAGGGCAATAGAAGGACATGGGTGAGTTTTAGTTCGTACAAGTCTGACACTCCCCCCCGCTCCGCCCGTACCAAATTCCGTATTTACCTCTACGCCATTCTAAGCTAGGATATTCTATCAATCTGATCCCGAATTTAACCTCATAAACAAGATAAAGTAGAATGAGCTATGCACATTGATACACACATCGAACGTGACGTCACGAAGTAAGCTTCCATCAGATTGGCGAACTTCGATAGGAGCTACAAGACTTAGTGGGGCTTCACTTTTCATTATAACTTAGTCTTTGTACACATTTGACTAGCACAAGGGGTTGGCTTAGTTTCAAGTTACTCTATAAATGTATTACAATCAAATGTAGTAAGCATTTATTTGTTACACATGACACAATTATTTACATTAATAAATTTAACTAACTAATAAATAAACTCAAAACTTGAGAGGTGTCAAGGGACACCGGGATGGAACGAAGTTATTATTTATTATGTACAAAAACCTGTATACACTCAACAAAAATAATCGTCGCGACACCACACTGTTCAATGCGAAATAGAGAGTCGAAGCGAAAATAACTGGCTTGCTTTTTATGAGAGAGAGAGAGAGAGAGAGAGAGAGAGAGAGAGAGAGAGAGAGAGAGAGAGAGAGACCGATAGAGGAACATGCGCACACCGCACGGCTTACAAGTCTAGCAAAAAGTGTCGTTACAACTTTTGGTCTTAATTTTTTCCGTCTAGCCCCCATTTGCAACGCGCGATAAGGAAGTTTGTTCCAAAAATAGCGTCAAAAACTTCGTCAGTAATGATCCCAAGAGACTGGCGGCATTTCTACGTTATATGACAACGCTTTGCCACTGGCCAAGGTTTTAACCAAAATTTTTGCTAACTCTATAATTGAAAACTGCTTACAATCATTTTAAAACAATTCTATTGATATTATTATTTAAATACAGTCTAGTTATTATGAATATTCATTAAGGTCAGGTACATGGTACGTATATGACGAACCAGATGTATGTACGTCGTGGCTTAAAGAGTTCTTTCTTCTATCTATCTTTTTTTAAAACTTTGCCCCACTCTAGGAATTTCTCCTGTATTGTGGGTGCGCTTACAAACATTTAAACTCACATACACAAACAGCCAGACCCGAAACAATTACCTGTAGGTCATACAAATATTTGTTCCGTGCGGGGATTGAACCCGCGACATGCAGCGCAGAAGACGATCGGTCAATCACTGCGCCAACCATGTCGTCGTGCAAGTATGTAAAGATCGCAGGTAACGTTCTGTGGTTGTTGACAGCAGGTTAGGCATCAACCACTCGCAAAACAACAACCGGCCAATTACGAGTCGAGCTCGCGTACTAAGGGTTCAGTAGAAACTTGCGACTTAAACAGCCATACCTTTGATGATTTAGTGGGTAAATGTTTTCACAGCTCCAAGGGAACCACAGAATTGAGTATATGGTTTAAATTTCAACTTGATACCTCTACGCATTCCTAAGATAGAGGGTCTTGACAGACATACAGAAAGACGGGCAACAAAGTGATCCTATGAAGATTCCGTTTATTCTCTTTTAGGTACAGAACCCTTAATATAATCTAGAAGCTTTTAAAATAATATAAATGTTGGATACATTTCCTAATTAGCACAGATTCACAACTCCACTCCTAAGATAAGGCAAAGCAAGCAATTTGCCTAAACAGACATCTAATTAAGGATACATATCAGTGTAGCGTTTCAATAACGATGTTGTTCCTTCAGTAATACGCACGCACCCAGAGAAATGTCTCAGAGAAATCGGAGCCACGCCTCGCAGATAAGCCTTTCGTTGCGACGTTGAATTTGCATGCAACCCAAAGATTATGAGGTAGAAAGGACAATTTTTTTTCGTGAACGACGCATTTTTTAATTTAACTTGAAAAGTTTGTTTGTTTTTTAAGTCCCAGAATTTAAAAAGAAGTTCTTCTCATACCGATTCAGCTGAAATTTTGCTTACACGTTTAGTTTATATGTCAATACATGTTTTGCTAAGATCTAATATGGCCGATTCTCGAATAAAGACTATGTAGTTATTTTTTTATGTGCCCCATGATGGGTATTAATGGGAAGGTTTCTGGGAAATACGAAAAAAAAAATATGACATCACACTTATATTTTTAAAGATCGCTTCAAATATTTTTTTTTATTTAAGCTGGTTTTAGATTTTGCTTCGAAATTCTGACAAGAATTTATAACCCGTTATGTATCTCGGTGAACACTGAACCAATTTTTTGTCATTTATGGTGTTATTTTTTTTATTTAATTTGCTTATTTTATAAAATTTTTAGGTTATTTAATTTGTTCACTTAATTAAATTTATTTTTGTTTTTAATTTAAATTTAAATTTTATGTCTGCTTATTACATTTGTCTTTGTAATTTGAATATTTTTGATTTTAGTTTTGTGCCTGATGATTTGTGTTAAGTGACGAGATTAACTTGCAGTGGGGCTTTTAAGGGCAGCGAGGTGAGTAGTGGTTATCTGTCAGGAAACTAAAATGAGATAACTGGCACATATACAAATGTGGCTTTCACAAACCTCCACTCGGCCGTTGTTGCCCACAGTGTGGGATGGTCAGAAAGACCTCGAACTACTGTATTTCGTTCCTTAAATACTGGATGGTATTTGAGAAGTCTTTACCCAAACTTTTCTACACATTCATCAGTCCCATATCCAACCCCCATTACTCTATGGCATCACGTTCTTCAGAGCTGCATAATGAGTTGCATCGGCACCGCGAATCACGTGCCTCGCCATTAAAGGCGATGCCAGACAAGCCTCGGCCATTACACAACACATATTGTAAGTGACCATTTTGTTTTAATATCCAGTTTCGCGATTTGGAAATGTTGAGAGAGAATTTCTCGGAATTTGTTTCGCGTATTTCGTTGCTATGGAAGTGGTATGTAATTGTACTTACGAGTGCGTGGTTTTATTGGATGATGCAAAAAGCATTTGCTGATTCTAAGATACAGATTGCTGTTTATCGTGGAAAGTTTCAATTAGGGATTATAAATAACGAAATAAAAAGGAGCTCGTAACTGAGAATAATCTTTATTTAAACGACGAATATTTTTTAAAATAGTTTAGTTATACTGGGTTGTGGAGGTCAGTTAGGCAGTCGTTCCATGTAAAATATCATACATCCGGTGAGACTTGAAGCCGTCCCCAACAAAATTGGGAAAAGGCTAAGCAGATGATCTTTTAGTTAAATCAACTATCTCAAAAGTGCATTTCTATATACAGTTTTAACTTTCCACTGTCGCTGTGCTTTCCTTTTATGGAGGGATTGGGCCACACCAAGAGATCATATAAAACATCGAGAGAGTTGGCTCTGTTCAGTGGTGGGACAGAATAGCCAACAAAAAATAACATTTGATAAGTTGTAAAATCCTTACTAATATTATAAAAGCGAAAGTGAGTTTGTTTGTTACGTCTTCACGCTTAAATGGCCGAACCGATTTTGATGAATTTTGGTACAGAAATAGTTGGGACCCTGGAGACGGGCAAGGGCAATTTTTTGAAAAGGGGAAGAAAGAGGTAAGAAAAGGGGAGATAAAGATAATTGTTTTTCGTCATCACGGGGGTTAAAGTTAGCGTTAGCCCAAAGTAATGATGCCACGCGGACAAAGTCGCGGGCGGAAGGTAGTATATGATAAGACCAAGTCTTTCATTCTCATTCAATTAGAAAGCAATCCGTCTTTGAATTATCCTAATATGGTATGTATATTTATACTCCCACTACAAGGTTAGGAAGTGGTCTGATTTTAGGAATAAATAAATAAATATAAATATAAATATCTTGGGACAACTCACACACGGCTATCTGATCCCAAGCTAAGCAGAGCTTGTGTTATGGTAACCAGACAACTGATATACATACTTATATAATTTATAAATACATACATATTATAGATAAATCACACCCAGACACAGAACAAACAATCATGCTCATCACACAAAGTTTGTCCTGGGTGGGAATCGAACTCACGACCTCCGGCTCAGCAGTCAGGGCCACTAACCACTATTGATCGCTACATGTTATCGGCCCACATGGCTAACTTTTAAGGCATTCTTGATACGATTTTTGTCAGGAAAAAAAATGGCGGTCCATTTACGTGTCTGTGTTATTTGCGTGTCTTTGCTATATGACTTATATACAACTTGTGGGAAGGAAGGAAATTGTGTAATAACTAGTGCTTTTACAATAGGGTAGTTTCCAGGGTAAAATAATTACATTCTATTTAGCTCGTCTTTTAGATTGTTCAAAAATAAGGGACACGTATTTTTGTATTTGTAAATTGGACCAAAAATGACAAAGATATAGCCCATTAAATTTACGTGTGACGTCACGCGTAGCGAGAAAATGCAGCAACGCGTGACGTTTTTTGGTCTAATTTACAAATAGAAAAATCCGTGTCCCTTATTTTCGAATAATCTAAAAGACGGACTATATTTTTTTTGGAAACTACCCTATTTTCTATCTAGCGGCCTAAAATAATAGTGAGATAATAATATGAATCACGTTGATATGATGACGGATGATGTATGATGACGGATTTAAGATTATGAATTGTGAACATTTTACGAATTGTAACGTAATTCGTTTATTATTATTCTTCAAGACCGGCCATTTTAGCACTTCCTCCCTTCTATATTTAACATGGTATTTTATAAGATAGGTATTCTTCTAGAAAAGTACTTTTTGCCACTTGAAAATGCTTATCTTTTCCAATTTAGCAATTTTCAGGGTTCCAGTGAAGACGCACTCTTAACAAATCCAAGATGATAATCGTGGATCTTGTCTTCCTTTCACATCTTTTTTTATTTATTTTTTGTGGATTGACTTGTTTTTATGTGTCAGTTTATTTTAAATTACACACATCAAAAGTGTCTAGGGATCAAGCATTTTTATGCGGATTTCTTGAGATTGAGATGTGGCTTTGTAATAAATTTATGATTTTATAAATTTATATGGATCCTTTTTGGTGCATTTCATAATTTGAATCAGGAACTCTCAATCAAATTCGAGTAAAAGATGAAAATAAGCTGTCAATATTTTCCCTATAAAAACATACAACGCATTGAAGACATTATTAGTGCTACTGTTTCCCTACTACTGATTAAAACCAACGTTATTATGGAGCGGCGACGTCATTTAAGCAGGGAAGAAATGCTCAGAGCTGTGGGAATGATAGAAGCTGGTTCCCGGCAACGTACTGTAGCTTTAGCTCTGAATACAAGTCAGAGTGTTATCAGTCGACTTTGGACACGTTACCGAAGCACTGGTACCGTGGCTGAGCGCCATGGAGGACGGTATCGCTGCACCACACGGAGACAAGACCGATACATTCAAATCTTAACTCGAAGAGCTCCAACAATAACCGCCATGATGTTAGCCGTGAGGCTTCATCACTCTTCAGGGAACTTAATTAGCGACCAAACAGTCAGAAACCGCTTGCATGAAGTGAACCTTCATTCCCTAAGACCGCTACGGGTACCACCTATAGCAATGCACAATCGTAGGATTCGATATCAATGGGCTCTTGAACACAGAAATTGGGCAGAAGAACAATGGCGTTTCGTGTGCTTTTCCGATGAGTCTCGTTTTGGTATGAGACCGGATACAAGACGTATACGACACTGGAGAACCCCTGGACGCCAACAGCGATTAAAATCCTGCCAGGAAGTCCATCCTTATAGTGGTGGAACCATCATGGTATGGGCGGGTATTTGGATCGGCGGAAGAACTGAGTTGATTTGGATCAGAGGCAACCTCGCAAATCAAATTTATGCTGAGACGATTGTATCGGACGTCATCGTTCCTCTACAAGTGCAAATCGGTCCCTTATTTCAGTTAATGCATGATAATGCACGACCGCACACCGCAAGAGTTGTAAGACAGACTCTCGCCGCAGCTAACATCAATGTCCTGCCCTGGCCTGCTCAGTCGCCAGACTTGAACCCGATTGAGCATGCATGGGATATGCTACAGAGAAGAGCTCTGCCGAATATGGAGGGTATCCAGTCGCAAGAAGACCTTTTTTTGTTGTTGCAACGAACATGGGCGGCCATTCCACAGCGTGATTTGGATGAACTCATTTTGAGTATGCCAAACCGATGTTCTTGTGTTGTTAGTGTTCGCGGTAGAAACACGGATTATTAATTGTTTAAGTTACCCAATAAAATTTTAAAGAAAACTGTTATTTCAGTCTTTTTTTCGAACTTTAATGTTAGTGGTTCAAATGTCAAAAATCCCTTTATTAGGAAAATGGCAAATTTCTTTATTAATGCAAAGGTGACTTGGTTTATCGTTACTGTGACAAACGAAAACACTTTATTTGATGAATCCTTAAAGAAAATTTTAATTAATATCAATCAGGAGAAAAGTTATTGCAAAAATATATGTTGATCCCTAGATACTTTTGATGTGTGTATGTGAAAAATCTTTAACTAACACTGGTATTAGTATTATTACACTGGGTTAGAGTTGCCATACAACGTGGCAACGTGGCCAGTCTCTTGGGGACATTGCCAACTGACAGCGTAGAGGACGATTTTTACGCTACTTTTAATTTATTTATAAGTTAGTTATTTTAGTGATCAGAAATTGAACTTATTAGAAACATTTAATAAACCTCACACCTGGTATTAAAATAAGTTACATATTTATACTTAATACATAAGGTATCTATTTGTATTTTACTTAATCATAGAGCTTTTTATTCATATATTTATAACATTAAATTCCTCTTAGAAAAACAAACATTGTTTAAAAACCAAGTTAATGGAAACTTGTTTGTTTCTTTTTAATACAAGATTTTGTTTTTAAAATTTTACTTTAAATACGATGAACATGGATGAACGCTATGCTAATAAATGATGATGCTGGTGGATGCAAATTAGGATTTTTTTTGAGATCTTTTCATTGAGTTCTGCCATTAAACGTGATGTTATCCCCAAAAACATCCTTTTCTAGCAATATTGTTTTGTGTAGACTTACTTAGTTTAATAGATAGATCATTTATTTGATGACACAATACAGGAATTAGCATAAAAATATCAAACTGAGAAAGAAAAAATAAGATAGAAGTTCGATTGACCCATAGGCAATTACAAAGACACATCACATTTATAACGGTCGACCACTACTGGGCAGTGTGTGTCTCAAGATTGCACCAAATAGGAGTCCAGCTCAGCATAATGCCTGGCAGAATACCTGTCGCTGGTATTCTGCTGAATCCAGCTAGTGACAAACGATTACCGAGAAAACGCAATGATTTAAAAAGAACAAAATACGACATTGTGCGGTGAATTTTATGAAGATAGGACAGTTTGAAGGTTTTGTTTGAAGAATAGAACACTTGGTTGGCGGCTTTGCGATGGGCCCGTTTACGCCTTGTATCCTTACTTAATATTATAAAAGCGAAAGTGAGTTTGGTAGTTTGTTACGTTTTCACGCCCAAATGGCCAAACCGATTTTGATGAATTTTTGGTACAGAAATAGTTGGGGTTCTGGAGACGGACATAGGCATAAAAAAGTGAGAAAAGGGGGAAAGCGGGAAGAAAAAAGGAGCGAAAGATATTCTATTTTCGATCTTCACGCGGGTTATAGTAAGCGTTAGCCCAAAGTACAAAGTATTATGCCACGCTGACGAAGGCGCGGGCTGAAGCTAGTTTATAATAAACTTTGTATTAACTTAATTAAACTTGAATCAATGGCGTGTACCTACAGTACTACCTACCCACTCGTGCGTTGCTAATCAAGATTTACAGTCTTGTTTACACTCATTCTGGTTTTATAACTATGTTTTATACCGATAGGACACCGATCAATAACAGTATGTTCTGATTAGAAAATAAAATAAAACACACAAGTGGCTTTAGGTTTTATTTGTCGAGGATGATTAGGACTGAGGTAGGTGAACAGGTATATGGGGGATATGTTATGTATGATTGATTCTGTGATGAGAATGCCGTCTTTAGGAATTATGCTTTGTAACGCATCATTTGGCGAGAGTAGTTAAGTAAAGTGTAACTTGACGGCACGGTTGGCGAAGTGGCTGAGCGATCGAGGGCTGCGCTACATGTCGCGGGTTTGATCCCTGCACGCACCAATATTTGTGCGTCCTACAGGTAGTTATTTCGGATTTGTTGTTTGTAAACGTACCCACGATACAGGAGAAATTCATAGAAGGACGATGTGTTAATAAAAAAAAATAACTCAGCTAATTTAAATACCTAAACAATCATAGCTCCACCAAATACCCAGTTCAGCAAACTGCCGAGCAGCTAGTGCTCGACGCTGGTTTTTAACTGTACCTTGAGATTAAATCAATAATTATAAATGTTCTAAAGAAAACAGCAAAGAGAGAGAAAATATTAAAAGTTGTTACTTACTAGGGTTTAAGTCTTTTAAGAGCCTACTAGAGCCACCGCCTGCAGGGGATGCGGGTTGTTCGAAAGAGATACCGCGGCCCCGGAACAAAAAGGGCAACAGAGGAACATGGGTAGGTTTTAGTTAGTACAAGTTTGACATCAACCCCCCCCCCCGCTCCGCCCAGAGCGGGGGAAGTTATTTGATGATATCCCATCCGCAAAAAAATAAAAAAAGGGTTTAAGTCTCTGTCTACCCCTTCCATCTGTATAAGCCAGTTACACACAACCGATCAAACTGTAATCATTCGAACTAGTTATGAGCTGGGACACATGAGTCAATGAGTCATTAACTTGATGCAATGAGGTAACAAGTTGTCAGCTATTTATTTTCTTAACATGTAGCAATATCCCAGGCCACTGGCCAGTACATGTCACCGGTTACCTAGTTTTGAGATAACGAGGGCCGGTGTGTAACACACTTTATGTGGGCAGTTTATAATCGAGATTAGGTAACATGTGCCATCGGACTAGACTTGGCTTATCGAAATTGAAATTAAGAATTGTGTTTTTTATAGCATAGCATAGCTTCTATCGCGGGCCTTGTGCGCGGGGACCGAATCCAGAAATTCCGTAACGAAGAAAAACATGACGCTCCCCACTCCGACGGGCACGGAGGTGTGGCTTGTCTAACGTCGTTTACACAATACGGTCAGTTATTTCAATCCCGATTCTAATGTTCTAATAGCGTGTTTGGTAGAGAATCGGATAGTCAATCGACATTACGCTGGATGAAACACAAGGCCTTGTTTTTCTTTTCATTGGAAGTACTTTTTAAATATCATATTTAGTTTTTTATTTATTGTCTAAGTTGATAAAAAAAATGTTTCTTTTTGCGACTTCTTTTCATTCTTTTTAAATATTTTATTTAGATTGTTTTTATTTATTGCATAAGTTGATAAAAAATGCTATGCAATAGCTTTACCGCGGCAGTCCCCGAGTGCCACACGTATTTTTTTTAAATAGTCTGCCTCATACGAGGAATTTCTCCTGAATCATGGGTGCGTTCACATTCACAAACAGACCTGGAATAACTACCTGTAGATCAGACAAATATTTGTTCCGTTCGGGAATTGAACCCGCGACACGCAGCATAACAGTCACTTGCTCAGCCACTACGCTAACCATGCCGTCATGCTGACTTTGTGCTGATAGTTTCTTTGCCTCTAAGGGCCTCGACCGCGAAACTTCTTTCGCGATATAGCGCGTTGGTTTTCAATTCCATTTTCAATTTTTTGACAGACGTTACAGGTTGCCAGTGGCTCGAAAGTCTGACAGTCACTCAGTCTTATCAAGAGGCATCTATCACTCAGTACCGACTGGGCTATGGAGGTCAGATAGGCAGTCTCGCCATGTAATTACTGGTATTCAGCTGCATTTGATTATTCTAAGCTATAATAGGCTACACAGACGAAGATGAACCTGAGAAGAGTGATGTGACTACCACATATACGCGATATCATTATGGCAAAAAGTCGCAAATCTAAAAAGTTTCAATACTCTTTTCTTAACATAGACATTTCCATAATGACCAACTAATTTCTTAAATTTATCTTTAATATCGTCACGAACAAATTGGATCGCTATAGTATTATTATTTCCTGTCATTAGCATATAAATTAACATAACTTTCAAGCCAAACTCTAGTAAAATGTCTGTTAAATAAAGAAATATGATATTCAGCACAGTAGGTACGAATCTCAAGTAGAATGACAGTTTATAAACTAAATGATTTCATTATCGTTGATTGTGAATTTATAATCCTTACTAATATTATAATGGCGAAAGTGAGTTTGTTTGTTTGTTACGTCTTCACGCCTAAACGGCTAAACCGATTTTGATTAATTTTGGTACAGAGATAGTTGGGACCCTGGAGACGGATAAAGGCATTTATTTTTTAAAAAAGTTTGAGATATGAGGGAGAAAGAGGGAAGAAAAGGGAAAACGCATTGAACGCAAAAATAAGGCGCAAGGGCAAAAACTACAGGTAGCAAGTACCTGTAAATCAGGAAAGCGGAACTGTGTTACCCCGAATCGCGAGCGAAGCCGCGGGCAAAAGCTAGTCGATTAAAATAAGCAGCCAAATTATTCGTAAGGGCTTTCACGCGCATGTTAGCGTCCACCTTTGAGTGCCCCTTAAAAACCGTAAACCGGCAAAAAAACCGGCGGAAACCGTATTGGTGTTCCGCAAGATCTAGCCCGTCCCCACAAGCTGCCCGACGAGGCGGTTAGCAATTACTCGTTCAAAGAGCTTGCCCACCTCGTCGACCAGCATGATGGGCTGGGGTGGCGGGCGGCTGTTTGCTGACACTTCTTTAAGGTGCGCATGGAACACTAACGCGCCGTCAACAGAGCCTATCGTCAATAGACGGACGGACGGTGAGCTACCCTAAATCGTCATAGTGGTGACACTCAGGCATTTCCTCCTGCTCGATTATGTGCAGGAACCTCCCGAAACTTTCATGTCCAGGGAGGACCTGCGTCAGGCGGTTGGTGAGGACACCGTAGCGTCTCTCCAGACACTCCTCAAAGAGAGAGGGGGTATATCGCTACTATTGTAGCGTGCCCTACACGGGGTTGCGACAGCCGCTCTCTCGATGCCATCATGATATCGCACCGGAGGTCTGTTCGTTGAGCGGTGATTTGCCGCGGCAGCGTTTCCCCCCGTGCAGTGCCTCCGCGCGCCACTCATGACGATATTATTAAAGCAAAGCAAATCAAATCATTTATTTCAATTAGACCATTACAAGCACTTTTGAATGTCATAAAAAGAATGCAATGTTTGTAATTTCACCTGCTGACATTAGAAAATCACTCTAGAAAAAGAGCACTTTTGAAGAATCTATGGAATTTGCAATTGAAAGCGTTGGTTTTGGTAGAACCTTTGTGGGCTGTGCCAAAAGTGTTTATTATAAAGGACACTGCTTATCGTCCACGGTTAACCATTTGTTAGCTAAAGGGACAGTAACGACTACTTGATGCTCTCATCCCTGAGCCAATAAACCTTGCGATTCCAACCCTTGAGGCCCCTTTTAAGTAGGTATTTCAAGTTTATTTAATCTGATTCATCAGCTACCTTATTTCTTGACAAGGTCTTACACACGTTTTCCTCTACAACCAAATTCTAAAAGGAAATCAACTGTTGAAACTACAAGGAAAACCCAAATTGTTTAGTTAACTGTTTTACGTCAACTTTTGGAGCGTTCTCATCGTATTAAGTGTGGTGTGGGTAGATGATAAATTTATGAGTAAGTCTTGGGGTCAGGTACATGTACCCTTTTCAACGTAGACTATTTACTTATCGTAAAACATTACACGTGCCATTTTGTTTGGGATGGTTTTCAATTGTTTAAGCTGCTAAGGTGAATACTTTATTTCAATCTATTCCTGTTGTAGTACATGAAATACACTCTGTTCCGTGATGATATCAATGTAATAATTATGTTTTATCGCTACTGAAGTGAAAATTTATAAAATATGTTTCACACTTGCCAAATTATTTACATCGAGTGCCTATAACCCCTCGCTACGCTCAGGATTCTACTTAAGAATCACTCCCTACGCTCGTTATTCAATCATAGGGTCTTTCGTATGCTCGGAAATCAAAATTAGCACTTGTAAAAAATATTTTTGATCTTGTTGCACAAATACCTTATAAATACCGATTATTGTCCACTTGTGGGCACAAGCCTCCCCCAAATTTTTCCAGACACCTTTTATGTGCGACACTTCGAACCAGCCATCACAGTGCGCGTCCAGGTCATTTGCCACCTCTTTCTGGGCCGACCTCGGCGGTGATTTGCTTACCTTTTAATGGTTACTTGTTCACTTGAGTTATGGCACCAGACTCGCTATTTTACAATAGACTGTATGTGTGTTTAAATTTTCACAGCGCAGACCTACTAATCTAACATTATTAGTACAACACGGTCCAAGAGAATACCTAAACGACTATAAATCCTCCTAGCTCACTGTGATTGCACTCACAGTTGATACTTAGTCTGTACCAAAGCTAACACAGATCCAAAATATTCATATACATACTACATAACCAAACATACCTACACAAAGCGCCATCTTGAAAACCAGTTCCAGAAAAGAACGTTAGCTGCAACGAAATTCAAATTCAAATCGAACGTTATTCGCACTTGCCGAAACACATGACCTTCTCACAACGCTGTGATACTGACGGGGTCGATGAACTTTGTTGATGCAGATGCGTTGCCGTTCACATGTAGCGTTACAACCTCCCACGTGAGAGGGCCTGAGGGATGAGAGGTCGCGTATGTGGGGAGGCTGCGGCGGTTTTCAAATGAGCTAGACCAGTTTAGTTGAAAAACCTTGGTTATTCCAATTTTCTAGAGAGTTTTCGGCCATTGAGCCCAATCTCAGCAAAGACTTCCCATCGACACGGGTAATATTATAGTACACAAAGGTGTGCACAAACAGAGAGATAACAGGCGCAGAATCAACCGCTGGTGTAGAAGCCTAAATCTTCCCCAGGATTGATACTGTAAAACCACCAACGCAACATTTTTTACATATTTCAGCTTGACATAATTCGAATTTCGAACACAATGCTGTGTTAAAGTCGAATTGTAAGTTAGTTTATCCTAAATATGACATGATTAGTGTGTTGGTCTATTGATACAGGCGCGCCCTAAAAAGAAAAAGCTTGGCGGAAGTCAGTTATTATTAAGTCTAGCATGGAAAACATTATTTTACGTGAAAGTTTTACACTAAAAAACAAAGTTCTACACAAAATTACACTTAATCTGAATAAAGTTGGCATTTTTTTACATAAAACCTCCTAATATTAATTAAAATAATAAAACATCCTAATTAATAAATAGTCTATCACGCTGCATCTTATTCCTTAAACCACTTACCCATAAGAAATCCGCCTACACGAGTGGTTCTCGAACTAAATCCGAGGTGATTTGAGAAGTTTTTGTTGTATTTAAATTGGGTGCGCCGTATGTACTCGCCAATACGCGGGTCTTTCAATGATGGCTTCTTTTTGTTGGCCTTATGTGTACGATTAGAATAAAGACTGTTGGTGGTCAGTGTTCACTTGAATAACTTTGTTCTTTATTTGAATAAAGAGTATCTGTTAGTGTGGCTTAAAATTTTTAAATCAGCCTGCCAGCAGAAGCTGTAAGAAGCAAGGAAATCAGCATATCCTAGAACTGAAAATTAAGACATTTGATATCTATCAACGAACACTGAGCCCTCGTGGTATATAATGTGCCACTCCCTCTCATAGAAGAGGAAACTAGTGTCCCAAAACTGGGAACAGATAGTTAATGTTGTATTTAAATTGGGTGCGACGTATGTACTCACGAGGTTTATTCAAAGTTGGCTTCTTTTATTCGGTCGTGTACTCTTTTGTTTTTTATAAAAGACGCTTGGTAGTCAGTGTTGGCATTATTTTGCGTAGATATACTCATATATCCTTTGAAGTACTAAACGACAGAAAAGATAGTTACTAAGAGGAATCCTTACTTATATTATTAAAGCGAAAGTGAGTTTGTTTGTTTGTTATGTACGTCTTCACGCCTAAATGGCTAAACCGATTTTTATTCATTTTGGTACAGAGATGGTTGGGCCCCTGGAGACGGACAACAGCATTTAAAAAAAAATTGTGATATGAGGGAGAAAGAGGGAAGAAAAGGGAAAACTTAGCATTGCTATTACAATATATAATATAAGGCGCAAGGGCAAAAACTACAGGTAGCAGGTACCTGAAAATCAGGAAAGGGGAACTGTGTTACCCCAAATTAAACGCGAGCGAAGCCGCGAGCAAAAGCTAGTCTATAATATATATTTTTTTAATGAAAATAAAGGTAAGTATATATATAGTATTTTCATATAGATTGAAAGAATGATGTTATTTTATGCCTTAACCGTGGCCTGTATACAAGACTGCCTTTTCAGAAAATGTCCTTTCAAGATTGTATGTCGCTTGATCCAAAACATTTTAAACTAAATCTTATACGGAAGCCTCCAAAAAGGCGTTACGTTTGTCTCAGTTAAACACATCGTGACACTTTTAGATAAGTGAAACAAATTATATGGCAACACAAACCTTCAATCGGGAAAAACAAGGCAAATTCTATAGCGAAAAAAGGCTATGTTGTTTGTCTCTAGCGGATAAAACTAGCCACGAGCATAGTACACTGGATGGCCTGTGGGAATACAAACCGAGATTGGATTCAGATTGAGCAAACATTACAAACAACGGTTCTTTATATTTCCTCTCCTCGATACAATCTTAACTTTGAGGACATTTTGCAGAACGAAACCTTTTTTATATTTACGAATACAATCGAGAGGTGAAATTCTCGCATTCTTCGCTGGCTGGTTACAAAACATGATGACGTCATGGTGCAGCGAATTTTATTTTAAATTCGAATTTCGAACCGATGCGATTTGGAATGCGATTATTCTACGCTGTGTTGTTTCTTGGAAATTATACAATTTTCGCTGTATTTCTCGTTTGTTAGAAATTCTTTTTAAAATCGTTTGATATTTTCTACTAAGATATTCTATTTATATTATAGTTTTGAATACCAATAAATATAAATTTATTCCATATACTATTTGTCATGATGAGGGCAAATACACGATAATACAAACAAGAAAATTTATGAGATCCTAACGTGGTTTATGGGAATAAAGACAAAATGACACCGTTGCAGTAGATCAAGCAAATTTTCTAGAACAACCATTAAAGAGTCCGGTGGAGTTAAGTCACGGTGCTGCTTCGATTTGAACTTATAACTGTGAGGTAAGTTTGGCAGTGTTTCAAATCTTGTCTGGTTCTGACAAATAAATGTTCGTTGACACTCTGTAACAAAATGGTACTTTTGCCTCTCAAACGAAGATGACAGGAGGATACTGTGAGTAACTATTTGTGTATTATTTTCCAAAATGTGTAGAAAATACGAGAGAGCAAGGTCAATTTCCAACATACGACATAAGTTTCTTGTTCAGCCATAAGAGACACAGTACAGATTTTTCCGCTCCAAATAAGCACTTTACGACAGCTTACATAAGTGTTACAAAAGAGTTCTCATACAATAGAGCAAGCGACGCCACGCGACCTAGTATGTATGTACTTGAGACTGTGTTGACATGTCTTCATTGTTTCTGTAGGTAAAGGTCAGGGAGCGACTCTCATAGTGCTGACCTTTTGTTGGGCTACACTTTCTAGGCAGACGTAGGTGTGAAACAGACTTTATATTTTGAAGAGCGCGGTGGATTTAAACTTAAAGCAAGTTACCACACTCGGCATATGAATCAGATCTTTTTTTCGGAATTCTGCTTATTTAAAGATAATATAACATGATCATTTTTCGCCACATTTAGAAAATATGATCTACGTAGTGCATTTATAAGATAGGGTCGTGTCCTTGGGACATCCACTTAATTGACCTTAAAAACGCATAGTGGACAAATTGAGTAGAAAACCCTACTAACGTTTATATACCTTCAAGACTTTCGTGAGTTAGGGCCTTCATATCCGCATAACGTCTTCCTCTTTAGATCTTGAGGAAATGTCAGAAGATTATTACGTCATAATTCGGCGTTCGACATTCAAATCTCTGGCACAAAATCCAATCTACCTCCACAATCACGAGAAAGTTCAAAACAAATACGTAGGCCAGTCGTGCCAATAGGATCGGATAGATGAGTCATGTGTCACGGCGCAGTCACGGAGTTAGCCGAGTCGGCACGAACGCGACCCGACTCCCCCGCCCTCTATTGTCTGCATAGAAAGTCGGAATCAAACGTAGAACGGTGGTGTAACAGTGTTTCTGATGCAGTATTATTAGGTTTAGTTCTAAAGTTGGTCTTTGTTGGAGTTAGAGCTGTTTTATTGCAGTTTTCTTGGCTAAGCTTCGTTCAAACCGGTATCGACAGACTCTGACACATACTTCAGTAAATTTGGTTATGCAAGTAGGATGACAGGAGTAAGGGAAAGGTTATTCTTGCCTTGCCAAACCCTTTCATCTATTTCAGCTCTCAAAGCGCCATTCCGCAATAACTTTGCTTTCATGTTCCATTTTGAAAGATAAGTTCCAGACATTATTTACAGCGTGTATAATAAAAATGTACTCATCTTTTAGGGTGTAGATCCGACCACGAACTTGGACTAACAAACTATTAATTCTATGTGGGATCAACTTCGTAATCTTGAGAAATTAACCTTTAAAAATTTGACCAAAATGCAAAACGCTTCCTACAAATTTATAGTATGCACCTACGTAGTCAAAATGTAAGGACGGGTACCTAATTTAACTTTTAAACTACGTATAGAAACCACGCCTCGAAACAAGATCTCAGATTTTTCCTCCAGTAAGAATTTTATACAAAATAGACGAACGCCCTGAGCAATACATTACGTCATACCGTTGAAATATGCGTCAGTTTTGAGCAACATCAAATATGAGAAATATGTTTGCGAAGAAAACACGAAAACAAAATGTATCAATGCGTACCTACCCCGGGGAAATTGTATTAGTTATTGTGATTGGGTTATTTGTTTTGTGGGTGTAAAGCATAGATCTGGACCTGTCGTGTGTTTGTGAATGATTTGAACGGAGATTTCTATATGAATAATGTTATACATCAGGTATTTGGTATCAGGTAATTACTTATAGAAACGCATGAAAAAAAAAACATGTTGCGTTGACCCTAAATAAATTGGCCAAACATCGTAAATGTATATGTAGGATATTTTGTAGCCCTAGTCTTAAAAAAACAAAACAAGTGATGAAGAAGAAGATTCCTTGCATAAGTTGATCTCGTCATCATTCATTTTCCTGCCCTTGTCCCATTCTATTTGGGGTCGGCACAACACGTTTTCTTCTTCTATTCTCCCCTATCAGACGTCACAGCATTATTTACTCCTCCTTCATATAATTCCTTACACAATCCACCCATTTTTGCTTTGGCCTTCCTCTCGCTCTCTGTCCTCCAACATTCAAGTTGATCTTGTATCAGGGTTTAATAGACAGAGATGTTAGCAAACTAAAAGGATTCGTCCAAGCCACTGCCTGCCTGGGCGGCGGGTTGGTTCGAAAGAGATACCGTGGCCCCGGAACACAAAGGGCAAAAGAAGGAACATGGATGGGTTTTAGTCAGTTCATGTCTGAATCTCTCATCCACACCGCCCACAGCCAGAGAAGTCTTATAATGATTTCCCATCTGAAACAAAAAGAGGTTAAGAAACCAACGACTATTACATAAGCCAAGTTTAGATAACGAGTATTTGGTCTGACAAGATGACAAGAAACATGCAACGAAAGCTGGAATTAGGACAGCCAGAAATAGAGTTAGTAAAGTTAAAGAAAGATTTTTGCTAAGATTTACTTTGTAGTTGAGAATGTCTAGAAAACTTTAATATTGGCATTCTTTAATACAGATGTATTAGAGAAACTAAAGGAAACAGGTTTATAATAGTGTGCTCTTAGTGGCTTATTATGTAGAATAAGTACCGAGTATAAGTTTAAATGCCAGATCCGTGGAGAGTGTGAGGTCGGTTCAGCACTAGAGATAGGACCGATAAGAACAATATAATTTCACACTATGGACGGCCATGGACGTAAGTTCTGTTAGTGTAGGGTTGCAATGTCTGGATTTGCGCGTTGTTCGAAAGAGATACTGCGGTCCCGGAACATAAAGGGCAAAAGAAGTAATATGGGTGGGTTTTAGTCAGTACAACTTTGACACTCCACACCACTCCGCCCAAAGCGGGGGAAGTTATTTGACGATTTTCCATTCGCAAAAAAAGGGTTACAGTGTCCTACATTTAATCCCCAACTACCGAATTGGGACCGTTTTTGTCATTTTTAGGCTTCGTTCGGCGGATATTTTCGAAAATAGAAAAAAAATAGTTGGGAGTCTATGTCCAAAAAGGGCTTGCCACAGGCTGAGTTGATTGATTGTATCGAGAACAGAAAAAGAACTATGAAAAAATCTTTTCACATTTGGAATTTCAATTTTCAAATTTCACAATGGCAACCCTATGTTAGTGCAGCTACTAGGAAAATCTTGATACAATAACTTCATAAATAGCAATAAGATAATCATTGAGATATGGTATCGTAAACGTTGAACAGTAGTGTGCTATTAGTTTAGTTTAATCTTAAACTAAACTTATACGAGTATATTTCAATTTATGGATAGGAATATTATGATACGGCTTTTGTTGCGGTAATCTTTTGGTATTAGCAGGATTGTTCCTGAGAAAAAAAGGGATATACGCAGTTTTAACATTTTGAGAGACATTGTTTTTATATTAATTATCTGTTAAAATACTTTTAGAATTTACTATATACAACCTATAAATAGACACAAACTAATAATAAAAAATATATACAAGTAAAAAATGGAAAATTACAGGGCGTTAAAAAATTTTTAAAATGTTAAAATGAAAAATTGTCAAGAAAGAAACTAAAAATGTATGGTTTATTTGGCGCATGCCAAAAGTGAATACATCAATTAAGAAATCCGGTCAAGTGCGAGTCCGACTCGCGCATCGAGGGTTCCGTACAAATTGCGACACTAAAAGTCATATATTTTCACTGCGTAGACTTACAGGAATTACTTTTAACTCAATACCTTCACGCGTTCCCAAATAAAAGGTCTTGACAAACAGACACACAGATAACTAAGTGATCCTATGAATCCGTTTTTTCCTTTTGAGGTATGAAATCCTATAAACACTTATACTTGAAAAAGCACCTTCTTTCATCTCTTCAATTCGCTGTTCACTTTCATATACACAGATATGGTGCACAGGGATGCAATGGTGCAATGATGTTCAATTTGACTAAGCAAATGCGTCAAAAATTCAAGGGAGTAGCGTTATCTAATATATAAAATTTCCGCGTCACAATGTTAGTTACCGTACTCCTCCGAAACGGCTCGATCGATTCTTATGAAATTTTGGATACATATTGGGTAGGTCTGAGAATCGGCTAACATCTATTTTTCATACCCCTAAACCTCAGCGGGTGAAACCGCTGGGCACAGCTTGTCTAATATTTAAAATTTCCGCGTCACAATGTTAGTTACCGCACTCCTCCGAAACGGCTCGACCGATTCTTATGAAATTTTGGGTACATATTGGGTAGGTCTGAGAATCGGCTAACATCTATTTTTCATACCCCTAAACCTCAGCGGGTGAAACCGCTGGGCACAGCTAGTTATATATATTAAACGAATGACAGGACTACAGAAAACTTAAGTTTTTTACCCGACTGCCGATAGGAGGGTAACGTTTTTGCGTATGTATGTATATAAGTATGTGTGTATTATATATGAATGTCTAATTCTTTAACCTAAAATCGCTTCACTTCTTTTGCCTAAAACGTTTGACGCAATTCGACGTCTGAAATGTCTTTGAATTCATCTTAGTTCAAGGAGTAAAATTAAAACATTACAAAAAGCCATTACAAATCTAGAATAGACTTGTTTTTTTCTTTTAAAACTATTTTTATAATACAGGCTGTAATTCGTCCTATCTACTCCTTGGACTAAGGTAATATTTTCTTGGTTCAGATATGATTCAATCAGAGAAAAACGAGTTTACTGCGACGGCGACGCTTTTAATCTTAAGATTTGTTCATCCTGTTATTAAAATAAATACAAAGATACATAGTCACATGAAACTTGTTTGTCCACATGTTATAGGTACGATAAGCAGGTGAAACAACCATTTTTTTTTCTTTTACGTCTTTTATTGTGGCGTGGAAACCGTGTCTGTAATTATGATCAATAAATATCAACGTCAATACATCACTATCGTTTGAAAAGATCTAATAAATATTGTGAGAAGTCCATTTGTACACGTTTTATTTGTAACAAATGAATTGATTTTAATTGCAATGTACTATTACATGTTGCAGCGGAAAAAGTTAAATCATACATTTAGCTAAATATCTGGAAACTGTCGGGGAATTTCTTGACATCCTTACCAATATTACAACAGCGAAAGGGAGTTTGTTTGTTACGTCTCCACGCCTATATGGCTAAGCCGATTTTGATGAATTTTGGTGCAGTAGTTGGGATCCTGGAGACAGACATAGGCTAGGTTACATAGGAAAAGCAGGAGAAAGAGGGAAGAAAACGGGATAGAAAGATATTTTTTTTTTCGATAATCACGCGTGTTATAGTTAGCGTTAGCCCGAAGTAACTATGCCACGCGGACGAAGTCGCGGGCGGAAGCTAGTTGGTTATAATATTTATTGTTTTGATATCGTTAAAGGAGCTTGTGGCTAAATTTTATTTATCAGCCGCTCGGGTTAATTTTTGGGTTAAGCCGCGGATGCCTAGGTTGGTCCGTGTATGAGTGACCACCCATTCCATACCGAGTTTCCTCCGTGCTTCAGAAAACACCCTTTGATATCGGCTGTCATTTTCAAACCTTTGACAGTCGTTCCAGGTAGTCAGTGGCCCCTAAGTATGACAAGCAGTCTTACCAAGGAGTATTTTATTTTAAAAAATAATATTAATTTGTACCTACTGGGTTGTTAAATAGTGGAGGTCAGATAGGCAGTCGCTCCATATAAAATACTGGTATACAGTTGTATCTTGATAGCCTAGAAGCCTTGCCCAATATTGTTAGGAAAAGGCTAAGCAGATGGTGAAATCGTCCAAGTCATTTTGGCACAGAATTGGTGACAGTAAGTTTTTAGTCGCAGATTTGAGTTATATGTGTATATTGTCTGTTGCCAAATATGGTTTTTTATGGCTTAGCTGTTTGTTAGTTTCTTCACGTTACGATATCTAGAATGATCTCTTAAAATGCCTATGTTTTTATGGTTAGTACAGACGCCTGCACATCAAGCTACTACAATCTGTCAGATTTCTTTGATAGATTTTCGACTTTATTTCTAAAGTATTAGGTTCAAGGTTCATTGGGAAAAATTGACAGTTTCGGGTAGTTTTTAAAAAGAAAAAATGGAACCCATATAGGATCACTTTGTTGTCCGCCTGTCTGCTTGTCTGTCCTTACCGTTTATCTCAGGAAAGCGTGGAGGTATTGAGTTGAAATTAAAACCATATACTCAAGTCTGTGTCCCTCGCAGCTGTGGAAAATTAACCAGTCTACGCAGTCAAAATATATGGCTGTTTATGTCGAAAATTTGTGGGGAACTCGCTTTTGGCCTTTTTTGAATTCTCTGCAACTTACATAAAAATTAATTCTTTCAGTATGTAATTAAGTTATTTTACAGTCCTTTCCAATTTATTTCTTTATATTTACTTTTTCCAATGCATTACCCATCTTGTGACTCGATCTTTCAAGATTCAAATCGTTGAATACATCTCATATATGCATAGATCCATAAATTAGAGAAACTGGTTGTCGAGACTCAGGATAACACCCATGCTTGGTTGCTAGGTGCTCTTACGATACAACTCGGAACGCAGCAACCGGTTGTTGGTTTTATTTTGTATTAAAATCCAAGTGCAAGTAAGACTGGCGCACCGAAGGTTCCGTACAAACTTGCGACTTAGAGGGTTGATTTTTTCACAACTCCAAAGAACAATAAATTTCAGTATATAGTTTTAACATTTTCAATACCTTGATACCGTTCCCGAGATAAAGGGTCTTGACTGACAGGCAGACAGACGGACAACAAAGTGATCCTTTAAGGGTTCCGTGTTTTTCCTTTTGACGTACGGAACCCTAAAAATCGTGAGTATTTTTACTAGTATACTTGTCATAAACTGGCGACTTGTGTAGTTAAGGAGATTTTCCATTCATTTGTTTGCTATATAATATTGAGATTTGTTCGTTTAAAACGGATAACTGTTTATTTTGTTAAAGACATAATAAACGTAGGAGAATATAAAAGAAACGATAAGCTAAACTATAACAGCCGCTCGGATCAATCTTCAGGTTAAGCAGCGGTTGCCAATATTAGTCTGTGGATAGTTAACCATTAATTACATGTCAAGTTTTCTCCATCTGCTGTTGGTCTCAGCTATCATTTGTAGATCTTTGGCACATTTAGTCAGTGACGATTCTTACCAAGGGAAACCGTATAACTCAAGAGTAACTGGTCAGAACAGATGCACAGTCACTCCATGTAAAGCCGCATCCAGTAAGACTGGAAGCCGACCCCAACTTAGTTGGAAAAAGGCTAGGCAAATGATATGAAATGGCACGACATGGTGAGACAGGTATTACTACAAAATAATTACATCTCAAACAAGAATTAATTGCCTTACTATAAAGATAATTTACCAAGAGCAATATAAAGTAAATATAAATTACGGAATTTAATTTCCATTTTACTACTGCGCTCGTAGTTTCAAATCAGAGAAATTCTGCGAAGCTCCTTGCCTACAAGTCAGGCTACACACGCCTACGTAATTATATTTGAAGTTATTTGTGTGGGAGGACATGAATGGGATCGAAGTTGTTCAAGCGATGAGTAAACGCGATAGTTGCCTACTCAACTCATAATAAGTGAAGAAAATGGACTGGGTGCAAAGTGAACGACCGAATCTTAAATCAAATGTTTATGGCATTATGAAATAATGCTTGCTGTTTTTTACATTCTTATGAGAATATATAGATTTTATAGGTCTGTGGTTTTTTTTTGGGATTAAGCCTGGTCCTAATAGGTTAGGCCAGTATTTTTTTATTTGCGGATGGGAAATCATCAAATAACTTCCCCCGACCTGGGCGGAGTGGGGGGGAGTGTCAGACTTGTACTGACTAAAACCCACCCATGTTCCTTCTATTGCCTCTTCTATATTATTATTCTATTATATCGCGTAGAATACTAACGCGCCGTCGACACGGCCTGTCGTCAATAGACCCAGAAAATTAATCCAACTTCCAGTCTTAGTCCCAGAAAATTAATCCAACAATTATCATCATCTGCCCATCCTTTTTCCAACGTTATTGGGGTCTGCTTCTACTTCTAGTGGATTAAACTGACTACCTATCTAACTTCCACCACCTAGTTAGTACTGGGGATTAAATTCTACAAATATGTTAAAATAGCTGGCACCCGTGGCTTCGCCCGCGTGATGATTAAAAAAAAATATCCTATGTGTTATTCCAGACTATGATCTACCTCTTTGCCAAATTTCATCAAGATCAGTTCAGCCGTTTAATCGTGAAAGAGTAACAAACATCCAAGCATTTAGAAGGGTGGTCATTTTTGGGGGACTGAATAGGGTAGTGTCCAAGGTCAGAGTAATTACAATCTATTTAGTCCGTCTTTTAGATTATTCAGAAATAAGGGACACGTATTTTTTAATTTGTAAATTAGACCAAAAATTACAAAGATATAGCCCATTAAAGTTACGTGTGGCGTGACGGACTAATACATTTTGGAAACTAGCCTATTTTGTAATTGATATGACGTTTTTTCTATTTCATACTAGAAAAGTTCATACCTACCCTCTATAGATATGATATTTATGTATGATTGGATCAGTCTAACAGATACAAAGAAATAGCAAATCTTCAGATACATCAGCATAATATTTGTTATTGTCCAGTGTACAGACACTACTTACTGTTTACAGCAGCACATTAGGCGAAGTGGTTGATCGATCGACTACTGCGCTGCGAGTCATAGGATCGATCCCCGCACGGCACAAATATTTGTATGGCCTACTATAGATAGTTGTTCCGGGTCTGTTTGTGTGTATGTTTAAATGTTTCTAAACGAAGTCATGTGTAGTGTGGGGCATAGTTTAAAAAAAAAACAGATATCTTCTTACCAATTCAATCTAACGTTTAAAGATAAATAACGCACCAAACCTAACCACCATTTTGAAAAGGCCGCGCCACACTTAACCGACACTACACAGATCTATTATGTCTTTCATACAGTTCAACGACCTCAGATAGAAGTTTAAAATACAACCTGTTTTATAAGAGCATGGTCTTGTAAATCAATCGGCTATCCGGCCCCTTGGCTTGACAAGTATGTTTCGACTATGATGGATTGATGTCCGAGATAAAAAACTCGAAATAGAAGTACCTACACCGGAGGTTTTGGTACTTAGTTTGTACTGTTATTCGTTTTTCGGTAGGTATAGTGGACTTGGTTCATGTACGGTCGTAGAATGGTACAATCTATGTACCCAAGCGTAATATTGATTTGATAGTCCTGCATCATCTGCTTAGCTTTTTCCCAACTATGTTGGGGTCGGCTTCCAGTCTAACCGGATGCAGCTGAATATCAGTATTTTACTTGATAGTCGTAGTTGTAGTAGATTTTTATTTGATAGTCCTTCATCAAGGGTTATTTTAATTTTTCAGTTTTACCCTGGAGTTTGGATGTTGGCGGTTGATAACCCAGTGTTTTGGCTGGTGAGGAAATGTATTTATTTCTTGGTTGGCCACCATGGCCTCAAATAGTCAAGCTGAACGATAATTACGTTGATTTCCCATTTCTAAAAAAAAGAACAATTATGTTTTTTGATGACCCATTACTACATAATATTATTGAAGTTTTTATAATTAATTTACTACAAATGATTTATTAAAAAAAATAGCATTCACAATATTTGCAATTTCATACTTTTACTGTCATACTTTTTTTTTTGTTAAAAAATATAGTTACATTTGCAATGCAACTGGACAAAGAGTAGTCTAGGCTTAAACAACGAATAAAACTGTCAATAAAAGCACCTTGATTACATCTGATTAACAATTCTAAAGTGGTTTTAATTCCCAACAACGCCCAAAAATCGGTATGTCTTTAATGTCATATGAATTCACGAGAACTTACTGTTTTGCATGCGGTGTCAATTACAAGTGCAAATAAATAATACCACAGACTATATAGCTAACAGAGAGTACTACAAATATTGTAAATATGTTTTTTTATCTGTGTAATAAAAAACATATTTACAAACCTTGGGTTTTTCTGTAATGTTTTTTTTTTCAAATATATAAATAGTTGAATTAAACAATATATAAATAAAATGGTTAAAAAAAAAACTAATATAATAGGCACATTTTTACCGCGTTCGAATATTTTTTCAATGTATTAAGGTAAAATAGGAATGAACAGAAAATCGAAAGATACAAAAATGGAACAAATTTTATTTTTTCTTTTTCTTATTATTATACAACGTGTAACGGAAAGGGTATATACATATCAAGAGCAAGGCTTCTTCAAGGCTTATCAAACGATATCGCAAGGGTTTCAGCTAAATATAAAAAAAAAAAAAAAAAAAAGAAAAAAAAAGAAAGAAAGAAAGAAAAGAAAGAAAGAAAAGAAAGAAAAAAAAAAAAAAAGAAGCCTCGCTATTGGTATGTATATACCCTTTCCGTTACATCCTGTATATGTATTATATATTTTATTTATATATTTATCTAACACTACAAGGTTTGGCTTAAAGTATAAACTAAGAGTGCACAAAATGAGAGGCAATATTCCCATAAATAAATTATAGTCTTCGTCCACGTGGCATAGTTACTTTGGGCTAACGCTAACTTTAACCCGCGTGATGATCGAAAAAAAAAATTTCTCTCTCCCCTTTTCTTCCAACTTTCTCCCTTTTATCTAATTAAAAAAATAGCCTATGTCTGTCTCCAGGGTCCCAACTATCTCTGTACCAAAATTAATTATCATCAACATTTTGGTACAGAGATAGTTGGGACCCCGGAGACGGACATAGGCTATTTTTTTTTAAAAAAAGATTAAGATATGAGGGAGAAAGAGGGAAGAAAAAGGGAAAACTTAGCATTGCTATTATAATATTATAGGCGCAAGGGCGAAAACTACAGGTAGCAGGTACCTGCAGATCAGGAAAGGGGAATTGTGTTACCCCGAATTTAACGTGAGCGAAGCCGCGGGCAAAAACTAGTATAAAATAAAACGGATGTTGTTGACGCGAAAACTCATATACTAAGAATTTTCCTCGTCCGTGACGGAGTTCTATAAATAGGTGTGAGTTTTATCGGACTATGTACTTACATCTCATAATATGATGCGTTATGGTAATTCGTGCTTAGGTTCAAACAACTCAGCAGTGTTTGAATTATGGTCTACGGCGGGAGATATTAGTCTATACATGATTAAATTTTCTTGCAGCAGTTATAACTTTATGTCATTCCCTCACTGCGTCTTTCTTCTGTAAAGTACGGTCAACATATAAACATTAACATAATAAATATTTAAGTTTTTTTTATCAAATCAATTTACATTTATTCGAGAACATTCGTGGATTTCTAACAAACGCTTGTTTTGTACCAGATGTGAAAAGCCAAGTAAATACCAGTAGTAACTTGGCCTTCCACACCAAATGTCAAATTTCTCAAAAAGAAAACTACAGTATTATTTGATGTGTTAACGACCACTAGGTCATACCACCACACCACATAGGACACCGTTCTGTGTTCTCTAAGTCCAATGGTGTGGATGCAAGATGGAAGTAGTCACCAAATATACTACTTTTGTTTACTGATATCCTTGATTGTGATAATTATTTGCTGCTTCTGCCTACTTATTATGCATGTAAGGCACTACACATTATGTCTAGTATATATACATTTATATACTATATGTATGTATATATATATTAAGTATATATAAATAAAAATATTTCAGGGTATTTAATAATTGAAATCATAAATATGTGTAAAATAGGTTTTTATTTTATTCACTTTTTATTGTATTTTATTTGATGAATCAAATAAAATACAATAATTGTATTTGATAAATCAAATAAAATACAATAATAGTCCAAGACAAAAACAATTATCCACATACCTATATAATAACTCTTAAAACAAAATCATACAAAATTAGAATTATCCGTCTAAAATAATGATATAATTTATATCTAATTATATAAAGTTTAAAACTAGTAGATTGTTAAAATTACTACAAAATAAAATAGGTAAACATATTAACAATAAAAAAAATCTCATCAAAGGATTTCTGGGGTCGCGACGGTTGGAAAAACATAGATTTTCACAAACTATACGATTTATGCAAGTGGCATACGATGCACAGCTTATTCTGGAAACTCCAAAAACCCTTTACGCACCAACTCGCCATGCTGTGAGGAATGTTTTAATTTCCATCATTAGTAGGTAAACACAATGCTTGTGTTTCCCATAAGATTACAAGTGCTTATTAATGTACCCACGCTAACAGATTCGGGTGCGCTCACATAATGCATTATGCTGTCAAAGATGAACAGAATTGAGATAAAACAATTTACATGTGTTGTGTGGTCTATTCCGGTATGTTTTTTTTTTATTGTAAAAAAGAAGCCTTTTGAAAAAAATATAAACAGCTATATCTTTTGACTGCTTGGACTTAGGGGGCTGATTTTTTTACAGGTCTAAGGGACCATAGACTATATAAACTTGGCTATCATTGTGCCGATTGTCGACTTCAGTATATGGTTTTAATTTCAACTCGATTCCCGAGATAATGGGTCTTGACAGATAGACATACGGACACCAAAGTGATCCTATAAGGGTACCCCATTTGTATTAAATTATCTTTCACGCAATGCCATGTCGACGGCGCGTTCGTGTTTCACGCGCGCCTCAATGAGATGTCAGCAAAGCAGAGGGGCTTGCCAGAGCCTCCGCCTGCCGGGGTTGCGGGTTGTTTGAAAGAGATACCGCGGCTCCGGAACGTAAAGGGCAATAGAAGGAACATGGGTGGGTTTTAGTCAGTACAAGTCTGACATGCCCCCCCGGTCCGCCCAGAGCGGGGGAAGTCATTAGATGACTTCCCATCCGAAAAAAAAAGAGGGTACGCAATTAATGTACCTCACCGTACATTTACCGTATATAAACCGTATATATATTTCACCGTATTTTTTACTTTATAGTAACTAAATGAACATTCTTGAAAACAAAGCTTCCCACTACACCATCAAATTTTTCTCAATATAAGCGGTGAATTGAATTGAAAGGCAAAGCTGGCTTCGGCCATAATCGGCAAACTTCGTGATAATTCGTGAGCCGCGGACAGACGGTGTGGCTAATCAGGAATCGTGGGTGCTTGACCGGCTAAGTCTGTAATAAACTGATAGGTACTTGAGATTTGGTGGAAAATATTTGTACACTGATGTACTTGTATGAACAGGTTTTTCTATGCTTGAGATGAATTGATGATGTACCTAGTACTCAAGATGCCAGTGCTATACGTTTAACTTGACGGCACAGCTGGCGCAGTGGCTGAGTGATCAACTGCTGCGCTGCGATACGCAGGTTTGATCCCCGCACGAAACAAACATTTGTATGACCTACATGTAGTTGTACCGTTTATGTATTTGAGTTAAAATTTTAGTAAACGTGGGTACGAAAACTCGAATGGTGTCGAGTTATTAAGTTCATATTTTACGAGTTCGATTCTTCAAACGACGTTCAAAAGTCACAAATAATAATTTGACCAAAAAAAAAAACATAATCAGCCGTCATCCCTTATCTATCTTGATCCTTTTTGTTGACTTCATGCTCAAAACTTTGCCTATGGTATTTTTATTATAAGTAAAAAGAAAAAAATCTTATTGACTATCTTCTGACGACTTGATATAATCCCAATTAATCTTCAAAGACCCAATAAAACAGTTTGCAGCAACCACTTAAAAGAAACCATAACCATTTTCCCTTAAACTCCTTGATTAGCAACAAGAACTGGCGTAACCCTTAAATGGTACACATTGTAGTGACATTCCACCGTTTATCCTGCCGGCTCCTAGCTGGCTGAGGAATTTACATCGGTTACAAATACCTACCGTTTGTATGGACGTGCGAACTTACTGGTACTAGCAAGTACTTGAAATGCTGTGAAGAATCGTGAATCGTCTGGTTTATTATTAGACTGTTGCTGGTCTAGCCGCTGATTGGTTTAACGGACAGTAATTAAGTGGATTACCTTTAAAGGGTTGAATTGATTGGGTAATGTCGTAAATGGTGATTGAGGTATTGTGACAAATGGTTGCGAAGAAAAGTTGCTTTTAGTGTGCTCTTAACAATTTGTCGCTATGGAAAGGTTTTGTCAAACGAGAAATTGTAGTTATGGGCTCGGAAGCTTTTTTTTGCAGATGGGAGATCATCAAATAACTTCAACCGCTCTGGGTGGAGCGGGGGGAAGTGTCATACATGTACTGTCTAAAACGCACCCATATTCCTTTTATTGCCCTTTACGTTCCGGGGCCGGTATCTCTTTCGAACAACCCGCAACCCAGACAGGCAGAGGGTTCGAATGTTTCTTATATGACTTCATCGTCTGGTCAATTCCTCATGAGGCTCTAATTGGCTTCCAGTCTAAACAGGTGCAGGCTTAGTAAGTAACGTAATGTATATCCCACTTCTTTACTTGGTATAGTAGGTCATCATCTGCCTTGCTAGGATGAAGATAAATGACTAGTATTCTACATGGAGTACTGGGTAATACGATATCTCTTGGTAAGTCTGGCTGTCAGACTGATTACTTGTATCGATTGTCAGGAATCTACAAATAATAGCCAGCGCCAACGGCCTAACAAGCTTTCCAAGGCATGTAAGAAACTTGGTATGTGACGGGTGGTCACCTATCCACGGACCACCTTAGGCAATCGTGGCCTAACAATTGATCCAAGCGGCCGTTAATGTGTAGAAAAAAACGTCTCCTACCTCGTTTTTTTTTAAATAAGTGACTCAAATAGACATAACTCAAAATGTTCCAGTCCCACCAGATCTAGTCAAAAAATATTGTCTGTATTTTCAATATTCATTGCTGGTGACTTCATGTTCAGACTATTTGGTACGCCAGCTGATATCTTTCCTCAGACATCGAAGGATTGTTTTTAAAGTATTGATCGACTGATTGATCAAGTCGGCGACGTAGCAGTAGATATGTATTTAAATCGTAAATATCAGGTTGTGTAGATGGTTGTATCGATTTCTCTTACTGATTGCGATAGACGATGGTTGTAAATAGATAAGGCTGATCACTATTACTTATATCGAACATCGAACTAAACGCTTAGGATTCTGAATAAGAAGCTCAAAATTGTTGGAACCTACAGTCGGTCGCCGTTACTATTACAAATCCAATCGCACGATTTTCATCGATTAGCATTGCATACTTAAGGAAACACTTGAAACGCACGGAAATTAGAAATATTCTATTCCACGTTCGTACTCCTTTCGCCTTAATTGCGTTGGCGCCACACAGTAATTAAACGTGAATTTTCGTACCAACCTCCGTCAAGCGGACCTAGATACGACACTGCAACTACTCTAAGACACAGCTCATTCGAAACTGGTTCCTTAGTATAAATGAGTATTTTTAAACCTCAAAATAAACCACCGCACGTTTCTCGGTGAATGGCAAGTATGCAAGTAATTTCATACCAACAGAGAAATAGTAAACTCAACGTAAAATTCAGCCGCTAACCTTGAACGGAGGTGCCAACTGGCGCGAACTTGTTGCAATGGTAATCATAACTCTGGTGGTTTAGAAAACCGGTTATTTCAGTGCCGTGAGACCGCCTGAAGAGGTTGGACGTAATTTATACAAAATTAGTGCATGAAATTGTGTTCGGAGCGCGTTCGCAAAATAACCGCGGCCCAAACCGGTCCCGCGTTCGAAGAAAGCCGCCATTGTGGGGCGGCCATTACGAAAATTCGGCCATGTTTGTTTCGAGGCGCAAAAACGCGGCAAAAGTGAACGATCTGTCTAGTCGTAATTAGAGACGTCGTCGTGTCGGATTCAAAATTCAAATTCGAACAGATGATTCGGGATAGTTCATCTGAGTTCGCCTGTTGACGTGAAAATCTTGTGGTTACATGTTAGAGGCGTTGGCGACGGATTAGGCTGGTGTCACAGTGGACAAAAACAGCGAAACGCTGAAGCCTTAAAACTTTGATGAGGTGCATTTTTATATGTATTGAAACTACCAATGACCAGATCCTTTTTTACCAGTTGAACACCTGATGCACATTTGAATGTAACGAACTTAATTATTATTTTTTTGAAACTAACGTTAAATAGTGGGGGGAACTGAATATGTAGGTAAGCCTTATCTCAATCGTATTTAATGTTCACTACTAAGGTAACTTACAAGTAGATGGTAGTATAGTGCATTGGGCATTAACTAGGAATGCCTACAACGCGCATCATATTCTGTTCTATTCCAAGTGAATTATGAACTCCAGAAGTTAAATTTAAAATAGTTGTTTTCGATGAAATTTAAGTTTCTGTCTTGTCGAATATTACAGCGGTTATTTCGGTGTTTTTTGCTTTCTTGCCTTTAGTAATATTCGTGTCCTCAACAAAACCGATCTAAGTTAGTGACTTCGATCTTTCCTCAAAGATTCGTCTAAATCCAGTCAAAACAAAGTTCATGTCTTTGTTATTAGTTTCCCGCGCCGCGCCCGCCTGTGTCGTGTGTCGGGGTCATCGTGAGCTGACGTCATCAGGCTCGCTGGACCAATGGGGGCGCGGGGGCGCGCGGGGAGCGCGGGACGCGGCGCGGCGCTCGCGGCCAGTCGCGGCCCTCCGCCGCCCAGTGCGAGCCGCACGCGCATCAGTGAACCTCATACCTCATGAGTACCGCATACCGCACGCCGCACGATCGCTCCCATCTTGCAGCGGTGGAACAGGAGAAAACTGAGGTTTACTAAAGACCTTTATAGGGAGCGTAGCCTCTTGCGTGCGGTATTTAAAGGCTATTTAGGCACTTTTTGACGCAGAAAGGTACCTACTTTTTGTTTTACCGCCAGATTTTCCATCGTGCGGTTTTTCGAAGCTCCGGATGCACGGATCAACATTCGGATCCCGGGTGAGTTCTTTTTCGGTGACTTTGTCTAGAGTAATGTCCGCGACCGGTTTTGTAACCACTCGTTTGGCCGGCGAGCGCGAATTCCTTGCCGGCCGACTTTAATCTTTGTGATCTGACTACCGCCTATTTTGTAATTAGTACAAGTAATTTCCTGTAGACTTTAATGAACTAATTATGGGTTTATGCAATGTATTAAGATTATTGAGATACGAATTTTATGTTTACTGGTTTTTATTATTGCTGGGAAATGGACATTTTTCTTTGCCACAATTTAGTTCGCGCCATTGACAGTTTTTCACTCTGCGTCAATGTAGATGTGTAGGCGGTTTATTAAAATCTCAACCGCCATTTTTGTGAAAACAATTTCGTCGAGACATTCTCTTTTTTATGACAAGAGGGTGTGTACTTTCGTCTGCTTAAAATCACATCTCAAAACGAGAAATCATGTTATATTCAAATCTAATTCTAAGAAGTAAGTATATATCTAAGTGGTACACAACATATGTGGGTTTTTTGTGAGGCATTTACATCCGGGTTCGTTGTCTGCGCCGCCCACCGCAGACCTTGACCGCGACGAACCCGACGCGACTCGGGCACGAATTGGTCTCGATACGAGCACGACACGACATATGTTTGGCAGTTAGGTACAAAATATGTGGTTTTATAGATACATTGTTGACGGTTAAATCTTGCGTTTGAAGTTGAACATAGCTGCTTGCTTGCTAACTTTGTCAAATTAAAAATGGCGGCATTTATAAGATTAAAATCTCAAGTTGCGTCTGGGAAAATACTCAAGTAGGTAGCAGGTTGGTACGATGAACCGATGTTCAGTTAGTTACGCCTCTTGAATAACTTTAGGCAGCAAATAAAAATGTTTTTGGCGTGAAATGATACATTTGACTCCCACGCATGAGATAATTTAGTAGCTTAACATATTTGATTATGACACCGTTATGCCTAAATAAATTATATCCGGCAGCAATGCTACGTCCATACTTTTTTTATTAAAATAAAAAAAACACCTAATCTCTTTGAAGTGAATAATAAATTAAACTATTCAAGAATTAATAATGATGACGTCAACATCGCGCGTTGATGTCTTTTATACCGCGCGGGGCGGGGCGAATTCATTAGCATCCAAATTAAAATGTACGGCCCAAATAATATCAAAATTACGTTTTAAAACACATTAATGCATAGAAAATTATTTAGGAGAGATAATAACGTAGTGAAATTATTGACAGCTGACAAATATTTCAACTTTTATTAGGCCAAATTGTTGGCTATATTATTATTCATGAATAATAATGTAAGCTGATTTAATAGAAAGGATGTAATAAATGCGTGGTCTAGTTACGAAAGGTTTTGGCGTGAGGCCAACAGGAATCACGATTGAAGTCTGTGAGTGTAGAAACGTAAAATGTAGGTAGATAAAATTTCTTGGAATATTGTCATTACAGTTAAAAGCACTGAGTTGGGAAACTAGCTTATAGTCGACCGGATTAATTAGTAAGTTACTTGCACTTGAACATACGGAAGTAACTAGAACATGATTGTAGTAAAAGTTAGGAAATTGGTTGCAAGTTGATCTTAGGGTTAAGTAATAAGTTACTCATACATTAACTTGCCTTGGATATTCGTAAGTTCATATTATGTGCTTGCAATTTTGAAAGCAGAACTTTGTGTAGAAACTTTTGATTAACTTTAACGTGCTATCGAATTCTATAAAGTTCAGTAAAATATAATAAAACTAGTTTCATCAACTGTCTAAAAACTAATTCTATGCTTCAGTATGAAGTACCGTTCTATAACTAGGCCTTTGTTACAATGTTTATAACTTTAAAAAAACCTTAATAGGTTTTTTTCCGTTTCAGCACCATTATTCTAAAATACTCTTTCCATTACCCTCAACAGTCCGAGATTACTGTAGTAATCAATATTATTAATAAGCGCCAATGAAACACTGAAAGCCTGTTTTTGCCTCTCGGCTGAAAATATTAAATATCTCTCTTTGAGCTTTGAACTACTCACCGTTGATTATATTTTGAGAATTATATTAAATGTTCAAGAAAATTAATATAATTCTGGGTGTACGAGCAAAGCATTTGTGAGGTCAATTTGCGCTTAAATTAAAATTTAAATAAAAGATATTCAGTACTTTCCTTTAGATGATTATTTTTTATTAAACACTTTTTCAGAATTCGTTTTCATAAGACCACTTATTCTTAATTTCTGTCAAAATTCCGAAATACTCTTAACAAATTTTCTTTGAGTTTCATTTACCCAATCAGCTACAAGAAAGAAAAAAATGAATAAAACCATCTTACGACATATACACTTGGTTATATACCTATCTCATATATAATGTGAAACTGATGATGTCGGTCCACGTCGACGCCACACTTCACTTACAAATATATTGCATTTTACGTTACCCAACCTTTATTAAGGCAAGTTTCCACTTATGTACTTACGCACGCCGAAATGGGGACAGATTTGTAACTAATTGTCTGTAATTGGTTGAGAGATTTTGATATTGCGTCAGTGTGATGTGTCATTTAATGTTTTTTGGGTAAATATGGGCTTTATGACAATACGGTTAAAGTTAATATTGTTGTAGTGACTGACAGACAGACTACGAATTACATAAACTACAAATAACGAGAAAAAGATTGGATTTTGAGGTGCACTTAGGTTTTTTTTTTTAAATCGTCCCTTGGATGGACAAACAGAAGTTCATTTTTTCATGGGGAAGATGAAAATTTTCAATAAATTCAAAAATAATTTTATTACGGCTACGTGTTCTATCTATGTAGTGTAGGTATTCCATTCTCAATACATACTCGTTCAGTAACACAGTCTTACGTCATCTCCAGCTAAAGACCAATAAAAAAGCTCATGCTACTCAAATTCTAATAACTATTAACGTTTTTATAACTACATTCTACATCTATATTAATAATTCTAAGGTGCAATACCCTTTGCCATAACAACCTCATCTTAACCAATTAACACACTAAAATCGATTAGCACTTAATTTACTCGAACATCAATCGAGTCGTTGAAAACGTTTTTTTTTTCGAAGAATATTCTTCAGTCACTCATTGTCTATGTCTACTCGTTTCATCAATCAAGCCGTTGAAAACTCCTTGGTTTTTATACAAAATTCTTGACTTACTCATTGTCCAAGCTAATAATATTCCTGGGGCGGTCGACGCTCGCTGTGATAGAATTCAAATACTGATTTACATAGTCAGTTACCGTGAATGTATGTAAGTATCATTCACAAGTGACGAGCGTGTGAATCCGCTTGGCTGAGAATGCGGGGAAGCATTTCAAGCATTTTGTGTTAGTGGCCAGGACTTTTTGATAAAATTATTTTGTATTTATGAACTTTTCTTTAAAACTTTTTGGTAGGAATGTAGGGCGGAATATGTTATTTGTTAAGTGGCCAGTAGTTATTTTGTTATTTAAAAAAATATATAAAGGTGCCTGTAATTTCCTTTTTTTTAATGAATCAGGTTTCATTTAAAAATTTTAAGTAGTATGTTATATTATTTGAGTCGGTTTGAAGAAATGACTAGACTACCTTTGAAATTTGAACAAAACAGATCTGCGCTCTGAATTTTTAAGCCAACTTAACTGTTTTACTATTAAAACATACATACATCCATGTATCCATGTATATTTCAACAATTCCTAACATCTAACTGTATTTTGATAGTCGCAAACATAGTCAGTCTATTGAATTTCATGTTAATATTATATTTTTTTTATGAACATCGTTTCTTGGTAAATGACGAAGGCTAAGTCTTAATATTACCGTATACTACATATATGCATAGTACCGTTTACTTGTCTATGTATGAATAGTGTTATGTGTTCATAGTTGACACCTAAGTTTGATGACCGCTATGTTCTTAAGATTTTCGTTTATTATGTATAAAATATACTGAATGTCACAGTAGTTAAGTCCTTTGAAAGTTCGAGACCGCTTTTGGCTTAGATTTTTCTTGTTCTGCTGCCAAAAACCTGAGAAATTGGTTGTGTTTTCATCTGCTTAACCTGTTCCGAAGTATTTTGGGGTCGGTTTTCAGTCTAAGCGACCTGCAGCTGAATACCCATCAAGCAGCTGTTAATATTTAGTAACGAACTCCTTTGCGCAATTGCTTATGTAATTTCTTAAATGCACAACCAATTAAAACAAATTAATCAAAATCAACAAAAATGATAGTAAATCAAGTCTAGGCAAATTATGATATCTATTTTTGATCCCAAAATCCGAGAATTTCCGTAGGGTCAAGATGACAGTTGTCTTGTGTAATAGTGATATACAGCATCCAGTCAGTCTGAAATCTGATCTGAACGCAGTTAGGAAAAGGCTCGGATGTCGGCGATGATGACTAACTATTAGTTTTGCAATGTCGTAGTGTGACAGTGTCGTTAACCGAGTTTCGCAACTTAATGGCGGCTCGATTCCTCTCTTAATGTCCCGCATTCATCTCGATGTTTGTGTTTGTTAAAGTTTGCCTTTGTTTGACGGCAAAAACCGAATGGTGACGAATGGTGGCGAATGGTATTCGTGTATGCCGTGTTGCCCATCTTTTAGATTTTGCAAATTTTCTGTTAAGGTATATGAAAAAAAAAAAAAATTATGAATGAACTTTACAGTATTGTAAATTATTTTTATCTTGTAACACCTTTATTTTCTGTCTGTGTGTACTTTAATTAAGTATATGACAATTTGTCAGTGTAATAAAAACATTTTTATCAACCTGACATCCTTTTAAAACCAGAAACGATTTCTCAGAGGAAACGGCTCTCATTATACCACACCAACTAAAGTTCCTTGACTCGTACCTATTATAACTAAATTACCTCCTATTCATTCGCGCTACAATCGCCAAACACTCATACAACGGTTCATACATCATTATATTTCACACTTCCATTGTTTCTATAATATTTACTTCGCGCCAGTTAAGCCTTTCTGTCTCTTCGTATATAACAGTATTTTCGTCTGTACCTCAGACATTAGTCATTTGGGACATGGAGTATGAAACAATGGAAAGCTCAGGTATTTCTTAAATACTTAGGCCTGTATCACAGAACGTCATTCAATACTCAAGAATTTTTGGCACGGTCTTATAATACGGGACTAAAACTTCGCATGTGCTTTTAGTGTTTAATCGTTCCATTACAGCCCACTAGGTTTCACAGAGAAAAAGCCTGTGATTAAGCAGGAAAAACTTAATAACCTGATTATTACCCATAAATACTGATTTTGTAACAATTTTTAAGTAACAAGGGGCCCTAATAAACGTCAGTGTCTGTGCATCGTTTACGGAATGATGTTAAGATACAAAGCTAAACCTGGACAGTCTTGAACCAACAGCCTCCGCGTATGCACGGTGTCAAAACATACCCTGCTCCTATTTCAGTAAAGTTTAAATTGTAAATATTTGACCTCATATGCCAACCAAGTGAAGTTCGTTCGTTACGTTATGTTAGTTTTAAAACTAGTGCTAGTTTTTACCAACACTAAGAGAGACTGACATAATTGTGAGAGACTGTGTGTTGCCTCAGTAAATACCCAAAAAATTTGGCTCAGTTGGAATCTAAACTTTAGACACTTAACCGTGCGCTGAAATTCAAATAGTTACGCTTTTGTTTCGGCATTCACTTAGGTGTCGGGCATTAAACGCAAAGTTTGTTACCCCCAGTGATACTTCTGTAGAATTTTTATTCGGTGTTCAAACGTTCCACATTTACATAGTCAGTGACCGTGAATTTCTCGTGTGAAAAGACTTGTGCGCCGAAGCGTGCAGAGTTCTTCTATACTTGATGTCCAAATTAAATTAGAACGTTTTCTGTGGTTGTTTTTTAAGGAGATGTATGTCGGATAAGTTCTGTGATGTAAGATTGTGTTTATTTGTGTGAAGTCGGTGTTGTATTGTTATAAGTGTTTGTGTGATTTTTTGGGCCGATTGGCTGATAGGTGTTTTGTGGGACAAATGAAGCACGTTCGAAATCTATTTTTAAATCGCGATATTGTGTGATATAATAGTCTGCCAAATAAAGTAATAATTTTGAGGTAGTTTTCACCATCATTTAGAAAAATGATTACAAAATGTTCATGTTTGTAATGTACTTTTATACAACTTATGTCCATATCACTAAGAAATCTTGATGTTTTTACAAGTGCCTAATAAAACGCGAACGCTGTTGGTCATATTTAAGGCTACCTACTGTATTATGGCACAATTCAGAAAAACCTAACTTGTTATAAGTGGACAATGAGCCATGGTGGCTTAAAACTATCAAAAATCAATCCGTTGAAAATAAATCTTTTATTAAACGACACGGCATTATTCGTTAAACTTCTACGAAAAAACGATATTTGCATGTCATTTTATCCAAATTTATCCTGCCAGTGTGACATCGTGTTCCTTATGGCTACGAGAACTCATTGCCAGTGCAGTCACGGACGGGACGCGGACGAACTCGATATAGACATATCTACTACATCGTAGGTACATACTTGTTGCTGCGTGCTTACTTGGTTTTGTTTCAAACTGTTAGAAAAAGGTTGAATTTTGTGTGGAAAAATAATTGAATTTTTCGTGTGTTTTAAACGGTTTCTTATTTTGGGATTGGAAAAAAGACATAAAATATTTATTTACTAATATTAATTAGTGAAAAAGAGTTTTGTTAATCATTTCTGAAAACATAGAAGAGAAAAGAGTAAGGGTCATTTTCTAGTAGTGTATTGGCATTAAAGTTGCAAATATTCATTAACTCATATACAAGCGTTTGATCTGAAATATAAAGTGAACATTTACGACTGACATTCATTCATTTATTTTGTATTGGTATTCGTGCTACTGTACTGGATTGTAATTGTATAATTGTTTTTTTTAATATATATAATGAAGTGAAATTGAAAAACTTAAGAACCGTGTTGCGTTATTTTTTTATTAATGTTAAATTTCGGTACAAGGTAAAAATTGTTTAAGAAATAAATGAAACGAAATAGTTCAATGCAAATTCTTGAAACTTATTCCAATCAATGCCGTCGAAAGACACAATTTCACAGAATAATCTAAAAAATAAAACTACCACGTTTTAATAGTCCTTCACAAGAAACCACTCGAAGAAGATTATTTACTGTTTCCAAGAAATACCTGTGGTACCTTCAATAAAAATCCCTATTCTTTTCAAGTCAAGAGTAGGTACCCACTAAAATTAAACAAAGGAGAAACGAAACTCGCCCGGATCCCTTTAAAAGTTGGAATGAGATAAATTTTTTTTTCGAGTAGAACAATAGAATACTTTTAGAGGATATTATTATATTATGACGTCCCTCGAAATAAGAATTGCGAAAAATATAGTGTTAATCTCTGAAAAAGTGACTTCAATAACTTAGTGTTACCAGTGTACCTCAAATCACTAAATAAGTTAAACTTATTTTGTGGACAACGAATTTGAAATACGAACGTAGAAAATCGTAAGTAGCGTAGTGCGGGGTTTTCTTAAATGATTTGACGTTTAAAAAATAAAAGACGCTAATCGTTAATAAATGCATTTTTTTTCATTATGTATGTGATTATAGGAATATTAGAAAATTATCTACAATTAATATGCATAACCTTGGTATACCCGTGCTCGAAAATATAAATAAAAAAGTAATTAAGTGTTTTGATCATTTACATTAGAGTAGGTTTTTGTTTTAATTTTGTTGCACAATTAATGGCTCGTTCAGATATGTAGTTTATTTGTAAAATATTTAATTAGGAGTCGTAATATTTTACAGAACATATTTTTTTTAAACTAACTTCGAATAAATAATATATATAGATACAAAACATTGGTATGGTTCCACGAAAATATGTAGGTAAACTCTTAGCGCGACTTTAAAAAAAAACAGTCTAGTATTTAAGTTTTTCCAAGAAGCGTTTATAAAAACTTGTAGATAAGGCCACCTGTTACGTTCGTTCATTTTTTATTAGAAATCGTAACATTGACGACCAAAACTCAGTATTTATTAGTCAAATTGGGGAGTTACCACACCTATCAACGCAAATTTGGCTGGAGTTGACCATGTCTAGAGTACTTGTGAGAATCGATTCAATAAATTGAAAGGTAAGTAATGGCAAATTTCTCTATTTAACTTGGGTAACGATACGTGAAGCCGATTAAGCAAACTATTGTTTTTGAATCGAGTGGGCGTATCGATTGCGATGAACGTGGGAGCACTAATCGATTGACCAAAATTTGCTTAAACAGTTTTGTTATTTGTCTTCGAAACTTAGGATTCGTCTTAGATTAGAAGCTTCTTTGTACTAAAGAAGCTTCTAATTATTTTTGAAAAGAATAGATGTAGGAATTGAAGCAGTCACAAGACGATTCCTCTCTAAAACTTTAATTGGAAAATTATCAAGTTTCCCTCCAGTTGTACGATAACAGAATACTGAAGAAAGACGTGATGAAATTTATCCAGGGTGTTATATTTCTTTTAAAACAAATTAAAAAGCGTTCCACAGAGAAGTCATACAAAGGGGTCGAGGAAATCAAAACTTTTTCAAAGTTCCGTTGCTGCCAAGAATTTTTATAGCTTCTCAACCCCTCTGTTTTTTACGAGTTTGTGTCGTCACTCAACCCAGTTCCTTGTTTCAAAACTAATATTCTCCCTTAATAAAAATCCACGAATAAATACTTAAATTTTTCTACCAAATCAAAAGACTTGACCCAAGACTTGTTAATTTTGGTAAATAACCCGAAATAATGATAAAGTTACCAGTACAAAAACCAACAAATCGTAACAAATCCCAAAAGTCGGTTTCGACCAATTAATTCGTATACCGGACCGGATCGCAGGTACCTTTATCTTTCCCTTTGAGCAGGTAAGTTCGCTCACCTGTCGTTTGAGGACTCTTTACATTGTCTTCGTTGCCCCTGCGTCGCCTTGTCAGGGTTATGGTGAGGGGGACGCGGCAGGTTTTTATACGTTGGTCAGTCTTGTTCAGCCACCTGTGAGGTTTACACGATTCTCTTAGTGTGCAGTTGATGTAGTATTATTGTCTGCAGCCAGCTGTCCTTTTGAAGGTAAAATTTTTCTTGTATCTGTTGTGAATGTGTGAGATTTGAGGTTATTGTAAAGAGTTTTTGTGTTATTTATGGTTTTATGATGATGAATGTTGTGTGTCTGTGTATGGTCCTTTATGTAAGGTGCTGTTGTATAGTCGGATGATACTTGAAATAAACTGATGTGTTCAGTGATGTATTGGTTGTGATTCGTACTTTTGTGAAATACTTGTTTTGTGTCTATGCTATTGTAGTTTTGATGCTCTTTGATATGACTGTCAGAATTTGTATTCATACAAAATAGTCTCGTATGGTATTCATCCAAAATTGGTTTTTGTGCAAGCTATCCAATCACAGCAAAGAAAGCCATGCATCTTTTTAAACATTTGATCGTATCTTAAACATTCTGACGCGTATGATTTCTAAAATCACACCAACTTTCTCAGTCTGTCGCACACATTATACAAAAGTCACCAGTTTTAACAAAACGAACCTCTGGTACTTTTCCACTCTGTGGTTTACGCAAGTCACGCTATTCTGTGAGCGACGCCATCTCTCGCATCTGGCGGTATCTGGCATCTTGATAGTGTGTTCAAGGCCTTACTTGGCACCGTCCACCTGTTCTTGCTTTATACTTACCCACCTGGGTACTGTAATGTGTCTTTTGCTTTTGTTGTGTTATAGATTTCTTTTTTGTATTATTTTTGTAGTTGGTGGGAACTTTAAAGACGGGATGTCTTTTAATATTGTGCTAAGCATTTGGTGAATTAATTATCGTGCTTACTCTGTTTGTAAAGAGAAAAGAGGTCTTTGCCAAGTAGTGGGATTGTATTAGGGTAGTATTATTAGTATTTCTTCACTATTATTTAGAAGTGATTTTTGGATTTTGGAAGAAAAATTCATAAGTATTAGACCAAATCTATAATAAGTGACAAATGCCACGTGGAACTCTTGAACCGGGGGAATCCACGCAGAGGTTTGGAAAAAAATATGACCATGACAACATTCATAGTTTTCAAATTATTATCAGTCTTTTACAAAAGAATTAAAAACCAAAACATAATTAAGATCACAAACAATTCTTACTTTATAAAAAGAACAGAAAAAAGTTCCATTCTTTAATCCATTGAACGCTAGTCGTAAAAACAATCGCTTATACATTCAAAACGTTTAAAAACTCACCACAGTGGCTGACTACGGGAGAAGAAAAAGCTCAGACGCTCAACTAATTATGATAATGTTGAATTTGTAATTACTTGTTGTAATTGTGTGCGTAAATGCGGTGTTGGTAATGGCGCCAATAACGAGTATGAATGAATGAATCGATTATGGTACGATGAATGGAAGAGTGAGGATCAAGTGTGAGTGAAGCGCGATTTGCAATGATTTATTTACAAAAACCGTTGGAAGCCAGAAAAAATCAAGAGCCTACGCAACTTGCACTGAAAACGCGAGTAGTACGACCTACTCTTTCACACAAAAAGAAGTTTTGTACTCTACACCATTGAGAACATTTTAAACTGGCTATAACATATTTACAGGCAAAATATTGATGGTTACGTATTGTTAAGTTTCGCTATATTCTTTATCTTTACAATCAAGAAACATTTCAATGATGCAAGAAAACATACTCTGTGTCATACTAAGATCTATCATCATAATTCCTCAATACAACCCATTCATATCCTCCGAGTCTTTAAACACCATCTTCCCATAATTGCAAATATTAAACGTCCATGACGAAAATAGACTGGAATAGCCCCAGGTATTTCACGAAGGTGGCCTGTTATGGCGGCCGATGAAAGACAAGATAGAAAGACCCTCAGGATGGTTATTATAAGAAGGAAGTGCTATATCTTTATGCCCAGTGACAGGTATTATTGCGGCCCCAGGCTTACTTCTGCGTTTTGTTTTTGCTTTTCATGTTGGAGGCCTTGTCTTTGGTTTTTATATTTATTGTCTTTGATTTTTCTCTGTGGTTATTTGTCTTTGATCGTTAGGGTTGTTATGTTTTATTAAGAGTTCAGGCAGTGTTTTAGGGAATCTCTTTGTTATGTATCTCATTAATTTGATTCTATAAATTACTTTAACATTTGGAAGTTATTTTTAGCTATATTTAGATGTCTGCATTTTCGCTAGGCCTATTATGATACAATTCCAATTTGCGCCCAAAATAACATTTTATCATTCAAATTCTGTCGAGACTGTTCAAAAATAGACACATTCATGTTGAAGCTCCTTTTTTATAAATGGAGATAGCCAAATATAATAAGCTGCTACTTACCAGACGCTCTCATTGTGTAGCACAGCAGGTATTAAAACGTGAGCCTTTGTGTCTTACCTGGAACTACAATTTACAACCACAGAGTTACAAAATGACGTTTTATTTATTTCGTTTTGACGACTGGTTCGTGGAAATGGGAAATGAAAGTTGCTGTATCCTGTGATTTAAGAGAACAGTTGCAGATACTTGTACAATATAGGTTTTTGTGCAGTTATGTATGAAGGATGTATATTATACTTTAACAATTGTTTTTCTTTTTGCTATTAAGTTGGCTCACCTGAGATTTTTGTTTAAAATGATTTTCGGGGAATCATTCAAACCACAGGTTAGCCAACTTGATAGCATGAAAGTAAATGCGAAAACATGAGTGCACAAAGTAATATTGATATTGACATTTCCTAACTAAAAGTCATTGACTTAGACCCATCATATATTACATTTGACATTTCAAACAATGTGTCACGCATATCCGTACGTGTGTAAAATCTTTATCGCGTTCCTACACAGTGTGAACATCGCCTACACCGTAATCAATGCAAACGGCCGTTTTCTATTATAATGTTGTCATGATATTATATATTCACCCGAGTACGTTTACTACGAATTTTACAATCGGGAATACAAAATGTGATGTGGTTGCCTTTTCGAAATTTTAAATTTTTACGTGAGGTTTTTTACAAATGTGTGCATATGTGCAATGGAAAAACCTTTTTACTGCCGATCGGTGACTTTTTTTCTTCTTTTTTTAAATAAAATAGTTTTTATTGGCTTTTCCAGATAAACGTGGTGTTACTTGCCAGTTCTTCTTCCAAACCATGTCTATGTTTTGCTGTTTTATTAATGGCCATGTATGCAGGTTACAAATTAAACATCATTTTAAAAAAAACAGTCAAAGATCTTTAATGCCATTTGTAGTAACAAAAACCTGATTTATATCAGACAGGCTTTTAAAAATAAATACCTACCACGCAGCAAAGAGTGGTTTTATGTGTATAGAGGGCAGGACTATCAATCATAGTCCGCATTCTGTCAGAAGTTTTTAGAACTTTACTATTTAGTGAACGTTATAAATATTAATTTGGTCTCGTCGGAGACGGGGCTGAGGTTCTAGTTTTTGGATAAGGATGACGGCGCTTGTCTTTTGTTTTAGAGAAAATGTTTGCTTCTCCTGTCTTTGTAGGGGTCAAACACATTTTTCAATACTTATTATTAGGTTCACCATGCAATGTACTTCACACACGTGCTCTTTCTTATTTATCGCAACAAGGCCTTTCATTTTTACTGATTTTATTACTGATAACAATAAACAACTGCCCAAATCACTTGAGAATTTGTCACTGCTGTTCTCGGCTCTGTATCACCCTTACTTAGTGGCTTGGGAGTTAAATCCACGTCGGCCGCAATGATAAAATTTCCTCACTTGAATCATAATTTACTATTGTCATTTTAGTAACTTTCCATAAAACCTTTTATTTAATTGTGGTTTGTATTCACCAATCATAGTTATTCAATTATGATCTTAGAGCTGGGTAAACAGGGTTGCGGGTTGTCGGGGTTGCGGGTTGTTCGAAAGAGATACCGCGGCCCCGGAACGTAAAGGGCAACAGAAGGAACATGGGTGAGTTTTAGTCAGTAAAAGTCTAACACGCCCCCCCCGCTCCAAGTTATTTGATGATTTCCCACCCCAAAAAAATTAAAAAGAGCTGGGTAAAACCTACGTATTGTTTTAAATTAAGTACATAATAAAAAATAATGTTTCTTGAGTATAAATCTGTAAAGTATTCTCTTGTCTATATTATTAACTTATACATATGATAGTTTTTATGCAAGACAGTAATTGATATTTGTGATTAAAATATTTTTAAATTGCAACTTTTTGTTCGATTGAAAAACTGATCAGAAAATGAACTATTTCAGGCGTTACGAAATCTGTAAAAAGTTATAGTTTACTGCAATGAGTTGACAGAAAATATTTTAAAGAGTCACTGGTTGATATTTGTTAGTTTATAAAACATTTCAGTTTTGTAGTGTTTTAATTTTTTTGATAAGAGTTGGCCAAGACTAACTAGGTACATAACATCGAAATAAATTGAATTACTTTTTCCCAACCAACAATTTATATTATTGAATTGATCTTTCAGCTAAAGGTTTTAATCCTAAATCTAATTTCTCCTTTTCACAAAGGCACAAAGTACCTACTTGATTCAATCAAATCAATCAAATAAAAGTTAGACTGAAATCTAGCCGCGACTCTCAGGCCGAAATCTATAAACGTTTTTTAGTACGTAGTCAATATATCAGCACACTATTCTCATCGTTGTCGCACGACTTTCATACTACAACTGCAAGATAGAAAAGAGACACTATAAGCATGATCTGAGCAACATTTATAGATCGCAACCTAAGGGTGTTCTGTCCGTCTCGTTATAACCCGATTTATTTCGAACCATAAATGGCTCCGATCAAAGAATGAATGAACGAATGAATTTAATTTAGTTCATTCGTTCGATCTCTTTTGATCTACCGCGAAACGATATAATGTTTTCGTTGTGATTAACTTTGGATTGGAAAATAATTGTATTACATTTTATTGATTCGTAAATGGTCCGTTAGAGAACGAATAAAATAATTCGAAAAGCTATGGAACTTTAAATTGGTTTTAAATTAAATTGATTGGCGTCTTCACTAAAAGAGAGGTCTGTTTATTATGGTTACTTACAAGAAGCAAGCTCTTTCAAAACGCAAAGAGTAAATACTTAAAACGTTTCTACAACTACTTCAACAGCATTGCCATAGTTTTTATTTGAAAATCGAATAACTTTTCTTTGATTTTTGTTGCTGCTAAAAGTTCGCTATGTCTATGCCCTCAAAATAAAAATAATCGACCTTTAATCCATTTGTCTGTACCGTCTTCACCCTGTGTTCCAAATTTAAAAATCTCTCGCGTGCTAGTTTTCTACGCTAGCGGCGAATCTCTCGTTGAATTCAAAGAGTTTTTCATTCACTTTTATTGCAGATCGGTCTGCGAACATAGACATGGCTGCCACGACCGGTCTGATTGAATAAGCCATTACTAAAGTTTCTACAGCAATTACTAGTACCCTTAAATGGCTTAGTCTGGTCGGCCGCATAAAATTTATATTGCACATATGCTCGCCCGAATCGGACGGTTATTTCTTTAGTGTTTACTGGTTTGATACGTGTCGCTTTTACTGCATTTTTAAATTTTTCTACATCTTGAATTGAATTTTTGACATCACTCCAGTAAAAAGTTTAACTTAAAAACCTACATTTTCTACAATTCTACAGGCATTGGGACAGTTGCTAATTATTTCGCTGAAATTTTCACTTAAAATTCAAATAAATAATTATTTTAAATTCTGCTGTGAACGTACGTACGTGCGTGACGTATCTTCGTCAGAACCTTTGCCGAGGTCGATGGCTTGCAGCCAGTGCATATCTAACCATCACAACCTACTTTCTTGACTAACTCAGAAATCTGGCTCAAAAAAAAATATAGTGCTCGATGGCTCTTTTGGCGCGTGGCGATATTCGAAACTAACGCCATCTTGCAATTTTCAAAACAATTTCCACCGGCTATTTAATAGATTTACCTACCGTGCCCTCCTGTCAATGTCATTTAAGTGCCAAAAGAACATGTTTCATTATAAGGCTGTTCTAGAAATATGAAGAGCATTGGTATTGCAGGTCACGTGCACACTGCCGGATTGTCGTCGCCACGACTCAGTCTGTGTCGGTCGTGACCACGGTCCCATTTTGATGTGGCCGGTTCACTATGTCGTTCGTTTCCCTGATTTCAACGAAATTTTTATTAACGCCAAAATTAAGATTGATAGGCGAGCGCCTTTAGAGACGTACATTTTTCATACATAATACTGGCACGTAGAATAAGACATATATTATTGGATGTCATTTAAAATGTCATGTTTCAATTTTAATCCAAAAAAGCAGCCAATAGTTTCAGTTAATTGATGTGAAGCTGAGCGTCATAGTCCATTGTCTATTAGCAGACTGTGAACAACAAAAGACCCTGTAGAGAAGAAAGAAATTAATTCAAAAACTTCGGTTTAAAAAACAATGCAGGGATTATCTAAAACATAGCAAGATTCAGCAACGCAGGGCCTACCGGAATTGCGGGTTGTTCGAAAAAGATACCGCGGCCCCGGAACATAACGGGCAATACGGGAACATGTTTGCGTTTTGGTCAGTTCTGACACTCCCCTCCGCTCCGCCCCAAACGGGGAAAGTTATTTAATGATTTACCATCCGCAAAAAGACATAGCTAGATTATAAGATAGGAATATTCATTAATAGATGTCTCACGACATAAAGATAGATTTAGTTAGATATAACACTTAAAACAATATTGTGCTAATGTTTCCTCTACGTAGGTAGCTCTATGTATATGTTTGCTTATGTTTCCGACTATTAAAGTATAATCAAGTAATAAACAATAATATGTGAATGAATATTACTGTGAGGAAATATGATAAAGACTTCAATTAAAATGGAAGTATGTTTTTAGAGATCCGTGTCTTCTTTATATATTTGCTAGCTTTTGCCCGCGGCTTCGTCTCGCGTTAAATTCGGGGTAACACAGTTCTCCTTTTCTGATTAACAGGTACCTGCAACCTGTAGTTGTTGCCCTTGCGCCTTAGTGATTGTAATAGCAAAGTTAGGTTTTCCCTTTTCTTCCCTCTTTCCGTTCCTATGTCCGTCTCTAGGGTCCCAACCATCTCTGTACCAAAATTGATCAAAATCGGTTTAGCCATTTAGGCGTGAAGACGTAACAAACAAACTCACTTTCGCTTATATAATATTAGTAAGGATAGTAAGGATTAAGGAACAGTTATGGAGCCTCTTACTTTAATGCCTCCGTGGTCTAGTGTAGTCTGTTCATCCATCCATCTAGTTTGCCAATTCTTAATGCAACCTTGCTTATCATCAATTTAAGACCAAATTAAGTCAACTAAGTTGCGGATTTTCCGCAAATTCCGTTGATAAATTCAGTCATTTGTCAACGTAGTCATAATCTAGAATATGCAAATAGTTTTAGTAATAAAATAATGATGACAGAGACCTTAAACTAGTGAATATCCTCGTCTCAAAAGGCCATGGAAAGGAAGGTTAGATCTTTATAACTATGAGGATTTTTTTATATTTAAAGTAGGTACACACAACGACACATCAACCTATATAAAAACCATTTTAACCTGATCTCTCTACGACGGTGTGCGATCCGTAGTAGAGAGGTCAGGTTATAATAGTTTAGAATAGATTGACCTGCCGTCGTGTGTACAGATAACGTAAAAGTTGATTCTGTTTATAACATTTGAGTTCGGAGCCCCAATAAACCTATCTGAAGTACCTATATGTATTGATGTAGATGGTGTAATCAGTACATTTTAGTTAAATACAAATATGGCAACGAAGATTGGCAGTGCGATTGGGTATCGCTGTAAGATATGATAAACACAAGCAATGTCCAGGTTAAAACAAATACAGGAGATATTTACATCGTGACCTTTCATTCATATTTTTTCTCTTTTATTGTGCACCACTTGTACTATTTTCTTACCTGTTATTGGAGAGCGGGGCCTCCTAGCACAGGTATATCTTTTACTTAAAAGGAGGTCCCAATGTAATATTTACTGTAAAAGTTGTACAAGTTTCTGCAATAAACCTTTTTTATATTAATACAGACTGAGTAAGATTTCGAAACCCAGTTACTATAGACTAGTTGTGCCCGATGTTTTACTCGCTTACGAATTTTGATTTAAAATTCAACCTAGGAGGTCTTCAAAGAACGAATACTATAAAAAAACTTATGAGGTAATACCCCAAAAAACGCGCAATTAATACTAAAACTAGCCTAAACACGTCCAATATGAGTCAAATAAGTCCTAAATACGTTTCCCATCACGTCTTCACAAGGCAATTCTGAAGAGGAACGACAAAAACGCGTTTATACCATGAGAAACACACATGAATGCTAATGTGTGTCTGGCAATACCGAATTCAAATCATGTGTTTTTTAACACAATTCACGCGTACCGAAGGACGTTAGGCGTAACGGCCAATCACAGAATTGAATTTGGAATAAAAGAAAATAACACCGGCCATCTTTATACGTTTTGATTTTCGAACGATAAGTACACGTTTAATGCTTTGATGACGGTATACGTTTTGTATTTTGTCATTGTGCTTTACAAAGGACATAACCACTTCTTTTAATAATGTTGAATTAGATGATTCATTGGTAGATATTTAAATTAATTAATCAGACCATTTATCAAAAAACCGACCAAGTGTGACTCGGACTTGTGCACCGAGGTTTCCGAACAAACTTGCGACATAAATGGCCATATATAGAGTTAATTTTTTACACAGCTCTAAGGGATCACAGATTTTTGTATAAAGTTTTAATTTCAATTCGATACCTTCACAGATAGACAGACAAACGGACACCAAAGTGATCCTATAAAGATTCCGTTTTTTTTTAACTTTTGAGGTACAAACAGTTTGTAGGTAGTTGCTAACTTTATAAGTACACGTTGGAACTACTAGTGGGATTAAACAAAATGTTAATCCCATACCAACGTGAAATATGACGATTGTTTACTACAGCTCTATTATCATATCCAAACAATATTAGATCAAAACGCAATCCACTGCTAAATCTTTGATCTATTACACATTTCCCCTGTCAACGTTTGAAAAAAAAACACGCAAGAAACGATATTAAAATATGAAATATCCCGTCTCGTAAGGCGTAGTATGCAGATTTATTTAGCACAGAATTTACAATAAACAGTGACAAGGTCGTCAATGGACGTTGGCTTGACAGAATGACCTTCTGAGAGGCGACGATTCCTTGGCGTGACTTCGTGTCTCAAGACTTTTACCTTTTTCGTCGCATTATGTCATTTGTCACGTGGTCACGACTTTGTACGGATGTCGCGACAAAAAGTCTTGTCTTATTGTTTGGACGTAGAATAGGAAGGGAAGCCCATAAAATTATGTTGTTGAATACTTTTACTGTTTATCCGAATTCTAGGTATGATTCCAAGTTTGTGTGTACTTAAACTATATATGTAACTATTTTGATTTTGTTACATATTTGTCTATAAGTAACTCTCAATAGCGAGCGATAAAAACAATCCTCATTGTATGACAACTTTTAGTGTGTAGTTCAAGGTAGCGTTGTTTGTCAAGAACATTTGCATCGATATGTCAAACTTGGTACATTTATTTTAGTTCTATGTTTTTCCACCTGCACACATAAATGTAGGCAGTAAATATACTAAGTCACAAGTTCTTGCTAATAATGCTGATTAATAAGATTAATCAAACCAGAAAACAGTATTATAATTTAAAATCTATTGTAAAAATCTTTAATAACAATTACATTGTTCTATTCAAATCAAAAGGAATGAAAATTTACCAATGACATGCAAAAGATTCTAGGCAGTTTTCCTTGGTTATCATACAACCAATTTTAGATGAACTTACTAGTACCATTAACTCTTCCTTTTTCTTGTTTTATAAAAAGGACATTGGAGCTCAAAATATGTTGGTGCATCTTAGGATATTAGCCTATTTAAATAATTCTGCGAAGTATAGACGTTCTTTACATAAGTCGTTTGCACTAGTACTGGCCAGTGGCGTGACGTTATTTTTTATCGTTAATGACGTTATTTTTTGACGTGATAACGTCTTTAAAATCGTTTTAGTCGGGTGACATGTTCAGAAACTTGTGTCACACCAAAACCTCACAAGCGACATTTCATAAAGATGGTAGCGCCATCTGTTACTGGGCTCGAAAAAAAAACTTTAAATTAGTACTTAATTTCATTTTAGATGTCACTACTGGTGATAACTTTTATCACCAATAAGACGTTATCACGTAAACATCTCGATCGTAAACCTACTTTACAAACAACCAATTTTTTTTATCGTTAACTTTTTTGTGGTATTGGTCACACGATATGCGGTTCGTTTATAAAGTATCTATGGTAGTCGTACCTGCCATCAGGTGCATGGGGTTCGTTTTTTTATTTTTTAAACTGCTGTTTATTTCGGGGTTTTTTTAAAATAGGTAGATACTTTTTATGCTAGTACATAAGTGACTTCTTGTAGCGAACTTTGTTTTGTAGGTACGATGACAGTCTGGAACATCAAAATCTAAAATATATGATTTGTAACTAATTATATTCTAGGAACAAAGTATAAATTAATCGTTTTAAATAAATATAATAAAATCTATGTTGCTCTGAAGCTTCTAAAGTAGGTATAAAACTTGCAAAAAAATCTCGAAACCATTTGTTTTAGAAAAAAAAAATCAAGTCACAGACTCATTTGATTATAGCGGCCACCTCAGAGGCTTTATAAAATAAAAGGAATAATTCGACAGATACCTACTTGTGCCGACATATAATTTAATATGTTCATTTTAATTAAGCAGTGGGTTGGTATTTCAACATTGATAAAATAAAAAAAGACAAAATTGAGTTTAAATTGCGTTTATGTGTCTTTGATTTTTCCTGTTTTCTCTTTAGTTATTGAAGGAATTGACTGCTCAAGCCCCTAAGCTTTCGAAAACAGACAGGCAATCGTTTTCACCAAAATTCTCAAAGAAAATAAATAAGCTTTTATTATTAACGTCATAATATAAACAGAAGGTTCCTTTTAATTTCGAGATTCTACAAAACAAGCACGATCTATCTTCAAAGTGAATTTTTGTTTCAAAGCATCTTCCGAGACCAAAGTTTTTCCCCATTCGTAAATATGGACTTCCAGTTTTTACAACATTCTTTTTTTTTAAATGCGTTGTCTAATAAAACACTGGTGATTCTAAATTCCGTTTGGAGTTTGTTTTTTTTTCTGTGCCATGGGCGTGATCAAGTCGCGTTCGTGCAGCCTAACTTTTTATTCAGTAAATATTGCTATTATTTTTGTTGACACTTGGCTTTTGGTGTTTCAAAGAAATAGGGAAATGTTTATGAGAAAATTAATTGACGTTACTAATAAGGCGGTAAATAAAATTGTTTTGCATCATGTACAAGCATTGTTAAAATGAGGCTAATGTGAATTTTGTATCAATTTCAGGTCAATGGAAATTGCGGTGCTGGGAGAACTCATCATAAAGAAGAAAATATTGCTATGAAGTCTTAAGAGGAGCATATCTTAAAGAAGAATACAAGAATAACCAGAGAAATTTTGAAAAACGAAAAAACCTGTTTGAAAAAAGAAAATAGAAGTTTGAAAAAAGAAAATTGAAGTTTGAAAAAAGAAAATTGAAGTTTGAAAAAAGAAAATTGAAGAAAGTAGATTGGTTAATTATCTTTGGTTATCTAGCTGTATGAGTTTTGTTGACGTCATAAAGCTAGGTTACCGGAGTTAAGTGCCATCTACGTCAACGATACTACACGCATGCGAAGAAGACATGGACGCTTCGAAGAATTTTCGTCATTTTTGGTCTTCTGAATTTTGTATTGTGTATATTTTTCTGTGTACAGTTTTCCTAGTTAATATATCTTATTCACAATAGTCAGACGGCTACCAATCAAGCTATACAAAACCAGTTTATGCGGAGATCACATTGTATTGGAAATCTATACAAAGCTAGGCCATGGTATACTGGGAAGGTATAGCTTGATATGTGGCCGTGTGTATTGTTTTTTGAGGCATGAATGTCTTCGCGAAACATCGGTCTAAAAATGCCAGGATACACTAGGAACATTGTAATTTAACTTTGTTGTTGCATTTTTGTAATTACTAAGGCTGCTGGCACACTGGTAAATATAAAAACAAATGTGTTTTTTTAAGCTTTAGATAAATATGTAACGTTTCTTCCCTAAATTGTAGTTTGCTAGTGTGACCGTGGCTTTAAATGTGTTTAAAGTCTTTTTTATTATAACTTAAATTATTGCTGATGTATAGCTATGTATAGCTTTTACGACACGGTTGGCGGTCGCGGGTTCGATCCCCGCACGGAACAAATATTTGTATGGCCTATAGATAGTTCTTCTGGGTCTGGCTGTTTGTGTATGGGAGTTTAATTCCTACTGTGGGGCAACGTAAAAAAGCTGCGATTTGTGTACATATGTAAAAATGTAACTACAACGAACTAGCATTTGCAAACAAGAAGTGTTTATCCGATTAGAGAAATAATGCCAAGAGAAGAGTCATAATCATTCTGTTAATGCAATGTTTGCTCTGGCAATGTATATGTAGCAGTCAAAACTATTAATAGATCCAAACCACTTTGACTGCTATTAGTCAATACCCTTATTAAGTTAAAATAAGTTTTTTTTTCAGAACCCCTCAATGAAAATTAGTCTTGACTAACTACTATACGAGGTTTTTAAAATGTTTAATAAAAAGATCCTAACCACTAAATAAGTTTTAAGTAAAACGTTAGTTTTTGTTAAAATAGCTTTAACCGGTCAAAAGTCGTTTTGACTGATTAACTGTTTTGACTGTGACATTTACATGATGGAAAGTTCATTTAAAACTGGCAACTTCAGATAATAATATTCAATGAAACACGACAATGACGTTGCCACTCGCGTTTTTTAAATCAAATAAAGATAAAAACTTTGTAAACATTCGATAAAGATCCTGCAGGTGGGCGACGAATAATAATAATACTCTTAAAATGTCCAGAAAAAGGTCAGATTTAAGTAAAACTTCCCGTAAAAAGGTCAAATTCCAGGTAAATTTGCAGATCACGTATCTAAAACTCAGATCTCTTCGGCGAACCCTCTAAATCTGTCTAAAAATAACTTTGTTAAAGACTGAGTTCGTCTTAAACCATCTCATTATAATCTAGAATTCATTAAAACTTAGGCGTTTCAACTTTTGTCTAAGTAACGTGTTTTAAAGTTTGAGGTTTATCTTCCCGCAAGTAATTTTGGATTTTAAGTCCTTCTTTTTCCTCATAGAAAGTAATTTAAACTATTCGATTGACAAAAAAATATTTGGGATGGAAAGCCAAAATTTAAGTTAAAAAGGTTGTAAGTAACACATTTCACACTTCTGTAAAGTTATCCTTACTAATATTATAAAAGCGAAAGTGAGGTTGTTTGTTTGTTACGTCTTCACGCCTTAATGGCTAAAAGATTTTGATGAATTTTGGAACAGAGATAGTTGGAACCCTGGAGACGGACATAGGCTATTTAAAAAAAAAGATTGAGATATGAGGGAGAAAGAGGGAAGAAAAGGGAAAACTTAGCATTGCTATTACAATAAATAAGGCGCAAGGACAAAAACTACAGTTAGCCAGTACCTGTAAATCAGGAAAGGGGAACTGTGTTACCCCGAATTTAACGCGAGTGTAGCCGTGGGCAAAAGCTAGTCTCAATTAAAGATAAGTTAATAATCAAAATTAAAATATTTTTATTTCACATAGGGCCTACATGGGCACTTATAAAACGTCGAGAAAAGATGCACCGAGTAGCCAGCATAGCAACCTTTAAAATTAATAAGTAAATAGAGACTTGATTGCTATTAATTGGTACGCAGGTACTGTTTTCGAACCGACGGATTTAGGTGTCGTAATACTTTGCTATCGATCGCAGAATGACACGATGCGTTCTCATCGCACGATGAGCTTAAAAATATATTTCTCCGGAGTCCGATTAATTTTTTTTTTTGGCCAATATTGTTTTTTGACGATTGTCCCGATACATTTTGCCTTAGAGCTCTTACACACGAGCGGCATGTTCCCAACGGCAGAGGTAACGGCAGCTGTCGACGCACGTCGGCCGCAACCGTCGACGCGTCGACGGCAGCAGTCGACCTATAGCGACACTTGCAGTTGTAGTGTGCCGCGTCCGCCGTTTTGTCAGTCGACTGCAAATAGTTCAAGAGTGAGCACGCGTCACAAATTTGTAAAATGAGTTCTACTGACGAAATTCATAATTTTGGCACTATATTTTTGGCAGTAAAGAAAAATGAAAAGTATTTGGAATTATAAAATTGAAAGATTATAGCAGTAAAACAATTAAAAACACTGCATGGATGGCGGTTTGTAAAGAAAATGTAAATGATTTTAATAATAAATCCATTTTACAACTGACTCCTATACTAAGAGAGTAGACGACGACGGTTGCCGCTGATCTTCGAAGTTGAAATGACGACGGCTGCCGTCGACACGACAACGGAAGCCGTCGACGCATTGACGGTTGCTGCCGCCGCGCGTCGACGGCTGCAGTTACCTCTGCCGTTGGGAACATGCCGCTCGTGTGTAAGAGCTCTTACGGCATGCAAAATACTCATAGTTTAAAAAAAATACATAACTTAGAGTATGTGTTTATTGCCAGCTTAATCGTCTACAATGTTTTACAAAAATATCATTAAAATTAAAGCTAAATATCATTCAAATTAAAGTAATTTGTCATATAAATTAAAATACAATATCAAACAAATTAATACAATGTCATGAAAAGAATATGAAATGATAATTGAAACTAACTTAATAAACGTGTATATAAAAAAAAAAATATAAATATTTGAGGACATTGGAAAAAAAGTTCGCAATAAATCGCGTGAGCACAGAGAGTTTCTTTGACCATTTTCATTCCTCGACGAGAAAGCATTACTCCATCGTACGATTCCAGGCAGTAAGGACGACGCCTCAATTCTGAATTTCAGAAATAAATGACAGGGATATTAATTGCAAATCTAACTTTGACACAATATTGATACAAATACTGTTCAGGAAGCTTCAAGTTAGTAAGTTTTTAAAGTGGTGTTTACATTGAGGGCTCATTCATCTATACGGCTTCAATTTAAACGAAAAAAGAGGATTTTTAGAACAGAAAATTAATATGAAATATGCTAATATAATTATAGTCTCAGTTGTTCTTTTGAATTACATAAGTCCTTACTAATATTATAAGAGCGAAAGTGAGTGTGTTTGTTTGTTACGTCTTCACGCCTAAATGGCTAAACCGATTTTGATGAATTTTGGTGCAGAGATAGTTGAGACTCTGGAGACGGACATAGGCTTTTTTTTAAAGTGGGAAAATAAGGAGAAGGAGGGATGAGAAGGGAAAGTTAGCTTTGCTATTACAATAAATAAGGCGCAGGGGCAAAGCTACAGGTAGCAGGTACCTGCAAATCTCTCAAAAAATTTAACGTGGGCGAAGCCGCGGGCAAAAGCTAGTTATTATAAAATGTGTAGGACGATTTCAAATCCGACATTTATTTTGAGAACAAATATAGTAGTCGTAAATATTGCATACTTTTCTGTTTCTTAGCACCACAATATTGTCAATGAACTACAAAAAGAACCTTTTTGTAAACTCAGGGGTTAACCTGGCAAAAGCGGTCATATATACTTATGTATGACCACTTGAAGTACATAACTTCATGGTGGCGCTGCTTGTCAAGAAAAATTGAAGCGATACGTCAAACTTAGTACATTTGTTTTAGTTCTATGTTTTCCCGCCAGCACAAATAGGTCGGTTGAAGTGTGCTAAGTTAATTCTACCTATCTATTAGGCAGAATGTTTAAGTGCAATTCTGTATACTCTGTGGCAATCATTAGTTTGTTTTCGACAGACCAGGATTAATGTTTGACGTCGCGAATCCATTAGCAAATTAAGATTTTATTCGTCCCACGACCTTATTTACATAATTACCTAAGTTTTTTAAGCAAATATCTAGGGTATTTTAGTAGGATGACAAACAACTATCCGATTTGTTTTATTTTCTTGTTAAGAGGACATTAGCGTTATCATTGTCACTTTATTTTTTATTTATTAAGGGGAAGTTTTGTTTTTCCGCTGATACGAAAACAACTAATCTACATTTTATGGAAAACATGTTTCCAGTTCGGTATGTTTCGAATATCTTTACACATTGGTACAGAAACAACCAAAGTAATATTTTTGTTGCTCTTATTATTTAATTTTGCTTTTAATCTACTTTTTACTTTTATGCAGTACTAGCTGGCACCCGCGTGATGATCAAGAGAAAAAAGTATTTTATGTGTTATTCTGGACTATAATCTACCTCTGTGCCAAATTTCATGGAGAGCCGCTTAGCTGTTTTGACGTGAAAGAGCAACAAACATCCATACAACCATCCTCACAAATATTCGCATTTATTAGTAGGATTTTAATATTAGTAGGATTTATTCATGTACATTATTGCATCCATGATTAATGCCCCATGATTAATAAAATTACGGATAGTTGTATTTTGACATAAGTTCTATGAGACTTATGTCAAAATACAACTATCCGTAAGCAAAACGAGTCGTTTTTGTTTATTGGAACGGGGCATAAGTCGACAGTTAACAAGCTTCGTTTAGCTCGTCCCATCGGCGATCATCTCTGTTCTAAGACAAGATTAAGGTCAAGTATGAGCCCATCGCAATAACAATAAAAAAAAACCCGGTCAAGGGCCACAATACGACAGACTTAGAGGGTTGATTTTTTCACAGCTCTAAGGGACGACAGACTTGAGTAAATGATTTTAATTTCAATTCGATACCTTCACGCGTGCCCGAGATAAGTAGGCAGACAGACGGACCACAAAATGATCCTATAAGGGTTTCCTTATTTCCTTTTAAGGTACGGAACCCTCAAAAATATGTATACCATCACGTACGTCAAAAACCAGTGATAGCTTGAGGTTTAAGTCTCAAGTTCAAACCTAAGACACGTATCTCTGATTTTTCGGATTCATGAAGAAACCAGAATGCCTGAGAAATATTTCTCGACGACAAGTCTCGTTAAGCAAAGTCAGAGGCCAAAGGGGTTAAAAACTCTCACATTAGGTAAAGGATTACTTGAAGTTCAGGTTAAATTATGAAAAGATTCCTTTTATTGATTTTATTCATAGCCTTACAATTCTGAATTGGGTCTCTGTTGAACTTTAGTTTGTTATAAAATTAATTAATTCAGCGTGCATCTTGGCAAAGGCCTCTTCTAGCTGCTTCCACTGTACTCTATCGCGAGCCACTCTTCTCCAGTTGGGGCCTGCCGTCAGTTTTAGCTCGTCCTCCCATCTCATTGTTTGTTTTCCTCTACTCCCCTTTTCCTGTTATAGATACATAGTTTATTGTTAATATATGAGATGCTTTGTAATTTTTGTCTTTTAATTTTCTCTAAAAGACCAATAAAAGAGTTTTATTATCTGTGCTTCCACAGATAATATAGAGCTGTATTCGGAGCAAAATTTGCAAATGTCTGCAGTATCCCGGTTAGTTACTCCCAAGGTACTTTATGAGGGCAAATAAACAACAACTGTATTTTCTCATTAGTTACCGTATTTTACGTTTAATTTTATTTGTTGAATTATGTACATTTGTTTGGAATGTATAATTTGATACCTTTGTATTTAGTATGTATGTCGTGGTTATTTAATTGTTTATGGCTTGCATTAAATCAAAATTTTACCTCGTTTTTACATCAGTACTTATGAAAAAGTTTTGTTAATTATTTCTAAGAAACATGTGCAACAAAACATGTGGTACTCAATGTATTGACGTTGAGTCAGTTTGTTAAAAACAAAAAAGTTTTTTTTCACAAGTAATACGACAAGTTTTTATAACTCCTGTTATGGGTAAAACATATACGAAGACCGTTGTACATTATCTGGAGTAATAGGTTTAAACACAGTGTAAGCTCGGAGTAAGACCTGCCGGGGTTGCGGGTTGTTCCAAAGAGATACCGTAGCCCCGGAACATAAAGGGCAATAGAAGGAACACGGGTGGGTTTTAGTCTGTACAAGTCTGACTCCCCCCCGCCCCGCCCAAAGCAGGGGAAGTTATTTGATGATTTCCCATCCGCAAAAAAGCGCGGGGTAAGAGTAAAGTTAAATCACAAACTAAAAGAATATCGTACATTGTTGTATAACTAATATAATTATTTATAATTTAAGTATTTCTAAGTTAATTTTGTTTTTGACGTTTAATATCCGGCTTTCATCAGGTCGAGTGTTTTTTTTTTTTTTTTTATGAATGGCATCTCGCAGTTCAACCAAGGAGGTTGTCGTCTGCTTAACCGGGCGAGTCCTGTGGATGCCTTAAAAATTAAGACCTCCAGCCAGGGTAAAAACTTACAAACTAAGCGACTACACGCTAAGGGCACCCCCTGAGGGGTACGAGCCTCGGCTTAGGGCGTCGCTGAGGGACAGCAAGGGACAAGCTGGATCTGAGTGATATTATTTAAGGGCTGATTTGGACTTACTGGCTCAGCAGCGCGGGCTGGCTCTTGCAAGGGACGGGTGGGGTCAGGTCGAGTGTAGTGGTAGAGAAGATTTACAGGAGAGACGAGAGACGGCAAATGGATTTCAAGCAATGTGATTGGTCGATTCTCGCTCGTTTTCTCTCCGCTTCGCTCGACTCCGCTCCACTATGCTCGTGTCCATACCATTAATGGGTCGAAATACGCCCGTTTTTTCACCGCTTCGCTTGACTCAGCTCCACCCGATTCCATTCCGTTCCGCTCACTCGTCTCCGAGTCGTTCGTCTCTATTTTGGTGGAATTCACGCCTAATACGAGTTTTACTAACAAAAGAACTTTTGCAGAAATACCTCAGTTTTATTTTGTAATACGTCTAGCTAGGTTAGTTGACATCCCAAGAGGTGTATAAGTAAATACAATTTCTCTTTGTTATTATTCAGCTGGAAATTAAATACAAGGACGAAGGTACTGGATATATTTTATTCTCTAGAGTGAAGATATAATGTTTTTAATTTATAAATTGTTTAAAAATTTCAGAATTGTGTTGTTAACCCTTCCCGGTGTAACTACATTCACAATTGTATTGATGTAAGTTTTTGTTTCAGGAACACCGAATAGGTATTTTAAGGTACGAAATCGAGAGAAGCCAGCCGGGGCCACCGCCTGTCGGGTTGCGGGTTGTTCGAAAGAGATACCGCGGCCCCGGAACGTAGAGGGCAAAAAAAGGCACATGGGTGGGTTTTAGTTAGTAAAAGTATGACACTCTCCCCCGCTCCACAAAGAGGGGGAAAATTTATTTGATGATTTCCCATCCGCAAAATAAAACCGTGCGAAATTACATACAGGGTGTAACTTAATAAACACAAGAGTTCATGAAACTGAACAACTGTTTTGGTTTTATGACTTCTGGAAATTTATACTTCTTTATTTTGTTTTACCCTTCACGAACCCGTCAACCATGCATTTTTCACATCAAACTAAGTAATTCTAAGCAAAAAAATTGCTGGAACAGACCATTTTTGGGGTGAAAACATTGTTCAGGTAACTTTGTGCAAGTATTACATGCAGTGTTATAGTATTACAGACTTGGACTAAAACATGTAAAAATAGTGGAACTTTGACCCCCAATATCTCCGCGGTATCTCTTTCGAACAACCCGCAACCCCGGAAGGCGGTGGCCCTGGCACGCCCCCTGCTTTACCGATATCTCTTTGAGGCGTGCGTGTAACGCTGACACGGCTGTCATCACTTGACGGACGGAAGGTGAGAAACGGGTAGCTCACCGTCCACAGACCAGCATCTACGGTGTCCGGGAGTCGTCTCGCGCCGCCCGAAGCACAATGCTAGTCTATTTTGAGATCTCCGTTTTCGTTTGTAGCATCCTTATCCTTACTAATATTATAAAAGCGAAAGAGAGTTTGTTTGTTTGTTTGTTACCTCTTCACGCTTTAATGGATAAACCGATTTTGATGAATTTTGGTACAGAGATAGTTGGGAACCAGGAGACGGACATAGGCAATTTTTTTTAAAAAAAAGTGAGGGAGAAATAGGGGAGGAAAGGGAAATCTTAGCGTTGCTATTACAAATCAATAAGGCGCAAGGGGAACTGTGTTACCCCGAATTTAACGCGAGCGAAGCCGCGGGCAAAAGCTAGTAAATTATAAATAGATAACTTCTGCATTGTTATTTCCTCCAGGAATTCCATTTCGGCTAACTTTAGAACCTAGCTCGTTGAAAACACCATCGGGTAATAAACACTTCCAACGATACAAGTTAGTTCACTCGCCCGCCGCTGTATATTTATAGAGGGCGCTAGGGACGGCGGAGGTGAAATATCGCAGTTTCCTTCATTACGTTGAAAACTGCAACGGAATATGAAAATATATTCTGTGAGTTTAGATTTTCATGAGTAAATATTTTATTTTAATAGCTTTTAGGTGTATTAGATAGGTGAGGGAAACTGGTATGTATATAGTTTTACTAGCTGTGCCCAGCGGTTTCACCCACCGCTCAGTTCCTTATTTTCGTAGCGTGATGTTATATAGTCTACTAGCTTTTGCCCTCGGCTTCGCTCGCATTAAATTCGTGGTAACACAGTTCTCCTTTCCTGATTTGCAGGTACCTGCTAGTAGTACTTGAGTAGTGTTTGACCTTGCGCCTTATTTATTGTAATAGCAAAGCTAAGTTTTTCCTTTTCTTCCCCATGTCTCCCTCATTTCCCACTTTAAAAAAATAGCATATATCCGTCTCCAGTGTCCCAACTATTTCTGTACCAACATTCATCAAAATCGGTTAAGCCATTAAGGCGTGAAGACGTAACAAACAAACTCACTTTCGCTTTTATAATATTATAGTAAGACTTTATTTCGTAAAAGAATGCCCATGCAAAATTTCAAGTCAATCCGGCCAAGGAATCGCGTTCTCCCATACAAACAGTATGGATCGCAAGTCTGGAACCCGAACTATAATATATATATATTGATCGCTTGGAGAGCATTCAAAGGAAGTTTTTAAGGTACATTCAATTCCGCTCAAGTACATATCTGCCAAATTATCTCACACGCTGTAAAAAATTTCATATGCTTCCTCTTTACGAACGAAGAAGAATTGCAGATTTGGCATTCTTATTCAAAATCATGAACGGATCGGTCGACATTCCTGAGCTGTTAAGCAAAATAGGACTACGCGTACCGTGCACATTTCTGCGCCGATTTCATCTACTTCATACACCAGCGGCAAGAACCTCGTATAGAGGGAACTCATTTCTTTTAAGAGCCTGTCGAGTTTGTAACGAAACCTGCCAGGAAGTCGACATTGACCCCTTCATTTACAGCATCCGTAAACTGAAAAAAACTTTGTGCAACCACTTTTTTTTCCTAACATAAGTACATATTTTTATTTTGTAAAAATCTATATTTATAAGGAAAATGAAGAAGTAAAGTATTGCCTGTTTTGGAAGTTCAATTGTGACCCTACTATTGTTTAAACCATCGTTATATAATTATTATTGCATGCTAAATTGAGTAGTTATGGGCAGGCGGATAATATTAATTGCAATGCTTGAAAAAGGCCACTGAGTCATAAGCACTTACCTAATATAATGCCAACTTTGTACACTTGGTTTGCAATAAAGATTTTGACTTTGACTTTGACTTATATATATATTATTAACTATAAGTGGAAATTTGTAATTGGCCTTCAGCTACATAAAACTGTAATTAATTATTCAATAATAATAGCTGTAAGTTTCCCAAACATAATAAAATAAAATAAAATAAATAAATAAACTTTGCCACCCTGTTTCACCCCATTTTTATCCGATGGGAAATCATCAAATAACTTTTCCTGCTCTGGGTGGAGTGAAAGGGAGTACCAGACTGTACTGACTAAAACCCATTCATGTTGCTTCTTTTGAACTTTGTGTACCGAGGCCACGGTATCTCTTTCGAACCAACCCGCACAGTGGCCTTTCCCCCACCCGTCCCTTGCTAGAGCCAGCCCGCGCTGCTGAGCCAGTAAGTTCAAATCAGTCCCCAATTAATATCACTCAGATCAAGGCTGTCCCTTTACTGTCCTCTCTCAGCGACGCCCTAAGCCGAGGCTCGTACCCCACAGGGGGAGCCCTTAGCGTGTAGTCGCTTAGTTTGTAAGTTTTCACCCTGGCATCCACAGGAATTGCCCGGTTAAGCAGAAGACAACCTCCTAGGTTGAACTGCGAGATGCCATTCAGAAAAAAAACTACACGGTCTGTCGTCACGAGACAGACGGACGGTAAGCTACCCATTTCTCACTGTCCACAGACCCGCGCTAACGGCTCCCGGGAGTCGTCGTGTGGCTCCCGACGCTCGTGGCATCTCCCGGGGCGAACTTAATAAACATATTCCGACATTTCCTGTATCGGCTGACGTTTATCAGCTGCCGAGAATCTCGAAGAAGATTTCGTTTCGTCTGATGTATTCTTGTATTTCCAGCAAAGGAAATCAAAGCTTGAAGTCTGCACTTCAAGCTTTAATTTCCTTTGCTATCAATACCTGTGTATTTGAGCGATAGTGCTCCGTGTTTAATACTGTTCGTAAAAATATTTCATGAAAACGGAAATGGTTTCTATAATTGGTGATGCTATGGGATGGATTCTTGTTTTTTTTTTTATTAAATTAGTTCAAATCACTTTTATTTGACGACACGGTTGGCGTAGTGGCTGAGCGATCGCTGTGATGCGTGTCGTGGGTTCGATCCCCGCATGGAGCAAATATTTTTATGGCATACAGATAGTCGCTTCGGTACGGCTGTTTGTGTATGTGAGTTTAAATTTAAATGTTTGTAAACGCACCCGCGATACAGGAGAAATTCCTAGTGTGGGGTAACGTTTTTTAAAAAACAAAAATAATATCGGAACAACTATCTATAGGTCCATACAATTCCGTGCGAGGATTGAACCCGCGACACACAGCGCAGCAGTTGATCGCTCAAACATCGCGTAGACCATGCCGTCAAATTTGAAATGAATATATCCGTATTAAATTACATTAATTAATTTTATAACGGTGTTTAACACGAATGCAAACTTTGGTAAATACAACCTCTAAAAGAGTTAAAAACGGGACGAAAATTTGTATAAAAGTTCGTTAACACAATTTTTTTGGTATAATTCTAGAAATAAGACAAAGTCATATCAGATAATCTTCAAAAATAACATCTCACGAAGCGTGCAAAAGCCGTCTTTTAGTTCAAAGTAAATAAGGCTTTATTTTAGAGCAAATACCGTGTAGACTCGTAAAAGACGTACCAAATTATCTTGGAGACACAATGTCAGGCAGCCACAGATTTTGTAGAAATCCCTGTTACGTGTCTTTTACATTATACAGCGACAAAGGTCGTAATACAAGGATTTACGTAAATATCACCGAAGGTATAGTCAGTAAAGGAAGTAAGTTACCAGTCTCATCAGACACAGTTGAAATTTTCTTAAATAACCATTAATGTTTTCGAATAAATTTTAATGTATTTGATAAAAAGCAAACAGTTCAATAATTAAATTAACCTCTAGAGCCCCAGCGGCACAAAACGTGCCAGTAAACAAGTATTACCGTTGAGCCCCGCTGGCACAAATTTTATGCATCAAACCCCGACCGATTTAAAACTGTATTTGTAGTAAAGATAAACTCAAACTCAAAGCATTTATTTCAATTAGACCATTACAGGCACTTTTGAATGTCAAAAAAAACAAGAACAAAAAAATGATGCTGCTACAATCCCGGTCACAAGGCATAATAACTTGTGAAAGTACTGTAGTTGCCCATTCCAAAGCGTTGATCTCTATGGAGAAGAATGGGCAAGAAACTCCATGGACACTCTTTTAAATTATAATATTTTTACAAAATCGTATTTACACCATTCGTGTTGAGATTATACAAATATGTGAGAACGATGTAGAAAGACGTGCACAGTAAGAGCGTCCAGAGTAAATAAAAAGCAAAATTCAATTTAAAATCTAAATAAGTTAAAAAAAATGACCGTGGTAGTTAAAAAATGACCAGTCCCAACTGACAGCGCCCGTTCACGAACATGACGTATGGATCAGCCCCATTCAGCTCGACCATTTTGAAGGGAGCTAAATGACCCGACACACCCGCCACTATCAGCGAGACATTTAAGTGAGCATGACACTATTAACCACCAGGGCTTCGTCAAGTCAATGATAATACATAGCACTCACATATGGGCTTAATAATTATACAATACTAGAGAATTGATTCTATACATTGCAAAGATAGTCTTACAATCTTCTGCAGCTTCCACTATAGCTTCGGATACTTATCAATGAGTTTACCCCTAAGCTTGAGGAGCAGGACCAGCATTGAGCCAAGCATTTTTATCATCAATATAATCCCCCAACTTATAATATGCTTGCCTACATAGTGTGCGTTTAATACAAGATTTAAATTTCGTTTCATTCAGTTGAAGAATGTGGGGAGGTATTTTATTGTAGCATTTCAAACAGTACCCCATGAAAGATGAGTCTACTTTAGCTAACCTGAAACCCGGCTGAACCAATTGGTCCCTATTTCTAGTATTATACTTGTGTCTATCACCTCGTTTACCAAATAGATGCAAATTTTTTCTGACGTACATGATGTTTTCATAGATATATTGACAAGGTACTGTCATGGTGTTAATTTCCTTAAACTGTTCTCTTAGAGAATCTCGCCTACGTAGATTATAAATGGCTCTAATGGCTCTTTTCTGCAGAATAAATACAGACTCGATGTCTGCAGCCCGTCCCCAAAGTAAAATACCGTATGACATTATACTATGAAAATAACTAAAATAGACTAGCCTCGCGGTATCTACATCAGTAAACTGACGGATTTTTCTGACAGCATATGCTGCTGAACTAAGCCGTCCTGCAAGAGATGTTATATGCGGACCCCATTGTAGCCTTGAATCGAGCGTTATCCCCAGGAAAACAGTTTTATTGACGAATTCTAGTTTCTCTTGATTCAATACTATGTCACAATCACTACTTTTGACGTTTGGCAGAGCAAATCTTATGCACTTCGTTTTTTTCCCATTTAATACCAAATTATTGGCGGTGAACCAATCATTTACCTGTAATAGGGCGTTATTTAAGTCGTCTAGATTTGTGGCACGTCTATTTATCTTAAATATTAAAGAAGTATCGTCAGCAAACAACACCATTTGTGGTTGGTTTTTAAATAAATGGGGTAGATCATTAATATATACTAAAAAGAGGAAGGGACCTAATATCGATCCTTGTGGTACACCCATCTTTACATTTAAACCCATTGAATTGACACCATTTATTTGCACTTGCTGCTGTCTATCATTTAAATATGATTTTACTAAACTAAGCGCAAGTTTTCCTAGGCCGTAATGTTCAAGTTTCAAGAGTAGGGTTTCGTGGCTAACACAATCAAACGCTTTTGAAAGGTCACAAAAAATTCCTATGGCATCCTGTGCCTCTTCCCACGCAGTAAATATGTGTTTTAACAAGGTAACACCAGCGTCAGTCGTACAACGTCCTTTGGTGAAACCATACTGTTTTTCATGTAAGATCTTATTGGTGTTAAAGTGGTTGAGCATTTGATTAAGCATTCCCTTTTCAAACACCTTGCTGAAAACCGGCAAAACGGATACGGGTCTATAGTTATTGGTGTCTTTACTATCCCCAGATTTGAAAAGGGGTATAACTTTACTGTATTTCATAAGGTCCGGAAAAACTCCTTGGTCCACACACAAATTGAATATTATGGCTAAGTACGGTGCTATTGTCTCAATAAGTCTTAAAATCAGAATACGCTTACGATAAGAGCCCGCCCGGCGCTGCTTGACGGATAGTTGACGTAAATAATGGCAGTCCTTGAGATTTGAATTTGTTTAATGAAGTGCTTTTCGGCTTATTTAAAGGTACTTTAAATCCTGAACCTGTTAATGGTTTTGCGACAAGATTCACATAATATATGTTAACACTCATTCTATGAATGTTTCCCCTTATATATTACAACTAAGTGTAGCAGAGCACACAATAAGCAGCCTTCCCAAATGTCACTAATACCCTTTTTTTGTTGGGGTGGGAAATCATCAAATAACTTCCCCCGCTCTGGGTGGAGCGGGGGGGAGTATCAGACTTGTACTGACTAAAACCGACACATGTTCCTTCTAATGCCCTTTACGTTCCAGGGCCATGGTATCTCTTTCGAACAACCCGCAACCCCGGCAGGGTCACTGATACCCTGCCTTGTCGAATGAGGCGTTTTTTTTGTCGGGTGGGAAATTATCAAATACTTTCTCTCGCTCTCGGTGGAGCGAAAGGGTGTGTCAGACTTTTACTGACTAAAACCCATTCATGTTCCTTCCTTTGCCATTTGTGTTTCAGGAGCGGTATCTCTTTTGAACAACCCGCAACTCCGGCAGGAAGTGGCCGTGGCAGGCCCCTCGGCTTTGCTGACATCTCTTTGAGGCGCGCGTGGAAAACGAACGCGCTGTCGCAGCCTGTCGTTACTAGACGTACGAACTACCATGAACTACCCATTTTTTTTTTTTTTTTTTTTTTTGGGTGGGAAATCATCCAATGACTTCCCCCGCTCTGGGTGGAGCGGGGGGGCATGTCAGACTTGTACTGACTAAAACCCACCCATGTTCCTTCTATTGCCCTTTACGTTCCGGGGCCGCGGTATCTCTTTCGAACAACCCGCAACCCCGGCAGGCGGAGGCTCTGGCAAGCCCCTCTGCTTTGCTGACTCTCTTTGAGGCGCGCGTGAAACACGAACGCGCCGTCGACACGGCCTATCGTCAATAGACGGACGGACGGTGAGCTACCCATTGCTCACCATCCACAGGCCCGCATCTACGGTGGCCGGAAGTCGTCTCGCGGCGCCCGGCGCCCTGGGCGTCTGCCGCGGCGGCTGGGTTGGGCAGATGTTCTCTCCCTCAAACGCCCGGCCACCTCCTTCGCTAGCATTACTGCTTCGCAGAAGGTGGTGACCGCTTCCCATTCCCTCTCGCTCCGGACCATGGCCTGAACCAGGGCCGGACGCGAGAGATCGCCGCCGCCGATCGCCTCCACGATGAACTACCCATTGCTCAACGTCCACAGATCCGCGTCGACGGTGGCCGGGAGTCATCTACTGAGCAGTGCTACGCTTGTTGTCATTGGTAGGAGTACGGCGTGACTTCTTGAAACAGAATAGAATATTCTTTATTAAGTACACCATAAAAATAACAAAACAAAGCATAAATAAATTTGTTGATTTTGGAAATATCATAATTATAGTCGTATGGTTTCAAAATATAGAGCCGCAGCTGCTGAAATATAGAGCTGTGCCAGCGGTTTTACTAGCTGCTCAGCTTAAAAAAACATAGATTACAACCAATTCTCAAATGTACCGTATATGTTTACAAAATTTCATAAAAATGGTCAAGCCGTTTCAGAGGAATATGGAAAATAAAACTGCGAGACGAAAATTTTCGATAAGTCTAGCTATCTTGCGCCGTTTCACCCGCGTCTTTAGTTGCTGCCCCACTCTCGTGAGTGATGTTTAGCCTATGTTTCTTCCTGATAACGCAGCTTCCTATTAGTCAAAAAATGGTTAAAATCAGTCCAGTAGTTTTGGAGCCCATTCGATACAAACAAACGAATCTTTCCTCTATATAATACTAGCTTTTGCCCGCAGTTTCGCTCGCGTTAAATTCGGGGTAACACAGTTCCTCTTTCCTAATTTACAGATACCTGATACCTGTAGCTTTTGGTCTAGCACCTTATTTATTGTAATAGCAATGCTAAGTTTTCCCTTTTCTTCCCTCTTTCTCCCTCATATCTCAATCTTTAAAAAAAAATAGCCTATGTCCGTCTCCACGGCCCATACTATCTCCATACCAAAATTCATAAATTCATCAAAATCGGTTTAGCCATTAAGGCGTGAAGACGTAACAAACAAACAAACTTACTTTTGCTTTTATAATATTAGTAAGGATTAGTATGTGCACCATGCAAATTACTGGAATATAATATTTTCTTTAAGCCTTGATTTTCTTGTTAGTTACGCCATCTATATATCTATATACTTATAATAAATCTGTAGAGAGGTCAATTCTGTACATGAAATATATTTCCAAAATAACTATCAGGGGGTGATTAGTGATCGATACTGATGCCAAAAATGCAATCAGTAAAATTTTTGTCTGTCTGTCTGTCTGTCTGTCTGTCTGTCTGTCTGGATGTCTGTATGTTCGTTATAGAAACAAAAACTACTCGACGGATTTTAACGAAACTTGGCACAATTATTCTTCATACTCCTGGGCAGGTTATAGTATACTTTTCATCACGCTACGATCAATAGGAGCAGAGCAGTGAAGGAAAATGTTGGGTAATCTGGAGAAGTTGGTTAAAGCTACACAGAAATCATGTATGACGGAAATGTTCTCCTTAAAATTACATAAAAAATATCCTACGACAGCATAGGTCTATCTTTTATGGTTGACTCACAATAACACGTGTGAAGAACTCCCGATAGCTTAGCAGTTCGGAGCTTTCTGATTATAGGTATTTGTCTACTCTTACGTTTATAACACTCCCACTCATCTCTAATTAAAAACAGTTAACATTATTACGTATTTAATAAAAAAAGAATCATATAAATCGGTATACAAACACCAAAGTTATGCATGAAATACGCTAATGAGCCATCGCGCGTGAATACTGAATCGTGCTATAAGGATTATTTTTGTGTAATATTTGGCTGTTGATGCGAATAGACGTTCAGAGTGTTCGACCTTATTGACAGACAATGCTTTCAGCCCGACTTTTAGTCTTTAAATAATTTCTTTTTAGATTTCTTTTATTGTTATTTTATAAAATGGGTTCCCTCTATCTGGCAGAATCTCGATGCTCCGGAATTTATTTGGCATAACACACTTGGCATAATTTTCTTTAAACGAACATTTTAAAGGCATAAAAATTATTTGATGTATTTATCGTTTGGCATAATGTTTAAAACTTCGAATTAACCATGGCATACTTATAAGATGGCAGAATTACATTTAGTATAATTACGATTGGCAGAGTTCAAATTTCGCATAATATCGTTTAGCATAATGTTCATTTAGAGCGATGATTATTTGGTATAATTTCACTTGGCATACTATGTAGATGGTTGAAATGGCTCTAGGTTAGTTTGGTTAGGTTTGGTTAAAACTGTGACCACCTACGCACAAACCGAGCGAGCGAAGCGAGCGGTTCCGCGGCAGCGGCCGGCGAGTGCCAGAAAAGACTTGCATTAATAGAAAAAACAGATTGTTTTTAGTAGGTTACCCGGAACTGAACTATTTAGATTAGGATAATTACTTATTGAATTCAATGACATTATTTCAAATTCAATTAAACAATAACTAAAACAAATGACATAATTTTAAAGAAATAAATAATTAAAATAAATGACAATTTATAATGACAAAGATGATTCTAACTATACACTTTCTGCGATATGACAATTCTGCCGTTTAATGATTATCGATATAAAATATATATTATGCTTAAAGACGATTCTGACTGTGAACTTTCTGCGATATGATGTTTCTACTTTTTAAATATTATGGATATGAAGTTTATGCCTAGAGATGATTCTGACTTACAAAATTATGAGTTTTGAATGTATGACAAATGAGTGTCTGCTAAACAATTTTCTGCGAAGTGAAGTTTATGCTATCCGTTGTTATGCAATATAAAATTATGACATAAAAAGTTCTGCTATAAAGGGTGGACCCTTATTAATAGGCATTAGTTATTTTGGTAGTGTTTAAATATTCGTTCAAATTACAAATTATTCATAGTTTACATTTTATTTCTTTTTAGGTGAAGTAGTAGTAGGTACGCATAGATTTTTAGAAACCGAGTTTCGGCTAATTTATGTTCAGTTTTTTTTTATACTATATTGGTAAAAGCGTAGTTAATTATATTAATTATAGTTATAGGTATTATTAATTAAAGTATTTATAGGTTTTTATTTTTAAGTGAAGTAGGTATACATAGGTAGATAGTATTGGACGGGTTCCCTCTATCTGGCAGAATCTTGATGCTCCGAAATTTATTTGGCATAACAACCATATTTTTCTTTAAACGAACATTTTAAAGGCATAAAAATTATTTGATATAATTATTTGATATCGTTTGGCATAATGTTTAAAACTCCGAATTTACAATTGCATAGTTTTAAGATGTCAGAATTACATTTAGTATAATTACGATTGGCAGAGTTCAAATTTCGCATAATATCGTTTAGCATAATGTTCATTTAGAGCGACGAGTATTTGGTATAATTTCACTTTTCATACTATGCTGATGGCAGAATTTAATTAAGAATAACTTTAAGTTTAAAGACTTATATGCCTAATAAGTCTTTAAACTGACATGGTCACTAACATTATTATTAACGGTTAAAACGGGATATTTACCATGTTTGTTATTTATTTTGAGTTTCCAATATTTTGGTGTGAACCGATACAGTGAGTTACAATTGTATACAAAAACATATTAAGGCAAAAAAAAGATATTTTTGGAATTATATAGAAAAAAAAGACATTGTTTTTAGTAGGTTACCCGAGACTCAACTATTAAGATTAGGTTAATTTGTTCAAAAAAATGCGTAGGTTAGGTTAGGTTAAAACTGTGACCCCCTACGCACGAGCCGAGCGAGCGGAGCGAGCGGTGCCGCGGCAGCGGCCGGCGAGTGCCAGTAACGACTTGCATTAATAGAAAATGAGATTGTTTTTAGTAGTTTACCCGGAACTGAGCTATTTACATTAGGATAATAATTACTTATGGAATTAAATGACATTATTACAAATTCAATTAAATAATAGTTAAAATAAATGATATTATTTTTTATTCATCAGCAGTCAATCGCTCAGCCACTGCGCCAACCGTGTCGTGTTTGTTACGGCTTCACGCCTAAATGACCGAACCGATTTTGATGCATTTTGGTACAGAGATAGTTGGGGCCCTGGTGACGGAACTAGGCAAGATTTTTTAAAGTGAGGGAAGGGGGAGAATGAGGGAAGAAAAGGGGAGAGAAAGATACATTTTTTCGGGTCATCACGCGGGTTAAAGTTAGCGTTAGCCCAAAGTAACTATGCCACGCGGACGAAGTCGCGGGCGGAAGCTAGTTCAACATAAAATTTCACAAAAAAACAACCATTTAGATATAATGAAAATTGAAAATAGAAAGAAACCTCTTTCCAAATGACAGCAATAAATATTAGCAAAACAAATAGTTGAAAGGCGAGCAAAAAGTGAGGTGGCGAGTTGCAAGCTTTCTAACTAATAGGGCAATGCCTGCGAGTTATTAGCGGGTACTTAGGTTTGTGCAAGCTATTTTATTTGCCGTCAAACTAATCTCAAAGCGCTTTTAATTAATGAAGCTTGTTTGTGTTGTATTTATAACGCTTTGCATTCACAGCTGTTTTCACTTGGAAAGAAGATCTAATTAAATAAATTAATCATAGATACGTACCGTATGTGATAATAATGATCATCTTTCATTTTATTGGTAAAACAAATGTATGTGAAAACAAGTACCGTAATGCGGGTCTCTGGACGATGAGCAAGGGGTAGCTCAACGTCCGTCCGTCTAGTGGCAACAGGCCGTGTCGACGCGGCGACAGCATGATCGTGTTCCACGCGCGCCTCCAAGAGATGTCTGCAAAGCAGAGGGGCCTACAAAGTTCACCCTCTGCCGGGGTTGCGGGTTGTTCGAAAGAGATACCGCGGCCCTTGAAAAAAGGGGGTTTTACTAGTAAAAATTACACACTCCCCTCGCTCCGCCTAGATCGGGGGAAGTTATCTGATGATTTCCTAACCGCAAATAAAAAAAACGGCTACCTAAATCATTCCTCGATTTGCCGTCCTTTCACAGGTATTAATATTCCCTGGGACTGCAATCCAGAATTACAAGAAAATATATTCTATTTTCTTGTAACACGTTCAGTATAACACGTATTGTCATCATCTGCCTAGCCCTTTACCCACTATGTTAGGGTTGGCTTCCAGTCTTACCAGATGCAGCTGACTACCAGTATTTTACATGGAACGACTGCTTATTTGACCACCACAATCCAGTTAGTACTGGGTAATACGATATCCTTTGATATGACTGGTTGTCACTGTAGTGTATCTATTTAATAGATATGCAAACACTGTCTCACGACCACAAGTCCGGGAGCTGTCACTAATGTCAACTGTCATTCAGCATGATGGCGGGAAGTTGGAAGGTAGAAGCGTGCGCTGTACTTAGGCTTGGTGGTATGGTGAACCTGCGATGTCTTTATCCCTGTGATCTCTGCTACAAGTGGATACCTACTACAGTCAGACTGTTGTTACACTGACTATCTATAACGACTGTCAAAGATCTTAAATTGGCACACGAGGCGGGTCAAACGATTTAATATAGTAAACAGTTAGTTGTTAATCAATTTGGGGACTAATTGAGATAATAAAACAAAGCATCAATATTTAGACCTGAAAAATAAAAACATACAACCTTATCCTTATTCTAACATCCAAATTCTAAATTCAAATCCATTATCCTCGAGTTAAAACAAATAGTGATGTTCACGTTCTCTCAGATCGCATTACAGTAAGCATCGAGTTGTAAGTTGCATGAGCTCGCGTAGCCGTCAAAGTTTATTACTGAAGTATGTATGAAATAGAGATGCGTTGTATGTGAGCTCGTATATACGAGCTAGGATTGAGATGGCAATTTTGATTGCTTTTCTAAGTTAGTTGGTTTTTCTTTCTGGTTGTGCCTAGATATTGGTTAAGTATTGTTAAGTTATGTATAACTAGCTTTTATCCGCGGCACCGCTCGCGTTATTTTCGGGGTAACACAGTTCCCCTTTCCTGATTTGCAGGTACCGGCTACCTGTAGTTTTTGCCCTTGCGCCTTATTTATTATAATAGCAAAGCTAAGTTTTCCCTTTTCTTCCCTCTTTCTCCCTCATTTCTTACTTTATAATAACAAAAATTAGCCTATATCCAACTATCTCTGTACCAAAATCGTCAAAATCGGTTTAACCATTTAGGCGTGAAGACGTTACAAACAAACAAACAAATTCACTTTCGCTTTTATAATATTAGTAAGGAAGTAAGGATTAGACGCGGGTCTGTGGACGGTGAACGCCGTTCGTCTGTCTATTGACGACAGGCCGTGTCGACAGCGCTTTCATGTTCCATGCGTGACTCAAAGAGATGCTAAGCAGAGGGACCTGCCACAGTCACTGCCTGTTGGGGTTGCGGGTTGTTCGAAAGAGATACCGTAGTCCTGAAACACAACTGGGTTTAGTCGGTTAACTTCTGACACTTTCCCCCGCTCCGTCCAGAGCAGGGATGATATCCGAAGCGAAAAATAAAAATGTATAAATTTATCAAAGAATGTTGATTTATGTTGTAGGTTATATTAGTCTAGTAATTGGTAGTTAATCATAACATTGCGTTTGTGAGGATGGATGTATGGATGTTTGTTACTCTTTCACGTCAAAACAGCTGAATGAATCTTGATGAAATTTGGCACAGAGGTAGATTATAGACTGGAATAAAACCTAGAATGCTATTAAATAAAAAAAAAAAAACGATAATCACGCGGGCGAAAGCGTTGGCGTCAGCTAGTTTAAAGAATTTAAAGAATACTACCAAAAATGATTGTTGAATACCTCTTAACATATTTGCTAGCTTGAAAATAAACCTCCCAAAAAAAAAGTTGCTGCATTAAATTGTTTTAGCCTGAAAGCAGATACCCAATTGTTTTATAATATAACTGCATCCTTCTTTGATGGATTCTCTTCAAGACCTGCAATAGTTTCCTACCAGCATCCTGTTTTCAATTTAGGAGCTCCACTAGCGTGTACTGTGTACCGACGCGTCTGTCCCTACCGCAATTCAATTTAGAAGGGATTTGTCTATGAAACTCATGTAACGTAAAATCTTTAACGTAAAAATCTAACAATATTTGTTTAGGCTAGATTGTTTATGTAGCTCTAGCTTTATTTTGGCTTGAAATATAATTAATGTATCCCTTCTTAGTTCTATTAATAAAATGTTAGGAATTTACCTGAAGGTAAACGTGAGTCCCGACAAAGCATTATTTTGTGTATAGGCACAAGTTAAAGTATTTAATATAGAACTAATGTTAATGTACATTTGTGTTTGTATTATTTCTAAATCCTTACTAATATTATAAAAGCGAAAGTGAGTTTGTTTGTTTGTTACCTCCTTTACGCTTTAATTGCTAAACCGATTTTGATGAATTTTGGTACAGAGATAGTTGGGAACCAGGAGACAGACATAGGCTATTTTTTTTTAAAAGTGGGATATGAGGGAGAACGAGGGAAGAAAACGGAAAACTTAGCGTTGCTATTACAAATCAATAAGGCGCAAGAGCAAAAACTGCAGGTAGCAGGTACTGTGTTATACCTAATTTAACGCGAGCGAAGCCGCGGGCAAAAGATAGTTTATATTTCTAAAAGTACCCTATGTCCTTAGACATCAGAACAACATTCAAAACAATTTAGAAATGTTTTAAAAATTGTGAAATGTTTTCAAAATTGTGTGTTTTGATCTACAGTTGTTTCGTTTAGTTTTCTAAAAGGACCCACCCTTCTTCGAATAAAAGTACATAATTAAAATACTTTTTCTACGAATGTTTAAGGAGATAACAAAGTCGATTCGGGTATGTATTTGGTTGATTTTTCTAACTGTGAGGCTTAACAAACAAGTGGTTGAATCGTTAAAATTGTAAAATAGTATTTATGTTGTTCTACTAGAAACCATTCATTATACTTATCCAAAACTTTTTTCTCCATTTTGATTCTCTTTGGTTCCTGTCTATCCTGCCAAAACACGGCCTTTATAATAGATTCCTTTATAAAGACTGATTATCAGTCACTTTTGGTTACAAATGACATTCGGCATTTTGCTCTACCAAATGTCAAAAACAGTGAGTGTGACATAGTATTGAATCAAGAGAAACTAAAATTCGTCGAAAAAACTGTTTTCTTGGGAATAACACTCGATTCAAAGCTACAATGGGGTCCGCATATAACATCTCTTGCAGGACGCCTTAGTTCAGCAGCATATGCTGTTAGAAAAATCCGTCAGTTTACTGATGTAGATACCGCGAGGCTAGTCTACTTTAGTTATTTTCATAGTATCATGTCATACGGTATTTTACTTTGGGGACGGGGTGCAGACATCGAGTCTATATTTATTCTGCAGAAAAGAGCCATCAGAGCCATATATAACCTACGTAGGCGGGATTCTTTAAGGGAACAGTTTAAGGATATTAACATCATGACAGTACCTTGTCAATATATTTATGAAAACATCATGTATGTCAGGAAAAACTTGCATATTTTTAGTAAAAGAGGTGACAGACACAATTATAATACTAGAAATAGGGACCAATTAGTTCAACCAGGTTTCAGGTTAGCTAAAGTAGACTCATCTTTCATGGGGTACTGTTTGAAATGCTACAATAAAATACCTCCCCACATTCTTGAACTGAATGAAACGAAATTTAAATCTTGTATTAAACGCACACTATGTAGGCAAGCATATTATAAGTTGGGGGATTATATTGATGATAAAAATGCTTGGCTCAATGCTGGTCCTGCTCCACAAGAATAGGGGTAAACTCATTGATTGGTATCCGAAGCTATAGTGGAAGCTGCAGAAGATTGTAAGACTATCTTTGCAATGTATAGAATCAATTCTCTAGTATTGTATAATTATTAAGCACATATGTGAGTGCTATGTATTATTATTGACTTGACGAAGCCCTGGTGGTTGATAGTGTCATGCTCACTTAAAGGTCTCGCTGATGGTGGCGGGTGTGTCGGGTCATTTAGCTCCCTTCAAAATGGTCGAGCTGAATGGGGCTGATCCATACGTCATGTTCGTGAACGGGCGCTGTCAGTTGGGACTGGTCATTTTTTTAGCTACCACGGTTCATTTTTAACTTATTTGGGATTTAATTTTGCTTTTTATTTGCTCTGGACGCTCTTACTGTGCACGTCTTTCTACATCGTTCTCACATATTTGTATAATCTCAACATGAATGATGTAAATACAATTTTGAAAAATATTATAATTTAAAAGAGTGTCCATGGAGTTTCTTGCCCATTCTTCTCCATAGAGATCAACGCTTTGGAATGGGCAACTACAGTACTTTCACAAGTTATTATGCCTTGTGACCGGGACTGTAGATTAGTTTTGTTTCTTGACATTCAAAAGTGCCTGTTATGGTCTAATTGAAATAAATGGTTTTGAGTTTGAGTTTGAGTTCGGGACTTACGGATTAACGTGTTTTCCAAGTTACACACAAGTCTTGAAATATGACGTATGTTAACCCAGGATTACCTTTGGTCGACCCGTTCGTGATTTAGCCTTTATTCGCGGATAAAGTGTAATCTTTTTTTGCGGATGTGAAATCATCGATTAGCTTCCCTCAGTCAGTGTCAGACATGTACTGACTAAAACCCACCCATGTTCCTTCTATTGCCTTTTATGTTCCGGGGTACATCTCTTTCGAACAACCTGCAACCCCAGCAGTACGGTATTAAGCCTTGAGGCTCTTTTCCCCATCGGTGGTGTAATGGTCGCAAGCGTGACTCATCATCTGCCTAGCCTTTTCCCAACTATGTTGGGGTCGGCTTCCAGTCTAACCGGATGCAGCTGAATATCAGTATTTTACATGGAGCGACTGCCTATCTGACCTCCACAACCAGTTAATACTGGGTAATACGATACACCTTGGTAAGACTGGTTGTTAGACTTTTGGAACACTGACTACCTGTAACGACTGTCAAAGATCTACAAATGACAGCCGGGACCAACGGCTTAACGTGCTTTCCGAGGCACGGAGGAAACTCGGTATGTAACGGGTGATCACCCATCCAAAGACCAACCTAGGCAAGCGCGGCTTAACCTAAAGATCGACCCGAGCGGCTGCTATTATTTAGCCACGAGCTCCTCAAGCGGTCACGGTCGCAAGCGAGACTACTGAGCATGAATTCCTAGGATTGAATTCCGTATTAGATAAAATGTTATTAGGTGTATCTTACAGGAATTTTTAGAAGCAGCTACTGAGTCTGGATTTGTGCCCAGTTGATAGGCCCACCCCCTAATACATGGGATATAACTGGCGAAATTTAATTGAGATATATCTTTGCCTATCTCGTCGGGGTTTACTGCTGTAATGTTATGCTAGTATTTTTCCTTAAAATCTTAGTAGCTCTTTCAATGTAACAAAATTATCCTACCTAAAACGTTTGGCCTATTAGACGATCATCCTTTCACGCAAATTGGGGAGTCGGCAACTTAGTAAGTGTTGACTTTTATCTGTTAACACTTGAGCTGACCGGATAATTACGAACTTCGTGCATTGTCGGCAATCTTCGGGAGACGAAGTTTGTTGAGTTGTTATTTCTTTGGAAGTTTAGTGTGAGGGGTGATTTTATAGCGAAATTATACTCAGTTTCTTATCACTACGTTTGTTTTTCCAAAAGGATTTGACTTAGGTGTACCTAGTAATAAAACCACATTTCACCTCTTCGTCTTTTTGTAATATTGTTTTCTATTTCTTGAATAGATTCTTTTTTAACAATTCTTTGTGTATGAGTGGACATTGTGATCCTTGTAGATTCCTAGACACTTGTTAACTTCTTATTTTACGTTTTGTAAAGTGAGCAATGACTTTTGTCGGGTCTACACTGTACTCTGTATGGAATGCAATAAAGATATGAATATGAATACTCTTATACTTAAGTACTAACGCTGTAACAACAGAGTAACCCTGGCGTTTCTTGCCAGCTCTTCTCCATAGGAAATGTCTAACCCGATCGCGATGTAGGCCTATGTGAAATAAAAGAAAATAGATTTTTTCATTGAGTCTAATTTTTTTAAACCCCATTGTATCGGGGGCAAGTCTGTTGCCAACAACTACTCCTTGGCTGTAATGAGAAATTCCTGTTGGAAAACTTAAGTAAATCTTCAACTTTAATGTACGTTTCTTTTTTGCGGGTGAGAAATTATCAAATAACTTCCCCTGTTCTGGTAGGAGCGGGAGGGGGGGGGGGGGAAACTCACCCATGTTCCTTCTATTGTCCTTTATGTTCCGGGGCCGCGGTATCTCTTTCGAACAACCCGCAACGCCGCCGGGTCAATGCGTATGAAATGTAGAAATAGAATGAATACATACGTTGCAGTATATAGTAAACCCTACTACAACTTGAAGTGCTTTAAATCGTGGCAGCCTTGATGTGTTTTATGCCACCAACTTGGGAGAGTCACTCTAAAATGCTGTTTGTTTATGTGAGTTTATATGTTTGTAAACGCACCCACGATACCGGAGAAATTCCAAGTGTGGGGCAAGGTTTTATTAAAAAAAAATACTGAAAAATCAAAAAATAAGTGGTCGAAGTGTAATTGCTGAGCGCGAGATTTTAAAAAAGTTATATTACATCAACAATTCACCAGTTACCAATTTAAAAGTGTCACTTTTACCTTGGCTCATTCGAACCAGAGTTTTATTCCCCAATCGGCACCTTTCGACATAACCTTTGTTTGAACTGCTACTGCTGCGCTAAGTTTTTTTCCTATTTTTTACAACTCCAATTAGTACAGTGCCGATACGATATCTCAATTCTGTCGGAGTTCCAGTCAAGTGTACTCGATACATACAGGAAGGCGAACGCCTGCAGTAAATTGTTTAGCAACGTGATGCAGAAGCGCCTGGAGATTTGTTGATAGCAATGTTTAATATTAATGTTTGTTGACCGTTCTTGAGGAAAATTGTAATGATAGTTATTGCAATTTTATTATAAACTTAAAAATATATGATATAATTTCTTTAAATGCATGCATTTAAAGGAGATATTCGTTTACTTATTCGTTTTTATTTTAAGAAAGTTTTCACGCTAAAAATTAGAAATGAAATTAATTTAATTCGATCATGTTTTATTCAGTGCTTATTATGCTCATTTTAATGTTTATAAATTTATAATTCTTTTGTAAGTGTGTTTGTCACCTGACTCTTCAACAGCTGGACCGGTATGAAAGATGTTTTTTTGGGTAGATTTGAAATGTAATTCAATGAATCCCTGGATGGTTTCCAGGGATTCATTGAATTACATTTAAAAATGCAATTTGACCCAATCCAATTTGAATTTGATTTGATTTTACGTGACAATCTTTATTATAACGTCATCACCATCTACATAAACTTTTACCAACTATTTTGGGGTCGGCTTCCAGTCTAAACAACCAGTATATATATGGAGTGAATTATATACAAAACACACTATCATCATTCACTGCCACTATACAACAGTGAAACTGGTTTAGTTCACAAAGGGCAGCGCCTGTGTTTTTCTGCAATGCAACGTACTTTCGGACGTAACGTGCTTACACTTTTTTATTTATGCCTGATCACGGCTTCGAGCGATGCGTTTATACAATTATTATTATTTATTTATTTCAAGTAACATAGACTCATTTGAGGTAACATTAAACACAAAACACAAGCATTCCAATTTCAATTAAATAGAATGTGAAAACTACCCTGAAAACAACAATAAGGTAGTTTACAGGGTTAAAATAATTCCTAACCTTCTATGTACCTAGTCCGCCTTTTAGATTGTTCAAAAATAATGGACACGTATTTTTTTTTTTTGTAAATTAGACCAAAAATGACAAAGATATAGCCCATTAAAGTTACGTAAAACGTCACGCGTTACTGCATTTTTTCGCAACAAGTGACGTCACACGTAGGTAATGGGTTAAAATTTTTTGTTATTTTTGGTCTAATTTACAAATAAAAATACGTGTCCCTTATTTTTGAATAAACTAAAAGACGGACTATTTTGTTTTTTTTTGGAACCTAGACTATTATGATTTTTGACTTGCGACAGACCATCAAACTGTTACTTTACAGCTTTGCGTCACGTCGAAAGAAGTTTTTCCATTTATTTCAGTTGTTCACTGTTGCTTTCAAAAGTGTCTTAAGTGTTATAGTTCCACGCTCTCCTACTGTCGGTGTATTTCGACGTCTTGGGCGAGACGGCGAGAGCTCTCGGTCGAGTACTATCATCAAGAACGTAGCCAGGGTTATGCAATGCAACGTGATTCTCTCCCTCGTAATAAAGCGGAATTCTATTGATTCACTTAGACTGTCGCTAGTAGGTGATAGGTACTTGTGATAGAAGAGAATAGAATTTGCAAACGGTTGTAGTCGTTTGTAATTTTGAGTCACATTTTGTTTTCAATAACTTTATTGCTTTACCATAATGTATACTTAGGTGGTAGCTTTAATCGAGATCATTGTGGACCCTGTAGGGCCCAGCAAAATAGTCCAGGAGGGTAAGCCCTGTTTTACGAGATCGTTAAGTTTTTGTTACATGTAAAAGTTTTATTATAAAATAATTCAGGTCAGGACATTAGGACTAAAGGAATACTATAATTTGTTTTTATCGAATTATTTATATTTATCTGTTTGTGCTTCATTTTATATTAATTGTTGTGTTATTGTGGCCAATTTATTTATTAATCACTTTACTGTACACTTAATTTAATACAAAGTTTAATTCATTAAGCTATTTGCTCAGATTATCACTTCTCTCTGCATCTATTTAAAGCATAACTTTAGGTACTTCTATTTTAGGAAACCAATAAATGAAGTTTTAATTTGAATTGCATAGATGCAATAAAAATATCAAGTGATTTGGTCTCAAAAATTCTTTTCTTTGAAATATTGGTTTTGGTTTCAAGTATCAAGTAAGCGTAGAAAATACAGATACTACTCTGGATTAAATTATTTTAAATCGATTGCTGCAAACTCGATTTAATCCAGAGTAGCATCTTTATTTTGTACGTTTCGTTAATATTATATTAACAACAAGTACCTACATTTTTTTTAGGACCTTTAATATTTCGTCCGCCATTTAATTTCTTCATAACTGTTTAATGTCTTAATTTTCATGTAACCTCTCCGGTATACCTGCATAATTGCTCCAACAGCAATGATTAACGTTTTTACGAACCTCGGCAAAAGCCCTTGTCTGCCGTCGCTAAAATAATTTGCTTATTACGAAGTAATTTACCGCCATCTAACTTAATTACCGGATTATGAGAGAGGGCGTTCTGCCTTTATAAAGGAAATTATGTTTGGTTTCATTTTAACAATGGTTTGAGAATATCGTCGATCATTTTCTGCGTAAAAAGGTAGGCGATAAATGAATGTGATAGTTAAGAGGAGAGTAACGATATACAATTAATTGTCTGAAAATAAACGGTCCCCGAAAACATTGTTAGTATTCAAAGGTAAGTAATTGCTCTTGAAAATACTTTTTATAGTATTCAAGAATTAATGGAAGATTCAAAGTTTGTAGAGTTTAAAAATATAATTTTGGATGTGCTAAATATATATGGTTAGATATAAGTTTAATTAATATTGTTTATGGCGAGATATAAGTTTAATTAATATTGTTTATGGCGAGATATAAGTTTAATTAATATTGTTTATGGCGAGATATAAGTTTAATTAATATTGTTTATGGCTAGAAACAAGTTTAATTAATATAATACGAAAATGTTCCTAACCTACGTAGTATTAGACAGTAGATACTTACTGCAATATTATTTTTATTAGTTTAGACATTTTGTAGCACTAGTGTAACTATTTGTACATTGTTGTTTCGGGTATGGTTGTTTGTGCATGTAAGTTTAAATGTTTGTAAACGCACCCGAAGAAATCATCCTAGTGTGGGGCAACGTTTTTTTTTTAAATGTTTTATACCACATATAGTTTATGATCCGATTACGATTATAATATTCTAAGTGGGTGCATTTTGCCAGTTATCAGTGTCCATCACTGCGTACCTAATTCTCAAACATTCTATTAAACCATAAATCTATATAAATGCTTAGTAGACATTGTACATGTAATGATTGATAAAATAAGTCTTTGTATCCGTGGTTGCTTCATTTCATTGCTTACGCAAACTGTGACAAATTATAAGTGAAAGTACTCCAGTTTAAACGAGATACATTCTTATATTTCGGCACCACAGTCACCAGCTCCGGTAGCCGTGATCGTCTAGTGGTTAGGACCCTACGTTGTGGCCGTAGTAACCCAGGTTCGAATCCTGGTCACGGCAGTGATACACTGTCGCGGCGGAGCATGTTTTTGCTACGCGTGCTACGAGCTACGAGCTACGGCGTAGAGGAAGGATGTGATGTTTCTAGGATTCATTTTGTATTTAGTTTGTATTTTATTGAATGACAACAAAGTAATCGAGATTTTTCTGGTATTTTTACAACAAAGTAAAACTGTGTAAATAAAAGAAAAAAAAGTAAAAGAAAGAAAACTTGTAGGGTGTCAAGGAACACCCGGATGGAACGAAGTTATTATTTATTATGTACAAAAATCCTGTAAACACTCAACAAAAATAATCGTCACACTGCGAAATAGAAAGACGAAACGAAAATAACTGGCTTGCTTTCTATGAGAGAGAGAGAGGCAGACAGAGGAACACGCGAACGCCGCACGGCTTACAACTATAGCAAAAAGTGTCGTTAAAATTTTGGTCTTAATTTTTTCTGCCTAGCCCCCTTTCGTAACACGCGATAAGGAACTTCGTTCCAAAAAAATAAGAACATTGAACATACGAAGGATCACAAATATTTATAAATACAAACAGAACAGAAAAAAAATATAGCTGGCACCTCGTGACTGCGACAAGTAAGTCACTATGCTATGGGAGCCTACAGCACAGCGCTGGCTTTCATCAATCATTTACTTTTAAATCTATCATGTTTTCTTAGCATAAATATTGCATTATAGTCACATTATTATTATGTCCTTTATTCTATTCGCATCTTAAAATTACATTTTTAAATATTTCTTAAAAAATAAATTAAAAAAAAAACATTTAAAAATATAAAAATAGGTTTATTATTATTATTTATTATGAGCCAGTTGTGTCCCACTGCAGGGCAAAGGCCACCCTTTCTTCCTCCCATTTATTTCTGTCTTTTGCTATTGTGACCCAGTCCCTTTTGTGGAAGTCTAGCTCGTCACGCCATCTCCTTCTGGGCCTACTTACCTACTATAGTCACATTATCGATCCATTTTTGTACGCCACGCTAAGACAACACACAACTATGCTCACCTACTTTCTAAAATAAACCTTAAAGTGTTGAAGTTTAAAAGCTTTTCCATCCACTTTCTTAGGATCAACGGTTTAACAAGATAAACCGGGAAGAACCAACGGCGGACAAGATTGTCGCATAATGTTTTAGAACAAAGAGATTTTTAATACTCTCGACCGTAACTGCATAGCTATAAAATCAAATTCAAATTGAATTGGGGAAAACTGCAGAGTTATAAAGTTGCCTGTGAGGCTGAAAATAAAACTAATAATCAAACTGGTTGCAATCAAATTGCGTAAGCTATTAGTGATCGTATTTGTGGAAAATCCTACTAATATTATAAACGAAAGTTTGTATGTTTGTTACTCTTTCATGCAAAAACTACTAAATGGATTTTAATTAAACTTTACAATAATATAGTTTACATATCAGAATAACAAATAGGCTACACTTCATAAAGATATATTGTTTATTCACATTCACCATGCGAGTGAAACTGCGGAGCCCAGCTAGTACGAGTATGTAAATGCATAAAAAACTTCGTTTTCTATTAAGCGTTTACGTTTAGTAGAAAATACATTTTATTTGTTAATATAATTTCATTATCTGCTTAGCGTGTTAATTTAATTATTTCTTGTGACTGCAATTCAGAAATTCAAGAAAATAGAATAAGTTTCAGTATAACACGTATTGTCATCATCTACCTAGCCCTTTACCCACTATGTTGGGGTCGGCTTCCAGTCTAACCGGATGCAGCACTATCACTATTTCTATCAGTATTTTACATGAAGCGTTTGCCTATCTGACCTCCACAACCAAGTTGGTACTGGGTAACACGATACCCCTTTGTAAGACTGGTTGTTTGATAAAATAATTTAATATAAAAAAGGTACGGTGATAAAAATATTTGCTAATGAAAATTGTAAGTTTTGTCAACTGACAATCTCACCGTGTTCACAAACTGCCCAAAAAAGGTACTCGCATTTTCTAACACTATAGATGATCAGTGTACTGAATGCTTCAGAACGCAATTTACTCGCGTTGAGCCTTTGTAGTGCCTTCGTCAAATACACTGCACTCGACACTATTTAGTGCCAGACACTATTAGAGCAAGCTTGAGCAGCTTAACTGTCAATTAGTCACTATTTTCTGCAGTCTTATCTGTTTCTTTTGAAGAGACGAATAGCGTGTCGTTTTTTTTTTAATGGAATAGAAACACTTAAATAAAATCCTAGATTGGCATAACTCAGCCAAGTTTGGGTTGGTAAATAATTTGTGTAGTTGTTAGGGTTGCGTACTGGAAAAGGAAGAAACGGAACCCGTATAGGATCACTTTGTTATAGTCTGTCTGTCTGTCAAAATAAGGTGAAGGTTTCGAGTTGAAGTTGAAACCATATAAGTACTCAAGTCTGCGATCTTGGAGGTAAATGTGAGGTGGTTTGCCGACTGCAAACAAGATTTTATCCCAAAAGGTGGTAGCCATAAGGCTGATCCGGGGCTACCGCACGATCTCCGGCGAGGCAGCAAGCCTCCTTGCCGGACTGCCACCGTGGGATCTGGAGGCGATAGTCCTCGCGCGCCTGTTTGAGTGGCGCGCGGAGGCACTACACCGCGCACCGGGGGGAAAACCCGCTGCCGCGGCAAGTTGCCGCTCGGCGGGCAGACCTCCGATGCGATCTCATGGTGGCATGGAGAGAGCGACTGTCGCAACCTCGTGCAGGGCACGCCACGCTAGTGGCGGTAAGTCCCCTCTTTGAGGAGTGGCTGGAGAGGCGCCATGGCGTCCTCACCTACCGCCTGACGCAGGTCCTCACCGGACACGGAAGTTTCGGGAGGTTCCTGCACATCATCGGGCGGGAAGAAGCGCCCGGGTGTCACCATTGTGACGATTGCCCTGAGGACACGGTGGAGCACACAGTGGCGATCTGCCCAGCGTGGGCGGAGCACCGCCGTGCCCTCGTGGAGGCGATCGGCGGCGGCGATCTCTCGCGTCCGGCCCTGGTTCAGGCCATAGTCCGGAGCGAGAGGGAATGGGAAGCGGTCACCACCTTCTGCGAAGCAGTAATGCTAGCAAAGGAGGTGGCCGGGCGTTTGAGGGAGAGAACATTTGCCCAACCCAGCCGCCGCGGGAGACGCCCAGGGCGCCGGGCGCCGCGAGACGACTTCCGGCCACCGTAGATGCGGGCCTGTGGGCGGAGAGCAATGGGTAGTTCACCGTCCGTCCGTCGATTGACGACAGGCCGTGTCGACGGCGCGTTCGTGATTCACGCGCGCCTCAAAGAGAGTCAGCAAAGCAGAGGGGCTTGCCAGAGCCTCCGCCTGCCGGGGTTGCGAGTTGTTCGAAAGAGATACCGCGGCCTCGGAACGTAAAGGACAATAGAAGGAACATGGGTGGGTTTTAGTCAGTACAAGTCTGATATGCCCCCCCGCTCCGCCCAGAGCGGGGGAAGTCATTGGATGATTTCCCACTCGGAAAAAAAAAAACAAGATTTTATATTGTTGTGTATTGTTCGTCCCAGATTTTAAACTTGAAAACTTTAACTACTGTATTTAAGGAAGTAGCATAATCTATGATAATAATAATAATATGGGATGTGCATGTGGGATGTGGACTCAGCGATCATTTTTTTTAAACACATTGCCCCTCACTAGGGTTATTACATTCACATTTAAACATCACATTTAAACTCATATACACAAACACCTAGACCCGGAACAACTATCTGTAGGTCATTATGCCGACAGTTGTTACATCCAATGGATAAATTGCCTCGACCAACACCTGAGGAGGCCCTCGTTAGACGGCTGGGTCAAGGGTTTGATACAGAAGGCGGTAATCCCTGGACACGGCTCGTTTCGCCTCTCTTTGGAGCCCTGCCTGCGGTATCTTGGATCCTGTTCTCGATACCGGTGAGCTTCTATTTTTTTTAATGTTTATTTTTGAATAACAAATATATAAAAATGTGTCCAAAAAATAATTAACTTAGCTGTCGTATAGCGTGTTAAAGCAAACTAGACGTCCGATCATGGATAGATAATACGATATTGCGCAAGCGACGCGAGGGGAGGGGCGAGCGAGCCAAAAAACACGTCATAGCCTGTGTTTGTGTTGAGGTGGGTATGTTCTGTTTGTTCTAGTATCACGTCTAATGATTGGGTTGTTTTATTTTAGGTTTTTTTTTAAATTTTAATACTATTTAATTATTTATTTTTTTATTCATCTAAGTATCTAAAATATTGATGTATGCTGTTTCGACTTCCTTACGTTTTACTCACGGGTTGACCACTGAAAACCAGCGCTGTGCTGTGGGTTCCCATAGCACAGCATCATGCTGAGTGGTGACCTACCTGTCGCAGTAACGACGTCCAAGCTTTTTTTTATTTTATCCCATGTATGTATTTGTAAATGTTTGTGATGCTTTGAATGTTTAATTTTTTTTTTTATTATTATTTTGTGTGCTCGTCGTACAAATAAATGTTTTTTCTTTCTTTTCTTTCATATTTTTCTATTCCCATACCAATTTTTACGGAGATTTTTATAAGAATTATAATTCACTGAGGAAACTATAAACAACAAACATTTTACGTAAAATATCAAAATAGTCAAAACAACATACAGACAAAACCAATAAAAACATATCCTAGACACATCATATCCTGCTACGCCGTAGCCCGTAGCTTGTAGCACGCGTAGCAAAAATATGCTCCGTCGTGACAGTGTATGACTGCCGTGACCAGGATTCGAACCTGGGTTACTACGGCCACAACGTAGGGTCCTAACCACTAGACGATCACGGCTACCGGAGCTGGTGACTATAGTGCCGAAATATAAGAATGTATCTCGTTGAAACTGGAGTACTTTCACTTGTAATTTGTCACGGTTTAAGCGAGTGACGAAATGTAACAACTCGCGTTCACAAAGACCAGTTTTGCAATCATTCGTTGAACATGGTTTACTAACAGTCTTTATTGAGAACTTCAGTTGTTTGCTGCAGTCATCATCACAAACAGCCTGGCTTTTTCTAACTATCTTATGGTATCCTTCCAGCTGAACCAGATGCAGCTGAATACCAGTAAAACTGGTTGGGCAGACCCATAGAAGTATCAAATAACAACACGCTTGAAATTCTCGAAGGGTAAGACAGAGATGTGCCTAAAAGTACCACATTTTTCCTGTTATGTATACGCCCCATGTAATACGTTTGCCTTAAAAAACTACTACTAAAAAAAACCCAATAACACTTTGCTCGATCTAAGAATCGAACCCTATACCTTGTTGCAGTCGTTCTGTCCCTCTGAACGATGACGCAAATAACGGAATGAAATTTGAAATACGAATATTCAAAAATATCTTTGAATATTCTTATTTCGAATTTCGTTTTGGTCCTGAAGGAAAGAGGCTGAGGCAACAGAAGAGGTGGAATACCCAATCTGTTACAACCTCATGCATAGAATTGCGATTGCAACCACTAGATCAACGATACAGTCCGACACAGGCCATAGAAATATATTTTTACTAAACCTAGGATTTTGTTGAAATGCTTTTAGTTAAAAAATACAAAGTGTGTTAGGTTGAGGTTAATTTTAAAACGCATCTAACTAAGTAACTTACAATTAACTAATCCATAAATTTATTATTTATACCAGTTAAAACCTGAATGTTTTGATATTAGTTCATTAAAATATTATTGCCCAAAAAAATGCTCCGCCGCGACAGTGTATCACTGCCGTGACCAGGATTCGAACCTGGGTTACTACGGCCACAACGTAGGGTCCTAACCACTAGACGATCACGGCTACCGGAGCTGGTGACTGTAGCGCCGAATTTTTACATTTCGTTGAATTAAATCGGCACACTTTCACTGAAAATTCGTTACAGTTTGCGCAAGAACTGACGTTGTGCCACAGACTAAATAAAAGGTTTCTTGCGGATTGAAAAAAAGTATAAATCAACGGAAACAGAAAAGAAGAAAAAATCAGTTTACTTGTTTAAAGCATACACAAAAAAAGTCTTTACTGGCAAATTGTCGGTGTGCCATTAAGTAAATCTCTGCCTAAACCTTCGAGGATTACTGGCGTGACGTTATAATATGTTTATAAAAAAAAAACATTTGCAACTCTTCAAGAATATTAGACGTGAAGCTTCATCATCTCAGAGGGGTCTGCGAAGGCCACCGCCTGCTAGAGTTGCGGGTTGTTCGAAAGAGATACCGCGGCCCCGGAACATATAGGGCAATAGAAGGAACATGTGTGGTTTAGTCAGTATAAGTCTGGCACTCCCCCCCCCCCCCTAAAAAGGATCCTCCATGCACAATTTGAGACTCCTAACACTTGTACTTTCTAAGATTTCGTACTGAGTGGGACAGTGTTTCTTTTTTTGCCGGGTTTGCGGTTTGTTCGAAAGAGATACCGCGGCCCCGGAACGTAAAGGGCAATAGAAGGAACATGGGTGGGTTTTAGGCAGTAAAAGTATGACACGCTCACCCGCTCCGCCCAGAGCGGGGGAAGTTATGTGATGATATCACAACCCAAAAAAAATGCACCCTTTTTTGTCGGAAGGTTAATCATCAAATAAATTCCCCCACGCTGGTCGGAGAAGGGCGGGGGGGAAATGTCAGACTTTTACTGACTAATACTCACCCATGTTCGTTATCGGTATCTCTTTCGAACATCCCGCAACCCGGGAACAATGTCCCCTTGGCATTAAACTTTGTATTATAAAATAACAGCTGAAAAGCAGTATGGACTCCGCAAATTATTACGTAAGAATGATACAATATTATATACAAGGAAGTTCCCTGGTCCTTTCATCCAAAATTCTCAATTTAGGGAGGAATGTGTCAAGGAATGAAGAAATAATATACGAATAAGAAATTCTTTAACAATAGCTACAAAAAGGAAACGTGCGTCTCCCTATTGCTACTCGGGGCAGCCGTACGACCCATGTATTGGTTCAGTACAGTCAACAAAATAGACATTAAGAAAATACAGTTGTTTGGTTCTTAATACGAGTGCATACAACATAAAATAAGAAGAAAAAACTTATATCTTAACAAAGAAAAGATAACATTGTGTGCCTAACTAGATACTGAAACATTATACTAAATAGGTATAGTAGTCAAAAACATACTTTTCTCTACTATACTGTCAAAATTGATTATTGCATATTTACATAATAAATATTTTTTTTAGACGTAACGTCTTTTGAAATTTTAAGACACACACTTATAAGGGATGTCAAACATCCTTACTAATATTATAAAAGCGAAAGTGAGTTTGTTTGTTTGTTACCTCTTCACGCTTTTCTAAACCGATTTTGATGAATTTTGGTACAGAGAATTTTTATTTTAAAAAAGTGGGATATGAGGGAGAACGAGGGAAGAAAAGGGAAAACTAAGCGTTGCTATTACAAAACAATAAGGCGCAAGAGCAAAAACTGCAGGTAGCAGGTACTGTGTTATACCGAATTTAACGAGAGCGAAGCCGCGGGCAAAAGCTAGTTTGTTTATATAGGAAAATGCATAACATGGATTACAAGTATCATGCCCATAGTTATGACGTGGATATCGGTAAGTTGCTGTTTCAGATCCGGCTCGAAGGACCAAAATATTGTGGGGTATCTAGCTCAGTACAGGCTGAATTAAAAAACCTTAACTTATCTACATAGTTGCATGTTAGCTGTTACTTATTTTTCTGTAGACGGTACAAAGAAATTGAATAGGTTACGAGGTCTTATATTTAAATTGATGGCACCGATAAGGTCGCCCAATATTTGATCAAGTGATTGCTAACGTCACAAACATTGTGATTTAAGCCCGGGCGTGCTTGTATGTAACTGTAGATATATGGGCCATGTTTACAAAGGTTGGGTAAGGTTGGTCGCAAACATTATAATAAATGCTAATGAACTTAAAGGTCAAATGGCTGTTATAAAATCCATTTTGGATGTTTTTCAGGTTAACTAAAATGAAGGAAATGTTAGAATTTTATACCATTGTAAAAAATTTGGGAAACAGTCGATTTTGAAAAAAAATATCTTAATTTTTTTAGAATCAGAATGCTTTATTTGTAAACAGACGTTAAGTTGCAGAGTGTGAGATATTACAGATAGGTACGTAGATCCTCTATGTTTTTCCCAGAGGCGTACAAATATTTTTTATTTTCTTATTTATCACATTTGATTTTTAAAATATCATTAATTTGGTAGAATCAACTGTTCACAATAGCATCATATTTTTTTTAGCTTAACTAGTGTTTTTATTTATAAAATAAATGTTTTGTTGAAAAAAAAAAAACTTATTAAACTGGTTTGCCGGTCCAGAGAAGGATTTTAGTTACCGGTGATTAAGATTACAGAGTCAGGAATCTCTTTACGATCCGGGTTTTATTAAGGAGTACTGCCTTCTGAATCAGGCCTTTGAACCAAACATTTTGCGATAGCCTTAAGAGATGTTGGTCGACACGGTAATCCAATATTCATAATTGCCAACATTTCGGCATAGAGTTCGGAATTCGGTTTACCATAGATACTTTATCTCTGCCTACGCTTGTGAGGACTACAGGTGTGATGTTCACGAGACAACTTTGAGATTTTTCGCAAAACCAGTTGAGAAGTTTTGTATACACTGTCTTATTTGTAAACTTATGTGCCACCATAAACATGGGTCATTAATTCGTAATGAGCATAATGATAAAAACATTTTATTAAAAAAAAAATAGGGTCGTATAATTAGTTAGATCCTTTAATAAACCCCAGGGTTTGAGCACTAATTGAAATGGGTATAAATCTCTCGGAAACCCAACATGCATACTCATATTTGAATTAAAAACATTTACAATAAAAAAATATATGCTCCGCCGCGACAGTGTATCACTGCCGTGACCAGGATTCGAACCTGGGTTACTACGGCCACAACGTAGGGTCCTAACCACTAGACGATCACGGCTACCGGAGCTGGTGGCTGTAGTACCAAATTTCTCGACCACTTTGCTCAAAACTCGTTCGATTAAGAGCACTTTCACTGTTGATTGGGCGCGTGACGACATCTCTTGTGAAATGTCCATTCAAGCATTGTTGAGAATGATTGTAGTAGCAATCAATCTCAAAGGCGGAGCGTGCGTTCGCTTGTACACAGGTCTTTTTTTTGGGATGGGAAATCATCAAATAATTTCCCCGCTCTGGAGCGGGGGGGGGGGGAAGTGTCAGACTTGTACTGACCAAAACCCACCCATGTTCCTTCTATTGCCCTTTACGTCCCGAACAACTCGCAACCCCGGCAGGCGGAGGCCCTGACAGGCCCCTCTGCTTTGCTGACCTCTCTTTGAGGCGCGCGTGAAACACAAACGGGGGCCATCGACACGGCCTGTAGTCTATAGACGGACGGACGGTCAGCTACCCATTTCTCACTGTCCACAGGTCCGATGTACAGAGGTCTTGACTTCAAAACGGGGCTAATTAACTATTGTTATGAAGCTACTCTTGCTCCACTAAAGATGAAATAATAGCCTTAGCCTTCCTTAGCTAGTCGACGGCGCATTCGTGTTCCACCCGCGCCACTAAGATATGTCAGCAAAGCAGAGGAGCCTGCTGTGGTTGCGGGTTGTTGAGAAAATATACCTCGGCCCCGGAACATAAAGGGCAAAAGAAAAGAAGGAACATGGGTGGGTAGCTAATAAAAGTCTGATACTCCCCCTCCCTCCGCCCAGAGCGGGGGAAGTTATTTGATGATTTCCAATCCGCAAATAACGGTTTTTGTTATCACTCAGTACTAACTGGCTCAGATATGCAGTCGCTCCATATAAAATACAGGTCTTCCGCTGCATCCTCTATCCATAAATCCAAATAATAGACTAGTAAAGACTTTTTTAGAACTTGGACAGACGTTCATATTTTTTTTTATATAAAACGTTGCCCCACACTAGAAGTTTCTCCTGTATCGTGGGTGCGTTCACAAACATTTAAACTCACATACACAAACAGCCAGACCCGGAACAATTATCTGTAGGCCATACAAATATCTGTTCCGTGCGGGGATCGAATCCGCGACACGCAGCGGAGTAGTCGATCGCTCGGCCACTGCGCCAACCGTGTCGTCGAATCGTGGTATGTCCACATACGTTCCCCATGACTCACTTAAAAAACCGCCATTAAATCTGCCCAACCCCATTCCACCATACCCCATACACCAGCCACCACCTAGCCATTAGAGATCCTCCATAAACTCCACTACTGGAAACACCACAAACCATTAATGCATTTTTACGATGCAAGTTTATGGCAGCAAATAACTGCGTTTGTGACTGACTGGTGTGAAGATAGATGGTTTCATGACGGTAATTAGTGGACGGGATCGTAAAGGTATTGATGTTGGCAGTAAACATCGGTAGCGTAGGAACACTTAGCGTTATGCTAGCAATCACTGAATGTTCAGGCAGGCTTTTATTATATTATAGAGAGGTTATCCTTACTAATATTATAAAGGCTAAAAGTGAGTTTGTTTCTTTGTTACGAAAGTGAGTTTGTTTCTTTGTTACGTCTTCACGCATAAATGGCTATACTGATTTTGATGAATTTTGGTACGGAGATAGTTGGGACTCTGGAGACGGACATAGGCTAATTATTCTTTTTAAAAGTGAGAGATGGGGAGAAAGAGGAAAAAAAAGGGGAGAGAAAAAAAATTTTTTTTCGAACATCACGCGGGTTAAAGTTAGAGTTAGCCCAAAGTAACTATGCCTCGCGGACGAAGTCGCGGGTGGAAGCTAGTAGATTATTTGTTAGGTTATGATATAGTGTTTTTTTTTTGTGTTAGTAGAGAAATAGTTAAGGTCATAATTAATTCAGTGTTAGTATTACAGTTGTGCTGTAGGATGGGATAACATTCCTACAGCTCTGCTAAAGCGATATAAAAACCTACTCATACCCGTGCTGACTCACGTATTTAATCTCTGTCTCGAAACAGGTACTTTTCCCTCGGATTTTAAAAAGTCAATTATTCATCCTACTCACAAGAGTGGGAGTAGAGACTGTGTCGCCAATTACCGTCCGATAGCCGTATTGTCTATCCTGTCCAAAATTCTGGAGCGGATAATTAACAAACGACTTATCAAATTTCTGGAAGACAAGAACTTATTGTCACCAAATCAGTTCGGTTTTAGACGAAATAGGTCCACCTCAGATGCTGTACTAGACCTTACTAACCATATAGTGAAGAACCTAGACAACAAGAAAAGGGTCCTCACTATCTTCCTGGATCTGGCTAAGGCATTTGACACGGTGTCTACTCCTCTCCTGCTTCTTAAACTGAAAAAAATTGGTGTGCGAGGCGAATTTTTGGCTATTTTTAAGGACTATTTACGTAGCCGAACACAATGTGTAAAAAATGATAGTTATTTGAGTGATGAGTTGCCGATAACATATGGAGTTCCGCAGGGAAGTGTAATTGGGCCGACGCTTTTCCTTGTGTACCTACCTAAATGACCTTTGCCAGATAGACTTAAATGACACCAAGATAACGGCGTTCGCAGACGATACTGCTCTTTCGTTTAGAGGTGACTCATGGCCGGAAGTCTTTAACAAAGCTCAATACGGTTTTGGTATAATTAAGGAATGGTTGGCTAGAAATTCCCTGACCCTCAATACTGACAAAACTAACAACATGGCTTTCTCACTCCGTCAAACCACCCAACCTCCACCCTCACTATACCTTGTCGCGCATTCGTGCTTTGCTTCCCATGACCAGTCCTGTAACTGCCCCAGATTAGCTCAAGTGACTAGTACCAAATATCTTGGCATAACACTTGATAATGGTCTTTCTTTTTCAATCCACATTGAGCTATTACAAAACAGAGTCAGGAAACTAATTTACATTTTTAAAACCTTACGCCACGTGGCTGATGCACGATTGCTAAAACAAGTCTATTTTGCACTGTGCCAATCACTACTTAGTTATTGCATTTCGACTTGGGGAGGTGCGCCAAAAACAAGACTATTAAAATTAGAAAGAGCTCAGAGGGCTATCCTAAAAGTGAGCAAATTCAAAAACTATTTGTTTCCTACTGACGAAACTACTAACTCTATAGAAATTGACAAGTTTTGACTGTAAGGCAACTTTTTATAGCTAAAATGGTCATGATACAGCATGCTGCGACCCCTTTCAAGAAAACCTCAAAAAGGCGAAAAGATATAGTTTGCGAAACTAGAAAAAGTAACCTTACCCATTCGAGAAGGTTCAATTACTTTCTTGCACCATCATTGTACAACAAATTGAATAAACTGCTTCCAATTTATCAACTATCTAGCCGTGATTGAACTACCAAGAGACGGAAAACCTTTTAAGTACAATGGTGTAGTATATTCATACACACAAATACTCACACCCACACACACACTCACACATACTCACATCCACACACACATACTCACATCCACACACATACTCACACCCACACACACTCTCACGCACACATTAACACTCGCGCGAATGCATTTATGGAAAAAAAAAATATTAGCACTAAGTTCTTAATTATTTTCTCTTTTTTTTGTTTTCTCACATTTTTAATAAACTTTAGATTGCTTAACTCATGTGAAAATGTTTTGAATTTGTAAAGGGAAATGGGACTGGTATCTTTAATACAGGTTACTTTGTAATCTAGCTAAGATGCCAGTTGCGACCCGTACCGTCACTATGAAACCACAATCACTGTGGATTGTATTGTAACTGTGTAATTTTAAGGTTTTAAACTGTGAGAGTAAATAAAATAAATGAATTGTGTTTACATTACTGACGTTGTGAATTTTCGACAGCTGAATAAACAAACCCAAGTATTTTATAAATAAGTTATTGTTTTGAAGCAAGCGTGGATCTGATAGTAACAAACTGTTAACAACGTGTCAAACGTGTATCAAACTATCAAGTTTTTTTTAAAGGTACTACTAGGTATGAAAAAATATCCTTACTAATATTATAAAAGCGAAAGTGAGTTTGTTTGTTTCTTTGTTACCTCTTCACGCTTTAATAGCTAAACCGATTTTGATAAATTTTGGTACAGAGATAGTTGGGAACCAGAAGACGGACATGGCTAATTTAAAAAAAAAATATTACAAATCAATAAGGCGCAAGGGGAACTGTCTTAGCCCGAATTTAATGCGAGCGAAGCCGCCGGAAAAAGCTAGTTTTTCATAACAAAGAGTTTATATTATTCCAATTACTATAAACGTCACTGGTTTTGTCTTCAAAATGCTCGTAGTTAAATAAAATTTGAATTATGCGGTGCCAAAAATCTCGGAGTAAAATGACTATGATATCTACAGACAGAGCGTCGGGGCAAATCTATATGGATTCCGTTGCTGCCACTTGGCATTGCAACCGTAAAAAGTATTGTCGTATTATTATTTTGATCCTTTTGCAAACGCTAAAGATTAGGCACTAATTGAAATGGGTATAAATCTCTCGGAAAACCAACGCATATTAACATTTTAATTAAAAAAAAATAACAAAAATATGCTCCGCCGCGACAGTGTATCACTGCCGTGACCAGGATTCGAACCTGGGTTACTACGGCCACAACGTAGGGTCCTAACCACTAGACGATCACGGCTACCGGAGCTGGTGGCTGTGGTACCGAAATTCAACATTACATTTAAAAACTGGAGCACTTTCTCTCACAAATCGTTAAGGTATGCGCAAGAGACGCAAAAACTCGTTTATGCAATAACTGTAGATACTACAACCATATAAAGTTACTAAACAGGCCGAAGGTATGCGTCTTTGAATAATTAAGGCAATACGAAAGTATGTATATATAATAATTATGAAAACATCCTTACTTATAATATTACAAAACCGAAAGTGAGTCCTTGTTACGTCTTCACGCCTAAATGGCCAAACTGATTTTGATGAATTTTGGTAGAGATAGTTGGGACCCTGAAGATGGACATAGGCTAATTTTTTTTTAAAAGGGGGAGAGTGGGGGAGAGAAAGATTTTTTCGTTTATCACACGGGTTAAAGTTAGCGTTAGCCCAAAGTAACTATGTTACGCGGACGAAGTCGCGGGCGAAAGCTAGTTGAGTGATAAGGCAATAACCACGGCTGGTTTCCCTTTCCCCTTTTTCCCAATAATAAGAGCCGTGATTTTATGATATTAGCTAATTACTTGACAGGCACTAAGTATTTAAAACAAAACTATTTTGCCAAAGAAACGGTTTCAAAGAAATACTTCCGGAACTCAGAGACTTCTTTTTTAATTATAGTTTCTTGCCACCAAGCAACATAGATAAAACTCATTTATTAAAAAAAGAATTTTGAAAATCAACCTACAATCGACGAAGAAATCGCGTAACAAATATACAACAACAAAAAAAAACACGGTCGAATTTATAACCTCTCCGTTTTTTTAAGTTGGTTTAAAAGTAGGTATAATGTTTTTTCTTTTAACACGACTGCCTTACAAAAGGAGTTTCATAGTTCAAGATGGCTTAATGTAAAATACACAATGCTTTGTAGTTACCTACTGATTCCTATACAACCGTTACGTCATTTTCAAACAAATATAGCTGATACTGAAAAACATATGTATTCTAAGTACTTTGTTTAATAAGAATGTACATATATGTAAACTTATATTTATTATTTTTATTTGTTTGTTTGTTTTTCTATATTGATAGAGTAACGTTTATTAAAGTGAAACTTTTATTATATCGTCTCAAACTTTTTCGTCTGTGTGTTGCATGTCGCGTGACGGTCGGCCGCGGAGTAGGGATGTCTAAATGTCTAAAATGTGAAAAAAGTTTCACTTTTACCGTGATTTCATATAACCACAGAATCCTTTTTTTAAGTTAGTGCTTAAATTGATATTTTTAAACACTGTGTCTACGTTTGTTTACCTGTCCTATCATAGGTCTGCTGGAAGAGATTTCTTCATGAAATAAGCAGTACCTTTGTGTTATTTTGGCTGTATGTATTTTTTTATAATATGTGTTATGTGTGTAGATAAATAAATAAATACTTTGTCTTTGTTTTCAGTTAGCTAACGTTAGAAGCGCTATTCTCTTCCTGTTCTCACAAACTACTATCTAGGTTTTTTTCTTCATATTTCCTCTCGCAGGTCTGCTTCTAGAAATTTCTTTTGAGATAAGCTGTGCCTTTGTACTCTTTTGTTATGATGTTTCCTTAGGTTATTGCCTGAGTGTAAATAAATTATTAAATACATAAATAAGTGGAGGAGCTCGTGGCTAAATAATAGCAGCCGCTCGGGTCGATCTTTAGGTTAAGCCGCGCTTGCCTAGGTTGGTCTGTGGATGGGTGACCACCCGTTACATCCGAGTTTCCTCCGTGCCTCGGAAAGCACGTTAAGCCGTTGGTCCCGGCTGTCATTTGTAGATCTTTGACAGTCGTTACAGGTAGTCAGTGTACCGAAAGTCTGACAACCAGTCTTACCAGGGGGTATCGTATTACCCAGTACTAACTGGGTTGTGGAGATTAGATAGGCAGTCGCTCTACATAACATACTGATATTCAGCTGCATCTGGTTAGACTGGAAGCCGACCCCAACATATTTGGGAAAAGGCTAGGCAGATGATGATAAATAAGTGCTGGACCAGACTTGTTTTTTTTAAAAAGGTTATCAACAATATGTAGTTACGCTACCGTACGAGATAACAGCTAAGCGGTTGGACGGAACGGAATAGTCTAGGTTTTCATTATTAAAAGAAAAACAGACTTCCAAAACAAATATCAAAAAAGTGGAAAATAATTTTACTGAAGTCGGTGACTTTTGTTTGTTTCGGTGACCTCTGTAGTAATATAGAAGATTTTGGTGAATAAAAATAAACTGAAAAATTATAATTTGAAGTGTCTATATTTTGAAGTCTTATAAAAGAATGAACAAGAGAATTTAGGTGACAGAATTCTTGATTAGAAAAAGAAAATGTATGTACTAAAGAGTATTTTCCAACAACCTCTTTACCATATCGTCCTCTTTTTTTAAAAGAAAAAAATAGGTGTTTCATGAAGATACCTATATCTTTTTATTACTCCATAACACATTTATATTTAGTATCTATTTATTACATTCAAAGTCTTTTGATATAAATCCCTCTAAATTCTGATACTCGTAAATTTTTAGAAGGGTCTCTTCCGAACCTTTTCCAACCATTTTCTTTAGTAAATCTTGTAACTAGACCTTTATTGTAAACTGTGTCACGTCTTGAACTAACTATCTACTTACTATCGACTGTTAACAGTGTTATCTGAACTACTTTTACTGTTATTGAAAGACTTTCAATTACCTGCAGAATTGAAGATCGGAACACTCGTTCTAGAAACTCGAGTTCACGATGGCTTAGACGAAAATTTTCATGCTATTTTAACCCTTGTACTCACAAACACTGAAGTGAAAATGGCATGTAGGGATTGGGTGAAGTAGTGCCACTTTTGGAATGGCTGTAGTCCCTACGTGAGAAGTGGAATTCACGTAGACACTGTACATTCTCGAGATTATGTTATTTTGCGATCATAAAGTTTGAAAATAAGGTTTGTTTATTGTTGAGAATACTTATTTTTAAATTCGAAGAAAATTCGCTAGAAGAAAGCAACATGTTCCTAGAAAATCATTCTAAATCTTATGAAGGAGATTTTATAAAAACGTTTTCCCACACTAGGAATTTCTCCTGTATCGTGGGTGCGTTTACAAATATTTAAACTCACATATACAAAACAACTAGTTGTAGGCCATACAAATATTTGCTTCTTGCGAGAATCGAACCCGCGATACGCAGCGCAGTAGTCAATCGCTCAGCCACTGCGCCAACCGTGCCGTCAAATTTTTATAAAACGTTGCCCCATACTAGGAGATTTTCCTGTATAGTAGGTGAGTTTACAAACATTTTAAACTCACATGCACAAACAGCCAGACCCGAAACAACTATTTGTAGGCTATACTAATATTTGTTCTGTGCGAGAATCGAACCCGCCACACGTAGAGCAGCAGTCGATCGCTCAGCCAGCTCAGCAATAATTAGGTTTTATTTTAATATTTGGAAGCAAGTTACTGGACGCTCTTATTCAGTCTACGATATTTCTACTTGTAGGCAATCACCTAGCAATCTAACAGTGTTTAAAAAACGATTCCAATCTTGAAACTACATTATAGCTGCCTTGAGGCGCGTGGCCAGTGAAAACATAAAGTGCTATGTTAATTTGAAACTGCGAAGAGAACTCTTAAAAGTGTAATGAAATCTCGCTAGTTTTTCTTAAAGTAGAATAAAATGCGTTTGATTTTAAAGGATTCCGTAACTTAAAAAAAAAGACGACACGGTTGGGGCAGTGGCTCAGCGATCGACTGTTGCACGGAAGAAATATTTGTATGGCCTACAGATAATTGTTCCGGGTCTGGCTATTTGTGTATGTGAATTTAAATGTTTGTAAACGCACCCACGGACGGCATACGCACAATAGTCCACTGCAAGGACTAAGTGCGGAAACCAGACCCCCCCAAGAAGCGGAGTCCACATGAAGAAGAAAGATGAAGAAGAACGCACCCACGATACAGGAGAAATTACTAGTGTGGGGGGGGGGGGCAACGATTTAAAAAAAAATGAAAAAATAGCGGAACCTTTATGCGATCACTTGTTGTCCGTCTTTTTGTAGTCAGTCTGTCTGTCAAGACCCTTTATCTTGGGAACGCGTCAAATAATATTGTCCAACTAGATCCGCGTTTTGGCCCATAATGAGATCCCTCACCGGTTTGAGTGCAGTGTTGATAATATAAATGACACAATTTAGAAGTCTGAACTTGTGTCCTGTTGATGACAAAAGGCGCGCCCCCTATAGTTACATGCGCCTAAGAATAGAATATATATACTCTATTAGAAACCAAAATTAAAACACGATTGGTTACAAAATTGATAATTTTATGGTTACAATGGCCTTATCTGCGAATTCTGCGATAGCTACATTTTCCAAACAACTTTTAGTCTAGTCAACAAGTTCGAAAACGTGAAAAATAGTGATAAAGGTCCTAAAAATATGAGCTTTAGCTCATTTGATTCGGAATCACCTTAGAAAAATGTTTTTGAAGGATTTTGGTGGTAAAAAATTACAATTGTTATTAACAAAACGATATTTCATTTTTTTTTGTAAATAATTCAAAAAATATTAATATTTAGGCAGTTTTGAAAAAAGCCCGTTAAAGAGGAGGAAATATCAGATAGAAAATCCGAACTTCCGGAACTCTTTCTTCATTATTTATAATTTTAATTTGACGTTTAAAAAAAGAGCTCCGAGCGGCTGTTAAACTTGACTGGCGAAATGTTGATGTAATATTAAGTGCACTCCTTTTTTACGGATGGTAAATCTTCACATAACTTCCCCCGCTCTGGGCGGAGCGGGGGGGGGGAGTGTCAGACTTGTACTGACTAAAACCTACCCATGTTCCTTCTGTTGCCCTTTATGTTCCGGAGCCACGGTATCTCTTTCGAACAACCCGCAACCCATTACTTAAAGCATTGATGCATATTACAAACGTGTACGCGGCGTACATCGAATTGTCAACTCTCTCTCTGTTATTTTATTCGGTCCCTTATTACAGAGTAAGTTAAATATTAGTGCTGTCACAGGCGGTATTAAAAGGAACGAAGGATATTTTTTTACAAAGGGCATAATTTGACACAGAAGTTATGCGCCGCTCGCAGACAATTTGTGTCTTTTGAATTATGTTTGTTTGACAAAATCTTGTACTACTACTTTACTAGCGACACGCCCGGCTTCGCTTAGGTACAATGTATATAGTAATATGCTAATATTATATACATAATATAAACTTTTCTAAAACATAAAAACCGCATCAAAATCCGTTACGTAGATCTAAACATACATAGAGACAGACAGCTGAAACGCGAATGAACAAATGACAATGCTGGCATATTCTTCATATACATTTGATGAGAAGAAGATGCGCAGTCATAGCCTGCGTTTCGAGGTCAATTTAAAATGTTTTATGTATTTAAAAAAAACAAATAGCAGCTAGTACGTCATCAACATGGCGTGATTTCAGTCATATTCTCATTTGAAACGAACGCATTATGTGCATAGAAGTTTTAGATTAAATTATCAATCATAAAGCTATATTCAAATAGGGTTTCCTTAGGCCGTGTTCGGCACAAAAAGATATGTAAATGTTCTCTCACGAGCCAAGATTTGTGATCCCCATCGACACCGACTCTAGTGTAAACACAAATAGTTTATTCAAATTAGTACAGAGGGTTCAGGCACCTACATTGAGTTAGATCAAGGATTTTCTTTGTCTCATATTATTCGGAAGGCACTTTCTGGGAAATTTTAGTTATATGATTGTTTTGTTTAGTGATAGTATTTACCACTTTCTCGTTGTTTTAGCTGACGAGGAAAACTAGTGTTATTTAAAACTCGCCAGTTACAAAGTTTAAGTACAATTGAAGAAACATATTTATTCCAGTGCGTCATTATTAGTCGGAACTTACACGACCATCTTGTTTAATCAGTAAATAGCCACACACAGAAACAAAATATTGTTTACACAAGAGCAGTACATTCAGCCCCAAAAAGATGTAAACACGGACAAGGATCCCCAGGATTAGGGATTATATCTTAACCTGTGTAGAAAAGGGCACGCCATAATAGTGGCGGTAAGCTGGAGAGGCGTCATGGCGTCCTCACCTACCACCTGACGCAGGTCCTCACCGGACGCGGAAGTTTCGGGAGGTTCCTGCACATAATCGGGCGGAAGGAAACGCCCAGGTGTCACCATTGTGACGATCGCCCGGAGGACACGGTGGAGCACACAGTGGCGATCTGCCCAGCTTGGGCGGAGCACCGCCGTACCCTCGTAGAGGCGATCGGCGGCGGCGATCTCTCGCGTCCGGTCCTGGTTCAGTCCATCGTCCGGAGTGAGAGGGAATGGGAAGCGGTCACCTTCTTCTGCGAAGCAGTCATGCTAGCGAAGGAGGTGCGGGAGACGCCCCGGGCGCCGGGCGCCGCGAGACGACTCCCGGTCACCGTAGATGCGGGCCTGTGGACGGTGAGCAATGGGTAGCTCACCGTCCGTCCGTCTATTGACGACAGGCCGTGTCGACGGCGCGTTTGTGTTTCACACGCGCCTCAAAGACATGTCAGCAAAGCGGAGGGGCGTGCCAGAGCCTCTGCCTGCCGGAGTTGCGGGTTGTTCGAAAGAGATACCGCGGCCCCGGAACGTAAAGGGCAAAAGAAGGAACATGGGTGGGTTTTAGTCAGAAAAAGCCTGACACTCCCCCCCGCTCCGCCCAGAGCGGGGGAAGTTATTTGATGATTTCCCACCCCCAAAAAAAAAACCTGTGTAGGAAGTTTTGCTGAAATTAAATGTTTACTATCTTTTGTAGCTTTCCTTCAATTAAGAATGGCTGTAGAAAATATAATGAATCATTGTTCGTATTTACATAATTTTGAGGTTGATAGTACATTCAGTACTTCGAATAAAATTCCAGTAATAGTGACAATTAGATTTATAGTGGGGTTATAGAAATATTTTAATTGAAGGTATATTATATTGCCATCCAACGCGGTAATGCTGCCAGCCTGAAGCTTTACCTGTTGCCGGCGATACGGACGAATTTTTTGACGCCCTGTAATTTTCCATTTTTTACTTGTATATATTTTTATTGTTAGTTTGTGTATATTAATAGGTTGTATATATTTAGTAATTAATTTAATTATATGATGAATAAAAATAAAAAAGGTATATTATAACTTAACCTTTTTTTAAACTAGTTTAAGATTTGGGACTATGACCTCTAAATTTCTCTGTAATTTGAAGGTAACCAGGAAAGAGTGGTGCAGATCTTAAAGCGTCTAGATCTGAACCCCGGAATGAGCGTACCATCCCTATTTAGAAACAATCTAGCGGCAGCGAGGAAAAGTTTAAAGACAGTGGAGAAAAATCGTGATCATTGCAATGACGTTTAGAACAAGACAAGTGCTTCTCTGATTCGTTAAGAGTCTCATTTTTTAATCATTATCGTTGTCATGCGTCATTACGCGATCTGTTCTAGCAATAGCAAAGTGCACAGGATGCGGATGTCCTATCAATCGAGGAATTGGCCCGACCTGCGCATGCGCTGTAGGTACCTACTTTTGTTAATATATTGTGTGGCGAAGAGAGATATGAATGAAACGGGGATTTGTGCAGTGAGAAGTAAAATGCAGTAGCTGTTGCAAGTACAGCTTTACATCAGTAAGGATTGGATTAGATTTATTGAATTATTACTTGAAATAAGTAATCAGTTGCCGGGGTAGCGGGTTGTTTGAAAGAGATACCACGGCCCCGGAACGTAAAGCCACAACGGTTACGGTATGGTACGGTTTTAGTCAGCACAAGTCTGACATACAAGTTATTAGATGATTTCCATCCGCTAAAAAAATATTTGGCCAATTAAATTGAATATAATTCTAAAATACTTTTTGTATATAGATCCTTAGTCGATTTTCAACCAGTAATACTATTCTCAATTAGAGTAGATTTTCTACTTCGTTGATCGAGTGATCGTGACTGTAGAGAATGAGATCCTAGATTGATTCTAGGGTTGGGCAAAGTGTTATTAGGTTTTACCGTCAGGAATTTCTCAATAGCAGCCATGGAGTGTGGATTCGTCAGCAATTGATGGGAATGGGCTTGCCGAGAGAATAAAATAGAATACACTTCACTTCACAACAAAAATTGAAACTAAACTGTTAATTATAAAAAATGCAAATTCTATGGTTACGAAAAAGAGAGATGAGTGAGAGAGTTTGAAATTTTTTCGACAACTCAACTTCCTAGGAAAGTACAAGTTCCAAAGAAAATGCCTGAAGAAACGATCATCATATTTTCCTTATCAACCCATACAATCAAATTAAAAAAAGAACATCACTATATATTTTAATTTTTATTGAAGAAGTACAACAGACAGCTACAACATAAAACAGGAATAAGAAATACATAAAACGTATAGACAATGTTGCAGCCCACAACGCTGTAAACAGATTAACTGAAGGATACATTACAGTGGAAAAGGAAATTAATTAATTTATTGCTAGGGGATATATGTATAAATCTAAATACTTACTATTAAATTAACTTAATTAAGACTATGGTAGGTTTGATTAAATAAAGCCAAATGGTTTTCAAATTGTAAAGTACCTAGCTGATTGCTAATCATAAAAAACTAAGTGAACCAAAGCAAAAAAAAATTAGCTAAAGAAAGAAGAAATATTTGCCTGATAAATAAACTAGAAAACAAGCAACAATTTTCCTTTACGAACTGCGACACTGCCTTAGAGAAAGAGTTAATTAAAAAAGAATCTCCTTCATTTTTCTCTTGAAATCTAAAACTGCAGTAATCGTGTTTCTAGCGCCATAATCAGAATATCCTGTTCGCAAAAGGTCAGTTTAATCAGTGAAGCGAATATTTAATTACTAGCGACATGGCCCTGATTCACCGCCCTGTTTTTACCCGACTGGCAGAGGATATTGTGTTTAGCAGTCCATATAATATACAGGTTGCAAATGATTCCTTCACGAAGTTCCCTGTCAACCATGCATTCTGGACATCAAAAGGGAGCAACTTCCTTTTTGGAATAAATAATGACGTTTTACGGTGAAACTCACAAGGCTACTGTATTCCCCTGAGAGTTCGGACACTTACTTAAAATGAAGTTTATTTCAAAGTAATGTGCTGTAAGAGGTTTTATACCTTAACCAATGCTGGCTGGTTGGCCATGATATTCTAACACTCAGGTCGTTTTAAAAAAAGAACTAGTAAAATAGAGACTAGAAATGGAATAGGAAGTGTGAGATGTATCTTTAAAATATAATATTAAATATTATCTTAAAGTATTATATGCGCTTTTATTGTAGTAATAGTTTATTGTAGTAATAACTTTTATTAATAAAATTATTAATAAAAGTTATAAGAATAAAGTCTTGGATTGAAAAAACTTGTGAAATAGTTGGAACTTTGTTGACCCCCAATGTCTCTGTAACTGAAAGGCTTTCAGATTTGGTCTAGAACAAAACAATAATCGCAATGACAGGAAGAATTGCTTTTCGACTTCATTAAGGGTAATGTTACACCCTTTATGTGTGCCTGTTCCTTTTTTAAATTTGATTAAGTGGAGTAAAATTTATTTTTCTTTTCCTGATCCGTCCCAGTCCTAGGCAAAGGTTTCTCTCCACTCCTTCCACTTTTCACGAACCCGCACATTCACCATCCAGTTCTAATAGAATTATATTCTATTTAGACTGTCCCGCCATCTCCTTCGGGGTCTGCGGCGACCTCGCCTCACTGTGCCAGGGTTCTAGTTTTCTGCTATTTTAGCCCACAGGTTTTGTTTCAAATATTGTTTTGTTCTACATTGAACCAAGCTTATATACTTATTTGTGCTATAAAAGGAACAGCTTAGATGCGCTGAAAATTGAAATTGGTATTGGTGTAAAAGTATAATACTCGAAAATATGATATTAAATGTCTTAAAAATAAAACTCAAAAGATTACCTTGCCTAAAATCCATAGCTTACACCCAATAAAGTACCCAAATAAAGTATTTACAAAGAGACAAGACAATATTTCTTCTTGAGTATAAATTGTAAAGGCGTCGGAGTGTATGTTTGTTATCGCTATCATAAATAAAACGCTCCAACTAATGGCATAAAGGATTCTTTATTTCTTTCCTCTTTTGTCGTAAACTCTATTGAAGTTTTTCCTACGACAGCCATTTTTCTTTTATCTGTAGCGTTTTAAATTAACTGGTGTTCTTTTAATGTATATTTACTGTTATTTTATGAATTTACATAATTTTTATTTTTGCTTGGCACTAGCTCGTTAGTCTTATTGGTGACAACATCTACTGTTGTTTTTTTGCGCATAGGAAATCATTAAATAACTTCTCCCGCTCTGGGCGGAGCGGGGGTAGTGTCAGACTAAACTCACTCATGTTCCTAGTTTTGCCTTTTATGTCCCGGGGCCGCGGTATCTCTTTCAAACAACCCGCAACCCATTACTTAAAGCATTGATGCATATTACGAAGAACGGCCCCCTGCTTTACTAACATATCTTTTAGGCGCACATGGAACACGAACGTGCCGTCAACAGTCCCTGTCGTCACTAGACGGACGGATTGCTCACTCACCACAGACCCGCAAGAAACTGGCTAGCGAAGTTGAGAGATACCTATACTCAGTATTTGGTGGCAAAAGTTTGGAAAAGAAGATGAAGTTTGTACCAATCCTTACCTTTCCGAAATGATAGGCTTGATATTTTGAGCAGAGACAAAGATTGCATGCAAAACGGTAATTGTTTGATAAGACAAGAAACACGTCACTTTATGTTCTTTGTTGCAATTATTACTCTACCGATGTAGACGCCTGAAAGAATATTGCTGTCGGATACAAAGGGTAATGTCCCAAAATTGGGATTCGTTAGCTTTCGTGTGCCTGTAAAGTACATTTTGTCAATAAAGTCTATTTTCACTCAACGTAACTTGTTGTTCAAAAGAATACAGCTATGCGAAAATGGTTCGTATGATTATATACATACATGCATGATGTTATTTATAACATTTAGAACTGTATATTTACCATGGTTACTATTTATTTTGAGTTTCATTTAAATATCCTATTTATTTACAGTTTATTCGCGATCCTGGCGTGTGCAACTACGCCAAAATATCGGAAACTTAAATAGTAAACATGGTAAATATCCCGTTTTAAATGTTATAAATAATGTTTGTGACGATGTCATTATAAAAACTTATACATGATGTAGTCGACACGTTGGGCAGGTGGTTTGGCTATGACATCATCACCATAAATCGTCCCGATAAATCCTTTCTATCCATCACCTAGAGCTATATTGACGATTATGACATTCGGGGTAAAGCCCATAGCAGTGATGATGGTAAATCGCGGTAACGTTCTAGATTGAAGAGGAACGGTATATCGAACTAATGTCAACAACAGTGTATTGCTTTTATTATACTTACTAATATTTTAAAAAAATATTTATAAAAAAACGACATAGTTGACAACCAGCATGGTTTCTTTCGAGGTAGATCTACTCACTCCAATCTGGTCGCTTTCTCAGAGAATGTGATAGGGTATGTTGACCAACGCATTCAAGTTGACGCAGTTTACACTGATTTTAGTAAGGCATTCGACAAAGTGGACCACCAACTGTTGATACAGAGACTAGAGAACCTCGGAATCCATGGTCCTCTATTGATATGGTTTCAGTCATACCTAAGAGAACGTATGTCGTTCGTTGTTTTGAATGGGGCCCGATCTGAGGATTTTCTTGTGACTTCTGGGGTGCCACAAGGATCTCACCTGGGACCGTTGCTTTTCAATGTTTTTATTAACACTATAATTCACTGTTTCCACCACGCAGAATCCTATCTATTTGCAGACGACCTGAAATTGACCTTGCCTATAAAATCTATGCAGGATTCTTATTTATTACAGGCTGACTTGGATAGGTTAGTTGAGTGGTGCAAAGAAAATAGAATGAACTTAAATTTAGAAAAATGTTTACATATTAAATTTTGTCGAAATAAAAACATTTATAATACGGAATACTCCATTTCGGACAACACTCTCAAGGAAGTGAATAGTATCCGGGACCTAGGAATCTTGATGGATAGCAAATTGACATACAATAAGCATATAGATAGAATCATATGTAATGCAAACAAACTGCTAGGTTTTGTATTAAGGACCTCTAAGCCATTCAACAACTCCAAGACAAAAATTATTCTATACCAGACTTTGGTTCGCAGTAATCTAGAATACTGTTCACAAGTATGGTCACCTCACTATAACGTTCATAAGCAACGTATTGAGAGAGTCCAAAGAAGGTTTTTGTATCATTTATGCTCACAAAATAAAACTCAACTGCAACAATTCAAGTCTTATAAGGACCGTGTTCATCACTTTAAACTCCACAGTCTCAATAATCGCAGAAAAGTTTTGGATCTTTGTTTTCTTCACAAATTGATGACATCCAAAACAAATACAGACCTTCTGTCAAAAATATCATTTAATGTTCCTAACAGGTTACCTCGGACAAATACTTATAATCTCTTTAGACAGTCTTTTCATAAAACCAATTTGGGCGATAATTCTCCCCTTACAAGGGCAACCAAACTGTACAACGCTTTATGGCGCAAAGCTGATGTCGATATTAACCATGACAGTCTTAACATATTTAAGAAGAAATTATATAAGTACTTTCAGTTTTCAGAGGACATTTGAATTCCAAAGAATAATTAATTAATTAAATAATATCTTATTACCCTTAATAATAATTTAATTAATGTATTTCAATTTGTGTTTTTGTGTGTTGTAATTTTATTCTCATTCTGACATAATATTATTGAAATTGCAATTTAATTTGAATGTATTTAAATTTTCTTGATATTTTAATCCTAAGTAATAGTATGATTGTATAATTGTAGCATGTATTAATTTTATTAAATAATCTGTTTTTATAGCATGTTTACCTACTCGATAATGTGTAAGCTGTGGTTACCTGTAATTGAGTGTGCATTGCAGGACATTATATTCAGCAATTTTAACTTTGTAAAAGATATATGTAATGTTACTCGTTGGTAATCCTAAATAAATAAATTAAATTAAATTTTAAAAGCGAAAGTGAGTTTATTTGTTTGTCTTCACGCCAAAATGGCCAAACCGATTTTGATGAATTTTGGTACAAAGATAGTTGAAACCCTGGAGATGAACATAGGTTAATTTAAAAATAAGTGAGAAAAGGGGTAGAAAGAAGGAAGTAAAGGGGAGAGAAAGATATTTTTTTTTCGGTCATCACGCGGCTTAAAGTTAGCGTTAGCACAAAGTAACTACGCCATGCGGACGAAGTCGCGGGCGGAAGCTAGTATTTAAATAAAATTTTGTTTCGTTAGTAACATTTACTTAAAAACTGTGTTAATAAATAACGTGTTAGTATTTCTTTTGGGTAAATAAAAAAATATGTGATATTTTGACTTGCTACTGACCGCGGCTTTGCCCGCTTAGACGTTGGGAATGTTTCTAAAGGAACTTATTCCCGAATATAAAGAATATCTGCCTGTCTGTTACCTATTTGTACATTAACGACTGATCAGATGTCGACGAGATCATCGCCAGGGTTAGAACATAGTATACTTTCTATCTCAGTAGTACGTTCTCGTCATTACGAAATAACACAACTCTGCATGACCCCTCACTGATAATATTCTCTCACATTTTATAGCTATAAAAAAACTGGCCTTAAAAGTTTTCTTATTACGTATGTGCATTAAAAAGCACTGATCGGTCATCTTTTTGGAGGTCATTTCAGAACACGGTAGGCCACAATATATGCGATCAAGCGCGTCGCGTATTGCGATACTGGCTGCGGAAAAAAACAAACAAGGAACTTGTTTAAGGGTAGCTCACGAAATTCAATATTTGTTACGCTTTTTTGCCATTAATTAAATGTTATTACTTAAAACTTCTTGTAAGCCATCCTATCGTCCCGCATTGCAAACGAAATCAAACGTTCCATTTTTAAACTTTTCAGTCAAACTGGATTCATAAAAATCTTGTACGACAGAATAATAATCCTATTGATTAGTATTATAAAAAAAAGCGAGTGATTCTTTCTTTTTTAATTTTAGAAGGTTTGAGTCCCGGTTCAGCTTAGCGAGTTTAAAAAATTTTTGAATGTAGTTTTGTTTTTAAAAATAAAGGAATGTCTCCTTTAAGTAAAATGAGCTAACTAAAGTATTTAAAGTAGTTTCCCTCCAGCGCCCGACTTATTTTTCCACACTGTATATAAATATAGAATTTCATGGGCTATCCGGACACTTAAGGCTTGGTCAAACTGGTACGCATAGACTGCAAACTGGCTGCGGATGTTTTATTTTAACAAATATTTCAGTACTTTATCTGTCTAGAGAGTCACAACTGGAGCCGCGGTGTTTAGAAGCGTTGGTTCACACGTGAAGGAAGTAAGTGACCAGAGCGCGTATCACATGCCAAAAGTTGCATGAGGTCGTGGACGGACTTATTCATACTGGCACAGCTTAGTAAGCGTCTTGTGAGTCAAATTTAAAAGGATAACGTGAGGATAATCATGTCTTAACTCGCGTCTGATTTGAGAGATAGGGTTTATTGAATTTATTGTAATGCAATCGCATTTTTTATTATATTGAAATCTTATGATATGAAATTTTCTTTTGAGGCATTACTGAAAATGATCGTACAAATTATAAAAATACTAGCCTTTGCCCGCGGCTTCGTTCGCGTTAAATTCGGGGTAACACAATTCCCTTTTCCTGATATGCAGGTACCTGTAGTTTTTGCCCTTGCGTCTTATTTATTGTAATAGCAAAGCTAAGTTTTCTCTTTCCTTGCCTCTTTCTCCGTCATTTCTCACTTAAAAAGAAATAGCCTATGTCCGTCTCCAGGGTCCCAACTATCTCTGTACCAAAATTAATCAAAATTGGTTTAGCCATTAAGGCGTGAAGACGTAACAAACAAACAACTCACTTTTGTAATATTAGTAAGGATGTACACACGACAGCAGGTCAACCTATTCTAAACTATTATAACCTGATCTCTCTATTACGGATCGCACACCGTAGTAGAGAGATCAGGTTAAAATGGTTTTGTGTGGGTTGATGTGCCGTTGTGTGTACATGTTTCAAAATGGGAAAATAATTAAAATTCATTCACATCACTGCCAATGGGAAGAGTGTCCCGATGGCTGGCAGCGCTGTCACGATGAATGCCAATAATAATTGAATGATAGTCGGATGAATTAAATTATGGACGAAAAATGCATTAAAATCCGTTGAGTACTTTTGAAAAGACAACTCTAGCAAACATGAAGATATCAAAATCAAAAGTCATTTATTTAAATTAGGCTGATAATCAGCACTTTTTGAACGTCACATTACCAGAGACAGTCCCACAAAAACGCCCTGCTCTTCCTCTTAATAATGTAGGTATAGATTATTTTTAAATTAGAAAGAAAAATGAAAGAAAATACATTTATTTGGCACAAGTGCAAACAAAGAAATAAAACAAAATGTAAACATAAAATTAAATTAAAAATAATAATAACTAAACACAAAAACAAGATAATTATTGTGTGTTTCACCTCACGGCTGCGCCAAATAGGCCCAGTTAAAAAAAAATGCTCATGCCATTTTTTCCATGGGAGTCATCAGAAACTACAGAACGCTAACTGATATAATCCTCTCATGACCAAACCATCTAATCATACAATTCTCAGTTTTAAGGATTCCTAAAAGGAAAAAACGTCTGTATGTCTGGCTGTCTGTCAAGATCCTTTATCTCGGGAACGCGAGGAGCTATCGAGTGAAATTAAAACTATAATACTGTAGTCTGTAGTCCCTATGTGCTGTGAAAAAATCAACCCTCTAAGTCTACGTAGGTAGTCAAAATATATGGCTGTTTATGTCGCAAGTTTATACGGAACGAGTCTGACTCGTTCCTAGCCGGTTTTTTTTTCTCATTTTTTTTAAACGGCGACGTTCTCGTTCGTAACTGTAACCTGTCACTCCTTTTGCTGATTTTCACAGCATTGGATATTGTAGCAACCCCAGAGTAGCAGAAGCTTTGTTTATAATTCACTAGCTTTTGCCCGCGGCTTCGCTCGCGTTAAATTAGGGTTAACACAGTTCCCCTTTCCTGATTTGCAGGTACCTGCTACCTGTAGTTTTTGCCCTTGCACCTTATTGATTGTAATAGCAAGCTAAGTTTTTCCTTTTCTCCCACATTTCTCACTTTAAAAAAATAGCCTATATCCGACTCCAGGGTCTCAACTAGCGTTTGAGGGAGAGAACATCTGCCCAACCCAGCCGCCGCGGGAGACGCCCAGGGCGCCGGGCGCCGCGAGACGACTTCCGGCCACCGTAGATGCGGGCCTGTGGGCGGTGAGCAATGGGTAGTTCACCGTCCGTCCGTCGATTGACGACAGGCCGTGTCGACGGCGCGTTCGTGTTTCACGCGCGCCTCAAAGAGAGTCAGCAAAGCAGAGGGGCTTGCCAGAGCCTCCGCCTGCCGGGGTTGCGGGTTGTTCGAAAGAGATACCGCGGCCTCGGAACGTAAAGGGCAATAGAAGGAACATGGGTGGGTTTTAGTCAGTACAAGTCTGACATGCCCCCCCGCTCCACCCAGAGCGGGGGAAGTCATTGGATGATTTCCCACCCGAAAAAAAAAAAAAAAAAAGGGGTCTCAACTATCTCTGTACCAAAATTCATCAAAATCGGTTTATGCCCCGTTCCAATAAACAAAAACGACTCGTTTTGCTTACGGATAGTTGTATTTTGACATAAGTTCTATGAGACTTATGTCAAAATACAACTATCATAACTACACACATCAAAAGTGTCTAGGGATCAAGCATTTTTATGCGGATTTCTTGAGATTGAGATGTGGCTTTGTAATAAATTTATGATTTTATAAATTTATATGGATCCTTTTTGGTGCATTTCATAATTTGAATCAGGAACTCTCAATCAAATTCGAGTAAAAGATGAAAATAAGCTGTCAATATTTTCCCTATAAAAACATACAACGCATTGAAGACATTATTAGTGCTACTGTTTCCCTACTACTGATTAAAACCAACGTTATTATGGAGCGGCGACGTCATTTAAGCAGGGAAGAAATGCTCAGAGCCGTGGGAATGGTAGAAGCTGGTTCCCGGCAACGTACTGTAGCTTTAGCTCTGAATACAAGTCAGAGTGTTATCAGTCGACTTTGGACACGTTACCGAAGCACTGGTACCGTGGCTGAGCGCCATGGAGGACGGTATCGCTGCACCACACGGAGACAAGACCGATACATTCAAATCTTAATTCGAAGAGCTCCAACAATAACCGCCATGATGTTAGCCGTGAGGCTTCATCACTCTTCAGGGAACTTAATTAGCGACCAAACAGTCAGAAACCGCTTGCATGAAGTGAACCTTCATTCCCGAAGACCGCTACGGGTACCACCTATAGCAATGCACAATCGTAGGATTCGATATCAATGGGCTCTTGAACACAGAAATTGGGCAGAAGAACAATGGCGTTTCGTGTGCTTTTCTGATGAGTCTCGTTTTGGTATGAGACCGGATACAAGACGTATACGACACTGGAGAACCCCTGGACGCCAACAGCGATTAAAATCCTGCCAGGAAGTCCATCCTTATAGTGGTGGAACCATCATGGTATGGGCGGGTATTTGGATCGGCGGAAGAACTGAGTTGATTTGGATCAGAGGCAACCTCAACGCTCAAATTTATGCTGAGACGATTGTATCAGACGTCATCGTTCCTCTACAAGTGCAAATCGGTCCCTTATTTCAGTTAATGCATGATAATGCACGACCGCACACCGCAAGAGTTGTAAGACAGACTCTCGCCGCAGCTAACATCAATGTCCTGCCCTGGCCTGCTCAGTCGCCAGACTTGAACCCGATTGAGCATGCATGGGATATGCTACAGAGAAGAGCTCTGCCGAATATGGAGGGTATCCAGTCGCAAGAAGACCTTTTTTTGTTGTTGCAACGAACATGGGCGGCCATTCCACAGCGTGATTTGGATGAACTCATTTTGAGTATGCCAAACCGATGTTCTAGTGTTGTTAGTGTTCGCGGTAGAAACACGGATTATTAATTGTTTAAGTTACCCAATAAAATTTTAAAGAAAACTGTTATTTCAGTCTTTTTTTCGAACTTTAATGTTAGTGGTTCAAATGTCAAAAATCCCTTTATTAGGAAAATGGCAAATTTCTTTATTAATGCAAAGGTGACTTGGTTTATCGTTACTGTGACAAACGAAAACACTTTATTTGATGAATCCTTAAAGAAAATTTTAATTAATATCAATCAGGAGAAAAGTTATTGCAAAAATATATGTTGATCCCTAGATACTTTTGATGTGTGTATTAGCCATTTAGGCGTGAAGACGTAACAAACAAACTCACTTTTGCTTTTATAAAATTATAGTAAGGATTCATGGTCAAAGCTAGTAATATCACAAATGTTAGGTACCTAGTACATAAATGGAACTACATATCTATTTGGTTGGATCTAACAGCTTTCGTAGATAAGTCTACGAGCCGACGCTACGGCGTAGCACTGTTGGAGATTGCTAACTGATAGTGCTTTTATGTTGTAGTATACATCTTTTCTACAAAACAAAATGCATGATGCTATATCTTTGTTTTTCGGCACGTGGCGTATAATGAACCCTTACTCCTTACTAATATTATAAAAGCAAAAGTTTGTTTGTTTGTTTGTTACGTCTTCACGCCTAAATGGCTTAACCGATTTTGATGAATTTTGGTACAGAGATAGTTAAGACCAGAGAGTTTTTAAAGTGAGTAATGATGGAGAAAGAGGGAAGAAAACGGAAATCTTAGCTTGCTATTACAATCAATAAAGCGCAAAGTCAAAAACTACAGGTAGCAGGTACCTGCCAATCAGGAAAGAGGAACTGTGTTACCTCAAATTTAACGCGAGCGAAGCCGCGGGCAAAAGCTAGTCAAATTATATTATTCAAATACAAATTAATTAATTTAATGCTATTCGGAACTGAGATGAGAAATTCAGAGCTATCACACCAGTTTAGGAGTTGTTGTATAATATTTTGACGTTTCAAATTAGCTTAATTAATACTTCTGAACAAACTTTATTAAAAAATACCCCTTGTTTGTTATATCGTCAAGTAGAACATACACCTGTAAGTGATACTATTTCTGAGACAATCTTTTTTTTTTTTTGAAGTTTACTCCTTAAGAATCGATTTTCATATATAAGGCGCCCGGTATGAGAAAAATGTGAGTGTAAAATCTACTGATGAATGACCTCGTTACGTTTTTGGTGCAACTTTGGTGCAACTGCACCTATGGTGTTTGTCGTACAGTTGAATATTACTAGATGGCGCTTTATGAAATTTGTCGTCCGTCAGTGATATTTTTGATTATTTATTTTTTAATGATATTTTTTATTTTTTTTTTTGTATTTAAGGAGTAAACTCCAGTCGTGCGTCGGAGCTGACACACACACTTTTTTTTAAACTTTGCCCCTCACTAGGAATTTCTCCTATATCGTGGGTGCGTTTACAAACATTTAAACTAACGAAACATACACAAACAGACAGACCCGGAACAACTATCTGTAAGTCATACAAATATTTGTTCCGTGCGGGCGAACCCGCGACACGCGGTTGTTTATATAACAACATAAATATAAAATTAACATTTGGCTGCAGCCAGTGTTGTCAGGCACCATTTCAGTATACGGTCGTAATTAAGTTTGGCTTTGAACCAAAAATTGTTAGGGGCATACATACTTCCTTATTAATATTATAAAAGCGAAAGTGAGTTTGTTTGTTTGTTACGTCTTCACGCCTTAATGGCTAAACCAATTTTGATGAATTTTGGTACAGAGATAGTTGGGACCCTGGAGACGGACAAAGGCATTTTTTTTTTGAATTGATGTTTTTTTTTAAAGTGGGAAAGGAGGGAGAAAGAGCGAAGAAAAGGGAAAACTTAGCTTAGCTATTACAACCAATAAGGCGCAAGGGCAAAAACTACTGGTAGAAGGTACCTGCATAGCAGGAAAGGAGAACTGTGTTACCCCAAATTTAACGCGAGCAAACCCGCGGGCATAAGCTAGTTTACTATAAATGGAAAAGGACAACGTCCAAAATGGCTCTGTGCAATGAGGAGTTTAGGAATACACGATAGTTAATTTTATTTTTTATTATGTAACTTGTAAATTCTTCTGTTGCACGGACTAGCTGTATGGTAAAATGTACACATTATAGTATTTTACGCGACTATTAACATCCGTCAGCCGCCATCTACGCCTAATGTTAAGAAAACAGGTACATAATACCTATGTTTTATATAATTATGAAAAGATTATATGCATTTTAATATTGCAGTTACATCCGCATAGCCTTAGAAAAAAAAATGCATAGGTACCTACTAATTGTCTAGGTAGGTATTAAAAATAGCTAAATGATTAGTGATATCATTTTACAGTTTCTTAAAAATCACTCGGAGCTATGAAAAATAATACCTAATTTTGGTTGTCATAGTTGTATTATAACCTCAAAGCTAGTTTTTTTTTTAATATTTCTGTTATGCGGCTAGTCCGCTATAAAAAATATGTATTTTATTTATTTATTTATCCTCCTTACAACTATCCTTACAGACGTAAGGATAGTTAAGGTGACGCATTAGTGAACCTAATGCGTCACTGAAGCTATCAACTAATAAAAATATATCTAAAAAAATACATCAAATCTCTTAATTTCTAAGTACCTAATCATAAAAACTTAAACAAATATCTTTTTCCTTATGGTCTTACATAAAATAAGATCATAAAGGAGTTTACTAATGATAGAGAATCCTTACTAATATTATAAAAGCGAAAGTGAGTTTGTTTGTTACGTCTTCACGGCCTAATGGCTAAACCGATTTTGATAAATTTTGGTACAGAGATAGTTGGGACCCAGAAGACGGACATATGCTATTTTTTTAAAAGAGTGGGATATGAGGGAGAAAGAGGGAAGAAAAGGGAAAACTTAGCTTTGCTATTACAAATCAATAAGGGCCAAGGTCAAAAGCTGCAGGTAGCAGGTATCTCCAAATCAGAAAAGGGGAACTGTGTTACCCCGGATTTAACGCGAGCGAAGCCGCGGGCAAAAGCTAGTACAATACATAATTTTCCGATGCTCTTGGTTCCAGGACTAACAATGTATTGGCGCAGAGCAATGTCCTTTACTTTGTCAGTGTGTCTGCTATCGGTAAACATTTCGTGCCATCGAAAAATGGCAAAGAGTTTGCAACTTTAAAGTTGTGTGGTACGTATGAAAATGTTAAAGAGTGAGTTTTGTACTTTATCTGGAGGTTCTTTCTTTTGTATATTGTTGACATTTCAGGCTGTAAAGAATGACATGGGTTGTGAATGAGATCTTTTTCAGTATGTTGCGATATATTAGTATTCCTCACGCACACGTTCCCGTAATAAGAGACGAGACGAGTTTTTGTATTGGATTTGATGCCTTTTAGAATAAATATTCCCAACCAAATTCATTTTTAAAATAAATAAATAAATATACCCAACCACATTCATTTTTAGGATAAATAAATAAATATACCCAACTACATTCATTTTCAAAACTTCATCCTCACAACATTTTCCTCATTCCTCCGCATTTCATGCCAAGTTCACCGATTACCACACAAATTTTAAGTCACCGGCGCCATTTTTAGACTAAACCAAACCAATATAGAAGATAAGGAAAACAAAATGATCAGTCAGTGCCCAAAGTGACTATGAAACTTTATTTTTCATCCATCATATTGTATCACACTAATATTATAAATGCGAAAGTTTGTGTGTGTGTTTGTACTCTTTCACGATCAAACGTCTGGATCGATTTGGATGAAATGTGGTATGTAGATAGCTGATGCCTTACATTAACACATAGGCTACTTTAATCCTGGTCTACGCGGGTGAAATTACGAGGTGCAGCTAGTTTTACATATACACAGGTTCTCTAGAATCCTTACTTCCTTACTATATAATATAATAATATTATAAAAGCGAAAGTGAGTTTGTTTGTTTGTTACCTCTTCACGCTTTATTGGCTAAACCGATTTTGATAAATTTTGGTACAGAGATAGTTGGGAACCAGGAGACGGACATAGGCTAATTTTTATTTAAAAAAAGTGGGATATGAGGGAGAACGAGGGAAGAAAAGGGAAAACTTAGCGTTGCTATTACAAATCAATAAGGCGCAAGGGCAAAAACTGCAGGTAGCAGGTACTGTGTTATACCGAATTTAACGCGAGCGAAGCCGCGGGCAAAAGCTAGTACTCTAGATAAAGCCACAGTAAAGTGTTAGTACTAAGTGTGTTAGTTTGGCGACACGGTTGGCGCAGTGGCTGAGCGATCGACTGCTGCGCTGCGTGTTGCGGGTTCGATCCCCACACGGAACAAATATTTGCATGGCCTACAGATAGTTGTTCCGGGTCTGGCTTTTTGTGTATATGAGTTTGAATATTTGTTAACACGCCCACGATACAGGAGAAATTCCTAGCTTGGGGCAACGATTATATAAAAAAAAAGTACGTAGCTATGTACGGAATAGTCCGGTGTCCGGTCCATGTGTTTATGTATATAATAGCTCTTAGGCCTAACGCGGTTTAAGTTTTATGGAATGGAAAATAGTGAGGTTTCGTATACATAATATATTTATTTAACACTTCAGGCACAAAGTACAGAGGCGGACTTAATGCCTGCCTAGCATTTTCTACCAGTCAACCTTTGGGTGCTGCAGAGACGAACAATGGTAACACTGAAAATATTAATTTATACTACATGGATATTTCACTCACATCATTTTAGTTTACGTGAAAATGTATAAATGCTTTCATCTTATGACTGTGCTGCGAGATTTTGGCAAGATTCATATTTTATCTCTGATTTAAACTTTCAACTACAATTTTTTATTTTAGTCAAAAATATCCATATTCCTTGACCGTAATAAAATGTGACTTTTATTTTATTACGGTCGGTTACGGAGGAGCTCGTGGCTAAATAAATAATAGCCGCTCGGGTCGATCTTTAGGTTAAGCCGCGCTTGCCTAGGTTGGTCTGTGGATGGGTGACCACCCGTTACATACCGAGTTTCCTCCGTGCCTCGGAAAGCACGTTAAGCCGGTGGTCCCGGCTGTCATTTGTAGATCTTTGACAGTCGTTACAGGTAGTCAGTGTTCAGAAAGTCTGACAACCAGTCTTACCAAGGGGTATCGTATTATCCAGTATTAACTGGGTTGTGGAGGTCAGATAGGTAGTCGCTCCATGTAAAATACTGATATTCAGCTGTATCCGGTTAGACTGGAAGCCGACCTCAACATAGTTGGGAAAAAGCTAGGCAGATGATGAATAAAATGTGACTTTTATTTTTTTGAGAGCAAAGAAAGCTTTTCTCTTTTTATGTATTATTTGCCTCATGACTTATTTGAATAAATTTTAAATCACATAATCATACAAATAAATCAAATAGAAGTGGCTATTTGAATTCAACAAAAAAACTGTAATCTTACATAATGAATTAAATGAAAAAAAATCTTTCAGCTTGTTCCGGCTAATATCCAAAACGGCTGGACCTATTTTGACGGGACTTTAACTGGTAGACTTATAAGCAGTAACTTGGGCTACTTTTACCAAACTTTTACCTTTTTTTTTTAAATACCAAGGAACTATTAACAAAATCCGATTCAAGGTAAAGTAATGTTTTACAAGATATTACTTAATTTCGCAATTAAACTTATCATTTGTTTTAAGTTTATGTCTCTTTTATGATAATTTCAAACACAGGCAACAGCTAGTATATTTAGTGATAAAACGATAGTGTATAAACCGGGTAACACTTCCATTAATTATTTAAGGCTCAATTATCATCACGCCTTAATTAAATCAACTAATAAACCAGACAGATAAAGGGGATATCAAGGGATAGTATTTAACAATTACCCAATTTAATCATGTAGGTAGGTACATTAATCATATTGTCTTCAAACAATCCTTCGGCTAATCGGAACTTAAGGCGACATTAACTGCGTCTAACCGTGACAGTAGTCAGCCATACACTGCCGCCCGTCGCCCGCCAGAGCCCCGCTTCAACGCGCACCAAGATTATTCGAAAAAACAACCCACCTTGATTTATACAAACACAATACAAATAAAAGCCGTATACTAAAATATGGGTCATTAAATTGTCTTTTATATGATTAAAGTTTCATGTAAATACGCCCCATAGTTTTTGCGTGATTATCGTTTTTTTGTCCACGTTAGACAATACTTTACAAATTATTTACACTATGTTATTAAAATATAATTTCACATATCAAATTATGAATAAAATTGTCTAGTATAACATATATTTTTATCAAAGAAATAAGACTACAAGTTTAGACGTGATGTTCAATATAAAATCATTAAAAGTCGTTTATCTGCGCCTTAATGTATTTCATCTAATTATGTATAAGTTTCGAGACACGTATGTACGTCTAAAGTTTGGATATTAAACCACTTAATAAATACGCAGAAGGTGCAAAACGAAAGAAAACAGACAAAAGGCAAGTTAAGAATATAATAGAATAGATTCTAAATGGTTAAACTGTACGTACTTATATAAAAATGTGATGTTTAACACGTATTGGAGATCTTTGCATGAAAGGCAGGGATTAGCTATGAAAAAATGTGTCAATTAAAAACTAATCTTAATTAATAAAATTATCACAATAGAAACAAATTATGATCAATTAGAATCATAAGGATAAGTAAGATATACTTAGTTAAAATTTTCTTAAAACAACCTTAAATGAAGTAAAATGGGTTTAAAAATCTTTTTAAAATGAAAAGCTATTGATTTGGCAACATAAGCTCATGTCTAATAAGAAAATACATTCACAGTCAATGTCAATTAAATTAAGAATTTAATCAGAGACTACTGATACTTACTGACTGATACTTCTAGTTCTATTGTCTTTTGTTATCCAATTGATAAGATCGTTTAGTTTTCGATGCGATGAAATAAGGTTCCTTGATAAAGTTAAATGAATTCTTACGCGCCATTTACTTCTTAATTGGAGTCGTGTGTTAGTTTGATAGGGCTAATCTCCGAAATAGTTGGATCGTTATCGCGAGTGTTTAATTGTTGAGCCGTGTTTTGTTTTCTATGTCTTTTGGTGATAAACTAGTTAATTTATTTATTTATGTCCACACAAACAAGAAATCTCTTCCAGCAGAGCTGCGAGCTACGAGGACAGATGAAAAAAAAGCACTTAGACACAGTGTGTAAAAATATCAACTTCGCACCAACTTAAATAAACAAAACTTTATCAAAATAGAAAAACTTATAAAAATATTACATATAATAATGTCTAGTTAAAGTAACCTCACAGGTTTTGTAACGGGAAGAAGTAGGATCAATATCATCATTATCTGCCTCGCCTTTTACCAACTATGTTGGGGTTATCTTCCAGTCTAACCGAATGCAGCTGAATATGAGTATTTTCACGGAGCGACTGCCTATCTGAACTCCACAAACCAGTCACCACAAGTCGGAGTATAAGTGGAGGTCACCTACAGATCGACCATATATCATTATACCGTTTGTCTCAACACTGTGAAAAAAACATCATTGTATGGAAATACTTACTAATATTATAAAAGCGAAAGTGAGCTTATTTGTTACGACTTCACGCCTAAATGGCCCAACCGATTTTGATGAATTTCGGTTTAGAGATAGTTGGGACCCTGGAGACGGACATAGGCTAAAAAAGTGAGAAAAGGGGGAGAAACAGGGAAGAAAAGGGGAGAGAAAGATAATTCCCAAAGTAATTATGCCACGCGGACGAAGTCGCGGACGGAAGCTAGTCACGTTATAAAATCAAAATTTGAAAACGTAAACCATCACACCACTGTGCCCGCACCTGTAGTGGATCACAGTTCATTTCCTTCTCACTATTTCCCTTCACACTTCATGTAGACCTTTACCCAGCATTAAGAACGATATATGCTGAATCTCAGTATGCTAATGGGTTTAAAGATTCTTTATTTATTCAGAAGAACATACATTGTTCACTTATTGAATAAATACATAAAATTTATAAAGAGTGTGGTCCAGTAGCTAGTACTTTTTTTGTGAATGTTATTATACATTTAAGTTGCTTATGTTGTTAGCTCAAATAATTTGTATTGTTGATTACGTGTTCTTTGAGTTTACCTTTAAATACGTTAAAAGAAGATGTGTTCCTGATATCTGCCGGTAGTTTGTTGTATAGTTTAACGCCTTCGTATTTTATATTTTTCCTTCCATATTGCGTCCGTGGGGGGTGTGTCTGTATTTGGTTGGGGTTTCTTTGGCTGTATTTTGATGTTTTTATGTTGAAGGATAATTGTGTGTGTATAGTTTTGTTAAGGATTTTTTTAATGAGAATGCAGGTGTTGAAAGTGTAAAGTTGATGAATGCTCATTAGTTTAGTGTTTTTATATAGTTCGGAAGTAGGTGTGTGATGGTCGTAGTTGAGTAATAGTTTGATTATTTTATTTTGTGCTCTTTGTAGATCATTTATAGTAGATTTAGTAGCGCATCCCCAGATTTCGATTAGGTAATTTATGTGTGAGCGTACTAATGAGTTATAGATGTTGTAGCGGATTTTTTTTGGAATGGTATTTATGTAAACACGCATTGAACCCATTAGTGATGTTAATTTTGTTTTTATGTAGTCAATATGCGCTTGCCAAGTTAGTTTGTTGTCTAATCTAAGTCCAAGGTACTTTTCACAGTTACTTTTGTTGATATATGTGTTGTTTATGTGCAAGGCTGGGTGGTTCGGAATTTTTTTGTTTTTATTTGAGAATATCATGTACGATGTTTTTGATGCGTTTATAGTGAGTAAATTAGAGCTAAACCAGTTATATAACATATCTAAATCTTTTTGAGCGTCAGCTGCAATCGTATTTATGTCGTTGCCGAAGTAGAAGAGGCAAGTGTCGTCGGCGTATAAGGTTATTTGCCCAGTTAAGCCCAGGTCTTTGATATTGTTAATGTAGATAGCGAATAAGAGGGGGGAAAGCAGGGATCCTTGGGGAACACCGAAATCTATTGGGGATGCTCCACTCATCGCGTTTCCTATTTTGACTATTTGTTTCCTATCAGTGAGGTATGAGGAGAGAATATTGTACATTTCGCCGGTGATGCCGATGCTTTTTAGCTTTAATAATAGGATTTTATGGGATACGGTGTCAAACGCTTTTTTTAGGTCAATAAAAATCCCAAGTGCAATGTTTTTTTTGTCGATATTTGTTTTAATTGTGGTTACTAAATCGATAGTGGCGCACAAGGTGTTTGATTTGGGTCGGAAACCGAACTGCCGATCATAGATATAATTAATGTCGTTAAGGTATTTTTCTAGTCTAGTGTATATAAGTCTCTCAAAAATTTTTGATAGTACCGGTAACACTGATATGGGTCGATAATTCCCGGGTTCTGTCTTTGTGCCGGATTTATAAATAGGGTTGACTTTTGCAATTTTGAGGGTATCTGGGAATGAACCACTCTTGAAACAGTTATTAATACATTTAGTTAAGTTAGCCGCTATTAGGTTTTTTATGCATTTTATAGTTTTAGTGGTGATGCCATCAATTCCTGAGCTGCAACTTGGGTCCAAATTATCAACAATTTTTTTTATTTCAGTGATATTGCAAGGCGTGAGGGTATTTATTTGTTTTGTAGTATGGTTACTGTTAGTTGTGGTGTATGTTAAGTTATTGTGGAATTTATGTGGTATTTGAGTGGCTAGGAGCTTCCCTACGGACGAAAAGAAGTTGTTGAAGGTTTCGCATACCTCGATCGGATCGCTAATGATTTTATTGTTTACGTTTAGTTTGGGTGTCTTGCTGGCGGTGACCGGATTGTTATTAGATAGATAATTAATTAAGGACCACATCTTCTTTGGGTTTGATTTACATTTGGAAAATTTATTAAAGAAGTATTGTCGTTTTTCTTTCTTCATGTATTGTTGCACTTCGTTTCTCTTTGTTATAAAACCTGTTTTGAGGTCGTTATTGTTTGGATCGTTTTTAGATTTCCTCCATAGTATATTTCGCTTGTCGATTTCCCTTGTAATTTTTCTGTTGATCCAATCGTCTCTTGGTAAGTTTAGGATTTTTGTTTTATTTTTGGTGTTTCTTTTTACTTTGTGTTTTATAAAATTCTCTAGAGCTTGGTAGTCGTTGGTTGTTATTGTGTAGGTGGTATTTGAGACGTCTTTGTATAGATTTGTGTAGTCGACGGCTGTATAGCGATGTATTTTTTTTGGGGGTCGCTTGAATTTCTTTAGTTCCAGGTATATATGGTTGTGGTCTGATAGTGATGATTCAATGACAGCCATGTGAAAGTCGTCATTGGCGAGGTTTGAGCATACATGATCTAATATCGTATTAGTGGTGTCGGTCGTCCGAGTTGAGTATTTTTTGTTTGTTTTGTTTATTATTTTGTATCCAGTCTCTTTGATCATATTTGTGTAAGTTATCGTAGCCCGGTCCGGCTTTAATAAGTCGAGGTTGAAGTCACCGAAGGTAATGCATCGTCGTTTCTGCTGCAGTTGTGAAGAATAGTAATCTATAAAGTTGTTGTTGTTTGTATCTGGAGGTTTGTAGATAATACCGACGTTCAGCGCGTACTTTTCCAGGAAGATCCAAAGGTAGTTGTTGCCATCGATGTAGTTTTGTTCAATTTCTTTGTGTTCAATGTCGTTGTGGACGAAAATTGATACCCCTCCGCCACGCCGATCGGTGCGGTAATTGTAATGATGAGTATAGTTTGGTATGTGTAGTGATGAGCCTTCGGAATCGGTTTTAATCCATGTTTCGCTCAATAAAATCAGGTGAAGTACGTGGGGTATGCTTTTCAAGATGCATTGAAGTTCATCCATTTTACCTTTTTTAGATAAACTTCGTATGTTGATATACAAGAATTTAAGGGCTTGAGCGTTGGTTTCAAGTTGAGAGTAATTGTCTATTGCTTGATATGTTGTTTTGTTGGGGTTGGCACAGGTTATTGCTGAGGTTGTGGTGGATATTAGTTTTTTGAAGGTGTGTTGTTCACAATTTTAGGTAGTCCTTTAATATATTTTATAATTAAATTGGTTTCTCCATTTTCTTGTCGGCGCTGTAGCTCTGTTCTCAAATCTTTCATGTATTTTTGTTGGTTGGGTGTTTGGTCAGAGAATATTTTTATATTTGACTCGGTGAGTTTGTCCCTGTTACGTAGCATGTGTTGGGCTATTTCATGGGATTCCAGACTTATTTTGATGAGCCTATTTTTATCGGCATTGTATTTTCCGAGGCGCAGGCATTTTATGATGTTAGGGCAGCTATTATTGCTGTAAAGAGGGCCCAGTAATTTTTGTATTTGTTGTTTTTCGTTATTTTCTTGGTCTGCCTTGTTTGTGTCCTCTAGTTCCAGAACTCCCGCTATAATTATATTTTTTTGTCGGTCGTGTCGTTCATGCATTTCTTGGAGTAGTTCTTCTTGATTAAACGTGAATGTTGGTTCTGTTTTTAGGGTAGATATTTGGGATTGGATTTGCTGTAGTTTATGCTCGGTTAAGTCGCTTTTACATGCGAGTTGTGATAAATCGGACTTAAGCTCTTGTTGCTCAGTTGCTAACTTGTCCGCGCGTTGATTTATGCTCGATAAGTCCGTTCTATGATCGCTCAAGTCTTGCCGTATTTGTGACATATTGTCTGCTTGGGTTTTTGTGAGTTTTTCTAAGGAAGCAAATATATCTTTACGGAAACTACCTATTATTTCCGTAAATTGGGTATTCATGGTGTTTATTTCCGTGTGTATTTTGGTTATTTCCTCTTTGAATTCGTGATCTAGCTCAGGTTTCTTTCTTTTGCGTAGTTGTGAATCTTCATTCTCGTTTAACTTACGTAGATCCGGGTACGACGATGATGTAGTGGCAGCTACCGTCTTATTTCGCGAGTTCGGTTTCTCGTTTGACGATCGTGTCACATTCATTATTAGTACTGACAAAGTTAAAGATGCTTTAAGTCTTCGATAAGGAGTTATAAATTGCTTGCTGCGGCGGTATCTTAGAGTGCGAGCGGGATCAAAAATATGATTTGTCGCTTTTACTCGAGGGGGTGAAGAGAGCCGCTTGTTGGCCACGCACCGCGTCACCGCGTGAATATGGGCACTGGAGTAGTATACAAAAGTCCTTTTTGCACTTAAATTAAGCACGAGAACTAGCACTGTCACTATTCAATTTTAAGGTCCAAATTAGGGTGATTGGTATTTGTAGATAATAAATTAGTTGTTACGAGAGTTCGACACACGTCTGGTCGCACTGGCTACTGGGCGCGTTTTTCGCTAGTAATCTGCTAGGGTTTCTACGTAAAAAAGACCAAAGTCCTTGACATTTTCTCACGTTGTCATGAACAGTAAAAAGAGATTACTTACCAGGAACGAGGTTGATCGATTTGTGTGCTCATAAACACCCACTCGTAATAACTTTAGTTTATTATCTGTGATCAGAGTTTGTGATGCCGAAATATGGGAAACTCAAAATAAATAGTAAACATGGCAAATATTACGTTTAAAGTGTCCATACTAATATTATAACAGCGAAAGTGAGTTTATTTGTTTGTAAGGTCTTCTTCCTAAATAGATAAACCGATTTTGATGAATTTCGGTACAGAGATAGTTTAGACCCTGGTGACGGTCAAAGGCTTTTTATTTAAAAAAAAAGTGAGTAATGAGGGAGAAAGAAGGAAGAAAGGGGAAAATTTAGCTTTGCTATTGCAATAAATAAGGCGCAAGGGCAAAACTACAAGTAGCAGGTACCTGCAGTGAATGCGGTCAGTGGTGCAGTTTCAGTTAGTTTTAATTAGTTTTTAACGGATGTTGTCGAACCCAATATAGTATTTCAGTAATAATTATTGTTCTCAAGTAAGTGACATGACGTTATGTTTTTATTGAGAATAAAGATCTTTAAACCTAAACCTAAAAATCACTCCCCCTCCCCCCACCCCTTATTTGATGGTTTCCCCATCCTTAAAAAAGAGACATGCTGGTTTCCTTACGGTGATTTCCTTCCCTGAAACCTTTTCTTTGGATTCATGTGCATATTGTATCATAATGTTCACGTTTTTGTTAAATGATGTTTATTTTGCAAGTAGGTTTTCACAATAGTACATTACGATATTAGTGCGTTAAGATGGTTATAACATGCGAGTCAGAATTTCAGCCCGAGCCGTAGGCGAGGGCGTAAGTGAGCCGAGCATGTTATAACCAATACGCACGTATATCGTACGACGTTTTTTAACACATTTGCGAGGAAACAGAAAAAAAAACATTTTAAATAAACTCAATCTGTGAATGCACACTGTTGACTGGCGCCGCGCGGCGATTTGTTCGAAATTTGAATAGCAACAGCGCGCTGCCCACTAGCTGGAGTCGTGCGGCGGCGGCGATCAGTTCCAAATTTGAAATGGCAAATAATACTGTTATGGAATTTGTATGGACTATAACTTAACTATTTGCTTTGGTAACACACGCGTTTTTTATGACCCTCTTTACATATTTAAAACCGGTGGAATTACATCAGCTTTACGAGCAAGGGTGTTAAAAACACTTTTACACGTCTTTTTTAAAAACTAGATGAGGCCGGTGTTTCGTACCCGACTACTCTGAGAAGAAACAGCCGAAATAAACTCAGAGGTCATAGTCTCTTTTAAAGTCCAGACAAAAAATCTTGGTCAACTTACATGAGGACTATGCAGATTAGTGTCTGAAGTGGTCTTTTTAAGTTTTTTTTGTTTGTTTGAGTCTGGGATTATGACTGGACTTATGACTTGACAGTGCGACGGTCACACAACTAGACTATCGCTGCACATAGGGGACTATGGCAGTTCAAAAACTGATACGCTTATTATTGTTATAAATCTTCCAACATAGATACAGTAGCATAGGTATTCGAGTCAGCCACCTGACCTCTGCAATTCAAATACAAGCCAAAACGCTGTGGCTGCGGAGAACCACACGCGACGTATATCCTTACTAATATTATAAAAGCGAAAGTGAGTTTGTTTGTTTGTTTGTTTGTTTGTTACCTCTTCACGCTTTAATGGCTAAACCGATTTTGATGAATTTTGGTACAGAGATAGTTGGGAACCAGGAGACGGACATAGGCTAACTTTTATTAAAAAAAAGTGGGATATGAGGGAGAACGAGGGAAGAAAAGAGAAAACTTAGCGTTGCTATTACAAATCCATCAGGCGCAAGAGCAAAAACTGCAGGTCTGTTTGGTGTGTTATACCGAATTTAACGCGAGCGAAGCCGCGGGCGAAAGCTAGTATTACTATATTTACGTCGCGTGTGGTTCACCGCAGCTTTGTGGAAACTATATTTTCGAGCCGTTTGAGGTTGAAACTCTGGGGTTGAAAGCACATTTGCAAGGTTCGACATAAACTTTTCAATTTCACTTCAAGTTAAACCTTATATGTCCTGAACACATCGAGAGAAAACGCCTTTGATACGAAACAGTCGCCACAGTAGGAACAATGAACTTGTAAAGATTGATTATGTTTTTAATAATTAGTTCAATTTTTAATAGTTGACTTCTTTCGATCACCGTTATTTTCTTCTCGTGTTATTTTGACGGGCCTGTTGGTCTAGTGGTTAGTGGCCCTGACTGCTGAGCCGGAGGTCGTGGGTTCGATTCCCACCCAGGACAAACTTTGTGTGATGAGCATGATTGTTTGTTCTGTGTCTGGGTGTGATTTATCTATAATATGTATGTATTTATAAATTATATAAGTATGTATATCAGTTGTCTGGTTACCATAACACAAGCTCTGCTTAGCTTGGGATCAGATAGCCGTGTGTGAGTTGTCCCAAGATATTTATTTTTTTATTTATTGAGTAAACTGAAAACTACCAAGTCAAATAAAATAGAAAAGACTTAAATGGTTTATTTAATTGAATATAATATTTTTATATATCACCTCAAAATACATAACTCTACAAAATAAAACGACATGTAAAAAAACTGTTTTATTTTAACGTATTAAAATGAAAAAAAAACAATCTATAAAGCCTTAGTTATAAATTAACGATCGGTGCCTGCTTAGGTGAAAACAGAAACAAAAATCTCATAAAACAGACGGGAAATAAATCCCACAAGTATTTAAAACAATCCAATAAAAGAAAAAATATATTGGCAACAAAAAAGCTTTTATTCGGTTTTGAGTATCAACAATTCAAGTACAAACCAGAAAGCAAAAACATAATGGCACTAACGATTTTCTAAATTCAAATTGTCAATAGAATCCGCGCTTCGAAGTTAAAAAAAAACTGAAATAGTTTTAAAACAAATCCGCAGTATACAGCGTCCTTTCATACGAATATTGATATGTGTTTCAGTACGAACTGGCGGAGCTTTCAGACTTTCAGCGAGTCAGTGTAAGCGCGCCACCCGCGCAGAATACACGCCGCGCAGCCCCCTGCCGCGCGGCAAAACGACAACAAAAACACCTCGTACTTTTCATAACAACAAACTGAAATTTTAAAACATTTTCTTAAAAAAAACGTGACCATTCTACACCATGGTGATTTCAAATTCCGAATTTTCTTTTTCTTTTCTGTAAGTTGTAAACTTTTTGCTTGAGATGTGAGCGTTTTATGAACTGTTGTTTTTAATTTTATTCTATTGATTCAATTTTGTGTAAAACACAGTGTTAGTTTGTTTCTTTAAATAATTCTGAAATAAATAAGTGTTATGGAAGAGTGGGTTGGGGAGAAAAGCGGATTGAAACAACTGACAAGCGCTGATTCTGAATTTGTTTTGTTTGGTAAGTTAATTTGGAATTGTTTTAAAACTCGACAGTTTTCAGAAGTAGAGCTTTTTCTTATCTTATCATAATACTATTAAAAAGTGTTTTAGGTTAAATTCGACGTTTGATTAGATAAAATTCATCGATTCGTCGCCGTTGCTGATGCCAATCAGCAACGGCGATGCGTCGTAAGACGAAATAATTTTTTGGTTTTCACAATCTTTTTTTTTTTATAAATATAACTTTACTTTATCTGTTCAGAACACACACGATAATATTTCGAACCTCTTCGGGTATTATTGTTCTAAACTTAACACTGGTTTATATTTACGATGCTCCTACACCAACAAATACGATTTATAAAACAAAATATGTGTTCCTTATTTAAATATTGAACTATTTTGACAGAAACGTCTTCTTAAAAGTGGTTATCGCATACGTAGCAAAACACATTTTGTTCATATTTACATGTGACTCAGCATTTTTCACAGAAAATATTTAATAATAAAATACATCATAATTGAAAAATAGATTCATTATAAACGTATAAATAATAGAACGTAATAAATGAACCGATCCGACGACGTTGATTTTGAAAAGTAAATGAAAGTAACAGATAAATGTAATTAATGCCTATTTATTTTTTGAATTGTTGTGTGGATGTGGGATTAAAGAAAAATGAGCATTCACTCGTAGGCACCATTCACTCAAGTGAAGGAACTGAAGCGGATTTAGTTTATATGGAACTAACTGTCTTGCGCGGTTTGACCCGCGTCTTTAATTGCTGCCCGTCCCGTAGGTAGTAGCGTGATGTTGTATAGCTTATATTACTTCCTGATAATGTAGCTCTCTATTAGTTTAAAAATGGTTGAAATCGGTCCAGTAGTTTTAGAGCCTGTTCGATACAAACAAACAAATCTTTCCTCTTTTTAATACAAAAAACATATTAGTATAGATAAGGCTATTGCGGTATTTTGAATCTAGTTGGCCTTAAATACCTCTAAATCAAATAGCCATAACCACATTTCACTAAATTCTGAGTATCTTAAGTGTTTTGGGATCGAGTTTCGTTGAGCGTTTAGGATAATATTTATGAACATCGGGTGAACGAAGATTTTCTGTCGGCAAATAATGAATAAGTACTACTAGCATCCATTTGAAGGTTGCTTTTATTATTTTCCAATACTTACTGGCCAGTAACTATAAGAAAAGTTCATAGACTGTATATGAAGGATGATGTGGCAAGAAAATAAGTGTCGGATTAGATGACGAGTTATTTAATTATTTAAACTTCATGTACAATAGTGGTACATAGGCGGACTTAATGCCATAAGTTATAGAGAAGTATGAAAGAATAAGACACTGACCTGACACTGACCCCCAAGAATTTGGGACAAAGGCAGGAGCATTATGATAGTGAGAATGGCTTTATATTCAGCGTTCCCAGTGCTGAGACATTTTCAAAACATATTCGACGACACGGTTGGCGCAGTGGCTGAGCGATCGACTGCTGCGCTGCGTGTTGCGGGTTCGATCTCCGCGGATCGGAACAAATATTTGTATGGTTTACAAATAATTGTTCCGGGTCTGGCTGTTTGTGTATGTGAGTTAAATGTTTGTAAACGCGCCCACGATACAGGGCAAATCCTAGTGTGGAGCAACGTTTAAAAAAAACATAGCCATCATCTCTGTCAGGGCCATCGCGCGTTCCTAGTTCGGGTTGGGCTACAAGTGCTACAACTCAATTTTCAGCCTCTTTTTCAGGCAGCGTGTGTTTTAGATATTTATTTAGTGTATGAAAATATAATGCAGTATTTCTTTTTTCATAAATATTTTCTACACTATCCCATTTTAATACAGTATTAATTTATTTAGATAAGTACATTGTCAAACTATCTCATTCATATTAGGATTATTAGGGATATTCTCATTTTAGGGTTCTGTACCTCAAAAAGAAAAAAACGTAACCCTTATTGTATCTATCACTTTGTTCTTCATCTGTCCGTCTATTTGTCAAGACCCTTTATCTCAGGAACGCGTGTAAGTATCAAGTTGAAATGAAAATCATATACTCAAATCTTTGGTGCCTCAGAGCTGTAAAAAAACGAATTCTCAAAGTCTACGCTGTCAAAAGATATGGCCGTTTTTGTAGCAAGTCTGAACCCTCGGTGTATTTTGAAAAACTATTTTATTTTTCTATATATACGTATACTTTAATGCGAACAAATGTATATGAGAATAATAACACCTAAATCACTATTTTCCCAGTAAAGTGCGTCCACCGCAACACAAATTAATGAGTACAATTTGTATTCGTGTCCCATCGCAAAACAATGCCTTCTTCATTTATTTTTACTGTTGTCTAAATACAAGTTTTACTATCACGCCTGTTACCAATAAGAGTTGCACAGATGTATAGAAAAATACGTACTTTTCTCCAGTTATGTTTAAATGCAAAGAAAAGCGTACCTATTATGTATAACAAGCAAGACAGTACCTTTTGATACAAGTAAGGAAACTTGTTCATTGCAACCGAGGCGGAATTTTATTGGAGTTAACTCCTTAAGAATCGATTTTCATATATAAGGCGCCCGGTATGAGAAAAATGTGAGGTGTAAAATCTACTGATGAATGACCTCCTGACCCACTGATGAGACGTACAGTTGAATATTACTAGATGGCGCTTTATGAAATTTGTCGTCCGACTGTGATATATTTTTTTTTTTACTTAAGGAGTAAACTCCAGTCATGCGTCGGAGCTGACACAAACACTTTTTTTATTTATATTTGGTGTTATGGAGCCGAGAATAGCAGTGATAAATTCTCACGTGAATCATAACGAATTTTCCAATGCATTTATGGAGAAATTAATTAAAAACAAAAAGTATTTTGTCGCTTTGGCTTTTTAGGCTGAAGGAGAAACAAAGGAATATCGCCGCTAAACAGCCTAATATTAAAAATAAGAAATTCAAAAACTTTTAAATTTAGAACTCAAATAAATGTCAATTTATTATTATAAGCAAATTATTTTACAAATGATCATGTTTATTTGTGTGAGATTTTTTTAATTAAATATGAAAGCCTTAAAAACAATGCGCCTCCATGCTCTAAAAAAAACACTGCTGGCTGCAAGGAAAATAAGCATCTGTTCATTGTTATCCATGCTGGAATCAGAAAAAAAAGCCCTCGTTGCAATAAAAGAGAAAAAAAGCTCAAATGTGTAAAATATTGCAAGTTGAACCTAATCGTAATGCAATAAGAGCCAGTTTCAGAAGTAATGCAATAAGAGCCAGTTTCAGAAGAAGTGTATTGAAAACTCTTTGCCCAATCTGAATTGAACCGCAAGAGTACATAGTATACCTAATTATACTCTTTCTTTCTTATCGCACGTCAATACGTAGTTTATTAGTTTTCTAACAATATAACTCTAAGTTAGATTATAATATACTTTATTGCACACTAGAATTGAAACACAACTGTGTAAAAATTGTTAATATTGTTAGGTACGAACAACGGCACAAATATTAGGACATCATTCTAGAAGTACTTTTTAAATACATTTGTTAACGAAATAAATCTCAAATAATGCAATCTATTTATTATTGACAAAACAGGTGCTGAATACAATAATATTGCTATCGGGCACAGCAATATTTTAAAAGTAGCAGAGACTAAGTGCACTTTAATAAATTTATTACTGATTATTTCCTAAATAACTATCTGGTACTTATTTATTCTTATATTTTATTGCACACAAAATTAAATATAAACACACATGTTGAACTAATAAAGCTTTTGTACAACGGTGAGCCCAGACCCAGAATTTGGTCTATATTTCTGTTTCATTTATTCATGCTTTTAATTTATCATTTAAATACTTTAAAAATATAGTTTTGTTTCAATTAAATATTAATCGTTATTGATAATGAAGAGTATTTATTATCTTGTTTGACTTTACAAATAAAAAATATAATAAATCCCATAACTTCAGAGAAAATGTTGCTACTAACATTGTGATTTAAGGTAACACATATAATCCACCTTTTGAATTGAAAAATATATTTACGTCGCAAATAAAGGGTCATAATAGAATTAAGTATAATAATTTTGATTAAATGTTATCCTTTTGGTCAAACTTTTTAAAGTTTATTAGCCTACAAGTGGTTTAAGGAGCCTCTTAACCGTATTTTACAGAAAAAAAAAACGCTCAAGTTCCGTAAGATTGAGTAGGGGTTATTAAGAAAATTGTCCCAAGATGGTATCGAAGTATCAAGCCAGCTGGGTTCTTTGTATATTAGGTGGATAAAAAGTTTGTCTTTTGTAATGATAATTTTTCACGAAAAAATATGAACCATTTTAAGTCTCGACACAACTAATACATATTTTTTCAGGCGTTGGGTCGATGTTCTTGTAACAAACTAAACTAAAACTACTCTAAAAATCATTAAAATTTAGTGTATTCCTGTCAAATGACGTTTCCTATTCTGAAATTGATTGAAATGCCACTTTAAGTAAACTTAACTATATTATAGTTTGAAAGCATTAACGATATGTAAGTTACTCAATTCAGAGAAAATAGAAATGTTACTATTCTGAAATTGACGTTTTTTCAACATAAATTGAGATTGTGAAGCTAAATCGAACTATCTTTAATCGCAACTAAAATAGTGTGGAATAAAATATGTCATTTTAATCTTAGTCTATTATAATGCGGTGGTTCATCAGAATCGGCACCATTACTGAATAATATTAAGTACTAGCTTTTGCCCGCTTCGCTCGCGTTAAATTCGGTAGCGCCTTATTCATTTGTAAAAGCAACGCTAAGTTTTCCCGTTTCTTCCCTCTTTCTCCCTCATATCCCACTCTTTTTAAAAAAATAATAGCCTATGTCCGTCTCCTGGTTCCCAACTATCTCTGTACCAAAATTCATCAAAATCGGTTTAGCCATTAAAGCGTGAAGAGGTAACAAACAAACTCACTTTCACTTTTATAATATTAGTAAGGATTTTATTAGATACTAAAGTTAACTCGGTCTACAACCTTACAGAAAAAAAGAATGAAGATCATTGAGATGTAAAAACACCCTCTGAAAGAAATACTGTAATTACTTAGTTAAATTATAGTAGCTTCCACCCGCGGCTTCACCCCCGTGATATCGAAAAAAAAATCCTATGTGTTATTCCAAACTATAATCGAAATCTGTGCCAAATTTCATCAAGATCCGTTCAGCCGTTTTGACGTGAAAGAGTAACAAACATCCATACAGCCTCATAAACATTCGCATTAATAATATTAGTTTATTTATAGTTAATATGTATTAAGTATATTGATAAAAACAATAGATAGTTTGTGATGTGGTGATCTTCAGAACTGTTCTCCTTTTTTCGAAAATTCTTTCCAATATCTATAAATTGGGTACCAATCTCCCATAGAGACTAAATACTACCTGGTATTGATAACGTATAAGTATTTATTATTTTTATTGTAAGTAAGTCTATATTGATATCGTTTTGTTTATTTAAGTTAGTGCTTAGTTGTTATTTTTACACACTGTGTCTACGTGTTTATTTTTTTTCCGTCTGTCCTATCGCAGGTCTGCTGGAAGAGATTTCTTTATGAAATAAGCAGTACCTTTGTGTGTTTATATAATGTTTTGTGTGCATAAATAAATAAATACTACCTTTTCGCCAAACTCACAATACCACTAATAAGCTGTCCAAAAACAAACCAGATTACAATTAAATAGATTTTCAATTACAGATTCCAAAAAGGTTCAAAGGAAATATAATAAAGAGGTCCAAGGATGGTTAAACTGAAGGGCTCAATTAAAAGGGTTGATATCCCTTCGAGTCGTTATTTTAGCTCGAGTTATGGCAACACTGATGACGTATCTAACTGGCAACCCTTACCTAAATGGTGTATAAATATTTGTCATGTCTGCCGCGTGTCTTTGACGTCATTCTTCTTACCGGTTGTGCGTAAGAGGGTTATTTTTAATACTTATTTTGTTCGAAGGAAAATGGAGTTTACCGCTCGTGTGTTTTGGAAAATTGAAGAGCTTAATTTAGTTATTAACTATAATGGAAATTGGGTTTGTTTTTTTTATTTTAGGGTTATTTTTTTAAGCTTATATTGAAGCGTCTGCCCTGTAAATCTGCTGTGAAATCACATAGTTGTGTGTGTTTTTTTTTAAATGTATGTATCTTTATAACACAACACCATCACGCGAGTAAGGGTTAGGCAGACATGTGCCCAATAGTACATCGCCAGTTATGTTTTGAGACCCTGTCCACTCGTTCAGAAGTCACGATGCCACAGACAGACACACAGATACACACTTCAAACTTGTATTACCCCCTTTTTAGGGTTCCGTAACTCATGAAAAAAGGATAAAAACGCAATCCTTATGGATCACTGTGTTGCCCGTCTGCCTGTCTGTCTATCAAGGCCCTTTATCTCGGGGACGCGTTGAAAATAAAACCATACTCTTAAATTTGTAGTTTCTAAGAGCTGTAAAAAAATCAACCTTCTATGTCTACGCAGTCAAAAGACTGGCTGTTTACGTCTCAAGTTTGTACGGAACCCTCAGTGCGTGAGTCTGACTTGCTCTTGACTGTTTTTTTTTAATACGGCTATCCCACATTATCCTACTGCCGGGCAAAAGACTCCCTCCATTCCTTCCGACGGTTACGATTCTGAGCTACTTCTTTTCAATTCTCAAGGAAGACATCCAGTTCATCCCGAAATCTCCTTCGTGTTCTGACGTGACCCCGTGTCAATGCTTCGGGTTACCAATCCTGAGAATTAGAGTTCCACCAGAGATGAGCGAGAATGCGTTTGCGTAGCGAGAGATGTGTGTGAAACCAACCAATCACAAAGCTCAATCAGCTTGCATTCTTTAATTTTTTTAACGTTACTCTATGAATTTCTTCTGTGTCGTGGGTGCGTTTATAAACATTTAAACTTACAAACACAACAGCCAGACCCGGAACAACTACCCATAGGACATACAAATATTTGTTCCGTGCGGGGATCAAACCCGCGACACGCTGTGCAGCAGTCAATCGCTCAGCCACTGTGCCAACCGTGCCGTCAGTTTATAATTCGTTATTTCTTTATCGTAAATTCAATCTCTACCAATTTTCTCACCAAAGAAAATGGAGTTGAAAGGCTCTTCAGTTATCTGATTTTCTTATCTTTCATTCTTTTATCTATTTAACACCATCTTTAAGAGCTCTTAAATGGTTAATGACCGATGTTAAATTACATAGTATATATATTTTACAATGTGTTCAAATATTTTAGAAAGATATTGTTAAGATTTTGTTATTGCATAAATGTGGACGAGCTAAAATCACTATGCAAGGAACGTAGTAGGTGGCTCCAAAGATCCAAGTTTTGACAGGCGAAAATTTGGACCTTTAATATTTATTTATTAAAACTTTATGCACCAGTAAAAACTGTACAAAAGCGGACTTAATGCCTTAAGCATTTTCTACCAGTAATATCTCAATAACAACATTTTTTTTTATCGTAATGGTGGAAAGAACCAGTCTCTCGGCTTTATTAATAGTAGCATTGATATCAAGACAAGGTCGACGGACCATTTATCAGGCTCTGGGCTGGCAGACATGTGCGTGCTCATGTTCATGCAGCCAATTAATGTGTTTTGTTTATTTTAATTATTGATTTAACTAACATAGGCCAAGTTATATACTAACACTATATGGATCGCTTGGTCTGAAATAAAGATTTGATTTGATTATATCCTTCTGGAGAGACCGCAGGACCACTAAGTTAGCGTAGTGTACTACGTGATTGTGTATGTACATATTTATTTAAGCCTTAACTTGCAATGTATATTTTGTTTGTTGGTTTAGGTCAAACCTTGCAACTGTGTTTCAACCCCCAAACGACTCGAAAATATAGTTTCCTCAAAGGTATATATTTATGTCGCGTGTGGTTCTCCGCCGCCACTGCTTTTTGACTTGTATATGAATTGCAGAGGTCAGGTGGTTGACTAGAATACCTATCTATGCATCTATGTTGGAAGATTTATAACAATAATAAGCGTATGAGTTTTTGAACTGCCATAGTCTCCTATGAGCAGCGATAGAATAGTTGTGTGACCGTCGGACTGTCAAGTCATAGGTCCCGAGTGCGAACCTAAGGCACGCACTTCACACTCCCCACCCAGGGCGAGGGAGGTTATTTGATGATTTTCCATCCGAAGAAAAAGATTGAAGAGTAGATTGAAGAATGATTAGTCTTCGGATTCATGTGTGATTATCGTATCATAGTAATATATCGTGAGGATATCATCATGACTGACAGATATGTCTACAGTTTGCAGTCTACAGTACTTTCGCAAGTTATAATGTACTGTGACTGGGACTGTAGCAGCATCTTTTTGTTTTGTTTTTATGACATTCAAACGTGCCTGTAATGGTCTAATTAAAAATAGCCGAAATAACGGACAAATTTGGTTGAGGACTGCGGTGTTGTGTCTCGCGCGTTCAAACCCGATTGCCCTCGGACTTGTCTTTTTCCGGGGTTGCGGGTTGTTCGGAAGAGATACCTCGGCCCCGGAACTTAGAAGGCAAAAGTAAAGAAGGAATTTGGGTGGGTAGCTAATAAAAGTCTGAGACTCCCCCTCGCTCCGCCCAGAGCGGGGGAAGATTTTCGATGATTTCCCAACCGCAGAAATAAAGGTCTAATTGAAATAAATGCTTTGAGTTGAGTTGAGTTGACGTGTTAGCTAAGTCAGAGGCTCATGGGTGGCATAGAAACTCTGTTTCTAGGTGAGTTACAAACCGCACGATAAAGAAGAAGAAAACGGTGCACACGTTTTACACCATTATTCATACGCCACTAAGGTCACTTTTCAAGAACCAGTGCTAGGAGATATGTGACATCAGCCTAGCCTACCATACTATTGAGCTTGGGTGCTGGATTACTTCGCATTATTCAATTAAACTAGGAAGAATCCAACCTTCAAGCAACGGGATTGTAATAGTACATTACGATATTAGTGTGTTAAGATGGTTATAACATGCGAGTCGGAATTTCAGCCCGACCCGAAGGCGAGGGCGTAATTGAGCCGAGCATGTTATAACCAATACGCACGTATATCGTACGACGCTTTTTAACACATTTGCGAGGAAACAGAAAAAAAAGATATTCACAATGCAAGTACAAAGAAAAGAAAATTTGAGAAAAATGGCGCGAGGATTATTTTCTGTCGTGGCTGCGTAAACATGTTGGCAAAGACACTAGAGTATGCAGCTAAGTTTTTAAATTACCGAATATCTGTTCTTTTTTAATTTTAAATAAACTCAATCTGTGACACTGTTGCTTTCCCGCCATTTTAACAGCGCGCTAGCGCTGTCTACTGACTGGCGCCGCGCGGATTAGTTCGTAATTTGAATAGCAACAGCGCGCTGCTCACTAGCTGGAGTCGTGCGGCGGCGATCAGTTCCAAATTTGAAATGGCAAATAATACTGTTATGGAATTTGTATGGATTATAACTTAACTATTTGCTTTGGTAACACACGCGTTTTTTATGACCCTCTTTACATATTTAAAACCGGTGGAATTACATCAGATTTACGAGCAAGGGTGTTAAAAAAGTTTAAGCGTATCAAACCTATGGGTTCATTATAGGCTGGGGTTTTTGGGATAGGAAATCATCAAGTTACTTCTACTCTGGGCGGATCGGGTACGAGTGTCAGACTCTGAGGAAAACCCATCCATGTTTCTTCTTTTGCCCTTATATGTTTTGAGGTCGCGGTATCTCTTTCGAACAACCCTTTACCCCAGCAGGCAGTAACTCTGCCTCTCTCTCTCTTTGATGTGCGCAAGGAAGTCGAACTCGCCGTCGACACGACCTTTCGCTACTAGCCGGTTAGACGGTGAGCTACATTGCAAAGTCAGAGACATTTCTCACCACAAATCCGCGTCTACGGTGCCGGGAGTTGTCTCGTGGCGACCGAAGCCCGGAGCATCTCCCGCGGCTGCTGGGTTAATTTAAAGTTAATTACAGGCTTATCCTTACTAATAACTTTGTTTGTTTGTTACGTCTTCACGCCCAAATGGCTTAACCGATTTTGATGAATTTTGATACAGAGATAGTTGGGACCCTGGAGACGGCCATAGGCTATTTTTCTTTAAAAAGATTGAGATATGAGGGAGAAAGAGGGAACAAAAGGGAAAACTTAGCTTTGCCATTACAATAAATGAGGCGCAAGGGCAAATACTGGAGGTAGCAGGTAGGTACCTGCAAATCAGGAAAGTGGAATTGTGATACCCCAAATTTAACGCGAGCGAAGCCGCAGGAAAAAGCTAGTATGTTATAAAAGGCACTGAATACCTTTTTTAATAAAAACGATCCAAATTGTAAACAGTTTCCCTCATTAACTGCCACCCACAGATCTGCTTACCCCTCTGGCGATAAAAGGCTCACTAAGTAAATCCGTTAATTCACTTTCAGTACAATAGACAAACTTTGTTGTGAAACCATTCATAGCTCTGTTAGACATTTATTTGAGCCATAACAACGCTTATAAAGACGGATTACCTACTAAAATATTTTGATATTCCATCAGGCGAAAATGAGCGTTATGTTCATTGAATCCCTTTATATTACTTTTGCTTTTGTGTTTTCAGTTTATTATTTAGAATAAGTCGTATTTTTTCTTTATCAGTCATCCGTTGAAACTTGTCTTGAAAGTTGTAATTGATTGTAATTAATTGTGACAGTTATCAAACAAGAGTTCTGGTCTTTTCTTTGTAATCGATATTATTTTTGAAGAGATTTATTGGTCTTCAATCACGATATAATGGCAGATGCAATTTAAACATATCGTGTTTATATTTACAATCGACATGGTACGATTCTAAAACTTTTATCTTCCTCAACAGAGAAACGTAGTTTTCAAACTCAAACACAAAACATATAACCTTACTTTCCTTACTATATAATAATTACTATTACTTTACTAATATTATAAAAGTGAAAGTGAGTTTGTTTGTTTGTAACCTCTTCACGCTTTAATGGCTAAACCGATTTTGATGAATTTTGGTACAGAGATAGAGGGGAGAAACAGGCAAGAAAAGGGGAGAGAGAGATATTTTTTTTCGATCATCACGCGGGTTAAAGTTAGCGTTAGCCCAAAGTAACTATGCCACGCGGACGAAGTCGCGGGCGAATCTACATAGTTTGAAATAAACCATTACAATTACTTTTGGATGTAAAACAAAAAGATGATGATACAGTCCCAGTCACAAGGTATAATAACTTGTGATAGTACTGTAGTTGACATTCGAAAGACTTCATTTATTATCATCAGCTGCCTAACCTGGCCTTTTCTCTAACATTAAAAAAAGAAACTTGAGAGGTGTCAAGGGACACCCGGATGGAACGATGTTATTATTTATTATGTACAAAAAACCTGTAAACACTCAACAAAAATAATCGTCGCGACACCACACTATTTGATGCAAAATAAAAAGACGAAACGAAAATAACTGGCTTGCTTTCTATGAGAGAGAGAGAGAAACACGCGCACGCCGCACGGCTTACAACTAAAGTAAAAAGTGTCGTTACAACTTTTAGTCTTTATTTTTTTCCGCCTTTCGCAATGCGCGATAAGGAACTTCGTTCCAAAATACGATTCTTGTATTATACATGGAGGGCTATCTGACCTCCATAAGCAAGTTAATACTGGTTAAAACCTTACGAAGCCTAGTGTTTATTCATCCTTAAACTTACTGGTCTTCTCACAACAGCAAACCGCATCAATACCTAAATAGGTTCTTTTCACCTATCTAGAAATTATCATTTTGAAATGGATTTTCCAAGAATTCTCCTTAACTAACGATTGTCTAGCGTAGTGTAGCCGGTTCAATCGTGTAGTGCAATCGGGGTATGGCGCATAGTGAAAATGTGTGAGACTTCCGCCTTACTAGACTTTGTTGAGTTTATTTATTAATGGACTAGCTTTTGCCCGCGGCTTCGCTCACGTTAAATTCGGGGTAACACAGTTCCGTTTTCCTGATTTGCAGGTACCGGCTACTTGTAGTTTTTGCCCTAGCGCCTTATTTATTGTAATATCAATGCTAAGTTTTCCCTTTTTTTCCCTCGTTTCCCACTTTTTTTTAAAAAAGATGGAGAAACCCATGTTTGTCTCCAGGGTCCTAACTATCTTTGTACCAAAATTCATCAAAATCGGTTTAGCCATTAAGGCGTGAAGACGGAATAAACAAAGAAACTCACTTTCGCGTTTATAATTTGAGTAAGGATTTCCTGCACTTCAACTTGGAATTTTGGTACAAGTCACCCGATATCAAAAGTGTTGGTATGAAAGAAAACAATACATGAGAAATCTTCAAACAAACAAGTTTGGTTTTTTGGAGCACGTAAAAATAATTTAATAGAGTTTGTTATAAAAAAAAACTCAAGTGCGAAAAGTCTAGTATTTAAAAATACTTTTACTGCATACCTAAGTGAATTCTTAAAATATTTTCACGAACAATTCTTTAGTAATTGTACATTTAAATTAGCTGACCACACAAAAATGCTTTTTTATTTCTGGCTTAGTTGAGGTTGCCACATTTAAGGAAAAACGCTGCCAGCACTAGCAGTGAAATAAAATGCATAAAAATAAAATACCCATTTAGTTCAAGTTCCATATTCAAAAACATAAAATAAAATTGTTCTTCTATGAATTTAAAATGGTTTCATACACACACAGGTATGTTTGTTTTTCATTTTCGTAAAACACAAAAACAAACTTTTAATTCTGCTTTGTGTTTCGTAATGTATATTTTGTTTTGTTTGTTTCGAAATTGTTTATGTCTGTTAAGTGCTTTAGATCTGCTACGCTATGGTAAGAAAAAAATTATTGATCTGAGAAAAAGATTGTGGTAAGCTTGTTATTATATAGATCGCTTGGTCTGAAATAAAGATTTTGATTTGATTTGATTATCAAGAAACTATTAGTGGCCAGACTGCCTCGTTGGCTCAGTGGTTGCATGCACGACTACTGAGTTTGACGTCGTGGTATCGATTCCTAGGCTGGGTAAAATCATATTGGATACCATCAGTAATTTCTCGGCAGCAGAATCTGGATTTGGTGCCCAGTTAATGGCAATAGGTTCGCTCTCTTTTACATAGAACTTAAAACATAATTGTCAAAAAGAACGTGCCTGAAGTAGCTGCGCGGTGCGGGAGAGGTAGTTGCGGTTCAGATTCGCCCGAAACTGGGACCAAAGCTACAGGTTCGGTTTCAGATGCCAATATTTTACTACCCAGCTGACCCAAACATTGTTTACCACGCCTTAGATTCTCGTATCGCCTAAGCAGGCTACACTATAAAAACCATAAAAAACTATTGACACAATCGCAAAATCATCGAAACTTCAGCACTATCTTGAGAGAACCGATTCGCTTGCTCGTCTAGTTTTTGTTTCCAAGTAAGTAAGTATAACCAGATGTAAGTAACTTGTAAGTTTCGAGATTTCGACGTAGTCCACACAAATTTGAGACAAACTCCAGTAAAGTTAGATAGAATTGACTGATTTATGCAAGATTGCTTTATTAATAGGAATCGATTTGGTAAATTCCACTTCCTTGTTTGAATTACTTTTATTTTGGTGTGGGAAAACTACAGTTAACGGAAACACTAAATGTAACGTAATCAAAACATTAGCTGGTGGGTACATTGAATACCACAGGGCCACGGTATTTTAAGAAAAGTGTAAAAACGTGTGGAATGATCAAGAAGGTCTAAGATTGACAGGCGAAACCTTTAGTATCTCAATGACGACAAGTTCTTTCTTTTAAATATCGTTATGTGGAAAAGAACTTCTGTTTCATGTGTTTGCGGATAAATGGAATAAAGTAATGCTAGTATGTTTGGTGTTTTGTGAAACAAAGTATTCACTGTTCCGTGTTAGTCTAAATTGAACCTATAGTAAGTTGTTTACTTGATGTTTTATTCTATTTTTTATTAGGAATTTCTTATGTATCGTAGGTGCGTTTACAAACATTTTAACTCACATACACAAACAGCCAGACCCGAAACCTGTAGGTCATACATATATTTGTTCCGTGTGGGAATCGAACCCGCGACACGCAGCGCAGCAGTCGATCGCTCAGCCACTGCGCCAACCGTGCCGTAATTCTATTTTCTGTTTCTATGTTATTTGTTGTAATTGGTGTTATACCGTTTTAGTTAACTATAAATAAATAAATGGTAGCATAATGATAGCCAAGTGCTGTGTGTGTGAAATGACAAGTCATAAGGTCTCAAGTTTGAACCCAAGACCGCACCTCAAATTTTCAGTTCAATGAGCGTCGTATTGAACAATTATCACTTAATTCAACGAAGGAAAACACAGTGAGGAAACCGGTCTGAGAGATATTTTTTGACGACATATAAAGCTGGCGGTAAAAGGGACTAAGATTTTATTTTATTTTTATAAAATAAAGCTAGTTATTGAGCTTAGATCCATTTTACAAAATTCTTTTTTTGTTTAATTAACCTTACACTTCATGAGCTCTCTATGTATATATGGATGATCTTAGTAACAATGGAAAATGAATACTCACTTAAAAAATATGTGATATAATTATCATTATATCATAACTAAAAATGCCGAAATAAAAAACAAAATCGAAAAAAATAAAACTGACTTTAAAATGTTTTTAGTTATGTTTTTTTTTTTGGAAGTCGGTTTTAGTTTTTACAAAAAAAGTATTATTTAACTATGCACGGACGAAGTTGTGGTTAACAATTAGTTCATAGTATGATATTAGTAAGAATAACTGTGAACCTATTTATTTCTATCTTTTTATTGAGAAATAATTAAAAATAATAAAATTATATATGTTAAAATAAATAAACAAAATTATGATTTAAACTACTACTACTTTCGCATTTAAACTACACTTAAGCTATACATTTTTAATAAAAGAACGTAATTTTTATTTAACAGCGCAAAGCTCTTATACCATTTCAAATTATCTCGTAAACAATTTAAAATTCTCTCAGAACCATTATTATAGTCGTTAGCAACACCTTTATTTCTTGTTTATGTGTAATATTTAAACATTTACTGTAAAGATTTATGTATTTACACTCAAAACGTAATTGTAGATATGTTTAGAAATACCGTATGTGCATTGATTGCTTTGGACTTTGTTATATTTAACTACTAGCTTTTGCCCGCGGCTTCGCTCGCGTTAAATTCGGTGTAACACAGTTCCCCTTTCCTGATTTGCAGGTACCTGCTACTTGTAGTTTTTGCCCAAGCGCTTTATTTATTGTAATAGCAAAGCTAAGTTTACCCTTTTTTCCCTCTTTCTCCCACATTTCTCACTTAAAAAAAAAAGTTACCCTATGTCCGTCTCCACGGTCGCAACTATCTCTGTACCAAAATTCATCAAAATCGGTTTAGCCATTAAAGCGTGAAGAGGTAACAAACAAACAAACTCACTTTCGCTTTTATAATATTAGTAAGGATTAACTTTTTAATTAATGTAGGTACCTTTATCATTTATGTCGTTGACGTCTCATATTAATATGATAAGGTTCTAAGTTTGGTCAGGATTTCATAGGTCAGTTACATTACTATCCGCTAGACTCGTAGCGCTTACGTAGCGCCTTTGCTACGACATTTCGTAGCAACGGCTACGAATGATTAAGTGGACAAGCTACACAGTTAATTAGTAGTTCACGTACTTAACCCATGTTACTTGAATAGAGTGGGACAATGTCACTTCAAGTGATATATGTAGTGTTCTAGAATAATCATTATTCGGTCACTAAATAGTACCAGAGCTTTCTGTCGTTGGTTTTAGTGACATTTCTGTCAACCATCCAAATTGAATAGGGTTAAATATACTGCTAACAATGCTTATTGTATTTGATGAGGGTTTACCAAATATGTCAAACGGTTTAGGATCACTTGAAACTAATTCCCATTTACGGAATATTATATTCGTTTGGGGAATAATAAGTAACCCTTTATTCAACTTAAACCAATACGTTATGTAGGTACTAAAAACAAATAATAAAAATATATGCAAGTCTCAAAATGGAAAAAGAATCGAAGAAGCCATCCGCATCGCAGTCAATAGAAAAAGTTTTCAGAAGGCTGGCAGCATTCCCATGTTTGATGGCAATACTTGCTAGTAACTTAGTACAATGACAAAGTATTCTTAATCACCGTTTTAAATCGTTGCCGACTTATGCAATACTTTTCTGGCACCATTCCTCTATAAAATAGTTGGAAATCTATGTCGTTTCTCAACATGTCTCCTTTGTTTTCTGCATTGTTTTAAAACTTTTCACAGAAAACAAAGGTGTACTCCATTCCTGGAAAAAAATAAAAAATTCTTCATGTTATGCATTCCTATTTAAATACAGTTAAAATTATTATGCTTTCTAGCATGAATGGGAATAGTGGTGAGAAAAACAATTGCTCAAATATTTAACAAACTTTATTTCTCCCCGAATTAGTTTTATTCAATTTCAACATTTGTAATGAATAGTTTTCTTTCAGTCCTAATAATACTTAACCAACCTTATCATCTGCCTACCCTTTTGCTATCTATGTTAGGGTTGACTGCCAGTGTTCACTAGATGCAGCTGAAAACCACAATTGAACTCCACAACCCAGTTACCACAAGTTGGTATGTAAATGGTGGTCACCCATCCACAGGCACAGACCTAGGCAAGATAAACTTAGTTATTTATACCAATGGTTAAAAAATTGTGGTGAAAACCCAAATTCGATAAAGGCCATTAACCCCCACTGTGCCCGCATCTGCGGTGTTAACTGTATGTACAGATTATACTCAGATTATATATAGTATAAGATATTTACTATCGACATTGTCACAACTAAGGTCATATTCTTATGTGGGGTACCTCAGCATTAAAGTATCTATCTATCACAGCTCACTTTCTTTATCCCAGCATTAAGAACTGTTTACGCTGAATCTCAGTATGCTAATCTGCAGAGTTTTCTAAAAGAGAACAAAAAAAAAGACCAAAATCCTTGACATTTTCTTCACAAATTTTGTACGAGAACGCCACAGTTTGGCCCAACTATTCACTTCAATTTTGGCGAGCAAGATAACTCATTATCATCGTGTTATCCAGGCGTAGGCGTAACTAGGGATTAACTCACGCGTACTGAATACAACATGGATAAAATAAACCTAGATGTATTCGTACAGAAGTTTTACTGGACTGAACTGTGAAGGTTTTAAATCACGCTGTGAAATGGTGTAAGGTGCTTGAGTCTCGACGGGATTGCGGGTTGTTAGAAAAAGATACCGCACCCCGGAATATAAAAGGCAAAAGAAGGAACATGGGCGGGTTAAAGTCAGTAAAAGTCTAACACTCCCCCCTCCCTCCGTTCCAGGGAGAAGTTATTTGTTGATATCCCATACGTATAAAAAAGTGGTTAAAGATCCGATCCTGTCATTACCTCCTCAGTCTTTTTCCCAACTAGACTTTCAGGTAATGACTGTCAAAGATCTACAAATAACTTCCACCGCTCTGGGCGGACGGGGGGGAGTGTCAGACTTGTACTGACTGAAACCCACCCATGTTCCTTCTAGTGCCCTTTACGTTCCGGGGCCGCGGTATCTCTTTCGAAAAACCCGCAACCCCAGCAGTCGGAGGCTCTCGCTCGCTGCACAGACTACCCCTAAGGGCTTCACGTGCTTTCTACACGGAGGAAATTCGGTATTCAATGTGTGGTGCTCATCCTTGGACCAACTTAGGCAAGCGTGGCTTAAAAATCGTGTTGAGTGGCTGATATCACTATTATTTAATAATAATAATCGTTTATTGGACACAGCAAAATATATCCTAGTACAAAATATGATTACACAGGGTTTTAATATAAAAGGGTGCTAAAAACTAAATGAGCGTCTGACTTCCAAACTAGGTAAAGAACCTGTATCTTGGAAATCAGATCACTTCACTTTCAAAAACAACATGAATTGAGGAGCTTGATAAAGATAGTATGACAATTCCAAATTGGTGGTAATTAGACTATACAATTCGATTAAAGACGTTTTATAATAGGATAAAAAAAAATATAGAGCAATCCTGCCCTGTGTGAGATTTTTTATTTACAATGCAATAAGATTACTAGTATCATCTCATCGACCTCTGCTTTCCATCGCGTTCTAGCATTTGTTAAGAGTGGCTCTAACCGTTAACCATTTTGCAGTGACAGACATCCATTAATCAAGGTTGCTGATGCGCACATTATCGTTTTACTAATTAACAACACGCTGGGTTGTTCGTTATGTTACGAAGCTCTCGATTGTATAACTTAGAACAATGCTATCGTGACTAGGGGATAATGAACTTAAGGAGAATAGTGTAGCATGTCTTAAAGGAGACTGGCTAAAATTAGATAATTAATTTATGAGTAACTAGCTTTTGCCCGCGGCTTCGCTCGCTTTAAATTCGGTATATACCTGCTACCTGCAGTTTTTGCCCTTGCGCCTTATTGATTTGTAATAGCAACGCTAAGTTTTACCTTTTCTTCCCTCGTTCTCCCTCATATCCCACTTTTTTTATCTATCTCTGTACCAAAATTCATCAAAATCGGTTTAGCCATTAAAGCGTGAAGAGGTAACAAACAAACTCACTTTCGCTTTTATAATATTATATAAGGATTGTCACTGGGCTTCTTCAAAAAATAATATTTTTGACCTTGCAAAAATTGAAAACCCGGCAAGTGCGGGTCGGACTAGCACACCGAGGGTTCATGCGTTCCCGGGACAAAGGGTTTTGACAGATAGACAGACAGACAGACGGACAACAAATTGATTCAATAAGGGTTTCATTTTTTCCTTTTGATTTACGAAACCCTAAACAGAGGTGAGATTGATATATTGAATAGACTGTGTGGTGAAACGACTTTTTTCTACTCATGGAGTCACAGATTTAGTTCTTGGTTTAAATATAGACTCCTTTTCACAAATTGGGAAACTTTAAAAGGAGACTTTAACAAGTTAATGCCTAATTCCAAATCTTTTTTGGACAGAAAACTACCACCTACCACTGTTTGTCTCTGCATCACCCAAAGGTTGACTGGTAGAAAATGCCTATGGCATTAAGTCCGCCTCTGTACTTTGTACTTGAAGTGTTAAATAAATAATAAATAAATAAATAAAACTCAAGTCAAACATACAAAAATTCAGGCTATTTCTACCAAAATATATAGAATTTTACCAGCCCTATATTGACGCGTGCATCCATCTTTTTTCTCGCACCAAAGAGAGCCTCGTTTGCCTATAAATCAACTGGTTCTAGAATACCGGAAAAGTAGTGTTTGCCGCCAATTTCAACGATGGATGGTTACGTAGAAGGATTGCAATTACGGCCCTCGAATTCGTGGCATGCTTGACTGGTTTTAGTTCAGCATAGTTTCAGTATGGGAGTTTGGTTAAATCGGTATAATTTATTCAAGTTTGTCTGTTATTTCATGAACAACAGAGTAGATTTTGTAAGTTGTATGACACAAAGTATGAGCTCGACGTCATTAGGATTTTTTGGAAGTGCTTCACGTGCCCAGATTTGGAAATGGTTGGGTTTCCCTAAACTGCTCAGGTGAAGCAACTCTCGCCTAGGTTTCAAAAGGGATGGGTGTGTGTTGTAAAAATGATTTTTTTTCTATTTATTTTATTGAAATTAAATTTTATTATTGTTTTTAAACAAAATCAAGTGTTTATTGCAGCAGATAAAACTGATTATAATTATTTCAAGTGTCAACTACTATTACATCCTTACTTACTAATATTATAAAAGCGAAAGTGAGTTTGTTTGTTACCTCTTCACGCTTTAATGGCTAAACCGATTTTGATGAATTTTGGCACAGAGATAGTTGGGAACCAGGAGACGGACATAGGCTAATATTTTTTATAAAAAAGTGGGATGTGAGGGAGAAAAAGGGAAGAGAAGGGAAACTTAGCGTTGCTCTTACAAATCAATATGGCGCAAGGGGTACTGTGTTACCCCGAATTTAACGCGAGCTAAGCCGCGGGCAAAAGCTAGTTTAAAAATAAATTATCGTGGAGCATTTTCAGAACGTGATCATAAAAGTTATTTCAAATTCAATCTATTCCTGTTAGACACTGTATCGGTTAGACACTAACCACACAAAAAATAATTATTATACGCCCCTGTTTATAGTAGACCGTGAACTACACTACACTGTAGCGTGATAAGATCACAGTAATACGTGTTCTCGCTGCTGAAGTGAAAAGTTATGTGAGTTACACAAAAGCAAAAATATTTGCATCACGTGTCTTTGAATCTGTCGCTACGTTCGTGATTCAATCATAGAATCCTTCGCTTGATCGGGAATCAAAATCAGTACTTGCAGCAAAAATAGTTAAGCTCTCTTGTTGCACAAACAACTACTTTTTATTTGTTTGATGATAAAAAAAAAACTTTGCCCCAAACTAGGAATTTCTCCTGTATCGTGGGTGTATTTAGAAGCAATTAAACTGACATACACAAACAGCCGGACCCGAAGCAGTTATTTGTAGGTAATATATTTAGTCCGTGCAGGGATCAAACCCGGGACACGCAGCGCAGCAGTCGATCGCTCAGCCACTGCGCCAACTGTGCCGTCTCCTGTATGTATACTGTCAACTTAAAGACACACTGATTTAGTTAGATATTTTCCACATAATAATATCATTGGCAATTCATCCATCATCGAAAATGTAATCCACTTTTGAACCTACCTCAGCACATTGGACGTCAAATCAAATTGCTTGGTATTTGGCGAACGTAAACGATATTTGCTTTTAATATGAAATTGCTTTGGATGCCCAATATTATTATGTTGATTTTCAAATGGATCTCGAATGTGGAGATATATCTCGGGAAACAACGTAGTGCATACAAATGATGTAACATTAAGTTTGATTTCTCTCTGATTTTTAAAGTTCAATATTGTTTTTTATTTCTTGTTTTTTTTTGTACAGTGAGTAAAAGATAAAAATAACCAGGCTCCTCACACACAGTTGAAAGATTTTGAATAAAGTTAAATTGATTAAATACTAGCTGTGCCCAGCGGTTTCACCCGCTGCTCAAGTCCCCTTCTCACTTAGGGGTTTGAAAGATAGATAGTAGCCGATTCTCAGGCTTACTGAATATGCATAAAAAATTTCATAAGAATCGGTCGAGCCGTTTCAGAGGAGTATGGGAACGAACATTGTGACACGAGAATTTTATATATTAGACTAGCTGTGCCCAGCGGTTTCACCTGCTGCTCAGCTCCTTTTCTAAAGAAGGGTATGAAAAATAGATGTTGGCCGATTCTCAGACTTATCCGATATGCACACACTCGTTGAAATCGGTCCAGCCGTTTCGGAGGAGTATGGGAACGAACATTGTGACACGAGAATTTTAAATATTAGATTTCGAGTTGAAGGTGTACATCGGCTACTAAGATAAAAAAAAACCCGACTAAGAGCAAGTCAGACTAGCGACCGAAGGTTTCGTACAAACTTGCGACATAAACAGCCATATCTTTTGACTGTGTAGACTTAAAGGGTTGATTTTTTTCACAGCACAAAGAGACTACAGAGTAAAATATGTTTTTTTTTATTTCAACTCGATACATCAACGCGTTCCTGAGATATAAAGTCTTGACAGACAGACAGACAGACGGGCAACAAAGTGATCCAATATTGGTTCCGTTTTTTCATTTTGAGATACGGAAGCCTAAAAACAACTAAATTGGACGAGCTTGGTTACTTATCTCTTTTTCTCACTGTACAAACAGTAAAACACAAGAAAACAACACATTATACTTGAGTGCAAAAGTACTGTATATTTCTTTAGTAATTTCTGCCAGCAGACCTGCGATAGAAAAATTCAAAGACATGTAGACGATTTTAGATAGTAGCAATGTGCCCTCAAAGTTAATTTGCTTGTTTATTATTCTATGATTATTGGCCACAGGCTTTACATTAAATACTCTATGGTCATGGACCTCCTTCCTAAAAGAGTAAAGAGATCATTATCCACCAAGTCTAGCCTAGTGCGGATTGTCACAATGCTCTTAAAATTAACAAGCCATTATCAATTAGCAAATGAAATAAATTAACATTTCAAACTCAAAGCATTTATTTCAATTAGGCCTTTTCAGGCACTTTTGAATGTCAGAAAACAAAAAAAAAGATTTTGCTACAGTCCCAGTCACAGTATTGTGACTGGGACTGTAGCAAAATCTTTTTTTTAAATAATAACTTGTAAAAGTACTGTAGTTGCCCATTCCAAAGCGTAGATCTGATCTATGGAGAAGAATGGGCAATTAACTCCATGGACACTTTTTTAAATCAGAATATTTTATAAAATCATGGATACATCATTCATGTTGAGATTATACATATATGTGAGAACGATGTAGAAAAACGAGCACATTTAGAGCGTCCAGAGTAAAAGCAAAAAATAGCAAGAGTTTAATAGATGAATTAAAACAAACCTTGGTAGCTAAGAGATGACCAGTCACAACTGACAGCGCCCGTTCACGAACATAACGCATAGATCAGCCCCATTCAGCTCTACCATTTTGAAGGGAACTAAATGCAACTTTATAAATACTAAACTTTATATAGGTACTAAATGCAATTTCATAATGCAACGCAATTCATAATTCGAGCTAACTACGCGACAATGTAAAAAGTAAGTCAACACCGAAAAAAAACGCCCCAAACCAAGTCAAAAAGGAAATACTGTCAGATAATAAAATTCCTTTTATCACAGTATCGACATGTTACTCGGAATGGATTGTGATCGACTTATAACCCTGTTTCCTTGCACGTCACGTCGCTTCGCACTTCGGAGACGTAGATGACAGAAAAAGATTGCAACCGTGAACTTATTGCTGTTTTCTTATTATAAATAGACATTTAAGTATAGTATATTTTTAAGCTCACTGACTACAAAACTATTTTAACTGGTTTAGGTAATATTGAAATACAATTGTAACATCTCTCTCTGACGACACAGTTGGCGCAGTAGCTGAGAGATCGACTGCTGCGCTGCGTGTCGCGGATTCGATCCCCGCACGGAACAAATATTTGTATGGCCTACAGATAGTTGTTTCGGGTCTGGTTATTTGTGTATGTGAGTTTAAATGTTTGTAAAAGCACTCACGATACAGGAGAAATTCTTAGTGTGGGGCAAGGTTTATTTAAAAAAAAACTCTTGTGTATATTTTACCTGCTTATGTATTACCTGAATTTTTGATTTCTAAAGTAAAACAAAATTACAGTACAAACAAAGTAAAGTCGTTGTTAGAATGGCAAGCGCTTTAAAAGCGATTGCCACTCTAGATTGATAAAATCTGCGTATGTCATATAAAATATAGGTACTACGATCTAGAACTTATACAAGTACAACAACACAGCACAACCAACCATAACACAACACACGACTACAACAACACAACACCGCCAACAACAACACAACACCTTATCTTTTCTAATTCATTTTGTTGCGGAATCCAAGATAGTTGAATTGTTTTTCCGGGGCTTTGTCGAATTTTATTGTCTCCGCGCTTTTCTGGTGGTCGCCATTGTTGATTCTGGCTTTAAGGAGTTTCCACGGTTTGGGCAGAGAAAAAAAAACAAGAACTCATAAATAAGGTAACAGAATGGACGACCTTCTGTTTGTATTGTCTGAAAAGTTTTTATCTGATTTCTAGAAGCTAAAGGCAGTAATTTGTTTGATAAATTGAATTGAACTTAAAAAATCTAGTTACTCCGCGCTCTCTTCGTTTATTCGTCTACCTTAGAAGAGGTATCGTTGTTTTTAAACGTCGTTAGGTTCATATGTTTGTCATTCGTAAAGGTGTTATTGAATTTTGACCCAGAAAGTCTCCAATTTTGTGTTATGTCTCAGGAAATTAAACATGTCGTGATGATGAAGTTATGTTTTAAATGTGTCTCAAATGTATTTATCTTTAACAAGACACGCCATGTATTATACGAATAGGCTCATTTGTAGACCTGTAACCGTTTACAGGTAGTAGGTAGTCTGAAAGTAGCCCTGAAGTAAGACTGAAAACTAGTCTTATATAGGGGTATCGTGTATCCCATTTTCTGGGTAGTGAAGATCAGAAAAGCAGTCAGTTGAACAACCTCTTTCGAACAACCCGCAACCCCGCAGGCGGAGGCTCTGGCAAGCCCCTCTGCTTTGCTGACATTTCTTGGAGGCGCGCGTGAAACACGAACGCGCCGTCGACACGACATGTCATAAATAGACGGACGGACGGTGAGCTACCCATTGCTCACCGTCCACAGGCCCGCATCTACGGTGGCCGGGAGTCGTTTCGCGGCGCCCGGCGCCCGGGGCGTCTCCCGCGGCGGCTGGGTTGGCTTGATGTTCTCTCCCTCAAACGCCCGGCCACCTCCTTTGCTAGCATTACTGCTTCGCAAAAGGAGGTGCCCGCAGATAAATTGTACTTGATTTAACATTTATTACACTATAGATGTCTTTATTGGGGTCCCTCGTAATGGGACGCTACATCGCTCGATCAAATGTGTCACTTTGGTTACAAACACACACACGCAGATAAGAGAGGGTTTGCTTATCAATTACTTCAATATTATGGCTGTGTGTTAAAAGTACCTGTAAGAAACTTACCTTAATTATTTTATACTAACTTCCGCCCGCACCCCTTAATTATTTTATACTTTGGGCTAACGCCAACTTTAACCCACGTGATGATCGAAAACTTTTCTTCACTGTTTTTCCCCTTTATCTCACTTTTTTTTGGCCTAAGTCCGTCTCCAGGGTCCGAACTATCTCTTTGCCAAAATTCATCAAAATCGGTTTGGCCATTTAAGCGTGAAGACGTACCAAAAAAACAAACAAACTCACTTCGCTTTTATAATATTAGTAAGGATAAAACCTTGCGGTTTATAATATAATTCTTCATGTCAAAGGCGTTTGCGGCTTATGTCTTCAGGAGACGAAACAAAAACCGGCCAAGTGCAACTCGAACGGGCACAGACAGGGTTCCCTAGGATCAAATAATTTGATAACAATATTTTTAACGCTCATTCATGTGGAAATTTACACTCGAGCGCAAATCTAAAATTGTTTTTCATAGTATCTTAATGAAAAACGTGATCACTGCTGCATTTTGATGAAAAATCCTATATGTCAAAATCTTATCAAATCATATTCGAACCAATTTCCGTTGAAAGTTTTTTGTATGCACTGCACATAAATTTTCTTTTCAGGTTTTTCCTCCTCTAACTTTAGAAATTATCGTCGACCTCATGTGTATCCTCGATCAAGTTGTCAAGAGTAGGCCTATTTGAATGTAAAAATATATATTTGGAAAATGCTCGCTTGAAAACCCCCTGGCCTTCCCACCATGCCGTATAACGGCAAGCTTTCTGCGATGTCTCCAATACGTTCGCTTCTAGAAACTTCTCACACGTTTTAAAACTAGCAACAGTTGCGACCATGTCTTAGTTAAGTTTTCAGTACCGATACCAAGATAAGATGAAACGATGCTAAGAACACTCTTATGACAATGAGGGGTCTTGAAGAACAAAAGCAGGAGCGGTCAAGTCAAAAGCTAAGATTACCTACTCCAGTTTCCCGGTCATTTCAAAGTAAGTACTCCTTGAAAATGATCCAGGGTTTATCGATACTCGTAACTCAATACTTGCAATAAAGGAAAGGTATTTCAACAAGTACAATATGTTCCAAGAGCTGTAGGAGGGCTTTTTTTTAGAGATGGGAAATCATTAAATAACTTCCCCCGCTTTGGAGCTGGGGAGAGTGTTACACATTTGCAGACTAAAACCCACCCATGTTCTTTATTTTGCCATTTATGTCCCGGGGCCGCGGTCTTTCTTTTTTTTTAATGGCAAACGTTGCCCAACACTCGATTTCTTCTGTATCGTAGGTGCGTTTACAAACATTTAAACTCGCATACACAAACAGCCAGACCCGAAACAACTATCTGTAGGCCTTACAAGTATTTGTTCCGTGCGGGGATCGAACCCGCGACACGCAGCGCAGCAGTCGATCGCTCAGCCACTGTGCTAACCGTGTCGTCATTCTATTCCAAAATAACCCGCAACCCCGGCAGATGGTGTCGGTGGCCCTGGCAGGCCATTGTTCTTTGCTTGTCAGCAATGCTAATGCGCGTTGAATGTGCGTAGAACACGAACGCCTCGTTAACACGGCCTGTCGTCCCTAGACAGACGACAGTGATCCATTGCTCACCATCCACAGACCTGTATCTATGGTAGCCGGGAGTCATCTCGCGGTGCCCGACGCCGGTAGCGTCTCCCGCGGCGGCTGGGTTGGTTTGAGGTTCTCTCCCTCAAACGCCCGGCCACCTTCTTCGCTAGCATAACTGCTTCGCAGAAGGAAGTGACCGCATTCCATTTTCTCTCGCTCCGGACCATGGACTGAACCAAGGCCGGATGCGAGAGATCGCCGCCGCCAGTCGCCTCTACGAGGACAGGATCCTCCTCTTGGGAGGAACACCGCTGGGTGCTCCTCCCAAGCTGGGCAGACCGCCTCAGTGTGCTCCAACATATCCTCCGGCCGACCTCCCGCCCGATTTCTACAACCCTCTTGTCTTAAAAACTTGTTTTTATTTTATCAGAAAAATCCTGGAGATCTTTTACATTAAAACTCAGCACAAATATAAAACTTTAATTATTTGAAAATTCTTTTGACGGCAAAGTAGAAATATCTCCGCCAGAGACAAATTGAAATGCAATTCACACTGTGTAGCGGTCGGTAGTACGATGCGTCTTGAATTACCAATACAACGTTATTAATATGGTGGAGAACTTCACTTATTTTTGTGCAACCCACCTCTGTTCTTGTTCAAATGATATTAATTGATGTTAATTTTGCAGGTTTTTACACAGTACAGTAAAGTAGGTTTTTACAAACACTTTTACACGTTTTTTTTTAATATATGAGGCCGGTGTTTCGTACCCGACTACTCTGAAAAGAAATAGCCGAAACAAACACAGATGTCATAGTCTCTTTTAAGATCCAGACAAAAATTATGTGAAAACAAACTTACAAACACAGAATATACTAGGTTAAAGAAATTGCATAACAGATTAAAGAAGTTTCCAAACTGCAATAACAGTGGCGAATCTTTTTTATGTTTCTAAATAAGACAAACAAATGGGCAGCTCATCTAACAAAATATTTATAAGACAACAGGTAACAATGTCCTTCATAATCATGTACTTAGTAGCTAATTAATAATCTCCGTTGAAAACCTTTAAAGATAATAATTAACCCAAACAGCTTAGAAGCAGCTCGCTAAATGTGAAAATATCTCAGGCGTAATTAAATAAAATAACCTCATTAAAATTGGATTTCTTCATAGAGACGAATAGAGGCGACTATGAGAACGTCGTTGAAAAACGATTACGAGAAAAATGGGAAAATGGAGCATTCCTTGTTTTATCATAGAAAATGACATTCTATCTCCTTTTTCTTTTTTTAATGTTGCCGTACTCTAGGATTTTCTCCTGTATCGTGGGTGCGTTTACCAATATCACAGAAAGTAGTTGGAACAACAAACAAAAAATACATACAAATATTTGTTCCGTGCGGGGATCGAACCCACGACAGGTAGCGCAGTAGTCAAACGCTTAGCCACTGCGCCAACCGTGTCAACAAAATTGATTCACACACATATTATGCAAAACATTAGGTAGGTAGATCACAACTAACAGCAAAAGAAAAAGGGTACACCATTAATATTTTTTAGGTATGAGAAATCATCACCAATCTGTTGGCGAAAACATCCCTCAGCAGAACGATTCGCGTGGTGAACGAACTTCACAAGCGACTGGATGTTTAACGTGCACTTTGACTGACTTCGCAAGAGTTTTATTAAATACTAGCTTTTCCCCGCGGCTTCGCTCGCGTTAAATTCGGGCTAACACAGTTCCCCTTGCGCCTTATTGATTTGTAATAGCAACGCTAAGTTTTCCCTTTTCTTCCCTCTTTCTCCCGCACATCCCATTTTTTTTTTAAATAATTAGCCTATGTCCGTCTCCTGGTTCCCAACTATCTCTGTACCAAAATTCATCAAAATCGGTTTAGCCATTAAAGCGTGAAGAGGTAACAAACAAACAAACTCACTTTCGCTTTTATAATATTAGTAAGGAGTAAGGATAGTTAGTTATGTAAGACCATTAGGAACGAGATTGTTTTTCGTTTGTTTATAATTATGTATTTAGAAATTAAGAGATTTGATGTAAAGTGCTTGATTTTTTAGTTTTTTTTTTCAGTTGATAGCTTCACTGTCGCATTAGGTTAAGGTGAAAGCTCCAACCTACCCGCGAAATTCAAATTTTCTTACGTTTTTTGCAATTTTCAGGCCAGTGCTAGGTTGTATGTTGATTAAAATATTATTCGCGGCTGTAAGACGTATGTAATTATAGAATTATAATCATCAAAATCACCAATACAACCCTCCAAGTTCATAAAGGCGTAGGAACAAAAAAAAAAACAGAAAAAGTCTTTCCTACAGCTTGTAGTTTGTAGCTCCCGGGTTTATTGGATAATCTTAGAAAAACCAGCAACAAAAAAATGGGCGTGGAAAAAAAATTGTTTGCTTAACCACTATAAAGATCAGATACTTTGTTCGTTTAGCTTCAATTTGTTTTTTATTCACTTTGATAGGTCCACGTCTCGCCGAGATATCGGTCTTCAAATGGAAAAGATCTTTTTGTCTTTGACTGCCGATATCTCAGCAACCAATGATCGCACAGAAAGTTATAGGTGGGTTTCAAGAACTTGAATGAATTTTCTTTAAAGACTAGATATTGTTTTTTTAAACATACAAAAATGTCACATGAATTTGAAAATGCAACAAAAAAACGGCTTTTGGTGTTTTTTTGGAAAGTCAAGCGCTGGCTCGAAGATATTGAGGAAACCACTAATGTTAACTGTGCCTTTTACAGTTCAATATGTCTACAAAAATCCTACAAAGAGCCAAAATAATCCAGCGCGGCCGTTTTTTTGTTTCACTCGATCGAATTTCTGAAAAAAATAAAGGATCTTGTTTTTTGCTCTGAAAGCTCATAATTTAAAAAAAACAGCTTTTTCTACATGTTTGTTCCAGAAAGTGCTGAAATTATTAAAAAAACTAATATCAAAAAGAATATTATATAATAGATATATTTATATAATAGAATATTAAAAAAATCTTTTAGCGCAAAGGGATAAGTTTCGAAAAAAACTGTTGGATAGCGATTTGCTAAGTATTCGAGAAAAACAATCTCCGAAGAGCGTGTGAAAAAGATCAAAAGTCGATTCGAGGAGATCAGTAGAATCACGGAATGCATGCGTGGAAACGCGTTAACAATGATTAGACGATGGTTTCTTAAGGACGCGTTTGCAAAATTGATAGGCATAGAATCGAACTACTACATTGACAAAGTCACACACACTAAAGTATGCACGGAAATATTAGTCAAGTGAACTCATTTTGATACATTGAATAGTTTTTTTTCGTAATTCTAATATTTCATATTTTTGAGATATTATGAGACTTTACCTCCGGACTTGACGGAGTGACTTGAAGGTGTACTTCGGTGACTGCTACTGGAACTCCTCGACGGATTGAACTAGATGTGTCGAGTTTGGGCTCATTTTTTTAGTTATGATGAGACCTTACCTCTGGACTTGATGGAGTGACCTGAAGGTCTACTTTGGTGACTGCTACTGGAACTCCTCGACGGATCGAACTAGATGTGTCGAGTTTGGGCTCATTTTGTTAGTTATGATGAGACCTTACCTCTGGACTTGATGGAGTGACCTGAAGGTCTACTTCGGTGACTGCTAATGGAACTCCTCGACGGATGAAACTAGATATGTCGAGTTTGGGCTCATTTTGTTAGTTATGATGAGACCTTCCCTCCGGACTTGATGGAGTGACCTGAAGGTCTACTTCGGTGACTGCTACTGGAACTCCTCGACGGATTGAACTAGATGTGTCGAGTTTGGGCTCATTTTGTTAGTTATGATGAGACCTTCCCTCCGGACTTGATGGAGTGACCTGAAGGTCTACTTTGGTGACTGCTACTGGAACCCCTCGACGGATTGAACTAGATGTGTCGAGTTTGGGCTCATTTTGTTAGTTATGATGAGACCTTACCTCTGGACTTGATGGAGTGACCTGAAGGTCTACTTTGGTGCCTGCTACTGGAACTCCTCGACGGATTGAACTAGATGTGTCGAGTTTGGGCTCGTTTTGTTAGTTATGATGAGACCTTCCCTCCGGACTTGATGGAGTGACCTGAAGGTCTACTTCACTGACTGCTACTGGACCTCCTCGACGGATTGAACTAGATGTGTAGAGATTGTGCTCGTTTTGTTAGTTTTGATGAGACCTTACCTCCGGACTTGATGGAGTGACCTGAAGGTCTACTTCGGTGACTGCTACTGGAACTCTTCGACGGATCGAACTAGATGTGTCGAGTTTGGGCTCATTTTGTTAGTTATGATGAGACCTTACCTCTGGACTTGATGGAGTGACCTGAAGGTCTACTTTGGTGACTGCTACTGGAACTCCTCGACGGATTGAACTAGATGTGTCGAGTTTGGGCTCGTTTTGTTAGTTATGATAAGACCTTCCCTCCGGACTTGATGGAGTGACCTAAAGGTCTACTTCACTGACTGCTACTGGAACTCCTCGACGGATCGAACTAGATGTGTCGAGATTGGGCTCCTTTTGTTAGTTATGATGAGAGCTTACCTCCGGACTTGATGGAGTGACCTGAAGGTCTACTTCACTGACTGCTACTGGAACTCCTCGACGGATTGAACTAGATGTGTAGAGATTGTGCTCGTTTTGTTAGTTTTGATGAGACCTTACCTCCGGACTTGATGGAATAACCTGAAGGTCTACTTCGGTGACTGCTACTGGAACTCTTCGACGGATCAAACTAGATGTGTCGAGTTTGGACTCGTTTTGTTAGTTATGATGAGACCTTACCTCCGGACTTGATGGAATAACCTGAAGGTCTACTTCGGTGACTGCTACTGGAACTCTTCGACGGATCGAACTAGATGTGTCGAGTTTGGGCTCATTTTGTTAGTTATGATGAGACCTTACCTCTGGACTTGATGGAGTGACCTGAAGGTCTACTTTGGTGACTGCCACTGGAACTCCTCGACGGATTGAACTAGATGTGTCGAGTTTGGGCTCGTTTTGTTAGTTATGATAAGACCTTCCCTCCGGACTTGATGGAGTGACCTAAAGGTCTACTTCACTGACTGCTACTGGAACTCCTCGACGGATTGAACTAGATATGTAGAGATTGTGCTCGTTTTGTTAGTTATGATGAGACCTTACCTCCGGACTTGATGGAGTGACCTGAAGGTCTACTTCGGTGACTGCTACTGGAACTCTTCGACGGATCGAACTAGTTGTGTCGAGTTTGGGCTCGTTTTGTTAGTTATGATAAGACCTTCCCTCCGGACTTGATGGAGTGACCTAAAGGTCTACTTCACTGACTGCTACTGGAACTCCTCGACGGATCGAACTAGATGTGTCAAGATTGGGCTCATTTTGTTAGTTATGATGAGACCTTACCTCTGGACTTGATGGAGTGACCTGAAGGTCTACTTTGGTGACTGCTACTGGAACTCCTCGACGGATTGAACTAGATGTGTCGAGTTTGGGCTCGTTTTGTTAGTTATGATGAGACCTTCCCTCCGGACTTGATGGAGTGACCTGAAGGTCTACTTCACTGACTGCTACTGGAACTCCTCGACGGATTGAACTAGATGTGTAGAGATTGTGCTCGTTTTGTTAGTTTTGATGAGACCTTACCTCCGGACTTGATGGAGTGACCTGAAGGTCTACTTCGGTGACTGCTACTGGAACTCTTCGACGGATCGAACTAGATGTGTCGAGTTTGGGCTCATTTTGTTAGTTATGATGAGACCTTACCTCTGGACTTGATGGAGTGACCTGAAGGTCTACTTTGGTGACTGCTACTGGAACTCCTCGACGGATTGAACTAGATGTGTCGAGTTTGGGCTCGTTTTGTTAGTTATGATAAGACCTTCCCTCCGGACTTGATGGAGTGACCTAAAGGTCTACTTCACTGACTGCTACTGGAACTCCTCGACGGATTGAACTAGATATGTAGAGATTGTGCTCGTTTAGTTAGTTATGATGAGACCTTACCTCCGGACTTGATGGAGTGACCTGAAGGTCTACTTCGGTGACTGCTACTGGAACTCTTCGACGAATCGAACTAGTTGTGTCGAATTTGGGCTCGTTTTATAAGTTATGATGAAACCATGCCTCCGGACTTGATAGAGTGACCTGAAGGTCTACTTCGGTGACTGCTACTGGAACTCTTCGACGGATCGAACTAGATCTGTCGAGTTTGGGCTCGTTTTATAAGTTATGATAAAACCTTGCCTTCAGACTTGATGGAGTGAACTGAAGGTCTTCTTCGGTGACTGCTACTGGAACTCCTCGACGGATTGAACTAGATGTGTAGAGATTGTGCTCGTTTTGTTAGTTATGATAAAACCTTGCCTCCAGACTTGATAGAGTGACCTGAAGGTCTACTTCGGTGACTGCTACTGGAACTCTTCGACGGATCGAACTAGATGTGTCGAGTTTGGGCTCATTTTGTTAGTTATGATGAGACCTTACCTCTGGACTTGATGGAGTGACCTGAAGGTCTACTTTGGTGACTGCTACTGGAACTCCTCGACGAATTGAACTAGATGTGTCGAGTTTGGGCTCGTTTTGTTAGTTATGATAAGACCTTCCCTCCGGACTTGATGGAGTGACCTGAAGGTCTACTTCACTGACTGCTACTGGAACTCCTCGACGGATTGAACTCGATATGTAGAGATTGTGCTCGTTTTGTTAGTTATGATGAGACCTTACCTCCGGACTTGATGAACTAGATGACAGGAACTCCTCGACGGATTGAACAAGATGTGACGAGTTTAGACTCGTTTTGTTAGTTATGATGAGACCCCATCTCCAGACTTGACGGAGTGACCGATACACTGACATGAGGATGTAGAGACGCCATTATAATGATGTGTTTGCCTCTTTAGTTCGATGATAATTAAAAATAAAGAGAATTTATACCAGTTAGCAAAAGCATTCAAAACAGTACACGTTTAGACCCAGCGCACACCGCTGAGGTAAGATTACGTCATAACTTATAAAACGAGCCCAAACTTGACACATCTAGTTCGATCCGTCGAGGAGTTCCAGTAGCAGCCACCGAAGTAGACCTTCAGGTCACTCCATCAAGTCCGGAGGTAAGGTCTCATCATAAGTAACAAAACGAGCCCAATCTCGACACATCTAGTTCGATCCGTCGAGGAGTTCCAGTAGCAGCCACCGAAGTAGACCTTCAGGTCACTCCATCAAGTCCGGAGGTAAGCTCTCATCATAACTAACAAAACGAGTCCAAACTCGACACATCTAGTTTGATCCGTCGAAGAGTTCCAGTAGCAGTCACCGAAGTAGACCTTCAGGTCACTCCATCAAGTCCAGAGGTAAGGTCTCATCATAACTAACAAAACGAGTCCAAACTCGACACATCTAGTTTGATCCGTCGAAGAGTTCCAGTAGCAGTCACCGAAGTAGACCTTCAGGTCACTCCATCAAGTCCGGAGGTAAGCTCTCATCATAACTAACAAAACGAGCCCAAACTCGACACATCTAGTTCGATCCGTCGTGGAGTTCCAGTAGCAGTCACCGAAGTAGACCTTCAGGTCACTCCATCAAGTCCGGAGGTAAGGTCTCATCATAACTAACAAAACGAGCCCAAACTCGACACATCTAGTTCAATCCGTCGAGGAGTTCCAGTAGCAGTCACCAAAGTAGACCTTCAGGTCACTCCATCAAGTCCAGAGGTAAGGTCTCATCATAACTAACAAAATGAGCCCAAACTCGACACATCTAGTTCGATCCGTCGAGGAGTTCCAGTAGCAGCCACCGAAGTAGACCTTCAGGTCACTCCATCAAGTCCGGAGGTAAGGTCTCATCATAAGTAACAAAACGAGCCCAAACTCGGCAGAGCTAGTTCAATCCGTTGAGGAGTTCCAGTAGCAGTCACCGAAGTAGACCTTCAGGTTATTCCATCAAGTCCGGAGGTAAGGTCTCATCATAAGTAACAAAACGAGCCCAATCTCGACACATCTAGTTCGATCCGTCGAGGAGTTCCAGTAGCAGCCACCGAAGTAGACCTTCAGGTCACTCCATCAAGTCCGGAGGTAAGCTCTCATCATAACTAACAAAACGAGTCCAAACTCGACACATCTAGTTTGATCCGTCGAAGAGTTCCAGTAGCAGTCACCGAAGTAGACCTTCAGGTCACTCCATCAAGTCCAGAGGTAAGGTCTCATCATAACTAACAAAACGAGTCCAAACTCGACACATCTAGTTTGATCCGTCGAAGAGTTCCAGTAGCAGTCACCGAAGTAGACCTTCAGGTCACTCCATCAAGTCCGGAGGTAAGCTCTCATCATAACTAACAAAACGAGCCCAAACTCGACACATCTAGTTCGATCCGTCGTGGAGTTCCAGTAGCAGTCACCAAAGTAGACCTTCAGGTCACTCCATCAAGTCCGGAGGTAAGGTCTCATCATAAGTAACAAAACGAGCCCAAACTCGACACATCTAGTTCGATCCGTCGTGGAGTTCCAGTAGCAGTCACCGAAGTAGACCTTCAGGTCACTCCATCAAGTCCGGAGGTAAGGTCTCATCATAAGTAACAAAACGAGCCCAATCTCGACACATCTAGTTCGATCCGTCGAGGAGTTCCAGTAGCAGCCACCGAAGTAGACCTTCAGGTCACTCCATCAAGTCCGGAGTTAAGCTCTCATCATAACTAACAAAGCGAGCCCAAACTCGACACATCTAGTTCGATCCGTCGTGGAGTTCCAGTAGCAGTCACCGAAGTAGACCTTCAGGTCACTCCATCAAGTCCGGAGGTAAGGTCTCATCATAAGTAACAAAACGAGCCCAATCTCGACACATCTAGTTCGATCCGTCGAGGAGTTCCAGTAGCAGCCACCGAAGTAGACCTTCAGGTCACTCCATCAAGTCCGGAGGTAAGCTCTCATCATAACTAACAAAACGAGTCCAAACTCGACACATCTAGTTTGATCCGTCGAAGAGTTCCAGTAGCAGTCACCGAAGTAGACCTTCAGGTCACTCCATCAAGTCCAGAGGTAAGGTCTCATCATAACTAACAAAACGAGTCCAAACTCGACAAATCTAGTTTGATCCGTCGAAGAGTTCCAGTAGCAGTCACCGAAGTAGACCTTCAGGTCACTCCATCAAGTCCGGAGGTAAGCTCTCATCATAACTAACAAAACGAGCCCAAACTCGACACATCTAGTTCGATCCGTCGTGGAGTTCCAGTAGCAGTCACCGAAGTAGACCTTCAGGTCACTCCATCAAGTCCGGAGGTAAGGTCTCATCATAAGTAACAAAACGAGCCCAATCTCGACACATCTAGTTCGATCCGTCGAGGAGTTCCAGTAGCAGCCACCGAAGTAGACCTTCAGGTCACTCCATCAAGTCCGGAGGTAAGCTCTCATCATAACTAACTAAACGAGCCCAAACTCGGCAGAGCTAGTTCAATCCGTTGAGGAGTTCCAGTAGCAGTCACCGAAGTAGACCTTCAGGTTATTCCATCAAGTCCGGAGGTAAGCTCTTATCATAACTAACAAAACGAGCCCAAACTCGACACATCTAGTTCGATCCGTCGAGGAGTTCCAGTAGCAGTCACCGAAGTAGACCTTCAGGTCACTCCAACAAGTTCTTGACGAATAAGCATTTGTTTTAGCGAAATAAAATATTGTCATTTAGGAAAATCTTATCTTGTCAAGTATCAAATTTGATTTATCCAATATTTCGTATTTATACAGCGATCTTTTTCAACACAAACTGCTTCTGACAGGCGATACAGCGTCCACTCACAACGGCAGCCGAGTGCGGATTGAGATTTCATACGGAATGTTTGTGCAATAAATCAAAACAGGAACAAAAAATAAAATAACCCTTATTGCAATCTCTTAAGATTCACCCATAATAGCAAAATATATGGAAAAATAAGTTTCTTATTTTATTTTTTGTGCGAGTATTTATGACACTGCGACATAATTTTTTTTCCTAGATTTAAAATAGACTATATTTGCCTACTTATAGTATTTTTAGAAATCTTAAAATGTGTTTTTAGTAGAACAAAAAATGTACCTAAACACAACCCGGTATCGAAAAAATTGTGGTTAATGGCAACGGCCGATCGTTTTTACAGTATCAAAAACTATTATTAACAAGAAAACAGTTTCCTCCGTTTAAAGCTAAAGAACCAATCTATTTGTGGTAGTTATAAGTTACATTTGATTTGGTTCAGTTTAGTCATAAAATGTACCAAAAAACAGCATAATTTCGTCCGAATTGTAAATGCGCCCTTAAATTTCCTAAAGTTGTTCCAAAAAAGTTTTTGAAATTTGTTATTGTGAGCTACAATTTACTTTTTTTGGTTTCCCGTACAACCATTTCTCTCGAAGTTACGGCCTGTTAAAAATTTCCCAAAAATTTGGATTTCTTTTTTGATCCCTTAATTTTTCCAGTAGTGTATATTACTATATATACCTATATAATATATATCCTTACTAATATTATAAAAGCGAAAGTGAGTTTGTTTGTTTGTTGCGTCTTCACGCCTACATGGTTAAACCGATTTTGATGAATTTTGGTACAGAGATAGTTGGGACCCTGGAGACGGACAAATGCTAATTAAAAAAACGAACGAAGCTTTTTTTTAAAAAATGAGATATGAGGGAGAAAGAGGGAAGAAAAGGGAAAACGTAGCTTAGCTATTACAATAAATAAGGCGCTAGGGTAAAAACTAAGAGTGGCAGGTACCTGCAAATCAGGAAAGGGGAACTATGTTACCCCGAATTAAACGCGAGCGAAGCCGCGGGCAAAAGCTAGTAATTTTATAAATGCGGATGTTTGTGAGGATAGATGGATGTATGGGTATGAGAATGGATGTATGGATGTTTGTTAGTCTTTCACGTCAAAACGGCTGAACGGATTTTGATGAAATTTGGCATAGAGGTAGATTATAGTCTGAAATAATACATAGATTACTAAAATTTATTTTTTGATATCACGCGGGCGAAGCCACGGGCGCCAGCTAGTAATTAAATAGGACTTAAGGCGCTGTACAAAGCAAACACTTCGTAAAACGTCTAGTTTTTCGTCGCAAAGTTAGCCGTATCTGTACATGCCACTAGCCAAAAAAAATTACCGTGTATAGTTCAATACACAAAGTAAAGAGTTAAACAATATAAGTTTAAAAAAGTGGTCTAGTACTACGAAAAAAAAAAATGTTTAAAAAGACCAAGAAAAAAGTTTTTTCGTCTCGAAATTCTCAATTTTTTCAGCGACAACCACCATATTTTTTATATCTATAACAAAGAAAATTGTATATACTAAAGAGATATCTAAATTTTTTCAAACACGGAGCTGTATTTTTTTATATTCAATAAAAACTGCAAAATGACCTACATTTTGGCGGACATGATATTCAAATAAAAACAAACACCGAAATTTTTTCGACCTTATTTCTATTCTTTCGATGCAATACTGTCGTGTACTTGTGTCAGACCATGCCTAGTATGCAGCTAGCGTCACTTCCGCGAATACCTAAAGATTTGCTTATTGCCGCGCCTTAAACATAATTAGTGAAACGTATAGAGGTGTACTTAATAGTACACCCGTACTATTAAGTAGGTACACCTCTGCCCAAACCTTCGGGGATTACAGGCGTAATGTCTATAATAATATGTTATAAAAAATAAAGACTCCAATTTACGTGAAATACCTACTCGATATAAACACAGCTCCTCTTGAAATAATAGCATTAATAAATACAAAAACTCCATCAGACGAGGGACAACAAACAGTTGCGCGCGCCGCCACAAGATATTACCTCTGTAATTCACTTGTCTATGTAACGTAATCTAGTCTATTGCCACGAAATTTTATTTGTCTTTAGATGTCTGTGGAAACCAAAACCCCACTAATGTGGGGTTTTAGAAATACATTGTTTGCTTAAAAATAAATAATGGTTGTAGATGAAGTATTTTATGGTGTTTTTTTGTATTAACTTGCTCACAAATGATTGAAAATTTTAATTAATTTAATTTAATTTAAAAAAGAAAGTTAAGTTTTATTTATAATTTAACTAGCTTTCGCCCGCGACTTTGTCCGCGTGGCATAGTTACTTTGGCCTAACGCTAACTTTAACCTAAATGTTTCTCTCCCCTTTTCTTCTCTTTTTCTCACTTTTTTAGCCCATGTCCGTGTCCAGGGTCCCACTATCTTTGTACCAAAATTCATCAAAATCGGTTTAGTCATTTCGGCGTGAAGATGTAACAAAGAAGAAGATGTAAAAAAAGTGAGAAAAGGGGAGACACAGATATTTTTTTTTCGATTTTAACGCGGGTTAAAGTTACCGTTAGTAAATGATGTTTATTTTGTAAGTAGGTTTTTACAAACACTTGTAAACGTCGTTTTTTTTTAAAAATACTGGACGAAACCGGTGTTTTGTACCCGAATCTCTCTCTCCCGACTCTGGGATCGTTCAGGAGGACTTTTTTTTTTTTTTAAAGAACGTGCCCCACACTATGAATTTCTCCTGTATCGTGGGTGCGTTTACAAACCTTTAAACTCACATACACAAACACCCAGACCCGAAACAACTATCTGCAGGTCATACAAATATTTGTTCCGTGCGGGAATCGAACCCGCGACACGCAGCGCAGCAGTCGATCGCTCAGCCACTGCACCAACCGTGTCGTCACATTTGAATACTTAATATTCCCAGTGTTAGTAAAACACATTGTTTGGGAAAATAAATAATGGTAGTTGTACACACGAAGACATATCAACCTATACAAAACCAGTTTATACTGATCTCTTAACAACGGATCGTTCACCGTGGATTTCTCGTACGATGAGTAAACCGCATAAACTGGTTTTGTATAGGTTGATGTGTCGTCGTGTGTACAAGTATTTAATTTGGGATTATTTCAAAAGTGTTATAGAGGCTTATACTAAGTTTACCATTTTCAATAATAAACCTAAAAGATATTCCTAAATATGTTGGAAGTCTCTTGGAATTAACCTGAGTTCCATTGTCTGAGTAACGTAATCTTCTCCATTATACGCCATTTCATTTGAAGATACTTTTCAATGAAATAATGTGAGGTGTTAGTACTATATTGTTTGGGAGACAATAAAAAATGACTGTTGATAATGTATTTTATTTTGCTAATAAGAATGAAACTAGAGGATTTTAGAAGCTTGATCTATATTAATAGGTACCTAGCACTACACAACATTGAAATATATTTAAAACTAGCTGCGCCTAAAAAAGTATCCTGTTATTCCAGTCTATAATCTACCTCTCTGCCAAATTTCATCAAGATCCGTTCAGTAGTTTTTTCTTGAAAGATCAAACATACATCCATACTCTCAAACTTTCGCATTTATGATATTAGTAGGATTAAAAATGGTTCCGCTATTGGAATTTCAACTCTCTCCGCTTAAGCAAGAGTCGAAAATTGAACAGTTTAATAAAACAGCCTCTATTTAAACATTTAAGTAGTCATAACAGGGGTCTAAAATGGCTGATCAAGCAGAATAGTTAGTAGTTAAGGTTACGATTCGTAAAATGGTCAAGAAGTGACAATTCGCAATACTAACTAAGTTTATGACCATTTGAAGATTTTGACGTTATTCATAAATAATTCTGCTAAAGCGATAATTCTAGAACACCAGGAAATAGTTTGAGTAATAAGAGTCTCTCCTATGTTTACTTTACCGTAGAATTTTATTTAAAAGATTGTCTTCGTTTAGGAAGCATAGACTACAAAAAAAACCAGCAAGGAACGTCCGAATTAGAGATTCTTATCCGATTTCATTAGTTACGTATAAACAACCTTGACCCGGGATTTAATAAACTAGTTGTACAAACTAAACTCAGACTGATCACACGATAAGTCGACAAATAGCTGGGAGAGTCAAATAAAAGCATGTGTTTACAAATTTCTAAGACAAGCAACCTCTAATGTCATCTTAGACCATGGCAGTATAAACCGTATTTTTATGTCCGAAGCTCGGATTGCAAACCCATAACTTCTAGTAGTTAACCCGACTGTCCTCAGTTAATGACCTCGGCGGAGGTCAGTCGATTATAGTCTACTTTATGACCTGAATAACTTAGCTACATATTAAAGCATCTTACCTGACCGCAGAAGCTATAAATTAGAGTTACAGTGACAGGCAAAATAATTGAGTTAGTTCAAGAAAGATAAACGCATTTTCGACGTTATTTAATTTGGAGTTTATCCCAGATATTTCTTGTTCGTAGAAATTGAATTAGTAGATATAGATATAGGATTTTTTCGGTTTGAAAGTGACTACATTGATGGAAATCGAACCATGCAGAAAGAAAAAATGTCGATAGAGATAAGGCGAGAATTTCCATGAAAACTATTTTCTCAGCAAAATACGATTTTCTACAGACAGATGATACATTCTTCTGGCTCGTGCGTCAGCTCGTCCCAAAACAAACTCGGACCATTGGGCCGAGTTGACGAATTTCAAAATTAATATTCTTTTCGTTCGTTATCTCGTCCCATTCTAAATTCTGTTAAATATTAACAATAGCTAAACGTCAAAAACAGTCAGGAAGAAAAGTGTCTGTGATTTTTTTTAAACTTCTTTAATAAAACGAAATTTCCAAAATGACGTCTGAGCGCTAGTATGTTACACTGTACTGATGTCATACTATTGGTCAAAGTCAACCATGCACAATGACACTGAAGCGTCGTTATTGGACAAATGGTTATCGGGAATCCAATGAGAGGACGTCAAACTAAGGAGAGAGGTGAAGGTCAAGCTCTCTCTACCCAGCGAATAGCGCACTCGTGCACACACGGCTCAAGCGACTCGGTTTGTACTGGAAGCCTCTCAAATTCAAGTCTTGCCGTGGCCGGCGAACAGTCCGGACTTAAATCCAATAGAGCACATGTGGGATGAGTTGAAACGAAGAGTTAGAGACGGTGATCAGGAAATCCACAACCAACAGCAACTCATCAACGAAGAGATTCCAATGGAAAATGTCAGGCATTTGATTGAGAGCATGCATTCCAGGAGTGCGTAGCTAAACGAGGGGGGCATACCCGTTACTAAAAGATGAGCATGGAGTATTTTCTTTTGTTTTCAGTAACTTTACATTGTTTTTATTTTTAACCTAAAATGTGTTTTTTCTTTCAAAAGCAAATAAACTTTTTAATCATTATTATTTGAATAAAATTGGTCTACATGGTAAAAACAACATTAGTTTTCGTTATGGAGACAAAAAAATATACATTGGTTTTATTATTTTCATGCATATTGCATAATACAGACAAAATACCTCGTGGCCCTTATTTTGTTTTGAGTAGTATATGACACTGCTTGCATGTTGGTAATGGCTTAACTATAATACATAAAGGCTGACTTTACAATTTATTTTTAGTAAGTAGTAAGTAAGACTGATTATGTGATAGATGAGTGATGATTTTTTTTCCAATGGGGGCGCAAGTAAGTTTCTATATCGCCTTAATATCGCAATATTAAACTAAGTATGTCTGTACCTAATTATTATGAATAGAACTGATTATGTGATAGATAACTTAGATTTATAAAACGCAAATTAAAATGGACGTACTAACTTTGATTTTTATTATTACTTAAATAAATGTTGATTGACTAAATTCTTGGCTTTTATTTACTCGTATATAGTGAAAAGTTTTGGTTTGGACTGTACCAAAACAACTTAAAATATTTAAGAAAAATAAAGTGGGACGAGATGATGAACGAAATAAATATTAATTTTGAAATTCGTCAACTCGGCCCAATAGTCCGAGTTTGTTTTGGGACGAGCTGACGCACGACCCATTCTTCGGCTCGTGCGTCAGCTCGTCCCAAAACAAACTCGGACCATTGGGCCGAGTTGACGAATTTCAAAATTAATATTCTTTTCGTTCGTTATCTCGTCCCATTCTAAATTCTGTTAAATATTAACAATAGCTAAACGTCAAAAACAGTCAGGAAGAAAAGTGTCTGTGATTTTTTTTAAACTTCTTTGATAAAACGAAATTTCCAAAATGACGTCTGAGCGCTAGTATGTTACACTGTACTGATGTCATACTATTGGTCAAAGTCAACCATGCACAATGACACTGAAGCGTCGTTATTGGACAAATGGTTATCGGGAATCCAATGAGAGGACGTCAAACTAAGGAGAGAGGTGAAGGTCAAGCTCTCTCTACCCAGCGAATAGCGCACTCGTGCACACACGGCTCAAGCGACTCGGTTTGTACTGGAAGCCTCTCAAATTCAAGTCTTGCCGTGGCCGGCGAACAGTCCGGACTTAAATCCAATAGAGCACATGTGGGATGAGTTGAAACGAAGAGTTAGAGACGGTGATCAGGAAATCCACAACCAACAGCAACTCATCAACGAAGAGATTCCAATGGAAAATGTCAGGCATTTGATTGAGAGCATGCATTCCAGGAGTGCGTAGCTAAACGAGGGGGGCATACCCGTTACTAAAAGATGAGCATGGAGTATTTTCTTTTGTTTTCAGTAACTTTACATTGTTTTTATTTTTAACCTAAAATGTGTTTTTTCTTTCAAAAGCAAATAAACTTTTTAATCATTATTATTTGAATAAAATTGGTCTACATGGTAAAAACAACATTAGTTTTCGTTATGGAGACAAAAAAATATACATTGGTTTTATTATTTTCATGCATATTGCATAATACAGACAAAATACCTCGTGGCCCTTATTTTGTTTTGAGTAGTATATGACACTGCTTGCATGTTGGTAATGGCTTAACTATAATACATAAAGGCTGACTTTACAATTTATTTTTAGTAAGTAGTAAGTAAGACTGATTATGTGATAGATGAGTGATGATTTTTTTTCCAATGGGGGCGCAAGTAAGTTTCTATATCGCCTTAATATCGCAATATTAAACTAAGTATGTCTGTACCTAATTATTATGAATAGAACTGATTATGTGATAGATAACTTAGATTTATAAAACGCAAATTAAAATGGACGTACTAACTTTGATTTTTATTATTACTTAAATAAATGTTGATTGACTAAATTCTTGGCTTTTATTTACTCGTATATAGTGAAAAGTTTTGGTTTGGACTGTACCAAAACAACTTAAAATATTTAAGAAAAATAAAGTGGGACGAGATGATGAACGAAATAAATATTAATTTTGAAATTCGTCAACTCGGCCCAATAGTCCGAGTTTGTTTTGGGACGAGCTGACGCACGACCCATTCTTCTAGCCTTGCGAACCACTATTATTTGAGTAACTACAAGTTACTGTAAGCCCTGCAGCTGCCCTGAGGTAAGGAACTCTGCTCTTCTAGAGAAGTTATTGTTTGTTTCATCCTGGCGTAATTAAATAGATGTATTTTCTCGGAAAACTCATGGATGTCAGCATAATCCTTATACTTACAATGTTATAAAAGCGAAAGTGAGTTTGTTTGTTTGTTACGTCTTCACGCTTAAAGGGCTAAACACGAAAACGATTTTGATGAATTTAGGTACAGAGATAGATGGGACCTTGAACACGGACATAGGCTATTTTTTTTAAGTAAGAAATGAGAGAGAAAGAGCAAAGCTAAGTTTTCCCTTTTCTTCCAAAATGGAAAACTTAGCTTTGCTGTTACAATAAATAAGGCGCAAGTGCAAAAATTACAGGTAGCAGGTTGAAATATATTCCAAGTTCAAGAATGAACTAAACTACGTTTTGAAATATGCGACAACGTGTATGCTCTAGTCATAAATTGGGAGTTTTGATGACCTGTAAGACGCTCTACACAATATGTATGCCGTGAATGCGTTTCTATGTGGGGAGTTTTGAATATATGGTAATCTTTTATGCGTTGATGTTCCTCTTTGTATTATTAACAAAGTGTTCACATTGGTAATAACGTAGTTTCCAGGGTCAAAGTAATTACATTATATTTAGTCCGTCTTTAAGATTATTCAAAAATAAGGGACACGTATTTTTTTATTTGTAAATTAGACCAAAAATTTCAAAGATATAGCCCATTAAAGTTACGTGTGACGGCACTCGTTGCGAAAAATGCAGCAAAGCGTGACGACACACGTATCTTTAATGGGCTATATTTTTTGTTGGAACTAGCCTATTATGTGAACTTGCAGCGATTCCCTATTGCCTTGTTCTAAAGCTTTCAGTAGATACGAATCAGACAGGGACATATTTTGATGAGATAAGCTTATTATTGTTCATATCATTACCTAAAAACAAATGAAGCTCGCTCTTACGAAGCAAGGTCAACCATCTTTTAATGTTTCCTCTGTGAGCATCAAGTACGCTTGAATAACTTGCTTTAAAGACAGAGAAAGCGTTGTTATTTTGGCAGACACATCTCCTTTAACTTTGTATTTTACGGTTGGTACTTAGCTATGTAACTGTTTGCCTACGACACAACACGAGCTTCACGATCAAGCGACGTGTTGCGATAGCGGCTGCCAGAAAAACAAATGAAGGCAGTTGAGCGTAGCACGAGTCATCGCGACGCGTCGAAAACCGCAACATCTGAGGTCGTAAAAGGGGTTTTAAAAAGTTGTTTTTTTTGCGGATTGGAAATCATCAAATAACTTCCCCCACTCTGGGCGAAGCGAAAGGGAGTGTCAGACTTGTACTGACTAAAACCCACCCACGTTCCTTCTATCGCCCTTTATGTTCCGGGGCCGCGGTATCTCTTTAGAACAACCCGCAACCCCGGCAGGCGGTGGCCCTGGCAGGCCCCTCTGCATTGCTGTCATCTTATTGAGGCGCGCAACGCTAACCGTCCGTTTATTGTCGACACGGCCTGTCATCAATAAACGGACGGACGATGAGCTACTGGTCCACCACCCTGGGACGAGCGGAGGAATCTCTCAGACTCATATTGACTAAAATAGAGTTCACACATGATATAAATTGAACCTGCTGTCACAAAATTAATATTCTTAAGAAATGGAACCCTTATATTATTTTAAATCCATCTGTCTGTCTGTCAAGATCCTTTATCTCGACGCGTTGAGATTTTAAGTTGAAATTCTAACTTTTGGTCAGGTCTACAGTTCTTTGAAGCTATGAAAAATCAAACTTCTAAATTATCGTAAAAAAGATACGGCCGTTTATGCCGCAAAAATATATAATAGCACTAGCTTTTGCCCGCGGCTTCGCTCGCGTTAAATTCCGGGTAACACAGTTCTCCTTTCCTGATTTTCAGGTTACCTACCTGTAGTTTTTGCCCTAGCGCCTTATTTATTGTAATAGCAAAGCATAATTTTCCCTTTCTTCCCTCTTTCTCCCTCATTTTTCGCTTTAAAAAAAATGTTAGCCTACGTCCGTCTTCAAGGTCCCAACTATCTCTGTACCAAAATTCATCAAAATCGGTTTAGCCATTAAGGCGTGAAGACGTAACAAACAAACAAACTCATTTTCGCTTTTATAATATTAGTAAAGGTAGTAAGGATATGTCGACACTCTCAATGGAACTAACATTTATAGGTACTTTCCGGTGACCTAGAATCATAAAATTTGGCAAGTAACAATAGCTACCTATGTCGATGTATGGGACCACAATTTTTCAACGGAAAAGTTAAGTTTGTCCTTCAATACAGTCTAACATTTCGTTAAAGCAATGTTTTGTACCTTCATTAGTTAACTACAAGTTTGTACGCTTGATGCGCGAGTCCAACTCACACTTGACCGGCTTGACTGCAGTGTAAGGCATTAACGTGTCCCTGCCGGGGTTGCGGGTTGTTTGAAAGAGATACCGCGGCCCGGAACGTAACGGGCAATAGAAAGAACCTGGGTGGGTTTTGGTAAGTACAAGTCTGACACTCCCCCCCCGCTCCGCCAGGAGAAGGGGAAGTTATTTGATGATTTCCCACCCCAAAAAAAAAAGCAAAAGGCATAAACTTGTCTGAATTGTCTACAGGCGCTTGGAACTCGACCTTCTCTTAGAGCTGTATATTGACTTTCAAGAGTGAAAGTCAAGATGTCATAAAGCTTGACTGTGGAACAATGAAAGGGCTTTGTGTCGAGAACATACTTCCTCTTTGTAAAGGAGAATAGGGCTGAAACGTACTGTTTGATTTTGACGTATAGAATAGTATTATTTAGTTTAACACTGACATAATCATATCAGCTGTAACATTCTGGGATAGGGACATTTTTGGCTTCGTACGAGCTAATTTATTTCATGTATAATTTTTTATTTGTTTCATTTCTTTTTTAATATTTTGTTTTACTGTTTTGACAAACATTTTCCTTTCATTAAACTTTGGCACCTTGTTTCACTCCCATAATGCAAAATATTCTCAGTGAGCACCTACGTGGTAAAATAAAAAAACAGTTTTTTTTTAAATAAAAAAGGACTTTAAAAAAAATGTTACTGACTTCCGGTAAGTAAACACAGCACAGACGGCATGGTTAGCGCAGTGGCTGAGCAATCTTTGCGAGCGTCTTCTGCGCTGCGTGTCGCGGGTTCAATCCCAGCACGGAACAAATATGTGTATGACCTACAGGTAGTTGTTTCGGGTCTGACTGTTTGTGTATGTGAGTTTAAGTGTTTGTAAACGCACCCACGATACAGGAGAAATTCCTATGTGTGGGGCAACGTTTTTTTTTAAGAAGAAAAACAATTTCCCACTTTTTTGTGTATTTTTGGAAGTGTTGTTTATTTGAATAAATATCACACATGTCGTCCCAAAATCTATTACCAAACCGTGTCTAATGAACATTGAAGAGACATCCAGCACTATATATGTATTCCTAACACCAACGGCCTGAAATTCATGATTACAAATGACTCGAGAGACGTCCTCAGATTGGGCATTCATTAACATCCCCTAATTAAGTGTAAGAAGAGAGAATACGGTTCGTTAGTTCCGTAATATCGGGAAATCAAGAGTGTTAACGTGAAATGGTGTCATAAACGAGAAGCAATACGTTACTATGTATGTATGTTGGGACTGGTCATATTTTAGCTACCACGGTTTATTTTTAACTTACGTACTTTGAATTTTGCTTTTTATTTACTCTGGACGCTCTTACTGTGCACGTCTTTCTACATCGTTCTCACATAATTGTATAATGATGTACTACAATACGATTTTGTAAAAATATTAAAATTTAAAAGAGTGTCCATGGAGTTTCTTCCCCATTCTTCTCCATAGAGATCAACGCTTTGGAATGGGCAACTGCAGTGCTTTCACAAGTTATTATGCCTTGTGACCGGGACTGTAGATTCATTTTGTTTCTTGACATTCAAAAGTACCTGTAATGGTCTAATTGAAATAAATGATTTGATTTGATTCGATATGTATGTAAGTACTGTAAGAGGTTTTATAACCTAACCAATGCTGGCTGGTTTACCATAATGTTCAAATACTCAGGTCGTTTTAAAGTTAGAATTTAGGAAAAAAGGATAGAATAGGTTTGATTCAAGCAGTGTGACATGTAACTTAAAATATGATATAAATTATAATCTAAAAGTGTTCTATGCGCATTTGATTGAAATTCATAATTAAATCTTTATAGTACTATGTCGTAATGGCCAAGAGGTTAAACGCCTTGTGTCTCATGCATTAAGTTGTGAGTTCAAATCCGGGCAAGTACTAATGCGACTTTTTCAATTCATATGAACTTTCTAAAAAAGTTTATCTCACACATTACATTCATCTGTTAGAGCGGGCTGTCTGCCCGATCACCTATCGATTGCAGGTTAGTGTTGGGACTGCCACGCAGCCTGTGGAGTAGCGAGGCTGATTTTTTACACCACAAACATAGCTGAGGCACTACAGAAGCGTGGCAGTCACAGCAATACCCTGAACGCATTATTATATTGGGTACGTAGTCTTTTGGGTATATGTGAACCACAAGGCTCCCGAGTACGGTGAGGTGCAGTATGCCTTGAAAATAACTATTTTAATTGCGACTGTTCATCATCGGTGCATAACAAATGAGTTCCTAATAAAAGATACCTACGTTTCTACCTGAGTGAACACAATAATAGACCTTTTTATATTTTTTTATTATAAAGTATACCTCTTTACGAGCACAAAAGAATAACATCGAAAGAAATGGGTATCTGCGTCATTACCCCCTCTGTAATCGGATATAAACTACTCAGAAAAATCTCCACGTACCTGAAAATAATATACTCTAACTCTTTTATATTCGTCAAAAAGAAATATACGACCGCTCTATCAAATCCTTTTGGCACATTCAGAAGGACTCCGGAAAGAGGGCGAATTATGACCGCAACAGGGACATTCACCCTTTTCCTTATTTAATTCCTTCTTTATTCCTTTAGGGTGAAAAACCCAAACATCGGTTCACCTCATAAATGTTAAGTTTATTTTATAAGCAAACATTTTTGCGGTTTTCATTTTGATGAAGAAATTTTAATCAGGGTTGTTTCCAAACTTAAATGTTTAAGTTATTTTCGGGAAAACCGTTTTTGTTTATGAACGTATTTCTACTTATTACTATAACAAATAACTCTTTTCTTTTAATAAAATATTTTGCTGTTAATCCTTACTAATATTATAAAAGCGAAAGTGAGTTTGTTTGTTTGTTACCTCTTCACGCTTTAATGGCTAAACCGATTTAGATGAATTTTGGTACAGAGATAGTTGGGAACCAGGAGACGGACATAGGCCTGTTTTTTTAAAAAAAAGTGGGATATGAGGAAGAAAGAGGGAAGAAAAGGGAAAACTTAACTTATTGCCACTATAAGACTAAGCTACATCCATCTCAGACATTAATCTGCATAGTCCTCAAGCAAGTTGACCAAAACTTTTGTCTAGACCTTAAAAAGAGACCATGATCTCTGATTTTGTTTCGACTGTTTCTTCTCAGAGTAATCGGGTGAACCAGCCTCATCTAGTTTAGCGTAATCATTAGTCATTTAATTGGTGACTTGTATGAAAGATTGGATGTAATAATCTGTCTCTTAAGATTTAAAAAATAAAATAAAATAGTGTTAAAAAAAATAATAAAATTGTATTAAAAAAAAGACGTGTAAAAGTATTTGTTAAAACCTAGATACGTAAAATAAACATCATAAACTAGGATTTGAAGTCAGTTCAAGTCAAGTTTATTTATTTTACACATATTTTTACATATAAAAAACAACATTTCAAAATACAAAAAAATAGTAACCTCCCGGTATCGGGAACAGGGTCCAAGCTAGCGAAAGTCAGGGCGAAATGGTCGGGGCAAATTAGATGTGATTAGGTATGTCACTTTAATATAAGACAAGTCTAGTTTAATCTGGTGATGAAACCATTATGTCCCCAAGAGATGTTTTAGCTTTAGCGAATATTTAAGTTCAGTGTAAACTAAACTATTCAATTTATTATTATTTTGAATCTATAGTTAATATATTCCAGATGTAGGTACGTTTGCCATTGCTTTAAAGAATATTAGCTATCTCTTTCGGATCGTTTTTCTTCCATAAATTCCTTAAATAAATACTACACCGGGTAAACTAGACTACATAGTGAAACTAGAACGAGGAAAATGTAAAGATCCGTCGTGTTTATTCAATAAATTGAATAGCTAGTACTGAAAATACTTGATATTTTATAGAATTTAATCCGATTAAAGTACGGAAGTGGATATTGCAATTTGCCCGTGCATGCAAACGGCAAGTCGAGTTTTAAAAATAGAATACTTAATACACGTTTGTAGGACTTTGAGAACACTATTACACCAAACTTTATATTTAAATCCTTACTAATATTATAAAAGCTAAAGTGAGTTTTTTTGTTTGTTACGTCTTCATGCCTAAATGGCTAAACCGATTTTGATGAGTTTTGGTACAGAGATAGTTGGGACCCTGGAGACGGACATATGCTAATTAAAAAAACGGACGAAGCTTTTTTTTAAAAAGTGAGATATGAGGAAGAAAAGGGAAAACTTTGCTTTGCTATTATAATAAATAAGGCGCAAGGGCAAAAACTACAGGTAACAGGTATCTGCCAATCAGGTAAGGGGAACTGTGTTACCCAGAATTTAACGCGAGCGAAGCCGCGGGCAAAATCGAGTGTACGTAATAAATGCGTAAGTACAGAATATACAATGAAAATATGTATGTGATGGAACAAATTGGTGACAATACAGTCGTTCTTAAGTTCGCTTTGATCATTTAAACTACTCACTTAAATGCAGTTGTCATAATGATACGACGAAGAAAGGAGTAAATGATGCCGTGGCGTCTGACAGGGGAGAATGGAAGAATAATAACGTGTTGCGCGGACCCCATATAAAATGGGACAAGGGCAGGAAAATGATGATGATTTAAAATGCAGTTTTCAGCAATAGATATAGTCATTCAAGAGGAAGGTTTATATGTATACTAGCTTTTGCCCGCGGCTTCGCTCGCGTTATATTCAGGGTAATACAGTTCCCCTTGCGCCTTATTGATTTGTAATAGCAACGCTAAGTTTTCCCTTTTCTTCCCACTTTCTCCCTCACATCACACTTTAAAAAAAAGGCCTATGTCCGTCTCCTGGTTCCCAACTATCTCTGTACCAAAATTCATCAAAATCGGTTAAGCCATTAAAGCGTGAAGAGGCAAAAACAAACAAACAAACTCACTTTCGCTTTTATAATAGGATAATATTTTTGTGTTCACCAAAAATCGTAAGGTATGTATGCATTTCTAAAATATTGATCTTAAACCCGTTTAATTGTTTTACTATAATTAAACTACTCGGTCAACAAAATATGTTACATCAAACAAATTCCAAATTAACACCAAGATATAACACTTTTTTATTGTAGTGCGCTGCAAATATTCTATTGTAACAATAACTATTGTATTCTTCCCCGAAAAATACTGATCGTGCACCAAATATTCCTGAATGTTAAAAAAATGCGTAGGTTAGGTTAGGTTAAAACTGTGACCCCCTACACACGAGCCGAGCGAGCGGAGCGAGCGGTGCCGCGGCAGCGGCCGGCGAGTGCCAGTAACGACTTGCATTAATAGCATATGGATAAAGATATAACACTTTTTTATTGTAGTGCGCTGCAAATATTCTATTGTAACAATAACTATTGCAGTGCATTATCTGAAGTAAAACTAAAAAAATAAATGCTTGTTTTTAAAATTAGGTGTATTACTATTTTTACAAATTTGCAACAGTTGTTAAATAGATGCTCGTTATGACATATTTTAATTAACATATTTTGGTGCACATTCAGTATATTTGGTGGAACACAGGCAAAATTAGGTAAATGAAATGGGAATAAATTGAAGTACTTTTAAATACCATCCTTTATAATATTAGTAAGGATATCTACGTGAGTGAAATTGCGGTATGCAGCTAGTTATATATAAAGCTGTTTCACGTATAAAATTCTCCGTAAAATATATCACAGTGAGGTTTACTCGTAAAAATAAGTAAGTAATAAAAGATACCTAGTTGTTTCGTTGGCTTGTTATTTTTTCATTTACCGCCGTTGGTTTTATCTCAGTAGAAAATACAATAACAGATTTCGGGACGTCTCCTATAAGTACGCCGGATAAATATAAAATAACCATATTTTTTAGAAAAGGTTCCGTACCGTTACTGTTTACCGTTTTTGAAGTTCGTGACGTTTTGGAAGTCGGTGACTTTGGTTTTATTCATCGTTTTTTTTTGGCACTGACACCTGGAAGTAAACGTTTTTTCCACTTTGTAGTGTTTTTGGACGTTGGTCATTCTTTTACAAAAAAAGGGTTTTTATTGGAACGAAGTACGAAGTTTAAATTAAGACCAAAAGTTGTAACGACACTTTTTGCTATAGTTGTAAGCCGTGCGGCGTGCGCGTGTTTCTCTGTCTTTCTCTCTCACTCTCTCTCATAAAAAGCTAAAGCTAGCTAGTTATTTTCGTTATGTCTTTCTATTTCTTATGAACAGTGTGGTGTCGCGACGATAATTTTTGTTGAGTGTACATAATAAATAATAACTTTGTTCCATCCGGGTGTCCCTTGACACCTCTTAAGTTTTTTCAACCAAATGATGGTATTTTACAAAAAATCTTATCGAGTTTTCATTTTCTATTGTTACTTAAAGATATCACCCTAATATGTATTGTAAAAGATAACTTATAAAATACCAAAACAATATAGATAAAATTGATATCAGGGTACCTTTTTGATTATAAAAGAATTATGAAAATCGTCGGACCACAATCGAATTGTGAATTGTAATTTTTGAAGTCAGTTAAAAGTAAAAAAAAAACAGTCTTGTTAAAAAATAAAACCTCCTTCTAATTAGACATAACGCATATTTGCTTATGTTTGTATGTTTATCTTTAAGTTGCTCCGCTAGCTTTTCGCTCCGCATTTGACAAGAAGCTCTAATTTTTTAACTGTGTTCGCTCCTTCTTCAATGAAGACATAACTTATGCGAGCCTCGACCGAAGTTACTCTATCTCACTTCACTTGCTCTTACATATTCTCTGTAAAATCAATGACAGCTTATGCAAAAAAGGGCACAATTTTATTTTACTTTACAATCCCCTTTTTAGACTTTGCCGCACTCGGGTGGAAAGGGCTCCATAAATACAACAGGACCTAATAAAGACTAGTTACGCTACGGTCTGGGAACAGCTTTTTTTAAAAAATATATGACGTTCAAGGTCAATGTGGAGTGCTTCGGAATTATGTGCTAAACATGGAGCGGAAAGGAGTTTCAGACTTTTTTCGAACAACCCGCAACTCTGGTACATACAGGGCTGCTGGTTGGCTAAAAGAAATACCGTGGCCTCGGAACACAAAAGGCAAAAGAAAAGAACATGGTTGGGTTTTAGCCAGTAAAAGTCTGACACTCTTTGATGATTTCCTCCCATTCGCAAAAAAACAAAAAGCCCTGGTTGTATAGCTATTCTGCTGTTGTCACCTAATTGTATTTCTTGTTGACTAGTTCTTAGTAAGTTTCTGAGCACAATAACATAAAACTACTTTTCTTTTTCGGTCTTTACGAGACAATCTGCGGAAATCGGGTCAAAGTATTGTGTAGTTGTATAATATATAGTATGAGTCTTTCAGAAACGTTTGTCGTTTCGGTTAGTAAGAAAAATAATTAGTGAGATCTAAAAATTAGGTTTCTATTACTAGATATATTTGTATGGTTTTTTTTGTAATGCTTAGAGTAGTTCGTCTGTTCAACCTTTAGAAAAAATAATAAAATATCGACTTAAAGATGGAAAAAAACCGGATTGCGGGTTGTTCCGGGGTTGGGGGTTGTTTCAAAGAGATACCGCGGCCCCGGAACGTAAAGGGCAATAAAAGGAACATGACTGGGTTTTAGTCAGTCCCCCTCCCCCCAAATGATTCAATCTTTTTTTGCCATCATCATTTTTTTGCGATTTGTAAATCATCATATAACTTTCATAGTGGAAGTTTCAGACTTGTACTGACTAATATACCCATCCATGTTCCTTCTCTTTCGAACAACCCGCATCCCCGACAGGTTCTATCATTTTGTTGTCAGCAAATAACTTCCTCCGCACTGGCCGAAGCGGGGGGGAGTGTCAGACTTGTATTGACTAAAACCCACCCATGTTCCTTCTATTGGCCTTTTGATTTAACACTAATACTATTCGTTTCGCTTATAGAAACCCAACATTTCTAAACAACTTCACCCTCAACGAATATAAATCACGAGAAACATACATACATCCGGACTCGATTAGACTTTTACTAGTCTCTAGAGACTAAATAGGAAGTTAGTCCGTTCCTCTACCGTACGAGCCGAGCACTGATTATGCAACCGGGACATAACATTTGCTAGTCACTTCCCAACACTATCGTTCTCATCCCAACACAAGCAAATTCAAACTCTGTAATGCTTAATATAAGATTAGTTTCAGCTTAGGGTTTTACGGGTCGGGGTCATTTCGAAACACTATCATCCTTATCCCACCTCAAGCGAATTCAAACCTGTGCTTCTAGTTCCAAGGTTGGTTTTACTTTGGGGTGAAGTTAAGTTGTTCTTAAGACAATTTACCCTGTCATACGGTTTCGTCTTGGGATGTTGCCATTTAGTACGCAATGCGTCTTTTGAAGAGCCAACACGTCGGGTTGAATGGCCCAATTTAGGTGATGAGTGGACAATACGATGGTCATCTTCGAATTTATTATTATTGTGATACGAATGTAATGATGAGATGAATGTTACAAATGATGACCGGTATATTGCTCGAATATTTCAGACTGGTTCAAATAATATGAGTTCAAAAACTGGCAAGTACTGTTACATGACTTTGAACTGCTATTAAATGTGACCTATGACCATTCCATGTCAATTTATCCTCTGCTATTTTCAAGTAAAAAGATGATACGAGTATGTATATCCTTCCCGAAATAAATTATATAAAATGCTGAAATAAATTCTATGAGATGCGAAAAGTAATTTTGTATTGTGCTTTGTGTAAGTACATATCTATATATCGGATCAAACCGTCAAAACTAGAGGACGCGGGTTGTTCGCCCGATGTAGAAGATGAGTAAGTCATTTGCCTGGGAGTAGCAAAAGACGGCAAAAGAAGGAACTCGGATGGGTTTTAGTCAGTAAAAGACTGGCACTCCTTCGAAGGAGAATATGTTTGAAGATTTCCATAAAGAAACAAAAGGTAAGAGGACCATTATCGGCATATAAACTCTGGCACCAGGTTATTCATTAACCACAGTTTAATCTTGATGACCGTAGTAGATAGGACTGATTGCGTTATTTGGAAACACTGGACGAAGACGTTAGTGTTGCCTTCAAACTATAGCCAGAAATAATGTGTGTGTTGTTATTGTGTATGTAGGTATTATAAGTTTTGACATGTTATGAGTTGACCAAAGTATTATTTTATATTCTAACATTAGTTTGTAAGTTGTGTATGTCTTTACTAACAATAATGGATTGTAATCGTAACTAATATTATAAAAGCGAAAGTGACTTTGTTTGTTTGTTACGTTTCACGACTAAATGGCTAACAGGTACAGAGATAGTTGGGATCCTGGAGACGGACATAAACTAACTTTTTTTTTAAAAAAAGTGAAAAATGAGGGAGAAAGGGAAAACTTAGCATTGTTATTACAATAAATAAGGCGCAAGAGCAAAAACTACAGGTAGCAGGTACCTGCAAATCAGGAGAGGGGAACTGCGTTACCCCGAATTTAACGCGAGCGAAGCCGCGGGCTAAAAACCTAGTAAATAATAATGAAAAAAAAACTAGAAGACGGGCCTTGAGATGGGTATGGAAGCATGGTAAACTCAGATCGTGTGTTCTCTTTTTGAAAACAGCCCTTTGCCAATTTTATCTGGCCAGTACCTTGCATGATACAAGGTCCATAATGGTCCAAGATGAAATATTTGTATGCTTGTGATAGCGTGTTTTTCCAATAAATTACGTTGATATACTGCGTACGTTCATTAACCGTGTTTAGTATTCCATACGCGAACCGTGGCCCGTATCTGCGCATTCCCCTTTATGATTAATAGGGAAGTTCGGAAACCAAATTTTCGCTAATGAGTTTCTATTTATAGGTCAATTTTGCTTTTATTTATGTTGAAGACGCTTTGAGAAATGTTATATACATAGATGAAATGCTATTTTAAGTTTATTTTTAACTTAGTTTGTCGTCACAGTTGGCGCAGTAGCTGAGCGATCGACTGCTGCGTTGCGGGTCGCGTGTTCGATCCTGGCTCGGAACAAATATTTGTATGACCTAGAAGTAGTTGTTTCGGGTTTCGCTGTTTGTATATGTGAGTGGAGATATTCCAAGAAAAGGGCAACGTTTTTAACATTATCGAATTAGTACATTGCTGACCAGTTAATATTGATAAGTAAGATTTTTCCATTTGTTTGTTAAATATTTTGAACAATGTAAATTAAAAAACTTATAAGTACGTGGTCTCCCGGTCTACACTATCATCTGACAATAAAAATAAAAAAGAATGAAAACTGAAAGATCTCTGAATGTTTTTAAACAGGATAGGCAGGGATGTACTTAATAGTGCAACCGCCAGTTATATTTATAAGTCTCTGGGCCACAACAGAAAACGACAGAAAAATGTGGGTGGAAGGAAGGGAGGCCTTTGCCCAGCAGTGGAATATATCTGGCTCATAATGTAATATAAGTCTCATGTGGTAGTGGACGAGCCCATTACCATCAATCACGCACAAATCCGCATAATACCGCTTGCGACCACTAGACCGACAAAGCAGTCAACAAAGAGGTTATGGTCCGCAATGTGCTTTTCGAATCTATTCAGCCGTTAAGTAGTAAAAAAACTGGCCAAGAGCGAGTCACAAATCGAGGGTTCCGTACAAACTTGCGACATAAACGGCCATATTTTTTGACTACGTAGCTTAAGAGAGTTTTTTTACATCACAAATGGTTTCAATTTCAACTCGATGCCTCCACGCGTTCGACTTAACAGACGGACAAAAAGGTGATCTAATAAGGGTTCCATTTTTTTCTTTTGAGGTACGGAACCCTAAATAGTAATTTTTAAAACAATCCTAATCCTTACTAAAATTATAAAAGCGAAAGTGAGTTTGTTTGTTTGTTTTTACTAATATTATAAAAGCGAAAGTGAGTTTGTTTGTTTGTTTGTTACCTCTTCACGCTTTAATGGCTACACCGATTTTGATGAATTTTGGTACAGAGATAGTTGGGAACCAGGAGACGGACATAAGCTAATTTTTATTTTAAAAAACTGGGATGTGAGGGAGAAAGAGGGAAGAAAAGGGAAAACTTAGCGTTGCTCTTACAAATCAATAAGGCGCAAGGGGAACTGTGTTACCTCGAATTTAACGCGAGCGAAGCCGCGGGCAAAAGCTAGTAATATAATAAATTAGTATCGGTAAGCAACAGAAATATGTTTGGTAGAAGAGGTTTTACTATTAAATTCTCAAATTTCAAATCGAGTTTTCGTCGAACTGACCACTTTAAGCTTTGGCCTCAAATATCTAGCTTTTAGTTTGGAGTTCCAAATTCAAATTTATTTAAAGCTAGGCTTGTGTATTTGTGTTTCGAATTTGGCGATTCATTTGTTTTTGGGCAATTTGATTTTAGTTTGGCATCGCACATCGCTCTGTTCACATTATGGACAACTTAGAATCTTAAATAAAATATTGCGTTATCGCTGTCCATAGCGCGATATTTTTAGATTCTAAGTTTGGCTGCATCAATTGGGTACCTACCTCGATTGACAACTGGGTTACCTAATTGATGCTGCAAATGAAACATGAAGTTCGAAACATAATAATATGCGGTATATTTCAAGAGTTACACTACAACATATAAATTCGCCGTTTTCCGCATCCAATTTGCTTAACCACCACCGAGTGGTCTCTTTCAGGGACGTTGGTTGGACGCAGACGGTCGCCACAAACGACGTTTGCTTTGCGGTCTAGTCCTCGTGAAGGATAAATCCTTTACGGATTTGCAAACTAGTTGATCTTTTGCAGATATGTTAGAACCTAAGTATGCTACATCTCTTGCTTATGATCCAAATTGTATCGTCCCCGGTATATTTTTATAACTGAATTAAAAACAAGCTTTAAACTAAATTTTTGAGCTTGATTTTTTAGTTCGTTTTTTTTTATTAGAAATCCTTGCCAGAAATTTCTGGTGGGGCAAGGTTTAGGTTTTAGGTTTACTATATCGAGGGTGCATTTACAAACATTTAAACTCAGATAAACAAACAGCTAGACCCCAAACAACTAAGTGTAGGCCATACAAATATTTGTTCAATGCGGGGATCGAACCCGCGACTCGCAGCGCAGCAGTCGATCGCTCAGCCACTGCGCCAACCGTGTCGTAAAGTGGATATTTTTTTTAAGCTAATTGTAATGAAGAGCGTAGTTCTTATTTTTAGATTTGTTAATTATGAAGGCAGAAATTTAAAAATATCAAATTCAAATATCTCAAGTATCCACGCCATTATTATCCGATCGTTAAGATGAATTAATTAACGAAAATGACGTCAAAACGAGGAAGTATTTGGATTAAGTTTAGAAGCGAATCATTACAAAAGATTATAGTGTGCTCGAGAATTAATTACGATTGAGTTTTGTGTTCCCTCTTATTAAAGAAGAAGAGTGATTTCGTGGAATTTGCTTTGGTTTAAGATTATTTGATAAAATCGTCTTTGCTACCACGCGATTCTTAGGGGAGATAAGGCATTTAATAACTCGATGAACATTAAGAAAGTTATATTTATTTAAATAAAATATGTATTAGTAATTTATGTAAAACAGTTATGTTTAAATTTTGGTGTGCGATAAAGTATATTCTATTCTGTTATATATATTAACAAATATACAAAAAAAAAATTATAATTTATAATATTTATTCTTATTTAATATTTATCATTATTTATAAATTATAAATAATGATCATAATATTTAATATAAAAAAATTCAGATGGCAAAATGATTATTTATTATTAAGGGTGAAAAATGAATAAAGGCTAAATTCATTCCTGCCGGGGTTGCGGGTTGTTCGAAAGAGATACCGCGTCCCCGGAACGTAAAGGGCAATAGAAGGAACATGGGTGGGTTTTAGCCAGTACAAGTCTGACACTCCCCCCCGCTCCGCCCAGAGCGGGGGAAGTTATTTGGTAATTTACCAGCCCAAACAAAAAACAAGGCTAATTTATTAAAAAAATAAATATAACTAGCTGGCGCCCGCGGCTTCGCCCGCATGATATCGAAAAAAAAGTATTCCATGTGTTATTCCAGACTATAACCTACATCTGTGCCAAATTTCATCAAGATGCGTTCAGCCGTTTTTGTTTTATCCATCCTCACAAATATTCGCATTTATAAATTAGTAGGATAAATAACAATTAACAAAAATTTCAAATTACAAAATATTCTAAGCAGTAAGTAGGTATTCCAAAATTTTAGATAATAATATCTAGAATTCAGTAATGGTTTTAGCTAACCTGATATAGACACAAGACAAATAGATGAAACATACCCGTCAACCACGTACGAGTCTAATCCATCTTGTACTGTCTGACAAATACGTAGTCATTTTATACATACGGGTATCACGTAGTCTAGAACATTCGAATAGTAACTCGAAAAGGGTCGTTCCCATTTTTAATTGACTTCAAAAAAGGAGGAGGTTTTATGTTTGACCGTATTTTTTATGTATGTTCACGTTTCACTCCGTCCACTGTTTTACTGGTACATTTTCGTACTGTTTCTTGAAAAAAATCAGTATTCTAGGTCAACAGGAAGTACACTACTTCAGTGACAGTAGTGTTTAATATTAAGGTGAAAGCTCCAACCTACCCGCGAAATTCAAATTTTCTTACGTTTTTTGCAATTTTCAGGCCAGTGCTAGGTTGTATGTTGATTAAAATATTATTCGCGGCTGTAAGACGTATGTAATTATAGAATTATAATCATCAAAATCACCAATACAACCCTCCAAGTTCATAAAGCTGTAGGAAAGACTTTTTCTGTTTTTTTTTTGTTCCTACGCCTTTATGAACTTGGAGGGTTGTATTGGTGATTTTGATGATTATAATTCTATAATTACATACGTCTTACAGCCGCGAATAATATTTTAATGAACATACAACCTAGCACTGGCCTGAAAATTGCAAAAAACGTAAGAAAATTTGAATTTCGCGGGTAGGTTGGAGCTTTCACCTTAATTTCAACTCAATACTTCCACGCGTTCCTGAGATAAGAGTCTTGATAGACAGACAGACGGATATCAATATGATCCTATAAGGTTTCCTATATTTCCTTTTGAGGTACAGAACCCTGAAAAACGTCGAATAAAACAGATTTATTTAAAAAAATGCATTTGAAAAGCATGAAGAAATTCAATTTCCTCTCAACTTTGCTTTTCTAGCAAGCGCTCCATCAACCAGGTGTTTAAAATGTTAATAGAATTCTCAGTTCTTTCGCTAGACAAAGAAGTTTGCTTCTAAACTTGTTATTATAAAATTACTAGCTTTTGCCGCTCGCGTTAAATTCGGGGTAACTCAGTTCCCCCTTGCGCCTTATTGATTTGTAATAGCAACGCTAAGTTTTCCCTTTTCTTCCCTCTTTCTCCCTCACATCCCAATCTTTTTTAAAAATAGCCTATGTCCGTCTCCTGGTTCCCAACTATCTCTGTACCAAAATTCATCAAAATCGGTTTAGCCATTAAAGCGTGAAGAGGTAACAAACAAACTCACTTTCGCTTTTATAATATTAGTAAGGAAGTAAGGATTTTATCCAGTTTTTGTTAAACTTTGACTTGGTAGATTATTGAAGATTTACTTGACAACAATAACAGAACGATTTTTTTTTTTTTATTAATCACTATGAATCTGATTTAATTTGTATTTTGTTCCGTCTCTTTGGCTTCTTAGGCTGAAAGAAAAACAAAAGTATGAAGCCGCTAAACAGCCTCATATTAAAAACAAGAAATTCAAATATTTTTGAATGCGGTTTAAGAAAATTTATTTCGCTCAAAAAGAATATAATTATTCACTTTTATGAGGAAAAACATAATAATTAAGATAGACGACGTTTCGCATAGTTGTAAACTAAAATTAGGTTAAAACAAAAATGGAAAAAACTTAAAAATTAAGTATTTTACATTGTTCAGGTGGTGCTTTTTTTTTTTTTTTTTTTTTTTTTTTCGGGTGGGAAATCGTCCTATGACTTCCCCCGCTCTGGGCGGAGCGGGGGGGCATGTCAGACTTGTACTGACTAAAACCCACCTATGTTCCTTCTATTGCCCTTTACGATCCGGGGCCGCGGTATCTCTTTCGAACAACCCGCAACCCCGACAGGCGGAGGCCCTGGCAAGCCCCTCTGCTTTGCTGACTCTCTTTGAGGCGCGCGTGAAACACGAACGCGCCGTCGACACGGCCTGTTCAGGTGGTGCTTGAGTAGTCTTTTGAAAGTTGGAAGTGATTTCGATTCCTTAATTACTGTAGTAAAGAGTTATAAATTTCAGCCCCCTCATATAAAACAGTCTTTCGACCGTAGTTTGTCCTCGGTGCTCTTAAAATGATGTGGTTAGCTTGCCTCGTCATGCGCTTTTGAATTTGTATTCTTTTTGTAAATTTTATTTGTGTATGTATGTCTCTATTAAGTATTTTTCGCACAAGTATGCAGGTCATTGCAGGTGTCAAATTTGATTGAATTCAAAACTCAAATAAATGTCAAATAGCAATTTGTTTAATTAAGTGTTCGTGTTTATTTGTTATGTTCTGTTGATAAACACAATTTTTTTTTTTATTAAATATGAAAGTATTGAAAACATGCTTCTGTTTATTATTTTTAAAAAAAAACACCGTTATAGGGATAGTCAGACAAAATAAACACGTGTGTGAAATACATTGCATGTTGAATCCTATGGTAGTGTAATAAGAGCCAGCTTTCGAGCAAGTGTATTGAAAAATAAGTTTTTTTCAGTCGTCCTCTACTCTTCTAGTCATCGATCCATCCATGTTCATACTCAACATTTTCCTCATTCCTCCGCATGACGTGTCCGTACCACAACAGCCGATTACCACACAACGGCGCCACTCTCAGGCGTCCTCTTATTAAATTCATTTCTTATTTTATCCATTTGCGTTACAGCCACACACCCCCCTTAACATTCTCGTGCAGTGACGTCATCATTCACTTGTCTTGCGTCGTGTCGGACATCAATGCATCGGTGTTTAGAATATGTCGGCGTCAGACGGATGTAAAACATAATTGTTATTGTTGGCGGCGGGAGCTAAAGGAGTTTCACACGTTAAATCGCGCAGCGAGTTATGAAGCGGACAGATAAGTTGTTGATGTGCTACTTTTTAAATGTAACATAATAGATAGTCCTTACTAATATTATGAAATCGAAAGTGAGTTTGTTTGTTTGTTTGTTACGTCCTCACGCCTAAATGGCTAACCGATTTTGATGAGATAGTTGGGACCCTGGAGACGGACATAGGCTATTTTTTTTAAAAAGAGTGAAAAATGAGGGAGAAAGAGGGAAAAAAGGGAAAACTTAGCATTGCTATTACAATAAATAAGGCGCTAGGGCAAAAACTACCGGTAGCAGTTACCTGCACATCAGGAAAGGGAACTGTGTTGCCCCGAATTTAACGCGACCGAAGCCGCGGGCAAAAGCTAGTAATATATAAAACAAAAGCATGAATGACTGAACCGCAGCTAATCTTTAGCTTATCTGTCGTGCTCTTAACTTTCCTATGCAATACCTCACTAACAAGACATGATATAATTTGAAGCAATATAAACCTTATTACAAACCACGTCAGTCTTAAGAATTTAAGCACATTTTGTATAACTATTTGCACAGTACTCTATGTATACTTTGTGCGCCAATTGTATACAACTGCAACTAAATACAAATATATCTCAGTAATTTGTTTGTTTTACAAAGTTCGTAATGAAAATAAAATAGTTAGCGGTTTAGGAGCGGAAGCCGATTAATTGCATGTTTACTTTAAAACATTGTTTAAGTAAGCTTTTAGATATAAACAGCGGAGTGTTATTTAGTCGGAAAAGGCCGGGCAAGTGCGAGTCGAGCTCGCTCACCGAGAGTTCCGTAATACAAATTTGCGACATAAACGGCCATTTTAAATACAAGGGACCACAGACTTAATTATATGGTTTACTAGCTTTTGCCCGCGGCTTCGCTCGCGTTAAATTCGGGGTAACACAGTTCCCCTTGCGCCTTATTGATTTGTAATAGCAACGCTAAGTTTTCCCTTTTCTTCCCTCTTTCTTCCTCACATCCCACTTTTTTTTTAAAATTAGCCTATGTCCGTTTCCTGGTTCCCAACTATCTCTGTACCAAAATTCATCAAAATCCGTTTAGCCATTAAAGCGTGAAGAGGTAACAAACAAACTCACTTTCGCTTATAATATCTGTAAGGATTTCAACTCGATAGCTCACGCGTGCCCGACATTTATGGCCTTGACAGACAGTACCGTCTGTCTGTCTGTGATCAACAAAGTGATCCAATAAGGTATCCGTTTTTTTTTTCTCTAAAAGATAGAGCTGACCGCTTCTATCTCACTCCGCCCAAGCTGGGCAGACTGCCAGCGTGCTCCACCGTTCCCTCGCCCCTCGGGTACTTGAGGCCCTAGCACGACATCGCGGCGTTCAATTGAAAATACAATTATCTTTAGCGTTTTAGTTAAATGAAACACATATAATTTCAAAATTGACCTACATTACGTTAACGCCGCGAACTTGTACTAGGGACTTGTAGCATACTGTTGTGTTGTGTTTCGTTATCGAAGCCCTAATGACGTCCTTAATTTTCGTCAAACTAGATTCCTTTTGCTATTTTTTGGTAGCAATTTTTTCAGAATTCCTACTCATGGCGAAAGAGTTTGTAACAATGTGATGTATGTAGTCTTAACTATAAAAGAGTAAGATATAACTAGCGTTACCTGAAGATTTGATGGTAGCTACATCTGCGGAAAAATGTACACAGTATTTTTTATTATTATTATTATATTATACCAGCTTCCACCCGCGACATCGTCCGCGTGGCATAGTTACTTTGGGTCAACGCTAATTTTAACCCGCGTTATTATCAAAAAAAAAATATCGTTCTCTCCCCTTTTCGTCCCACTTTCTCCCCCTTTACTCACTTTTTTTTAAAATTAGCTTAGGTCCGTCTCCAGGGTCCCAACTATCTCTGTCCAAAATACATCAAAATCGGTTTAGCCATTAAGGCGTGAAGACGTAACAAACAAACGCACTTTCGCTTATATAATACTAGCTTTTGCCCGCGGCTTCGCTCGCGTTAAATTCAAGGTAACACAGTTTTTCTTTCCTGATTTGCAGGTCAGCTACCTGCAGTTTTTGCCCTTGCACCTTATTGTTTTGTAATAGCAAAGCTAAGTTTTCTCTGTTTTCCCTCTTTCTCTGTTCTCCCTCATATCCCATTTTTAAAGTTGTATTAATTAGGTTCTCTGGCAAACCCTTCGGGGATTTTCTGCGTGATATTATGTAATTATGTTTAGGTTTTGTATGTTATTTGAGCCCAATATATGTCTCTCAAGACAACAGTACAAAATCAAAGGGATTTAAAAGACTTATTTATATAAGAAGGTATATTTTCATACTAAAATTTTGATCCCGAATATTTTCGATTTGGACACATAATGCAAGCGGGCGTGTGACACTAATCAGGTTTTTTTTTACCAGTAACAAGTATAGGATTACTCGTAAGTGTTTAAAAATGTCTTTACACAAAATCAATAGAGGTAGAATTTATGGAACTTTTTTTTGCGGATGGGTAAAGCGAAAGTGAGTTTGTTTGTTTGTTTATTTGTTTGTTTGTTACCTCTTCACGCTTTAATGGCTAAACCGATTTTGATGAATTTTGGTACAGAGATAGTTGGGAACCAGGAGACGGACATAGGCTAACTTTTATTAAAAAAAAGTGGGATATGAGGGAGAACGAGGGAAGAAAAGAGAAAACTTAGCGTTGCTATTACAAATCGATCAGGCGCAAGAGCAAAAACTGCAGGTCTGTTTGGTGTGTTATACCGAATTTAACGCGAGCGAAGCCGCGGGCGAAAGCTAGTCATTAAATAACTTCACCCGCTCTGGGCGGAGCGGAAGGGAGTGTCAGACTTTTACCAACTAAAATCCACCCATGTTCCTTTTCTTGCCCTTTATGTTCCACAACTCCCGAAATACAAGAGCTTAACGTTAAAGCCAAATATTGTATATCATCGATCAATCGACATGAAAGATACGTAAAACATTTTCTATGTCTTGATCGTCACGATAACAAAATACGGAGGAATTCTTTCTATTTTTCTATCTGCTCGTTTTGTTATATATTTCTTATCGGCAAGTGGTAGCGATGCCCGTATACGTCAGTAACACGGGTTTGCTCTCGAATGCCAGCGATTCTAGGATAATATCGGGGAGAATTCACAGGCAGATACCTCCAAGTGTATTCTAGATATGGAAGCTGGGTTTTCCCAAGGTAATACTTCTATTACCTTGTGTCTGTTCGCGCTGAATTTTTAAGTTAGACATTTGTCTTGGAGTAGAGACGCTGTAAAAACTTTTGAAATAGTTTTGTGAAATTTATAGATAAGTCTAGAGAGCGTAATCTAATCCAAATAGATCAAGCTTGGTAATATCCTTGAGCGAATGCGGCATTAACTTTTGTTTTTCATTAACATACAATGAAAAACAAAATTAGTTTTGCTGTTGAGTGTAAATTTAAATGAGCGTTAAAAAATATTGCTGCAGTTTTTGGTGCTACGTAACCCTGTCTTTATATTTTTTTTTTATATTACGATTTTGAGCGATAGCTGAGCACCTTTAAATAATATAGGAGAAGCAGTGTTTACAGTGTAGATGAAACAGCGATTTAAAACACTAATCTTGGTAATAAACATTTCAATTCTCAAAATCTAAGTATTATATATTACAATCTAATTTTAAACTAGTTGGCGCCCGCAGCTTCGCCCGCGTGATATCCAAAAAGAAAAGTATCCTATGTGTTATTCCAGACTATAATCTACCTCTGTGCCAAATTTCATCAAGATCCGTTCAGCCGTTTTGACGTGAAAGAGTAACAAACCTCCATACATCTATCCATCCTCACAAACATTCGCATTTATAATATAACTAGCTTTTACCCGCGGCTTCGCCCGCGTTTATTTAAGAATAATATTTTTAGTTGGATAATAAATGTGAGTAACAGCACAAAAGTATGGTCGAGTTAGATGGGCAGAAAAGAAATACATTATGTATACGGCAAGAGCGGCCACTCAATGGGTGCCAGGAGATGGACGGTGTCGCGCGGCGAGGCTGTGTCGGCACCCGCAAGAGATGGCGTGATGACTCAGACGTGATACCAGAAGGGCTGGTTCAGGACAGCATGAGAAAAGAAGTGGGACAGCGTGGGCCAGGAAAAAAAAAACAACTCCGCTAGTCCTTGACCGCTACAATTATGGATACAAAACAGAGCATTATTTGAGGACACTATTGTACACTATATTCATTGTCCTTCCATCAGGTGCTAATAAATACAAATTTCGGGCACCGGACACTCGCGAACATGCTACGTACAGCTGCCCATGGGAAAAGCATGGCTTTTCCAAATGCACGCCTGCTACCTGTAGTGTTTGCCCTTGAGCTTTATTAATTGTTATAGCAAAGCTAAGTTTTACTGGGAACTGCAGTCTTTTGAATTGGAACGGTAAGTCCGTGGGAATTATTGGTATTCGAGGTATGAACACACTTTCTCCTTTTCCCATACCTGTGAACGTTTTCCCAGTTCCTCCAGGGGCATCGAGAAAGAAGAGAGCGCCATTACCTGAATCCACTTGATGTAACACTTGTTGAAATACATAACTTTGTTCTGGAAGCAATTGGGGAACTAACTCAATTACTTGCTCTTGCAACGCTGTGAAATTATAGTTTAATTCGCGAGCAATTTCATCGCTAAAGTCCCTTCATCTGAACGCCGTCGAGGACTTACCATTCCAAAATCTTGTAACTTCTTCCCAGTCATTGTCATCACCTTGTTTTCAATATTTATCAGAGCTTCATTGTATGTGTTTTCATTTAAAGTTATGTCTACATGGACTTGTTGCAGACGTCGTAAAATATCTTCCGCCATGTATTCTTTGACTTATCCCACAGCGTTTGGGGATTGGAAAGGCCGCATGATGATATCAGGGTTGCGTAAAGTTCTCTTATTTTGTCTGTGGTCAGTGGTTGTCGTTCTCTAACAAATGTAGAGTCTTGCATGCATCTCTAAAAGTTTCACATTCGCGACCGTTGTCATTTTTAAGGTCTTTAAAGCTAGTTGGGCCTCGAACGTGATGCAGCAACATTCGAAGACAAAAGCACTCAAAGTTCGTGACGTGGACGGTGTAGACACGACCCAGGGCGTCCGATGATTTAACTCCTGGCCAATTTGCAACGGGTGTACCTTGCAAGCGGCGTTTCCACTCCTTCTTGGAGGTGTTCCATGTATAGTAACGGGGGACTTCGGAATACAATAACGTTTTTGCGAAAGTATCTGTTTGGCAGAGCTGGAAAAAGGCAGTTAAGGTGGTTTTAGGAGGTGATGAAATTCTTTCCTGAAAATTATTAACGTTAAAAAAAACACGCTGTCCATTTTCTAAGTGTACGGCTAGATGGGTAACAGCCGGATGTCTTTCGTGCAAAAGAAAACCTAGGAGCCGCCATACTGCCTCATTGCTACTAACATATCGCCCTGCTTGATATGTCTGTACTTCATTGAGAGGCTGCGCTGAACCTTCATTACGCAAATTGAATATCGCCTGATCGCTCCCTTTATTAATATATTTGCAAATATATTTAATAGCGCGAACAGAGTTGCAGGCTTCTACATTTATGTGGGCATTAAAAATTTTACATAAAATGGGCGAATATGGCACAACCCAGCTATTATCAAAAGTTTGGACCATACCACTGCGAGCCTGAATGGTAACACTTCTGCCACCATCCTCAGGTGCTCTCCGTCTGTACAAAGGGTAACCCTTATCGTTGTGCACAGTCTCCTTTAACAGCTCTCGAGGGATTTTTTTGGTACATTTTCCATTTTTCATGCAAGGCGATGCTGGATTGCGTGCTCCACAGGGACCATGTAACATGTTTCTGACTATGGTATCGTACAAATCCTTATCTATTTCGGGATCCGGAATCTCGGCGCTTATTATATTATCTATTTGGTTGGGGCACAGCTTTTCTTTCAACCAAATAAGAATGTGCACATGTGGCAGCCCTCATTTCTGCCAATCAATGGAATACATGTGGCATTGGACGTCTCCAAATAATTTCCCTCGTGTAATAATATTCATCAGTTTTTGAACTTTCAAACGAAATACACGCGCAACTATATCATGCCGGTCAGTACTTCTTTGGCCAGGCATAAGCTCTTCTGCTATTTCCTTTCATGAAGGATTGCAGGTGAAAGTTATAAAGAGGTCAGGTCTGCCGTAAGTGCGCACATAGACGAAAGCGTCTTGTGTGTATTCATGTAGTACAAACGTAAACATGATAGAGATCAACTTTCTAAAGCGCACAGAAATCCTAAAAAAATATGGGATATTATTAACAATATCACACAGCGCAAACCCAAAAAAACAAATAATACGGAACTGCTAGAGGTACTCAATACATCACAAAATTCTGTTGACAAGGTTAATAACTACTTCTGTACTATAGGCAAACTTCTGGCTGAAAATATCACAACTTCTCAGACTTCAGCAGGAAATAATATCAACCCTGACTCATTCTCGACGGACAGTCCTTTGGCCTCATCTTTTGTTCTTCTCGACACAGACCCCGACGAAGTTCGAGCCACTCTAATTAGCTTAAAATCGGATAGCGCTCCCGGTTGGGACAAAATACAAGTCAATTTTCTAAAATCTGCCCACATACTAATTGTACCAATCATAACCCATTTAGTTAACCTTTGCTTCAGGCAGGGAATTTTCCCCGACGCATTGAAAGTAGCCCTTATAACGCCTGTGTACAAGTCTGGGGATAAGTCTGACCCGTCTAACTATAGGCCAATCTCCGTCCTACCATCCATATCAAAAATCCTTGAGAGACTTATCAACTCACGCCTAATTAAATTCCTCTCTAAATATAAAATACTGTCGCCCTCTCAGTTTGGGTTCAGACAAGGTAAGTCTACTGAGGATGCAGTTCTGTCACTAACTTCTGCTCTGATAGATGGTGTGGATAGTGGAGCCAAGTGTCTGGCTGTTTTCCTTGACCTCAAAAAGGCCTTCGACACAGTGTCTGTCCCCTTACTTTTGCATAGGTTAGAACGCATCGGCATAAGGGGTCCCGCTCTCGAACTTTTCAAATCATACCTCAACAATCGCAAACAAACAGTTAAAATCGCAGAGTACACCAGCTCCGAGTTAACCGTCACCTTCGGAGTCGGTCAGGGCAGTGTCCTTGGGCCGACTTTATTCCTTATCTACATTAATAACCTATGTAACATGAAGATTGATGGAGGACTCATTTTCTCGTATGCCGACGACACTGCCATTGTCTTCACTGCTAAGAATTGGGCTAATCTTAGTAGGATCGCCGAAAGTGGCCTTGCGAGGATAGCAGCCTGGCTAAACTATAGTCTCCTAACACTAAATACCTCCAAATCCAACTACATCTGCTTCACTAAGTATAATAACTCACAACCGTCCCAAGACTTCCAAATAAGGATCCATAGCTGTCCCAACACCCCAGCCGCCGACTGCTCTTGCTTAAAAATTGACAGGTTACAGCATACTAAATATCTAGGCGTTATGATTGACCAGCGCCTGTCCTGGCACATGCACACCGAACTTATTATGAAAAGAGTTAGGAAGCTGATATGGACTTTTAAAACACTGCGTCATGCGGCTTCAAAACAACTTCTGAAGCAAGTCTACATATCACTGGGCCAATCTATCCTCACGTACTGTCTGTCTTGCTGGGGAGGGACAACAAAAATAAAATTTCTAGAACTTGAGAGAGCGCAGAGAGCCTTACTCAAGGTCATGTTCTTTAAGCCCTATAGATACTCTACCAACAGCCTCTACCTATTAACTGATCTCTTATCTGTGAGAAAGCTTTATTTGCTTCAACTTATACTAAAAAAACACACATCTCTCCCGTATGATCCCTCTAAGCCTAAAAGCAGAAGGAGCTATTCTGTCGCTCCAACTGTCAAGGTTAGATCTACCTTCGCTAAAAGACAATACGCGAGACAATCATCTTACCTATACAACTTAGTGAATAAAGAATTACGAATATATTCCATGAAGTTTCGGGATTGTAAAAAAGTTGTAACCGACTGGCTTAAAACTAAAACCTACGACGATGTGGAGTCTATTGTATCTACTTTGCAATAACCAAATTAGTTAAATTTGGATTGTTGTGCGCATGGTTAGTGAAAGGAGACTTATTTCGCTTCTTTCGATCCCAAGACACTGTCGCAGGGCTAGCCAAAAGCCAAAAACCAAAAACCAAAAACCGGAAACCGACAACCTACAACTATTCACACTTTCACCCATACTCACTCACACAACCTCACTATCCACACTCTCACCCGTGCTCACTCACACATTCACTTATAACACACATATATCACACATACATACATGCGCGATCTGGCTATTTTCTTCTTAATGCTCATTACTTTTAGAAACGATTTGTATAATCTTAAATTACCTACATATTTTTAGTCTTAGTTTATTTACATTGTCTATACCTAATTCAATTGCAAAGAAACGATAATGTGGAAGTGCGGAGTCTCCTAATACAAGCAATTCCTTGCTTAAAAGGTGATCTCCAACAACATGTATGTAAATGCCCATTGTGATTGAAATAAACATTTTTTTTTTTTTTTTTTTTTATTTTTTTTTTTTATGTAGATAGCGGGGACTGTTCACAAAAGTACAGGGAAGAATAACCATTCGGCCTAAATCGTTCGGGTTTATATCACCATCCGTGCTGATCGCATCTTGTAGATGAATGTAATTATCTGCTCGCAGTTTTTTCTGGTTTAAAGATATATAACGAAGCCGTTCACTCTCTACTTTGACGTACACATCTACTAAAAATTGGTGGAATAGCTGTCTTGATCGTGGAAGGAGGTTAAAATCATTTTCTCGAATCATAATGTGATAAGCGTGAAAATCCATGCAAGAAACTTTTTTGTTGGGAACGGGCTGTATTGTGGTGGGATTAATGACTGGAATATCAAAATGATATCCAGCCTGACCCTTGCTAAAAATCAATGGGTACTGCAAAGCATCATAGAACTTATGAGTATCAGCGACGTGTGTAAGTGTATTATCGTGTGCTCGTAATACTCTATGTCTCGGGAAGAGAACTGGTCGCCGCTCACTACGGCAGCTACTTCGTTAATAGTCGGTGCATTATAGCGCCTATTATGTTCGCCACGTGGAGTCCGATCAGCATGGATGACTACTTTATAATCTTCTTGAGGCCAGTTTTCTATTGCGGTTTTAAATGTATTTATTAAGATGTTGTGGTTATGTAACATTCTTTGAATTTTTAATACAGTTTCCCTTTCAAGTCCCTGAATGTATTGGCAACGACGGTTCACTTCATTTTCTTTATTACCCATGAAGTAAACTTGTAAGAATTTATGCTGTTGATTATCTGTAGGGAAAAGAGAACCAATTCGATGGTATATCTGACCTTGTACAGTAAAGGTTGGTGAAAACCCAGGCATTCTTACCTCCTTATCTACTCCAAAAGATGTCATTTGGAAACATGAGTTATACTTTCTTATTCTATTTAAAAAGCGTCGTGATTCTTCTTATAATAATATATAGAATATATATATAGAGTTTTTAGAGGTTCTTCTGGTTCACCAAGTAAAGGAAGGAAAACTTTGCCATTAGAACAACACATTCCTGCAGTTTCATCCTTCCATTTTAAAGCATTACAAAACTTGCATTTATTATTCATTCATCAAACCAACAACAATTAAAGAATGAGTTTTGTAATCAATTAAAGGATCATATTGAAACTTAGAAAAATTAAAGACAGACCAAGCGTTACGCATAAAAGTTCGTCAGCGTTCGGTTTGCATTTCTGAATGAGCAGTTCTTCTCGCCTGCGACTCTTCTGGAGTTTCTAAGGCTCTAATGGCTGCCTGCCGTTGAGCTTGTTCTTCTAAACGCAACTGTGTTTGAAGGGACGTTTCACTCATTCTCAAATTTCTCTGACGTTCGGCTTGTTCCTCCAAACGCAATTGTGTTTGAAGAGACGTTTCACCCATTCTCAAAGCTGTCTGACGTTCAGCTTGTTCCGCCAGACGCGATCGGGTTTGAAGAGACGTTTCACCCATTCTCAAAGCTGTCTGACGTTCAGCTTGTTCCGCCAAACTTCGCCCTTAAAATGTGAATTTTCATATATAATTTGTAAATTGACGTTTCTTATCCCCGTTTCTATTCCATTTTAGGGATAGTCTGCAAAATAAAACAAATATGCAGTCTGTACGAACTTTATTGATTTGTTCAAAGTAAATCGGACAACGCAATTAGTTTCGCATAAAAATTCACCCCTCTCCCCCATCCTTTCGAAAAGTAGCCTATAACCATCTCCAAGGTTCCATCTATCTCTGTACTAAAATTCACCAAAATAGGTTCAGCGGTTTGGGAGTGAAAGCGTCACAAACAAACGTCGAACTCTAGAAGCAATCGGATAACGCAATAAGAAGTTTCTCCCGTTTTCTTCCCTCTTTCTATAAATAATTCTATATTATATATAAATCTACTTTAAAAAACAGGTTTCGCCCGCGGCTGCACTCGCGTTAAATTCGGTATAACACACCAAGCAGACCTGCAGTTTTTTCTTTTGCGCCTGACTGATTTGTAATAGCAACGCAAAGTTTTCCCTTTTCTTCCCTCGTTCTCCCTCATATCCCACTTTTTATTAATAAAAATTAGCCTATGTCCGTCTCCTGGTTCCCAACTATCTCTGTACCAAAATTCATCAAAATCGGTTTAGCCATTAAAGCGTGAAGAGGTAACAAACAAACAAACTCACTTTCGCTTTTATAATATTAGTAAGGATATTAAATATATAGTAGAATATTATTTTGCTAAACAGATACATTCTTTTTCTTTTAAAAACGTTTCCTCGCCTTTATTATTTTTCCTATCCATTATAACGTATATATAGTACCATTTAAACTCATACTACTAAGAACTACCTTTATGCCAATGATATGATCTGTGCTAGGATCGAACCCGTGACACACAGTGCAGCATCCAGTCGCTCAGCCACTGCCAAAGGGATGCCACTACTGGCAGGTGGGACAGTAATTAGCTGGCATTATATTATAATTAGCTTTTGCCCGCGGCTTCGCTCGCGTTAAATTCGGGGTAACACAATTCCCCTTGCCTGATTTGCAGGTACCTCTACCAGTAGTTTTTGCCCGTGCGCCTTATTTATTGTAATAGCAAAGCTAAGGTTTCCCTTTTCTTCCTTCTTTCTCGCTCATTTCCCACTTTAAAAAAAATAGCCATTAAGGTGTGAAGACGTAACAAACAAACTCACTTTCGCTTTTATAGTATTAGTAAGGAAGGATAGCTGCGCCCCGCGGTTGCACCCGCATGGGCCGGGATGAAAAGTAACGGGATAAAAAGTAAACTATGTGTTAAACCAGACTATAATACATTCCAATTTCATCCAAATTCGATAAGCCGTTTGAAGGTGAAGCAGTAACGAACATACAGACACATACAACCTTTCGCCTTTATAACACTAGTCTGATTTATTTATTAACAAACACATTTTTGTACATTTTAAGTATTTCATAAAACTTAGGTCTGATTATTATCGTTTATTGACTTTTACACATTTCTTAATAAAAAAAAAACCTTTATAAATAAAAAATAGTAACCCAACAGGTACAGGGTCCAAGCTACCTGCCTACCTACCAAGCTAGTCAGAGCTCCAAAGAAAGGAACCTCTTAACAATACAAGCCTTGTCCAAAAGAATCTGATTATTGTTCATGATAATATTCGCAATAAAGTGACGTGTTTGACTAAATATCTTAGAAAATCCTGAAACACACGTTGGAATTTATGTGGGCGGGAACGCGTACTCAAACATTTTTAGATTCTTCAGTACATCAATGTAGACTTTTTAATATCTATTTTAGATATTTTATTAGGTATCCGATAAACGATATTACTCTCACACATTCTTTGTTGTTAAAATGTTGAAGCACTCGTTCTTTTTAAGATTTATATAGTTTTAGGATGCGTTTTATGTTTTTTTTCTTATAGTATCGTTTGAACATTTACGATTAATTTAAAAATAAAAACGTCCACGTAAACGTTTTTACAACCCGTCAAATGCTACTATAGTAACATTTAAATAGATTTATAAAGTATATATAAAAACTTTTATTCGTCATTCGACACAAGGACCTATTGTGGAGGCCAGTGATATTTTAGCTTGTGCAATCTTCTCTTACATAATAAAGCTCTTTTAGGCTCCCGTACCTTTAAAGGAAACAACAGAACCCTTATAAGATCACTTTGTTGTCCCTCTGTCTGTCAATACTCTTTATCTCTGGAATGCGTGGAGCTATCGAGTTAAAATTCTTTTTCTCTTCGTCACTTTGAGCTGTGATTAAACCCTCTAAATTAATGTAGACTCTTTAGCACTTATCCGGTTTTTTAAATTATCATTCATAGTTTTGTTAATCAGTTAAAAGGAAAAAACATCAAAACACAGTCAAAGGAATACAAGTTTTCTATTTTACATTTGCAACTCATGTCTCAAACAACTAAAAAGGCATATTAAAAAAAATAGAACGGTCTTAACAACCACTTCTATAAAATTACCAACATTTTCTAAACACTGGATTACAAACTCTAGGCCGTAATCCAAACTTAAATCCCTAAACAGCCAAATAACCGCTCTACTTCCCATAACGGCACAATAACCAACGAGTAATAACAGTAGTCATAACGTTTTATGACGTCAAAACGGTCGCGTTCCGTTCCGAATGGCAGCCCGTATGTTTTCGCGCGGATGATAATATGAATGGGCGGATGATGTTTCCTGTAATGCTGACGGATCACGGAGCGATTAATCGTTGCGGATGATATGTAAGTCTATGTCAAAGTTTTTATTAGTGTGCTTTTTCCCTATTACTTCCCTATTATTAGATACATCGTGTAGCATATTTTAATGTAGCAAATTTTAGAAATGTTAAATAATTTCCTTTGACTAAACTACTGGATTTATTCAAATGATTTTTATAGGTACACTAAAAACGTCTTGAGGTATGCGTAGTTTAATTTATTGTAGTACTAGCTTTTGCCCGCGGCTTCGCTCGCGTTAAATTCGGTAGCGCCTTATTGATATGTAATAGCAACGCTAAGTTTTCCATTTTCTTCCCTCTTTCTCCCTCACATCCCACTTTTTTTAAATAAAAATTAGCCTATGTCCGTCTCCTGGTTCCCAACTATCTCTGTACCAAAATTCATCAAAATCGGTGTAGCCATTAAAGCGTGAAGAGGTAACAAACAAACAAACAAACTCACTTTCACTTTTATAATATTAGTAAGGAAGTAAGGATTATCTTAACCATTTTGTTTATTAAGAGTATTTAAAGCCAGTTTAATGTGAATAGCGGTAAATGCCGTCACAGACACATAACAGTAACTTCACAAAGTAGCAAACTATCAGGTACTTACCGCCTTTTTTTAACCTTGCTAGACTATGAACTGCAAAGCAGACATGTAGGTCAAGGCAACAAAGTCCAGTCCACGAATGTCCTTGTATCTCCGGGGCAGACACATGGTGGTAGATGGAACGGTGGGATTTTAGTCTATTAAAGTCCGTCATAACCGTGCGCCATCCCAGAGGACGGACTTGACGGAGGGTATTCATGAAAATATTCACACAAAAAAAAAACCTTAACTCATTAAGTTTATTTTTTTGGATTGTGAGCATTTCATTTTTTCACAGATTTCATTTTCCTTTTCAATTTTCCCTTTCAAATATTCAGCTAATCATGAAAAATTCATTTGTACCTTTTCAAACATGACAGAAAATTCGATGTTTACGTTGAAAACGAGGCTTTTGTTTAAAAAAAAACAGTTTATACCTTCTCTCGAACAGAATGTTTAATCAGAGAGCTCTGTGTTCCAAAACAAACGAGAGTAAGCTTATAAAATATTTTTAATGTGACTACAGACTACGTAAATACTCGCTGTTGTAGAAATTTGAGAGGATAATGTTTTCAGAGATCAAATAATCCTACGTTATCTGTGCCCCATGGGACTGTTGAGAACGTTTGGGTGTTAAGGGCTAGCCGCATTTCAAATAGCCCTGCTAAACGTTTTTATTCACGTCGGCTATTTTATCTATGAACTAGCTTTTGCCCGCGGTTTCGCGTAAAATTTGGGGTAACACAGTTTCCCTTTCCTGATTTGCAGGTACCTGCTACCTGTAGTTTTTGCCCTTGCGCCTTATTTATTGTAATAGCAAAGCTAAGTTTTCCCTTTTCTTCCCTCTTTCTCCCTCAATACTCACTTTAAAAAAGAATATCTGACCACTAATTCATCAAAATCGGTTTAGCCATTAAGGCGTAAAGACGTAACAAACAAACTGATACTGAACTACATACGAAATTTCATGCAAATCCGCTAAGACAATTGGGCGTGAACACCAACTTCCAAATAAAAGGTATTTGGAAGTTGGTGTTCACGCCCAATTGTCTTACATTTCTAATGAAAAAACCTAACACTTTTGCCGGTCCCGAAATCAAACCCAAAACCTTGTGCTCAGTAACAAAAGACCATCGGGAAATAAAGAAACATTGGTTGGTACTGACTGAAAAAAAATCGCTCACTCATTGAACTATTCCATCACGTAGCGCAGTGTCACGATGATCGGTTGAAAAGTTGTGACTGATTTTTACTTTTGCTAACTGTATTTTAGATACATCGCGTACCTGTGTATATAGGTGAGGAAATTGCATGTCCGTCTCAATTTCCTTAGCTTTGCTACGACTGCATTCGTTTGAAATATTATGTAATACTTTCATCTTTATGGTATTAGAACACATGAGGAAGTCTAAATGGTTGACAAAAAAGTTGTGATGACTAAATAATCAGTTATCGTGATATAAACATTTGATGGGGAAAATTTCGTGACGACAGTTTTGAGTATGAATGTGAATGAAACAATGGATGAGGATGTTATGTGATTGCCGGGGTTGCGGGTTGTTCGAAAGAGATACCGCGGCCCCGGAACGTAAAGGGCAATAGAAGGAACATGGGTGGGTTTTAGTCCGTACGAGTCTGATACTCCCCCCCGCTCCGTCCAGAGCGGGGAAAGTTATTTGATGATTTCCCACCCAAAAAAAGGATGTTGTGTGAAGGATGATATGGCTAGAAAAAAGTCATGGCTCACATTACGAGCAATAAAGAAGTATGGATGAAAAAATACATGCTGTGCCAACTTCAAATAAATTGGGATTTTAGTATTTTCTAGAATTGATCATAAACCGCTTTGTCACGATCTACACACTCACGTAACACATGTATTGTGTCAGTTGCTGCATCATAAACAAATAAGAGAAATAACTTTAAACATACCGACTGGGCCTATTTGGCGCAGCCGTGAGACACACAATTACGTATTTGCTATTATCGTTTAATTTCTAAGTTTTTATCTCATTTTGTGTGCACTTGTGGCATGGGCCAAATAAATGTTTTTTCTTTCTTTCTTTCTTTACCGTGAGTAACGTCCTCACGGGAAGGAAACAAGTGAGCAAGTGACACGTACGATTCCTAAGATGCAATGCAACTACCCGCAAAAATAAAACAACCCGCAAGTCCAGCAGGGAGTGAACCTGGCTGGCCCCTCTGCTTTGCTGACATATCCTTGAGGCACGCGTGTAACACGAACGCGTTTGACATAGCCTGTCGTCACTAGACGGACGGACGGTGAGCTACCCATTGCTCACCGTCTACCAACCCGCATCTACGGTGGCCGGGAGTTGTCTCGCGACGTTCGACGTCCGGAGCTTCTCCCACGGCGGCTGGGTGGATTTTGAGGTTCTCTCCCTCAAACGTCCAGCCACCTCCTTCGCTGGCATGCCATGGCGCCTCTCCAGCCACTCCTCAAAGAGGGGACTTAATACCAATATTGTGGCGTGCCTTGCACGGAGTTACGACAGTCGCTCTCTCCATGCCACCATGAAAAATCGCATGGTCTTAGGTCATGAACGGGGCGTTAGACCGCTGTGTAAATACTTATTATTGTGTTGTAAAATTGTTGATAAACGTTTTCTTTTCCCTATGATTTTTTATGTTTTTTCTGGCACGAATTTATCGTCCATATGTAAAACAGGCCCTTAACACGGCGCCATAATTTGCATATCCAGAATTTACATTTTTTCACTTGTTGTTTTTGTTCAGAATAAATAACCGACTAATCTACTGTGAATTCATATTTAAACTTTTACGTAGCTTATTTCTGTGGAAAAAAACTCTCTTTTCTTTTCGGTACTGAGTTTGGCATAGCTACAAAAAATAAGGGACGAATTCGTCGTTTTGAGTCGCTAAGGTTAGCATTTGGGATTAATACATAATGTATATTGTGGGGAGAAAACTTTGTAACATTAAAAGTAAGGTACCTAACCTTAGGAACAAATAACTGAATTAAGAACTTACATAGTTTCAGTTGTTAGTTTTTAATTAGTAGTTCTTCCAATTTATATGAAGTGCTATGTATTTTTTAAGGGTCTCTTAGTATGCCGTGTCGAAGGCGAGAACGTGTTTCATGCGCCCCTCAAGGAGATTTCAGCGAAGCAGAGGTGCATCTCTTTCTATCCCGGCCTTTGCGGCGACAACCATTAGTCAAAGCACCTTAATTAAACTAAACCATTCAATACTACATTACATTACATTCAATACATTAAAAAAAACTTATGAGGTGTCACAGGACACCCGGATGGAACGAAGTTATTATTTATTATGTACAAAAACTTGTACCTATACACTAAACAAAAATTACCGTCGCGACACCACACTGTTCAATGCGAAATAGAAAGACGAAACGAAAATAACTGGCTTGCTTTCTATGAGAGAGAGAGAGAGACAGAGAAACACGTGCACGCCGCACAGCTTACAACTATAGCAAAAAGTGTTGTTACAACTTTTGGTCTTATCTTTTCCCGACTAGCCCTCTTTCGCAACGCGCGATAAGGAAAATTCGTTCCAAAAATTTAAAATATCTGAAAAATTAATTCATGCAAAGTTCTTTTTTATCAACTTGAAAAATCTGTAATTTCAAATCACAACTGTAATTTTTTGATAGTTGGTCGCAACGGGTATAACACTTCAAAAAAAAGTAGGGTACCTCATACTTGAACAAAATTAACTTAACGACTCGTTTGTCACAACGCTTATCCGGTTCATTGACGAAATTGTGCTTACTAACTTGGCAAACAAAGTAAGAGCGTTTATTGTGAACCCAATAACTACACTGAATTACGCAGTTCGTTAAATAATTGCTTGACACTGTTATCAACTCTTGCGCATACCGTAACGAATTATGCCTAAATGAAAGTGATCTGGTTTGAGTGGAAATTACTGTTGCCTTTCAGCACCGTAGTCACCAGCTCCGATAGCCGTGATCGTCTAGTGGTTAGGACCCTACGTTGTGGCCGTAGTAACCCAGGTTCGAATCCTGGTCACGGCAGTGATACACTGTCGCGGCGGAGTATATTTTTTAACATATATTTTTCCAAGTTAAAATGACATATTTTTCCAAGTTTCTTTTGAAATTTTATTTAATTAAATGTTGTAGTGAAAAATAGATATAAAACACTATCTCAAACAAAGTTTTACATTAATTGTCAACCGACCGCGTTGAAGATTGTCGATTTTCTTTTGTTTTTCTCGAGTTCCATCTTAGAACAATGCTTGAAAGAACAATAGAGTAGAAGAAATAGTTGCCAGCGTTGTAATACCTCTACAGTAAATATCGCTTGTCGTTTCTTGGTTTTATTCGTCTTAGTTAGCTGTGTCAGACAAAATGTGATAATGAAGAAATTTTATGACCGGAATCGATTCAACGACTTTTCATCTGTTTTTTTTTTGTTTTATTTAACCGTGCTCCTTAATAGGAATTTCTAGACCGGGAGATCGCTGCCACCGATCGCGTCTACAAAGGCACGACTGCTCTCCGCCTAAGCTGGGCAGACCGCCACTGTGTGCTCCACCGTGTTTCCGGGCGATCGTCACAATGGTGACTCTTCGTTTCCTCCCGCCCGATTATATGCAGGAACTTCTCGAAACTTCCGTATCCGGTCAGAACCTGCGTCAGGCGGTAGGCGAGGAAGCCATGGCGCCTCTCCAGCCACTCTTCAAAGAAGGAACTCACCGCCCCTATTGCGGCGTGCCCTGTTGCGACAGTCACTCTCTCCATGAGAGGCTCTCTCAACCCTGAAAGATCATTATAGCACTATACCAACATTATTATACTACGAGCAAAGTCGCGGCAAAGGCGAGTCGATAAATAAACTGAGCTTAAATTACCATAGGAATATTTTAGATATTTTGTAGATTGACAGTCTAAGGGTAGCAAGAGGAAGGGGGAGGAGCGAGGGTCAGCGGTTGCGGGTTGTTCGAAAGAGATACTGCGGCCCCGGAACATAAAGGGCAGTAGAAGGAACATGGGTGGGTTTTAGTAAGTACAAGTCTGCTGACTTCAAATCCGCAAAAAAAGGGTAGCAAGGGGTCAGCTGGAGCAGCCAGGAGTTGGGATTCCTGCCCGCTGCCGATATTATATGACTTGGCCATAACTGCGCAAAACGTAGGTGTACTAAATCTGCAAATCTCTCTATTTCTACATAGATTTTAGGCATGATGAAAATGAAGAAACGTATTAAATTCAACATTTTTTTTTCTTTTTTTTTTAAAACGTTGCCCGCCACTAGGATTTCTCCTGTATCGTAGGTGCGTTTACAAACATTTAAAATCACATACACAGACAGCCAGACCCGAAACAACTATCTGCAGGTCATACAAATATTTGTTCCGTGCGGGAATCGAACACGCGACACGCAGCGCAGCAGTCGATCGCTCAGCCACTGCACCAATCGTGTCGTCAAACATTACTTTGTAGGTATCCTTAATGTTTTCTTTTTTCTAACAAACACGGCATCTGTCAACTTATATCAATATAACCAATATCAAGCTAAAATGCCACCCATATCTTATCGTAACTCGGTATGACCTTTCCGAAAATTCGGAGGTATCTTATCACGTGACCCGTCAAATCTATTATTTAACCTTTCGTTACGCGGTCACTAAACACCCGCATACAGGTATCTTTAGAGATATATAAAGGGTGTAAACCAACGATTTGCGAAGCCGTGAATCATGCGTTCTTAACATCAAACTAGGTATCTATTATTATGGTAGGTATTATTACAGGAAACGTTATTTTATGTTTGATTAATTACATTTTATAGTGGAACTTAGAGTTACGCATTTAATTATTTTTGCTGATGGATGCATTGTATAATACGGGGGAAGGGACTTATTTAAAGTAAATAACATCAAAAACTTGTATTTAAAAAACATGTCAAATAAGTTGAATTTTGACCCCAATATCTCCGTAACTAGATGGTCCCCAGCTAAGGTTACCAACAAAAAAATATCACAATAAAATTGTGGGGAGAATAAAGACATGGTTGACGCAGTTGCTGAGCAATCGACTACTGCGCTACGTGTTGCAGGTTATATCCGCACGGAACATATATTTGTATGGCGTACAGATAGTAATTCCGGCTCTGGCTATTTGTGTATGTGAGTTTAAATGTTTGTAAACGCGCCCACGATACAGGAGAAATTCCTAGTGTGGGGCTACGACAAAAAAAAAAGAACTTTGACCCCCAATATCTCCGTAACCAGATGGTCTGATCGGCCTAGATAACTAGGTAACTGTGGGGAGAATAATAAGCTCACTAAATCTTTTTATACTAAAAGTACCGTCTACAGTTCTACAGTTTACCATTTTTATTTTTATTTAAAAAAAAACGTTGCCCACACTAGGAATTCCTCCTGTATCGTGTATGTGAGTTTAATGTTTGTAAACGTACCCGCGTTTACAGCCACTGCGCCAACCGTGTAAATATATTATGTATAATTTCGAATAGGAAATATGATTTTATTTCAAAATGTAGTTTCTCGGAAAATTACTAAGCACAGTGTGTTTTTTTTACCTAGTGTTGTAGCATACTTTTACCTAAAAAAACAAAAACCGGACCTGGTAACCAAACTCTTTTGATGATTGTACCTTATGCATACAGAGGAAGACGGCAGGTAACGTCAAATGTTGCCAAACCCGTTTATAATGTTAACCCTTTCGGGCCACCGCACACGTGTTAAGTTGGGTAGTAATTGATTTTGCGTTGATTGTTTGATTTGATTTGTTGTTGAACTAGTGACCTGCTACTATGTGTACAGTCGGCAAAATAGATAAATAACCAGGCTTGTCAAATATAGTAGAAACTATTCTTAAAAATCTTTGAATGTTTTCGAATAAGGTAGATACTATTTACACCATTGTTAGATCGAATGTTTCACGAGTTTATATAAAACAATGTTTCAGACTTCATACAAATTAAACGAAGGGAAGTTTGTTCCAGACTCAGCACCCACACCGAGTTGTGTACTAATTAAAATAACTTTTCATGAGCAAAATCTTGTGTCAGAAGTAAAATAATCTTAAAGCCTAATTAACTAACTTAATTTGTGAACGTTATCAATAAAACTGCTTGAGGTTTAAACCAAATATTTTTCCGTAAAACGCTTACAAATTCAATTTGTAAATTATTTGTGTAGGAACTGTGAAGGTTTAATAACATTGATTAAGCCGATTCGGTTGTTTAAATGGAGAATTAATACATAGAGAACAGAATAGCTTTGGAATGACATGAGAAATATTGTTAAAATGATAAACTAAAGTATAGTCTTTAAAGTATTTTATGCTTCTTTTTAATTACATCACACTTACCTACACATATACACATGCACATAATACTATAAATGGGAATGTTTCTAAGGATGGATGTATGGATGTTTCTTACTCTTTCACGTCAAAACGGCTGAACGGATTTTGATGAAATTTGGCACAGAGATTCTGGAATAACACATACCAAATCTTTTTTAAATTATCACGCGGATGAAGCGCGGGCGCTAGCTAGCGCACAATGATAGTGATACACAGACAGACTCTCTCGGTTATTTTCTCCCAAGAAACACATTGTGATAGGGTACAAAAATGATATCTAAAAAAATGCCTATTGCATGAAAGTTCAATGTAAGTAACGAAATGTGTTTGCTTTATTAAATACACGTCTAACTAACCCTGCAAGAATTACAGTCGTACATTAAGCAGCTCAAAAAAATGGAAAAAATACTGCACTAATTGTTCTGACTCTCGTTTTGCGATCTTTAACAAATCCAAAAGAAGATATGTATATAAAAAAAACATACTACCTAACGTCCAGTGTTTGCCCGACGCGCGACATCTAGAGTGAACGAGTGAATGACCAAGCTTTTCCATTCGTTCCTGATTGGCAAACAACTATGATTAATTGAGTCAAAAGTTTTCCAATCAATCGTGTCGACATTTACGGTGTTGTTTTACTTTATTAAGTTGGATTCTGCAGGTTTATTTATGATGGTGATTGATAATTTAGGTAGAATACAGGGTTGACGTTAGAAAAGGCTGGGTAGCTTAGGAGAGAGATATTAGTTTCGTCTGTTTTGACGATACAATTGACGCAGTGGCTGAGGGATCGACTGCTGCACTGCTTGTCGCGGGTTCGATCCCCGCACGGAACAAATATTTGTACGGCCTACAGATAGTTGTTCCGGGTCTGGCTGCTTGTGTATGTGAGATTGAATGTTTGTAAACGCACCGACGATACAGGAGAAATTTCTAGTGTGGGGCAACGTTTTTATAAAAAAAGATGAAAGATTAGTGATAGAAGATAGATTTATATTGAATGCAAAAATAACCGAATATCATGGATGAAGTAATAACTTGTAATCCCCGAAGGGCCGTCATCATCTGCCTAGCCTTTTCCCAACTATGTTGGGGTCGGCTTCCAGTCTAACCGGATGCAGCTGAATATCAGTATTTTACGTGGAGCGACTGCCTATCTGACCTCCACAACCAGTTAATACTGGGTAGTACGATACCCCTTGGTAAGACTGGTTGTCAGACTTTTGGAACACTGACTACCTGTTACGACTGTCAAAGATCTACAAATGACAGCCGGGACCAACGGCTTATCGTGCTTTCCGAGGCACGGAGGAAACTCGGTATGTAACGGGTGGTCACCCATCCACAGACCAACCTAGGCAAGCGCAGCTTAACCTAAAGATCGACCCGAGCGGCTGCTATTATTTAGCCACGAGCTCCTCAAAATCAAAAATCAAAATCCTAAATCCCCGAAGGGCCGTAATGGCTTGTAATTCCCGGCCACCGTAAATGTGGACGCTTGTCAATGGGTAGCTCATCGTCCGTCCGTCCAATGGCGACAGGCCGTGTCGACAGCGAGTTCGTGATCCATGTGCGCCTCAAAGTGATGTCAGCAAGGCAGTGTCATAGGCTGGAGGTCGGAAAGGCGGTTGCTTTATGTAAAACTAGCTTTTCCCCGCGGCTTCGCTCGCGTTAAATTCGGGGTAACACAGTTCCCCTTTCATGATTTCCTGCTACCTGTAGTGTTTGCCCTTGCGCCTTAATTATTGTAATAGCAAAGCTAAGTTTCCCTTTTCTTCCCTCTTTCTCTCTGATTTATCCCTTAAAAAAAATAGCCTATGACCGTCTCCAGGGTTCCAACTATCTCTGTACCAAAATTCATCAAAATCGGTTAAGCCATTAAGGTGTGAAGACGTAACAAACAAACTCACTTTCGCTTTTATAATATTAGTAAGGATACTGGTATTCAGCTGAATCTAGCAAGACTGGAAAGTGACACCAAGGTATTTTGAAAAAACCTAGGCAAATGATGAATTAAAGATTAAACAAATAACTCTAACAATCACTGAGCAGTTTCTTCTTTTATTAAAATGAACTGACGGAACCCAGTTAGCAATCAACTCAAATAAAAACTAGTCAGGCGTCACGGCTATCGTAACGGTTGTGTACAAATAAAATAAAAATGCACTTTTTATTGTCATTGTGAACGGTTATTTTGTAGTCACAGCCACCAGCTCCGGTAGCCGTGATCGTCTAGTGGTTAGGACCCTACGTTGTGGCCGTAGTAACCCAGGTTCGAATCCTGGTCACGGCAGCGATACACTGTCGCGGCGGAGTATATCTTTTTTCATAAAGTTTTCAGAATCCGTCATTTTTATTCATAACTAGCTTTTGCCCGCGGCTTCGCTCGCGTTAAATTCGGTAGCGCCTTATTGATTTGTAATAGCAACGCTAAGTTTTCCCGTTTCTTTCCTCTTTCTTCCTCATATCCCACTCTTTTTTTAAAAAAAAATAGCCTATGTCCGTCTCCTGGTTCCCAACTATCTCTGTACCAAAATTCATCAAAATCGGTTTAGCCATTAAAGCGTGAAGAGGTAACAAACAAACAAATAAACAAACAAACAAACTCACTTTCGCTTTTATAATATTAGTAAGGATGAATGGCAGATATATTATGCAGGTTGTGGGTTCATTATAAGATTCCTTGGCAGTATGTTCATGATAATTTCTAGTTAAAATACATTAAAACAAATTATGATTAAAGTATTGGATATCGTACTTATTTATTGAGAGTTTCGTTCATAATGTTCTAATAAAACCACCTTCATCAAAAGATTTACCTGAAATAAAACCTTTATCACAATAAGTACTAAAAAAGAACAAATCTTGCGCAAGAGCAAGTTTAAATCGACAGTGAGAGTGGTCTCATTTTGATGCATTTCGTAAAAAGTGATCGGAAATTTCGGCTTTATCGTCACCAGCTCCGGTAGCCGTGATCGTCTAGTGGTTAGGACCCTACGTTGTGGCCGTAGTAACCCAGGTTCGAATCCTGGTCACGGCAGTGATACACAGTCGCGGCGGAGCAGATTTTTTTGCATGTTTATTGTAAACTAGGTGGCGCCTGCGGCTTCGCCCACGTGATATCGTAAAAAAGTATCCTAAGTGTTATTCTAGACTATAATCTACCTCTGTGTCAAACTTCATCAAGATCCGTTCAGCCGTTTTGACGTCAAAGAGTAACAAACATCCATACATTCTCACAAACATTCGCATTTATAATATTTTATAGTAGGATGCTAGGATATAGGATAGTAGGATGAATGTAGCAAGGCTGCATCTTTCAAGACTTGCTTCTGCTTTTAGTATCTATCATCTTTTACACAGTCAAAATCATTTCATCATCTACCTTTTGCCTTTGCCCAACTATGTTGTGAAGGGTTTCCAATATAACCGGGTGCAGCTGAATACCAATATTTTGAAGGAGCAATTGCCCATCTGACCTCCACAACCCATGTAGTACTGGGCAAATGTTATTGTAATGTGTAAACGTACCTAAGATAGCTTTTAAGTCATACTACTAACAATAATATGGGCTAAATATGTCTGAAAAAAGTACTTCAACTTCAACTCTTCATTAATGGCTTTTTTGGACGAGAGATACCACAATTTTGACAGTATCACGTGCTGGCTGTTAATAAATTATCAAACTCTGGTGATTTATTCACTACAACCCCTTAGAATGCCTGTAAGACATTCGGGACACTGACTATCTGTAATGGCTGTCATTATCTACAAATGACAGCTAGGACCAACAACTTGAACGGGTGGTCAACCAGCCAGAGACCAACCTAGGCAAGCGCAGTTTAACCCAAAGGTCTATTTGCTATTATTTAGCCACAATCTCCTCACAGCCATAATAATTAGTAGAATATTTGAACTGACTCTCGCGTGGGCAAACATAGGGCTAACTAAAGAAACTACTTGAAACTTTGAACGACACAGGAATCGAACACATTAAATAATATTTAGAACTAATTTAAACAATAATCAGGTAATATATAATGTTCGAAATCGTATTTCATTTTAAATGAACTTGTTTTTAAGATTTTTCAATCGGTTTTTTTTGTTTTTTTTTTTTAATTACTACATTTATTTCCATCTTTTTAACTGTTAAATAAAGTAAACGATTTCGCAGATGTTTCTTTTTTATTGTAAATGGTCTCACTCTTGACCTAAATCTTATTTTTACGTTCACATTTTTTTTTCTTTTTGAAACGATTTATCGCTTGAAATTTAGTCAGGTATTTTTATTGAAACAGTTCACAAACCTATAGAAACAGAATCAGATATTCAGTTCCAAACAGCATTAAAACAAAACACTACAGCTTTGGAGTTGTACTGCGCGCTGCAGCGCCGCGTAGTAGTACAAGTTCTTGTTGCAGTTATTTATTGTAAATGTCATCTTTTCAGACAAAATGTTATTTAATAATCTGTGCTCTCTAGAGTTATTCTCTAATTCAGTGAAGTGTAGTTTGTCTATCACTAAAATTCAGATGATTTTGAAAGTTTATCCCTGATAATACAGAACATACATTCATGACATTTCTAGGATTAGTAAGAATTTTTTTAAGTGTTGTTCTTCAACAAAATAACAGTGATATCCTCATTAATATAAGCGTAGAAGAAAATAATTGCAGAACCAGCCAAGTGCCAATTTATAAAAAAAAACGGCGAAAAAAACATGTTTGTTGTATGGGGGCTACCATACAACAAATATATACATTTTCTTCTGTTTTTTAGCAATTATTGTTATAATGGCAACAAAAATACGTCATCTGTGAAAATTTCAACTGTCTAACTATCACGGTTCTTGAGATACAGTCTACGGACAGACAGACGGACAGCGGAGTCTTAGTAATAGAGTCCCGTTTTACCATTTTTTCAAATCAAATCAAATCACTTATTTCAATTAGACCATTACAGGCACTTTTGAATGTCAAGAAACAAAATGAATCTACAGTCCCGGTCACACGGCATAATAACTTGTGAAAGTACTGTAGTTGCCCATTCCAAAGCGTTGATCTCTATGGAGAAGAATGGGCAAGAAACTCCATGGATTGAACTCCATTACTACATAGAACTCCATTTGGGTACGTTACCCTAAAAATAAACCTACATAGCTATTTATAATCTCCAATCACCGAACAAACAAGTATGCAGTCAACAAAAAAAAATGGAACTCGATTTTAAATAAATTCTATGCAAAAAGTCTATTGAATAGCTGAATTTCAAAGCACGTTTAACATTGAAAAAGCTGGTATATTCCGGTACAAAACAAAAGACTCCCCGCTTTGATGTTCACCGTCCACTTGGTGTTTAAAGTTGTCCATTGTTTTTCACAACTGAGTTTGCGGATATTCCGTTGTAAAAGTTTAAACAATAACATGGGAACTTTGTTTAGGTATATTGTAAGGAAGTTTTTATGCAGAAAACTAGATTTTAACCTAATGTTGTGATTATCTAGATTTTCTATAAAACGGGACGGTATTTGTTTTTAGGGTTTCGCATCTCAATAGGAAAAAACTGAATCCTTATTGGATCACCTTGTTGTCAAATATGCTTATAATCGCCAAAGCATTAAGCAGAGGTGTGTCTATTATATATATGTAAAGAAAACCTCTTTGCTAAAATTATCGTTTTTCTTAACCATTTATAGACGTCACTTTTGACAGTGACATTTAAGAGAAGTGTGAGAGCACGTGGTGAGGAAAATTCGCCTTTAAAATGAAAACAATGTCAATATTGTAAAAAAAATATCTACACCTGAAATAAAGGGTTTAAATATTGTTTTTTGCCTTAACAGGTGAGTGATAAAAGTTATTAAGATATGTGTAAAAAACTTTTGTATAAAACGTCTTATTAATAAATTGACTTGTTTTTACAGAAAACGCAATTGTGTCTTTATTTTATAGAGTGTAATCTTATTATATATATATTCATTACATACATCGACGGTCCGTAAAAGACATGTCGAAAATGGCATTTTTTTATTGTATCATTGGTTTTAGATTATTATCTATGCGCACATACTGACATGCAATTTTTATTTAATTTATTTACCTTGTTTTAGAAATCGTATAAGAGAACAAATATTATAAATGCAACGAATAAGTATCGTAGAAACGGTCATCTATTAGTTTTTCTATTAAAACGGGAAAAAATAAAATACTTATGTGTAAATAGCATTATAAAGCTCTATTGTAGAAAGAAAATATTTATTATTGCTCATAGAATTATTTCTAGGACGTGTTGAACACAAATTATGCTCTCCTGTAAAGCTCGGTTTTTGACTTAACCTTTTGTACGTAGGAACCGTCGACATATTCACCTACATTTTCACAGTTATGGTTAAGTCCAATGTAAAAGGGAGGGCCTATTGCCATCAACCAGCCACAAAACCAGACTCACTCTAAAAACAAAAACATTTATTTGCGTAAATAGTTACGAAAGGTTGACAAGTAGACAAAATTGACCTCTTATTCTGCCTTTAATTTTGGCAAATAACAAACCAAAATCCAATAAACTTTTATTTTATAATTTAGTCTATTTCAGAACAATATCAAAAGAGTACAGTACAACAAGTAAAACGATGTTAGACGCAAATGTATAAACTGGAGCGGAGCTAACAACGCCCTTCTCCAGAAACAGAATAGAATGATGTATGCAAAAATATAATATAATCATACCATGTATAAATTCCTCAAAGGTTGGGTAGAGTTTTATAAAAAACTGGTAATATAAATAATTCCGTAAAAACATGGCAATAGAATAGCTCCGCCGCGACAGTGTATCACTGCCGTGACCAGGATTCGAACCTGGGTTACTACGGCCACAACGTAGGGTCCTAACCACTAGACGATCACGGCTACCGGAGCTGTTGATTACACAGTCGAAAAACCAGATCACTTTAAAATGAAATGCAGAATTATTACCCAATTCTGTGGGCATTTCGTTGCGCAAACCGTGACAAATTGTAAGTGAAAGTACTCAAGTTTAAACGAGATATATTCTTATATTTCGGCACCACAGTCACCAGCTCCGGTAGCCGTGATCGTCTAGTGGTTAGGACCCTACGTTGTGGCCGTAGTAACCCAGGTTCGAATCCTGGTCACGGCAGTGATACACTGTCGCGGCGGAGCTATGACTTTGCATTTTTTATTCCTGTTGCAAAATGAAATCAACAAACAACAACATTATTTATCATAAACATAACATAACGATAGTAATCTTCAAAGTGTAAAGCAGACTTGTTCCTAATAGTGAACCTACATCACCGGTTACATTTAAGAACCTTATAATTTGGAGTCAGATTTTTTATATTAACCGGGTATAAATCCAGACATCAATGTTGCTACTGAGAAATACCTAAAGGAAAAGAAACCGAAGTATCCGAACAAATTCGCGACATAAACGGCCATTCGTTTGACTGCTTAGACTTAGAAGGTTAACTCATTTGACAGCTCCTAGGGAGACAGACTTGAGCATTTGGTTTTCATTTCAATTTGATACCTTTGCGCGTTCCCGAGATAAAATAGTTTTAGACAGATAGATGGATACACGGACAGATGGGCAACAAAGTGATTCTATAAGGATTCCGTACCTCAAAAGAAAAAAAACGGAACCCTGATTGTATCACTTTGTTGTCCGTCTGTCTGTCAAGATCCTTTATCTCGGGAACGCGTAGAAGTTGAGTTGAAATTAAAACCATATACTTAACACCGTGGTCCCTTTGTGCTGTGAAAAAATCAACCCTCTAACCCCCGAATACTGAAACGTCACTCAAAATTTAAGTACCACTTAAATTTAACAGATACTCAAAAGTGACGTTTGACAATACAAAATCTACAGTTTAAGAGCTGCTCAAATGTTAAGCAGATTAAATTTTTGAGTGACGTTTCAGTATTCGGGGATAAGACTACCCAGACAAAGATATCCCTGTTTATAAAGTAAGTTTGTACGGAACCCTCGGTGTGTGATTCTGACTCGCTCTTCGCTGTTTTTTTTTCCTTTTCAGGTACTCAGCCCTAAAAACCAATAACAATTGATCTGAATTTGGAATCAACCCCGCACTCACATTGACGTCGGGCCGTGTCGACGGCGCGTTCGTGTTTCACGCGCGCCTTAAAGAGAGTTAGCAAAGCATAGGGGCTTGCCAGGGCCTCCGCCTGCCGGGGTTGCGGGTTGTTCGAAAGAGATACCGCGGCCCCGGAACGTAAAAGGCAACACAAGGAACATGGGTGGGTTTTAGTCAGTAAAAGTCTGACATGCCCCCCCGATCCGCTCAGAGCGGGGGAAGGCATTTGATGATTTCCCACCCGAAAAAAAAAAACCCCGCACTCACGAGCATTGAACAACAAGGCAGTAACAACCAAAAAAGAACTCACTTTCCCCACAATTCAATACCTAACTAATTAATTAAACAATTGGCACGTCTAGGCCGCCTTATTCAACAATCCTCTTTTATCCTTAATCAAGTAAGAAAATACGATGAAAAATAAATAAGACCATTTTCATTGAGAATTCTGAAGAGGCTTCTATAGTTAATTAACTGGGAACAATCCGTAATTTGATTGATCACTGTATAATTCGATTAGTCGCAGATGGTGTTGGCTGCCCGCAATAAGATTATCTAAACAATATGCCTGGATAGATAAACTTATTAGCACTAGTGCTAAAATAATAGCCGATAAGAACCAGTGGCGGATCAAGCAAGCTTGGGGCCGATCCATCGAGGGGCCCTTGATCTACCAGAGAGGGACCTCCATCCTAAATAATATTTTGCTAGCTTTGGAAACTACCATAGTTCTATTGGCCGATTATCCATTGTAGCGACAGGTGGTGGGTTTATAACAGGGGTGGGCAACTTGAATAGACCCAAGATCTACTTTTGACGTACGAAACCCTGCGCTATCTACCAATGAAATTTTAAATGAAACAGTAGAGTTCAGTATCTATCATAATATAGTACTTTTTTATTAAAAATACATACCTCATAAAAATACATACCTCGTCGACATGATTACGTTGCGCATCTGTTAGACGTATTTATTTTATTTGCCTTGCTACGATCGACTGGACTGTTAGCCGCAATCGACCGGTCGATCGGTTGGCGATCCATGGTTTATATAGTTCCTTCAAAAAATTACTCTCAAATGGAAATGGGCTGGTATGTACATGCGGGGCCCCATTTTGCACGGGGCCCGTAGCAATTGCTTCTCTAGGTTGTTAATCCGGCAGTGGGGAGAATAAACCTAAGTAATTGTGTTAGATGGGAGCACTGGCTATCTTGGAGTTAGGGTTGGAAGTCAATATTTGTATAGGACGTGAGGATCGTTTTAGTTTGATTTATTTATTTGTGAGTTACCCAGTTCAGTTACTAGATAGTGTAGATGTGGTAGACAGTCGTTTTATTTAAAACTACCTGTCTTGCGCTGCTCTCTGTCTTTAGTTGCTGCCCTGCTCCCGTGGGTAGTAGCGTGATGTTGTATAAGTTGTTGTGTGACGTTACTTCCTGATAGTGTAACTTTCTTTTAGTGAAAAATAGTTATAATCGGTCCAGTAGTTTTGAAACCTATTCGATACAAACTAACAAACAAATATTTCCTCTTGATAATATTAGTATAGATAGAAATTCAGCTGCATAAGGCAAATTGACAGGTGACAGTCATTTCCAAAACTATTTGTAAATTTAAGAGGATGCATTCTGAATGTTGACTGCAGAGATATTTATGAAGTTGACAACCTACAGAATGCAGCCTCTATGCTTCGACTTTTCGGTAGCTTATGTCAGTGTCATAAATGTTACTATCAGATTAACTGATGGAATGTCACTTAGTCTAGGTTTTAACACACCGTGATCTGATGCTAAGGTAGTTGGAGAACTGCCGGGGTTGCGGGTTGTTCGAAAGAGATAACGTGTCCCCGGAACGTAAAGGGCAACAGAAGGAACATGGGTGGGATTAAGTCAGTACAAGTCTGACACTCCCCCCGCTCCGCCAAGAGCGGGGGAAGTTATTTGATGATTTCCCATCCGCAAAAAAAAGGTAGTTGGCGAAAGGCAAAATAATTTTAATGCCATAATACATTCATTAGCTTATGGTTCAATAATAACAGCCACTTTGGTCGATCTTTAAGTTAACCCCTTTAAGTTCGCGGATGGCCGATCACCCATTACATGACGAGTTTCCTTCGTGCCTAGAAAAGCACGTTGCCTTTGGTACCGGCTTTCTTTTAGAAATCTTTGACAGTTGTTACAGGTAGACAATAGCCTGTAAGTCTGACAGCCAGTCATAACAAGGAGTATCGTATCAGAGGCGCCTGCCAGGGCCACCGCCTGCCTTGGCTGCGGGTTGTTCGAAATAGATACCGCGGCTCCAGAACATAAAACGCAAAAGAAGGAACATGAGTGGGTTTTAGTTAGTAAAACTCTCACACTCCCCCCTTTCCGCACAGAACAGGGGAAGTTATTGGATGATTCCATTCGCAATAAAACGGAAATCATAATTACTACTACTTTAACAACTGGGTTGTGCATGTCAGATAGGCAGTAGCTCCTTGTAAAATACTGGTATTTAGCAGTATCTAGTTAGACTGAAAGCCGACCCCAACATAGTTGGGAAAAGGCTAGGCAGACGATGATGGGGAGTTCTAATCGACAGCATGGCCGGCCTTTGTGAAACCGCGCGCGTGGTGAAAAGACACTAAAATACCGTGAAATAAAACTGCTAGTTTTATAGTGTGGTGATCTTCTGATTTCCAGCATCCTGTGAGTATAGGTACTCACATCGTAATTAACCATCCATTTTAAATATCTTTTAGCCTGTTATTGGTAGGCAACTAGAACGCGAAGCCAAAACACTTTTCTACACATATATATGACTTGTAATTTACAAAAATCGATCCAACACCAAGCCTGAGATTTACATAAATTAAACCTATATTAACACCCGACATGTTAATAAATTCATGTTCCATATTCACGTATGAAAACAATCGGTTTATCCCAAAGGCGTCGCCTTCGTGCTAAATCCTTACTCCTTACTAATATTATAAAAGCGAAAGTGAGTTTGTTTGTTTGTTTGTTTGTTTGTTACCTCTTCACGCTTTAATGGCTAAACCGATTTGGATGAATTTTGGTACAGAGATAGTTGGGAACCAGGAGACGGACATAGGCTAATTTTTATTTAAAAAAAGTGGGATATGAGGGAGAACGAGGGAAGAAAAGGGAAAACTTAGCGTTGCTATTACAAATCAATCAGGCGCAAGAGCAAAAACTGCAGGTCTGCTTGGTGTGTTATACAGAATTTAACGCGAGCGAAGCCGCGGGCGAAAGCTAGTATTCAATATATTCATAATCATGAGGGTTACAATCCCGGCTAACGTTAAGTGAATCCTTGTTAATAGTATATAATACAAGGTTTTGCCCGTGGCTTCGCTCCCGTTAAATTCAGTAACACAGTTTCCCTTTCCTGATTTCCAGGTATCTGCTACCTGTAGTTTTTGCCCTTGCGCCTTATTTATTGTAAAAGCAAAACTAAGTTTTTCCTTTTCTTCCCTCTTTCTACGTCATTTCCCACTTTAAAAAAAAATCATCAAAATTGATTTAGCCATTTAGGCGTGAAGACGTTACAAACAAACTCACTTTCGCTTTTATAATATTAGTAAGGATTAACGTTTTATATCTTCATGTTTGTTAGTCTAGCTGTGCCGCGGTTTTACCCGGGTAATTCTCAATACATTAAGTGCACATTGCTGCGAGTTTAAAGCCAGGTTTTCAACCTACACTGTAAGTATTTTTCAATTAGTCAGCGTTGAAAAAACCAAGCTAGCTGAACACAAATCTGAAAAAAAAATAAAGGAAAAACAATCTAAAAAGTTTTTTTTTTTTTTTCCTTTTGTGTTCCGGGGCCGAGATATCTCTTTCGAACAACGAATAAGCCGGACAACACGCAAAAGCCAGCAGGCTTAGGCTGTTTTAAGGAACAAAATACAAGCAAACATGTACGGTGGACTGCACCTATTGGATATTCCCTTAAAAGTTAATTTGAATACAACTGTTCAGTTGGATATTTTATTATCCGCTTCTAAAACCAAATCAATACGCAAGCGAAGTCAGGCACACAAGTAACACAGATAATAATCTGCTAAATCTTAATGGGAGGTGTGGTAAATCCTTATTTACTTGTACATTTATGTGGAAGAAGTGACATGGCAAAGCTTTCCGTTTATGTACAGGAGATGGAACGTGTCGTGATCAGGCTTGAAAGGTTTTAGAAAAAGCGTGTTCAATTGAGAAATGCTGGAAAAGCTAAATTCTACGAATCTTACTTACTGGTATTGACTCTGTTTGAGGATTCCAACGATGTATTTTTAGAAACGTGTTGTTCCTTTTTAAAAAAAGTTTTCAATTTTCTTTTTTTTTTCGTGTATGCCAGGATTGATAATAGAATTTAGATTTAGAACAAGGTTTTAAAAACACAATAACCAACTTTTCCATTAGGACTTTTCTAGATTCGAGACAGCTAATAACAGACGTATCATTTCTATTTTATTTTCATACAAAACTGACATTTAATTAAAGTAGGTCTCGACTCGGTACAAAGGAAATTACCCCGCATTCTAGGGACAGAAAACAAATTATCTCTCCACAGTAATCGGACTTAAGAACATCAAACATTAAATACGGCAAAAAGACATTATTTGTTCTCATAGACTGTCTAAATTGGCCAGAACCATTTTTATGAAAGTGTTAGCTCGGAAAACAATAACAATATTTGCTTATTTTAATTTTGGGTTACCAATATACTTTTTCCGATTTGTCGCCCGGGATACTTGGTATTTAGAAGTGGTGGGTTAAGATGGCTGGCGTCTATAAAACAACCAGCCAAGTGTGACTCGCGTACCAAGGGTTTCGTGCAAACAAACAGCATAAACGGCCATATCTTTTGAATGTGTAGACTTATAGGATCGATTTTGTCACAGCTTCAATGGACTACAAACTTCAGTATATGGTTTTCATTACATCTCGACACCTGCACGCATTCCCGAGATAAAGGGTCATGACAAACAGACGGACAAAAAAGTGATCCTATAAGGGTTCAGCTTTTTTGGAACTATAAAATATTGCGTATAATTAAATTTAATACATATCTAAGTAGCTTCCACAAGACTTAGAAGACCTCGGTTGTCATATCAAGTAGTTAATATTAGTCACATCTAGGCGACACTTTAATTAATATTTGTCATGCAAGTCTTACGAATGAGGTTGCACGAATGTTGAGGCTTTTAGTTCTTGGTCTTTTAGACAAAAGGAGTTATTAATGTATAACTTACAGCTAGGATTAGCGAACAGTAATCATTGTGTTTTGGGAACTTAGCAAGGTTGTGGGGTGCACGCAAATTTAGCACTATAGCATTTTCTATCTATATTTACAGGAAAAAAGGTGATTTTATCTGCCTAGCCATTTACCAACTCTATTGGGGTTGGCTTCCAGTCTTACCAGATGCAGCAGAATACCAGTATTTTATATGGAGCGACCGCCAATATGACATCCACAAATCCACTTAGTATTGGGTAATATGATACCCGTTGAAAATACTTGTTGTCAAACTTTCAGACCACTGGCGACTGGGATCTTAAAATGACAGCTGGATTAACGGCATAAGCTATTAATCTATTTTCGGAGGCACGGAGGAAAATCGGTGTACAACGACTGATCACCCATCCACAGACCGACCTTAGCAAACGCGGCTTAATCTCGAGAGCGCCTGGTCTTTTATAGCCACGAATTCTCGGCGATGTGCAATCACCACAACACTGAAAGTCTCTCTATGTGATAGATTTCTGCTCCATGTTTGACTTCTAACCATCATTAGATAGATAGAATATTTTTTTATTATGACAGTTTACAACTTATAAAAAGGGTGACACAATGGGCGGTCTTATCGCTAAAAGCGATCTTTTCAAGACAACCTTTGCTAGAGATTCATCATTTGCGAAAGATCAACATCTGTATGATGATGATTCAAGCTTGATATGCAATTGGTTCCAATACTTCACTCGAAGGATCGTACAAGATGGCAGAATTGTTATGGGTTGTGTATACCCCCTTGGAAAAAGTCGTCATATAGAAGAAATACAATTTGTTTTTAGTTACATAATGAAACTCACGGTACCATAAAAAATACCAATAGAAAATATTGGACGCAAAATATATTTGTATTACATCAACGAAGGCTAAGTTTGCCTGCGGGTCTACATACTGTGGAAGAGAATAATATTATTATGTGGGATATTGGAAAAGCTTTATAAACGTTAAACATTTTTGGCATGGATAAATATTTTTTTTTTACATGAGATTAACATGTGATTAAACATTTAACAATTGAGAATTTGACGTTCCTACGTACTTTCCGAGAGCCGTGCATTCGATTTTTATAGTCCTACTAATATATCATGTTATTAATGCGAATGTTTGTGAGGATGGATGTATGTATGTTTGTTACTTTTTCACATCAAAGCTGCTGAACGGATTTTGATGAAATTTGGCACAGAGTTAGATTATAGTCTGGAATAACACATAGGATACTTTTTTGTTCGATCATTACACGGGCAAAGCCGCGGAGACCAGTTAGTAAGTGATAAATTGATATCGACTGCCTCGCTGGTCTACTGGTCGCAAACGTGACAGCTGAGCATGGGGTCTAGGTTCGATTCCCGGGTAGGGCAAAGTGTTATTGGGTGTTTTTTTGAGAGGAATTTTTCAGTAGATACCACGTAGTCTAGATTTGTTGATGGTAATAGGCTTACCCTCTATTGCATCGGCTTTAAATCGTAACTGATAACATTAGGGGCACCTCTGCCTAACCTTTCGGGGCTTTCTAGCGTGATGTTATGTTATGTAAATTGTAATAATATATAAAAATAAAATAAAATAAATAATAATAAATATCTTGGGACAACTCACACACGGTCATCTGATCCCAAGCTAAGCAGAGCTTGTGTTATGGTAACCAGACAACTGATATACATACTTATATAATTTATAAATACATACATATTATAGATAAATCACACCCAGACACAGAACAAACAATCATGCTCATCACACAAAGTTTGTCCTGTGTGGGAATCGAACCCACGACCTCCGGCTTAGCAGTCAGGGCCACTAACCACTAGACCAACAGGCCCGTCAATATAATAAATATAACTTGTTAACTCTATAAAAGATGAAACTAACTCGTCTAATTGAATTCAATTAGACGAGTTGACATGTTGCGAGTGTAATTACACTCACATATCCAAACTGTATCAATTTCACCCCACTCTAAATTGTCTCTATTGAGAACATCTGCATTGCAGCTGTAACTGATGTCTAAGCTAGAACATTTCGATATGTCGATATCGATATCTCACAAAACTATAAGCTTACGGAAACTTTCATCATTTTTCAGTTTTTCCGATTCGCAGATTTTTTATTATATTTCCGTCTTGCAACCTTATTACGTGTAACACTTTATTGTAAATTTTGACAATGAAGTTTTAATTAAAATTTTTACTATACAAATAATGTAAATGTTCCGTGTGGGGATCGAAACCGGGACACGCACCGCAACAGTCGATCACTCAGCCACTGCGCCAACCGTGCCGTCAAAAAATTAGATTTCTCACATTTTTTTTTGTTCTAGCAAAAATAGTGTTCATTGCGTTATTCACGTTGTCGAACTAGAGAATCTTTCAAACATGTGAAGTAATTGATCAATAATTTCTTGCAAAATTCTTTAAATTTTGATTGCTAGTGTGTAATGCAATTGGGTGGCTGTGAAAGAAAGTAAGAAGACCTAGAGGGGTCTTCTTACTTTCAGATGCAGGCAATGCCTTTCCAGAGCGACCTGCCTAGGCCACCGCCTGCCGGTGTTGCGGGTTGTTCGAAAGAGATACCGCGACCCAGGAACATTAAGGGCAATAGAAGGAACATGGGTGGGTTTTAGCCAGTACGAGTCTGACACTCTTTCCACCCAGAGCGGGGGAAGTTGTTTGATAATTTCCCATCCGCAAAAAAACAAAAAAAGACAATGCCTTTCCACGCACACAAAAGTTAAGACGCTCAGTGCATCAAAGGATGGTCGTCTATCTAAGGATTGACCCGAATGGCAGCTAAGTCTACAATATCGAGTGTTTCCTCCAGCGAACCACAATGTAACCATTATTCACTGGTATTGACTTCATATCCTAGTTTATGATGTTTATTTTACAAGTAGGTTTTAACAAACAATTTTACACGTCGTTTTTTTTTTTAAACTAAGTGAGGCCGGTGTTTCATACCCGAAAATCTTAATGGATTTTGGCAAAGAACTTCGTGAAGAACATAGGCTATATACTATCATGCTATTTACTTAAGGGGTGAGCAGTTTTGCTTTATGTCCATATTCCTCAACTATTTGACAACTGTCATGATATGCTTTAGAGGAGTAGGGACGGGTAACAAAAGGCAGATGATAGAGTATTAATACTGAAGGTAGCGAATGCAGAAAAAAATGGAATTACGAACATCGTACAAAAAAAACTTATTTTAAGCAAATCCCGAACGCCTTCTTTGTTATGTTAATAAAAGTCAAATACTATATAGATCTTTTATATTTAATTGGGAGCACAACCGCTCAACGCATGACACGACTTGCTCTGGGTCTTAGACAATATACTGGAGGTGACCACAGATTAAAATAGTTACAACACAGAATATCCTCTCTGTTATAGATCAAATGATTTTCAATCATGTAATACACTAATTATTTATTTATAAGTCTAACTTCTATTAACGAGCTTCGTACGCTCTTAAATAATATGTATGAATTTATTATTGTACCTTTTTATATCCGTTCGTTTATTTTAGCCACGTTTACAACGCGCATTCGTACCAGCCCCACCTCCCACTCAACCCGTAAGTACAGTTATCAATCACGGTATCTCAATTTGAAATCAATTACGTTCGCAATCAAGTCCTAAATTGAGCATCTGCAATGCAATCCGGGCCGATACCGTATCGGTTACCTGTGAGGCTGTGACTATCGGTAACGATACTGATACCGATACCAGGTACCGATAGTTTAATCAACGCTTGTGAGATAATCTGCCAGCGCTGGCAAATGCAACTGTAATTGATACGTGGAATTTAATGAGAGTTTTCCGATTTGATTTGAGAATTTGTCAATTTCTACTTTAGCACTTCAGATTTTAAAAAAATGCTGTGCATTACTGTCTGTTAAATTAAATTATGTATCGGCAACCTAAAAGCGACCATAAGCATATAACACGTTCATTGCATATTATAAATGCGAAAGGTGCGTATTCTCATGGTGGCATGGAGGGAGCGACTGTTGCAACCGCTTGCAGGGTACGCCACAATAGTGGCGATAAGTCCACTCTTTGAAGAATGGCTGGAGGTGCGCAATGGCTTCTTCACCTACCGCCTGACGCAAATCCTCACTGAACACGGAAATTTCGGGAGGTTCCACCACTGACGATCGCCCGGAGAACACGGTGGAGCATGGACACCGCGGCCACAGAGGGCTAAAGAAGGAACATGGATGGGTTTTAGTCAGTAAAAGTCTGACACTCCTCCCCGCTCCGCCCAGAGCGGGGAAAGTTATGTGACGATATGCCATCCGAAAAAAAAAGTGCGTATGGATGGTTGGATGTTTGATAATCTTTCACGCCAGAACTGCTGAATGGATTTGGCTCACAGATATTTTTTTAATCTGGATTAACTTTGCCAGTTTATATCCCGGTCTGTGAAACCGCAGGGAACAGCTAGTCATATGTAAATCTGTAAATGTGGGATTGTACTTTTTTTATTGTAGACTAGCTTCCGCCCTCGACTTCGTTTGCGTGGCATAGATACTTTGGGCTTACGCTAACTTTAACCCACGTGATGATTGTATAAAAAAAATATCTTTCTCTCCCCTTTTCTTCCCTCTTTCCCCCTTATCTCTCATTTAAAAAAAAAATACCCTATGTCCGTCTCCAGGGACTATTTCAGTACCAAAATTCATCAAAATCGGTTAGGCCATTTAGGCGTGAAGACGTAACAAACAAACAAACTCATTTTCGCTTTTATATTATTAGTAAGGATTGATTTTTTATTAAAGTTGTCTACATTCTATGTAACTACACACATTGTTGCACTGTACCAACATTAAACAACAATATGTTCCATTTTGTGTTCCGACTCGTAAAAATAAAGGTCAATAAAATGAACTAATACGATTGGCAGATAAAACACAATATTTGATGGACATGTTTAGACTTGTATGTATTTTATTGTCTTTTCCCAAGCTTGCATTTGACGGCTGATGCTGCCCAGGGTTGCGCCCCTTGCCAAAAGAAAACTGATTCACTCAAACTTTGAAGAAATTAACAATAATGATCGGGGAACAGGGAATCTTTCCCCTAACTTTGGTTATTACAGTTGTACAACCTTCGATAACCATATGCTTAGCTTATTTCTTTTGCACTATGGTCCTAGTTTATCACCTGTGACTTCTTCACTGCACGTGTAAGCGTACGGCACAGCACGGGCACACCCGTTAGACTGGAGAATTTATTATTTAGGCTTGGGTATTTTTTTTTTTATACATAATTCGTGTTTGCTAGCTGACATGTGACAAGGAATGAATAATTTCTTAATTTTTTATAATTTCTTGTGATAAACGGAATTGTATACAATCTGGTTCTTCCAACCTGACAGACAGATGTGTTGCTGGGGAGTTTGTTCCGCCACTTCTTCCCAGCTAAAACACTAGGAAGTGGCGAAGGGCAGGACGTTTTTGTGGGACAGTCTCTTGTAATGTGACGTTCAAAAAGTGCTGATTATCAGCCTAATTTGAATAAATGACTTTTGATTTTGATTTTAGCATTGCTATTATAATCATTAAGGTTGCACAGGCAAAAACTATAGGTAGCAGGTACCTGCAAATCAGGAAAGGGGAACTGTGTTACCCCGAATTTAACGCGAGCGAAGCCGTGGCCAAAAGCTATTGAATAAATAAATATAAAGGAGTAAACTCACTCACACACGTAAAATAAAAGAACACGTCACTATCACTTACTCGCGTCTCGTCGTAACGACGAGAGGTCACGTTACGAGTTACGACCGATCGTAGGCGCTAGCAAGAGCGACGTAAATGTAACATTAATTCGGACGATTTTTTCTTGTAATGTTGACTTTTAAAAAGTGATGATTGACAGCCTCATTTGAATAAATGACTTTTGGTTTGAAATGGTTTTTGATTTGAAATGAGTTTTTATTTGGAATAACTTTTGATTTGAAATGAGTTTTTATTTGGAATGACTTTTGATTTGAAATGAGTTTTTATTTGGAATGACTTTTGATTTGAAATGACTTTTGATTTGAAATGACTTTTGATTTGAAATGTCTTTTGATTTGAGATGACTTTTGATTTGAAATGTCTTTTGATTTACTTTTGTATCTTCGAAAAAATTATACATTATTGTACAAGAAAGTAGAAGACAGCTAATAAATATTATAAAATAATACATGATCAAAATAATAGGTAAAGAAAACTATGCCATATTTTCGAAAAAAAATAACGCAAAGATCGATATAATTCCCTATTATAAAGCCATTCGATGTAGCGTTACATTATTTCCGCGTATTCGTGCGAGGCCCTCGTTTTGAGGAGAGGTCACGTTACAACGATCGATCGTTTACACGATGTCTACAATTTCATTTCCTCAGCCATAATAATATGATATTGAGGTAATCAATTTGGGCTCGAATACATTCTGGGTTTTAGGGTTCCGTACCTCAAAAGGCAAAAATAGAAAGAACCCTTATTGAATCACTTTGTCAAGACCAAAAGGTCTTGACAAAGTGATTCAATAAGGGTTCTATTTGATACCTCCACGGGCTTCCTAGATAAAAATCTAGGAAGCCCGTGGAGGTATCAAATTGAAATAAAACCATATACTTGAGTCGTTAGTCCCTTTGTGTTGTGATAAAAAAATCAGCCCTCTAAGTCTACGCAGTTAAAAGAAATGACAGTTTATGTCGCAAGTTTCTACGGAACCCTCGGTGCGTGAGTTTGACTCGTTCTTGGCTGGTTTTATTTATTTTGTATCATGTCACTGTACTTAAGTTAGGAAATGGAACCGTTTATATTTTTTTTTATCCAAATCTATACAAATAAATGAAATTACACGGTTAGCGCAGTGGCTGAGCGATCAACTGCTGCAATACGTGTCGCGGGTTCGATCCCCGCACGGAACAAATATTTGTATGGCCTACAGGTAGTTGTTTCGGGTCTGGCTGTTTGTGTATGTAAGTTTAAATGTTTGTAAACGCACCCACGATACAGGAGAAATCGTAGTGTGGGGCAACGTTTTTTTTTAAATAAAATAAAAGTTCATTTTCGTAATTTCAAAATAATAGCTGTATATTGAATGCTTATGAAAATATATACGGTTTTTTATAACAAAAACAATTTTGTGTGTCTGTTCGGACCAATCTCCGAAACGGTTGAACCGATTTTGGTTTGGTTGGAAATATTTGTATGCCCTATAGATAGTTGTTCCAGGTCTGGCTGTTTGTGTGTTTAAACGCACCCACGAAACAGGAGAAATTCCTAGTGTTGGGGCAATGTGTTTCAAAAATAAAAATAATGTATTTAAGACCTTGTACAGACAAAATTGATAGCTTCCCAAATACGTTCTAGATAAATCGAATATTTCGTGATAATAGAAAAACAAAGTGATTTTCTAAGCTAATTTAACGGTGATATTGTAACGTTACATTACTGAGCTTATCCATCACTGATCTGAAGTAACATTGAATATTAATACGAGTAGGTACTACAGGGCCGTATTCTTGATTCTATTGGAAACAAAATTATCTTCGTGAAAATGAAAATTACTTACCTTTCGTCGGTACATAGTACTTTCACAAGTTATTAAATCAAATCAAATTATTTATTTCAATTAGACCATTACAGGCACTTTTGAATGTCAAGAAACAAAACTAATCTACAGTCCCGGTCACAAGGCTTAATAACTTGTGAAAGTACTGGAGTTGCCCATTCCAAAGCGTTGATCTCTATGGAGAAGAATGGGCAAGAAACTCCATGGACACTCTTTTAAATTATAATATTTTTACAAAATCATATTTACATCATTCATGTTGAGATTATACAAATATGTGAGAACGATGTAGAAAGACGTGCACAGTAAGAGCGTCCAGAGTAAATAAAAAGCAAAATTTAATTTAAATCTAAATAAGTTAAAAATGAACCGTGGTAGCTAAAAAATGACCAGTCCCAACTGACAGCGCTTGTTCACGAACATGACGTATGCATCAGCGCCGACACACCCGCCACCATCAGCGAGACATTTAAGTGAGCATGACACTATCAACCACCAGGGCTTCGTCAAGTATTATGTCAGTTAAGTATTATGTTTATGTAAGTTATATTATGTCTTGTGACTGGGACTGGAGCTTCATCCTTTTATTTCTTGACATTCAAAAGTGCCTGCAAAAGTCTTATTGATAGGCGTTCCGGGTTGTTCCAAAGAGATACCGCGTCCCCGGAACACAAAGGGCAAAAGAAGGAATGGATGGGTTTTAGTCAGTAAATGTCTGACACTCCTCCCCGTTCCACCCAGAGCGGGGGAAGTTATTTGATGATTTCCCATCTGTAAAAAAAAACGAAAAAATGGTCTTTGATGTTGTACAGGTAATTTAAATGGCTGCAATAAACATGTTATTAAAATATCATCTCTTTTCTTTGTATTTCTGTCATAAATCCTTTTATTCTAAAAAGTAACAAAAATTGCAAACCGTTTATTTATTTTTCCGAGAAAATATTGCGGTAATAGATAACAGTACAAACAATTATTTTAAAAAGCTTTGTATGTGAAATCAATATCGTCATCTTCTAATATATAAAATTCTCGTGTCACGGTGTTAGTTACCATACTCCTCCGAAACGGCTGGACCGATTTGAACGAAATTTTGTGTGCATATCGGGTAGGTCTGAGAATCGGCAGACATCTATTTTTAATACCCTTCTCTAGAAAAGGAGCTGAGCAGCAGGTGAAACTGCTGGGCACAGCTACTTTGACATAAAACTTCAAATTCCTTTTTTTGGTCTAGTGTACACGATCTCGACTTCTGAGTAACAGATTCTGTGTTCGATTCCCAGGTAAAGCAAAGTGTTATTGGATTTTTCCAGAAAGGCATAACTAGGATGTTGAAACTCTGTGAAAAATAGTTTGTCTTTTGCCCTGAACTGCTGTGCCGCCGTGGACGTCGTTTGACTGAATGATGAGCAAATGCTTAGACTGCAGGTGTAATGTAGGTGCAGGATGGCATCGTAGACTGGCCCACGGCTTACTGCTGTGCGACAGCATGCACATCCACTTCGCCGGCGAGGATGTGCACGTATGTCTCAGTAGCAGCTATAAAGTCTGCATTCGTACCTGATTGATGGTATAATAGACTCGCCCACTGTTACGTGGGACTTAAACATAAACTGGTGTAATATGGTCATTCTATTCGAGTTGTGGTTGTATTATTAAAGATACACTTCTGCGTAACCCCACTGGTATTACTTAAGCGTGATGTTATGTTATGTTAATCTTCATTTTTTCTCACACTTTAGGCCAGGCAAAGCTCTCGACAATAGCGTTCTATTTCGTCTTTCAGTTGCCTGTGTCGCTAAGGATTTGAGTGCGTTGCTACTTTCGGATCAGTGCTGTGAGTTGAAAATCGCTTGAGTACGCTCAATGACCCTTATGTCTTGACCTATACCGTCGATTTTCTCACCTCTGAAGTCCAGCCCTGTACTTGATCTCGGAAGTACTTGTATCTTAATTCCTGCACCGTCACGGTAGTCGATGTTTATCTAATCGAGAATGTATCTGATCGTAATTGTAATTAAGATAATTACGTGTTAATACGGGCCTGTGGACGATGAGCAATGGGTAGCTCACCGTCCTTCCGTCTATTGACGACAGGCCGTGTCGACGGCGCGTTAGTGTTCCACGCGCGCCTCAAAGAGATGTCAGCAAAGCAGAGGGGGCTGTAAGGGCCACCGCCTGCCGGGATTGTGGGTTGATCGGCCGTACATATCTGACACTCCTCCCGCTCCGCCCAGAGCGGGGTAAGTTATTGGATGATTTCCTATCAGCCAAAAAAATCGCGGGTTTAACAGCGGTATGCCAGACACTTCAATTCGGTATTTAAGTTTGCAACCAATCTACAATGGGTCTACCCTCCATAACGTTAAATCTAATTGTAATATTATTCCCGGACAAATGCCTTCAGACCAGCAACAAAAAAGCCAATTAAAACTTTACTCTTTCAAAAGAATCAGTGACACAAAAAAAATAAGGGAGTATCCGTAAATTACGACCGAATGACTACAATTTGTCTGACAGTCGATTGCGACCGAGGTAGTAACGCCACCGACTTAAGTGTCGCGTTCAAATAAAATACGTTTATTGCGAGTCATGAATTCTCACCGATTAAGATCTTTAAAGTTGCTGAAACTTAAGTGGTTTTTGTTGGCGGCAAGAGAAACCAGTTTCAAGTGGAAAACAACGTTAAAGTGCGTTTTTGTTCCTTAATAATAATTAAAAAACCTCAAGCAACGTACATAGCCGTCAATTGGCCGCCTAGATCGTGTGATCTAACGCCTTTGGACTATTTCTTGTGGCTCATGTCTACAGGGATAAACCAGCAACGATTGACGCACTGGGAGCCAATATTGAAGCATTTATTCGTGATATACCGGCTGATATGTTGGAGAGAGTGTGCCGAAATTGGGCCTTGCGAATGGGCCATCTAAACCGGAGCCGCGGCCAGCATTTGCATGAAATCATCTTCAAACATTAAATTATATTGATCGTTCTATCGATTCCAATAAAGATTTCATCAAATTTTTCAAATTTTTTGTGTTTTTTTTTAAATCAAATCCTATACCTCTTAAAAAATCACCCGTTAGTAACCTTATTGGTAATTATATTTTCGAGCCGTTTGGGGTTGAAACTTTGGGGTCGTAGGGTCCGGGTGCTCACTGCCCTTTTAAGGATATTTCCAAATGTTTACTTGACTCTACCCGTGACCTAAGGGCTGGCTTTTATTTTGGCCAGAGGCTAAGTGTTGACATACAACGTGGCAACACGGCCAGTCTCTTGGGGACACTACCAGTTGACAGGGTTGAAGACTAATTTGCTAATTTTTTTTGCGTTGACTACAAGATTGGCACAGTGGCTAAGAGTTTGACTGCTGCGCTACGTGTCACGGGTTCGATCCCCGCACGGAACAAATATTTGTATACCTACAGATAGTTGTTAACTATACAGCGAGTTTAAATGTTTGTAAACGCACCCACAATAAAACCTAGTGTGGGGCAACGTTTTAAAAAATATAAGTTGGTTAGTTTATTTAAGTTTTAATATGTAAGTTGTTTACGAAAGAAATGAAAGGCGACTGAATGTGAAGACGTGCAGCCTAAAACAAATAATCTGAACCTAAATTATGATAAACAATATGGTAAACAGAGGTTTCGGGCGACTGGACCGCAATTGACTACAACCGGGGTCCCAGTTACCGGATTCACTTAATTTTAAAATTTTTGTTTCAGGTAAAAGCTGATCCGCTTTTATATAGGAAACGTTGAATCACTACTGATGTCGAATTATTACTTTAAATTTTTTAGTTTGATTGTACTTTGACGTGATGATTTTTTTAAAGGAGATATGAATAAACGTTTTCTTGATCTAACATCACTATGAATATCGATAGCAAGTTCTATACTCTAACACACAACTCCTAATTAAAATGAACTAATGAAATCTCTTTAATTAATCGGCCTTTGCCAATACTTAACTTTATTTCGCAAGATTAGTCCTTTCTTAATGAGTTCTTTGTTCGTGTCGTGTTGTTAGGAAAAGTTAAAGATTCTGGAGTGAATTTCTTACACGCTGTCATTTATGGGAAAGGAAAACATCATGAAAGACAAATGTCAATTTTAATGGGATTGACATTTATAAGATTTCGGTAGTATATACTTCAAACAACATTTTCGTGCATACGGGAAAACACAGAATTAAAAAACCGGCCATGAGCGTGTCGGGCCACGCTCAGTGTAGGGTTCCGTAGTTTCCCGTCCGTCACAATAAGTGTTCCCACTTATGAGTTTAAAGGTGGAGGAGGAAATTATTTTGTACAACTTTTTGTCTTTTTTGTATAAAAACTGTTGTGTCAATCAAGTTCAAAATGATTTTCATAGAAAGTCCTTATAAAGTTCTACTTTTCAGATTTTTTTCATATTTTCTAAACTTATGGTTCAAAAGTTAGAGGGGGGGGGACACATTGTTTTTTACTTTTGGAGCGATTATTTCCGAAATTATAGACATTATCAAAAAATGGTTTTAGTAAACCCCTATTCATTATACCTTTCCAACAATATATCACACGTTAGGGTTGAAATTAAAAAAAAAATCACTTCCCACTTTACATATAGGGTGGCTACCCTAATAAAACATTTTTTTCCAATTTTTATTTTACCACTTTGTCGGCGTGATTGATATACATATTGGTACCAAATTTCAGCTTTCTAGTGCTAACGGTCACAGAGATTAAGCGAGGACGGACGGACGGACGGACGGACAGACAGACATGGCGAAACTATAAGGGTTCCTAGTTGACTACGGAACCCTAAAAACGTACCAAGTTTGACATATCGATGCAAATTTTCTTGACAAGCAGCGCCATCTTGATCTGTCAACTTAAGGTGGTCCATTACTGATAATGTTGGCCCTTCCCAAATAAGGAATTCCGATCTTGTAGCGAGCAAAAATGTTGATCAAGACTTGTTCTTGTTTTGTATTGGAAGACGTTAAAAGCATAAGGTTGGTATTTGCTTGGCTACCTTCTTCTTTTCGTGACAACGGTACTTTGGTAATTAAATATTGTTTGAGCCGTCGACACGGCCTGTCGTCAATAGACGTACGGACGGTGAGCTACCCATACCAAGTTTATGATTATGATCTTTTTATTTAAAGTTACAGTCTAAAATTATTATGATACTGGTAGCAATCAGTGACCAAAACAAATAGATTAGCCCAGAGGTATGTATGATCCAGTTTAAAAACCACAAACTATCTGTATTTACGAGGGTTTTGAACAGACTGTTTCACCCCGATGAACCGTAATTTTGAATGACCACACAAACATAATGTGTAAGGTTTGAGGTCACGTTAGTTTTAATGTTCAGTATTACGATTTTCAAAGTGTTATTTGAAATATTGAAATGAACTGGATGAAATTAACGTTTCAGTAGCGGTTTACCGAATTTTGGAATGTTTTGAAAAATAGATCTTTAGATTTTAATTAAGGCATTTTTCACACGATAGCGGTCATTTGTGCGGTCGAGTGGTGAAGCGGGTCTCATGTCGCAATAGCTTGGATGGAGTCCGTTAATGCCTAACACAAGTCCACCGATTAATTTTATAGATAACTAGCTTTTGCCCGCGGCTTCGCTCACGTTAAATTCGGGGTAACACAGTTCCCCTTGCGCCTTAATGTTTTGTAATAGCAACGCTAAGTTTTCCCTTTTCTTCCCTCTTTCTCCCTCACAACCCCCTTTTTTTAAATAGCCTATGCCCGTCTCCTGGTTCTCAACTATCTCTATGCCAAAATTCATCAAAATCGGTTTGCCAATAAAGCGTGAAGAGGTAACAAACAAACAAACTCACTTTCGCTTTTATAATATTAGTAAGAATGAAACCATTACTATCTTTCATGTGATATGTTTGCAGTTTACTTCACCTCTTGTCAGTTACCTGTATTCTGCACCCTCAATAAAGGCAGGTCTACCTCAAGAATCCAACAACAATACCTCCGACGTCACTCACTGCGAGAGGTGAAAACACTTGAAGACGAGAGAGGGTCGAATCTATTCATACTCTTATTGAGCGACAGTAATACCCCTAAGTGAAGTACCCAACAATTGATGCTAGAAACAGTAGGCCTACCATGACGTCTTAAAGCAGAACTTATTCCACTGAGGGAAAGAGATGGTGCTAGACACCCTGTATAGCTCTGTCTCTTTCCCTCAGTGGAATAAGTTCTGCTTTAAGACGTCATAGTAGGGTAGCAGGTCGGGTTGTAATCAAAGACAAGGGACAATAGGCCGGAGTAACGGTAGAAAGAAGGAGCGAGAAGAAGGATGGTTGTATGACTGTGTCTCTTTCTTAATTAATTTCTTCCAGTTAATAGAGTCTGTCATGAATGGGCGGGATTTGGCCAACTGTTGATCAAATCGCAACTTACTTATAATCTGACTTATTACTGTAGAACTTTTTATACTAACCTTTTGGTCTTTAGTTGTTTCAATTTTATTATTTATCCAAATATGTAGTACACTACGCACAGTACACTTTATGAAATCTTTTAGCTACCTTTAACAATATCATTCACGTTAAGAAAGTTTAGTTTCAGTCACGTGCGTTAAGTCGTTCAGGCATGAAAAATTTGCTGTATCGACGGCGCGTTAGTGTTCTGCGCGCGCCTCAAAGAGATGTCAGCAAAGCAGAGGGGCCTGCCAGGGCCACTGCCTGCCGGGTTTGCAAGTAATTGAAAGAGATACCACATCCCCGGAACATAAAAGGCAAAAAAAAGAACATGGGTGGGTTTTGGTCAATATAAGTCTGACACTTCCCCTTGTCCGCCTAGAGCGGGGGACGACACGGTTGGCGCAGTGGCTGAGCGATCGACTGCTGCGCTGCGTGTCGCGGGTTCGATCCAACGAACAAATATTTGTATGGCCTAGTTGTTTCGGGTCTGGCTGTTTGTTTATGTGAGTTTAAATGTTTGTAAACGCACCCACGATACAGGAGAAATCCTATGGTAGGGCACGTTTTTTTTGGAAAAAAAGGATCTTTGCATGCTGAAGGACCACCACTGGCTAAGATTCTACGATCTCAATCCATCCAGATTCATCCAGTAGGTATATTCAGGCATAACACAAGAACTACCCCGAACAACGTTCAGTACAATTCATGGCAAGTTGGCAACAGATTGTCAATTACGCTCATTGTACGGCATTGCATTCATAAACCGCTGGAACGTGTTCGTTCCAATTTCAAACGAGAAACAATATGGCTTCATTTGAACGGAGTCACGTGTTAGTTATGTACAAACTGTTTTATGTTTTCGCTTCTATAGACTATTTATATCGTATTAATGTGGAACGTGTATTTTCAGACATGTTTGTTCAATTTAAACACATAGGCATAGACAAAGGATTGGGTTTGTTTGTATTGAAACAAGTGGCATTTTGAAGTGTCTGGTGTCATAGAGTTTATCCATGTAGGTATTATTCAGTTCATGTGTTACTATTATTTTTGAAACCTGTTTATGAGGACCTCGGGTCGATCTTAAGGTTAAGCCGCGCTTGCCTAGGTTGGTCTGTGGATGTGTGACCACCCGTTACATACCGAGTTTCCTCCGTGTCGTGGAAAGTATGTTAAGAGACGAGGAGTTTTTGAACTCAAGACCTAACTTGGCAGGTCGATGGTCACACCACTAAGCTGTCACTGCTGCAGACTACTGCGATGTTATTGATTAAAAAAATACTCGCGATTTTGACAAAAACACACTTGAGTTGATAAAGATTCAGCGACCATCTATAAAAACTAGAGAATGAAGTACGTGTTTATTTGAACAATATTTCTTAAATCTTCAGAGCACTTTTCCTGTCACAATTTAGAGCAAATTGCCTTCATAAATGTCGGCACCTCATATTTTTAAATAAAAAATGTACAAACATCTACGCGAATGTTTCGGGTTGTTTCAAAATAAAACCATTAACTTTCAAGATGAAGTGCCCAAAGTTGTGCTGACATGGTTCGGAGTCTTATTCCGAAGGTCACAAGGTTAAGATTTGTTTGAATGTTATTTTTATAGCAGGGTTGTAAGACTAAGTAGAAACCGTTTCTCACAGTACACGGTATAGGGGTGGACCAAAATTGCCTTCGAAAGTGATTTATAACTTAACAAACGCAGATAGGATGAGCATTAAATGTTTAACGAATGAACCCTATCACGACGGAGAAAGGTTTAACTTCGAATGTTTATTAGACAAAGTTGCAAGTAACATTTTCTTAAAGTTTGCTTTAATTAACTGGCCACAAATAAACAGGGAAAAATATTGTTTTGAGTTTTCGTAGAACTCAATATAACTTGGTAAGCAACGTTAAGGGTTTGCTACTAAGAGTGTAACGGTAGATTTTCCGCATACGTACAAATTAAACGAATAATGACGAAACAAACTTCTCTTACATGTATAGATTCGCTTTTTCCGTCTGTCTATCCGTTTCTCCTCATGCCACAGTCACAACCCTTGTTATACCTATTATATTTTTTTTAAATTTTAATACCTATAAGTGTGTATTAACAAACGATGTAAGATTTGATATTTATTTACATGATGTTAAATTATAATAATACATTTTGATTCGAGTGAGAAAACTTTGTCATTACAGTCGAGGCGGATTTTTCAATACACTTAGGAGTAATTAAATAAAAGAACAAAAAGTAATTTTGTCATTAATCAATGTTTAATTTGATTTTTCCCCGCGCTTTGTCTTCTCATACTGAAGGAGAAATCGCCAAACAGCCTAAAAAAAATTCAAATATATTTTTTAAATTTAGAACTCAAATAAATATCAACTTTATCCTTGATGAAACAGAAAAATTAAAGCCCTTGTTGCGATTAAAGCCCTTGTTGCGATATTCGAGAAAAAAGCACGCGTGTGAAGTACATTGCATGTTGAACCTATTTTTTGTGCAATAAGAACCAGTTTTCGATGAAGATTATTGAAACATCTTTTCTCCACAAGCCCAGTTTCATCAGCATTTTTATAACAGCTATATAACGTTCGTCTTTCACAACAATGGATATAAAATGCAGGTGGACTCTAAACATCTGGCAACCATGTGTGTGCTGAGCACATTTCTTAATATTTCGTAGATTTTCATAGAGTATGTTGTTATATCAAAGGGATGATTTATAACTGTTTTGTTTTATGGGGCTTTATCTACAAAGAACTTTCTCCGTATGTAGAGATATCTTTTTTTTAAGTTTTCCGAATTTCCAAATTAATCTTACAATATTATGTAGAACGTGATTTGACTATCCTTAATGGAGGTGTCGGTGTAAGTGAGAGTGTGTGTGAGTTGTGGTGAGTGCGTGTAAGTATGTGTGTGCCTGTGAGTATGTGTGTGCATGTGAGTATGTGTGCGTGTTAATATACTACACCGTTGTACTTAGAAGGTTTTCCATCTCTTGATGGGTCAGCCCTTGAAGCCATTTAGTAATTTGATTTTTACAATCACGGCTATATAATTGATAAAGAGGAAGCAGTTTATTCAATTTGTTGTGTAATGATGGTGCAACCGTGGACTGAACCAGGGCCAGCGCGAGAGATCGCCGCCGCCGATCGTAGTCGCTGGGCAGACCGCCACTGTGTGCTCCACCGTGTCCTCTGGGCGATCGTCGCTCTCTTCACCATGAGATCGCACCGGAAGTCTGTCCGCTGGGCGCTGCCGCGGCAGCAGAGATTTCCCCTGATGTAGTGCCTCCGCGCGCCACTCGTATAGGCGCGCGAGGACTATCATTTCCAGATCCTACGATGGCAATCCGGTAAGGAGGCTCGCCGCCTCGCCGGAGATCGTGCGGTAGCCCCGGATTAGCCTGATAGCTACCACCTTTTGGGGCGCGTTTAGGTAGTGGATGGCGCGCCGCCCTAAATAACTCGCCCATACCGGGGCCCCGTAAAGAGCCTACGGCAGAAGGCGTTTGGCCCCCTCAGATTGGAAAGTACTTAAGACTTGACTTTAACTTTTTCACAATAATCCCCTCCTAAGTAATCTTCAACATAAAAACTTAGTGTTTATCTAACACTGTTGATAAAGAATTCTCAATTTGCATTTATCTTCGAAAGTTTTGTATTGAAATTAGCTTTCAATCCCTTAAGATACAAAGTTTATGTAGAATGCTGGAAAGTCGCTCAAATAAGATTAAAATATAGCCTTTGCAAAGTTTCAGTGTACTTGTAATAAATTAGTTTTTGCCTTTGAACTTCTCGCTTGCAATAGCTTGTTTAGCTAAGCGAGTAATGAACGAGGTAGGAGAAAACTTACTTTCAATTCTGATTGTATCGTCCAATTTATGGTCCATACGCGTCTGGTCTATCTGTAAATTTGCCAAAAATCTTTTCTTTAACCAAAAGTTCACATAAATGCGGTAAGTAGTTATTTTTAAGAAAGTTTGTTTTTAAAATAAATGTTTTTCTCAAGAATAAAAGTGTTGAGAAGTTGATTGTTGCTTTGTTTAGATTTTATTTGTGAGTTTAAGTTTTTTTATTGTTTTATGTAAATGGTTTTTCACAGAATAAAATAAATTAAGTAGGTTACGAGTGGGGTCGTTGTTTCAAATCCGAAAGAAGTTCCAATGTGGCTTTATCAATTCATATGTACTACTTGCTTTTGCCCGCGGCTTTGCTCGCATTAAATTCGAGGTGCCGCAGTTCCTCTTTCCTGATTTGCAGGTATTTTTCGTTGGTAACAATAAGTATGTGTACCGATTTTTAGCTTCCTACCTTGAAAACTGCGAAAAGTCCCATATAAAATTTCACTCCCTCTTTTAAGAGGTTGGGGGCAGATTTCTGAAAAAAAAATGATATACGATGTTTTTGTTACTGACAAATAGTCCGCATACTATTTTTTTTGCTTTCTACTTTGAAAATTGCGAAATGCTCCATACAAGCTTGTAGCCTTTGTCCGTGTTCAGGGTCCCAATACTATGTTTATACCAAAATTATTCATCAACATCGGTTTTGCTAGTTAAGCGTGAAGACGTAACAAACAAACTAATTCACTTTCGCTTTTAAAATATTATGTATATTTATTAGTAAGGGTTCTAAGTTTATTGTGGACATCGCAGACATTAGTAAAGAAAAATATCGTAACGAAACCTGAACTTTTAATTATTGATATAAGTTTGAAATCGCTATCCCGTCTTCAACAAGCGTTGTGATAATGCCACAAAAAAAAATCACCTAATATTTTACTGTCAATCAGACAACTTTCTAACCCACAAAGCAAAAATCACGAAACTGTCACTTCTAAATAAAATCTAGCGAGTTGAGCCACTCAAACTAACACCGTACTGAGGTCGTGAGCGACAGTTCAATCAAAGCACTTTGATGTTAGTTCGATACCAAATCTGTTTCCACTGCGTAGTTCTTTTGTTTCTAACAAACATATTCCGATTCCGAACGTTGTATTTTAGTTTTATTTTTATTGTTTATACAGCGTGTTGTTTTGCATCCACGCCAAATTCAAGGACGTTACTAATGCTAATGATTCTCGACCCGAATCGATAATAAAATAAGTAGTTTTTTTTTTACTTTTTTCGTATTTTCGGAAATCGGTAAGTGTACACTACACTCGGACGATCTGCTCCTAGCTTTACGCGCATTACGTATGCGCCGACGCTCACGCACACTTCTGTTTGTTCTGTAGGTGATTCTGTACTTTTGAAGTGGAGATATTCTGTAATACTGTTAAATTTTAACAGACAGAGACAGATCATAAAATCACCGTATATTATTATTGATCAGGTACCGTAATTTTAATTGATTATTTATGACTTTTATTAGCACCTCCTAAATTTTGGCGAGGATGCAAATCAACAGATTGTATAATGATTGTGTATTTTTTTTTCGGGTTCCGTAACTGAAAAGGAAAAACCGGAACCCTTTTTGGATCACTTTGTTATCCGTCTGTCTGTCTGTCAAGACTCTGTATCTCGGGAACGCGTGGATGTATAAAAATGGATGTTTAAAACCGTATACTTAAGCGCCCTTAGCATGTAGTCGCTTAGTTTGTAAGTATCTTGCTCCTGCCTGGAGGCTTCAGATTCAAGGCACTTACAAGATAGACCGGTTAATCAAATAATAACCTCATAGGTTGACCTGCGATATGCCATTAAAAAAAGGCTTGCCAATATAAAGCGTCATCGTCCATGGTCCTTACAAGTTACAAGCCTCACAAGTCTCATTTATTTGACGTTAAACAAACATTAATTAAACTCTGTGATGCAAATCATATTACTTGGGAATATTCGGGATGGCAACCGAGGTGTAGGCCGGTCGAGTTTTTAATTCGATGTATCGATTCTTAATATTTTTTCAAATTATTGAGTATCGAATACGATACAAATAATTCCATAAAAATGAATACAACAAAAACCGGCCAAGTGCGAGTTGGAATTGCTCACAAAAGGATCCGTACCATTTGAATGCCAAATGGCAAAAAAATAGGTTTGTTATATGGAAGCCCCCGTTAGATGTTAAATGTTATTCTGGTTTTTAGTATTTGTTGTTGTAGCGGCAACAGAAAAACAACAACATGAGATACAGCCTGATGACAGACAGACAGACGGACAGCGGAGTCTTAGTAATAGGGTCCCGTTTTACCATTTGGGTAGAAACCCTAAAAAAGGCCCTAGTTCTGCAGAATAGGGTTTTTTTTCAGCCTACAGCCTAAATATTAGTCTTCCATCCAACATTTTACAAACAACCGAATATATGCATCGTCATCGATATCGATATATTTTTTTAAACATCGATACTTTTTTTACACTTCCGCCATCCCGAATCAGAATGACAGACGAGATCTCCCGAGCGCGGTGTCGTGGGCCGTGTGATAGATCGTGTTCTACCCGCCTTGGTGTCGCGAATTTTGTATATTACAGGTGTTATTAATCTTGTTCTTTATTCTTGAGCTTTCTTGTCTTCTGTGCAAATTTCTTGAGGTACTTTTTTAGTGTATTTTTATTTAACAGACAAAGATTTCCTCAAAAGGAAGAAACGGAACTCTTATTGGATCACTTTGTTGTCCGTCTGTCTGTCAAGACCATTTATCTCGGGAACGCGTGGAGGTATCGAGTTCATGGTGGTCCCTTTGTGCTGTGAAAAAACCTTCAGGTCTACGCAGTCAAAAGATATGGCTGTTACTCTTGGCTGTTTTTTTTGTAATCTCTTTCCCAGTTAGGCATGCCGTGTCATGATAAACGTGATTCCAGACTACAATCTCCTTTATTATTTTTGACAAAATCCTGCCTCGTTACCCTAGATGTCGTAAGCGCGACTTCTGAGCATAAGTTCCTGAGTCCGATTCCCAAGTCCAGCAAGGTGCAATTGAGTTTTTCCTTCAAGAATTATTCTTTATTTTTTGGTTGTTTTTTAAGTCGGTTTTCTTTAATTGTTTTGTACTGTGCGAGATTATTGTGTGTGTGATTATTGGTGTTTTTTCACTTGAATTCTTCTCGTATCAGCTACGGACTTATGCCTGATTGTTAACAATAGGTTCACCATAATGGGACTTAAAACATGGCTGGCGAAATGTGTGTCGTACTATTAAAATTTATTATTCATATTCATGTTGATTTACGACACGGTTGGCGCAGTGGCTGAGCGATCGACTGCTGCGCTGCGTGTTGCGGTTTCGATTCCCGCACGGAACAAATATTTGTATGGCCTACAGATAGTTGTTTTGGGTCTGACTTTTTGTGTATGTGAGTTTAAATATATTTTTAAACGCACGCACGATACAGGGGAAATCAAAGAGTAGAGCAACGTTTTTTTAAGAAATAAAAAACAAAAATTGCGCACCATAATGTGTGTAGTAGGTGTTACAAAAGCTTAAAGCTAAAGAACAGTTATGGACATGTTATAAAGTAGAATTTAATCTTAAGGCGCGGTAAGAAGGTTTAGGTATTCGCGGAGGTGAGGCTAGCTGCAGACTGGGCGTGGTCTGACACAAGTATACGACAGTAGTGCATCGAAAAAATTGAAATAAGGTCGAAAATATTTTGGCGTTTGATTTTATTTGAATACTAGCTTTTGCCCGCGGCTTCGCTCGCGTTAAATTTAAGTTCGGTAGCGCCTTATTGATTTGTAATAGCAACGCTAAGTTTTCCCGTTTCTTCCCTCTTTCTCCCTCATATCCCACTCTTTTTGAAAAAATAATAGCCTATGTCCGTCTCCTGGTTCCCAACTATGTCTGTACTAAAATTCATCAAAATCGATTTAGCCATTAAAGCGTGAAGAGGTAACAAACAAACAAACAAACAAACTCACTTTCGCTTTTATAATATTAGTAAGGATCATGTCCGCAATGTAAGTCATTTTGCAGTTTTAATTGAATTTAAAAAAAAAACATAGTTCCATTTTTTAAGTTTTAGATATGTCTTAAGTCTATAAAATTTCCTTTGTTATAGATATAAAAAATTGTTAATTCGGAGACGAAAAAATTTTTTTCGTTGTCTTTTTAATATTTTTTTTTTCGTAGTACTAGACAACTTTTGTAAACTGTTTTGTTTAAGTCTTTTTTATGTATTTGACTATACACTGTATTTTTTTTGGCTTGTGGTATGTACAGATACGGCTAACTTTGCGACGAAAATCTAGACGATTTACAAAGTGTTTGCTTTGTACAGCGCCTTAAAGGATAAAAACTTATTTGGCACATCTTTGCCCAACCCTGCGGCAATAACAGGCGTCATGGTATGTGATGTATCTGTGCTTAAAATAAATGTCAATAAGAAATAAGAATACACTCTGAATATTGATCACCTATTTCCCCATGCAAGGACGGTTCCGTGCAAAAGGAATTGAGCGCAAAGCAATGTAACAGATTTGAATAGGTCTCGCCCCAATAGCTTAGCTATATTGGTTCTGGAGTTGAAAGGTACCGAAGAGAGTACACATGTCTTTTAAACGAAAATGTAAATATATTTATACTGTTACACGGGAAAATACCTTGCAAATGTCTGTGTTGCCAACTTACGTTTAACTTGCCAATCATTGATACCATCAATAAATAATCATTTAGCATTTAGCAGCATCGCTTTTTTTTGCGATAAGACCGCCCATTGTGTCACGCTATTTATATGTTGTCTAGTGTTATTCTTGTTACTTGTATGGTGTACATAATAAAGAATATTCTATCTTTATTTCAGATTCATCTTACGGTAACATCCATATTTGTTAGTACAATTACGAGATTATAGACTAGTGTTAGTAATAATCCTTACTAATATTATAAAAGCGTAAGTGAGTTTGTTTGTTTGTTACATCTTGAACGCCTAAATGGCAAAAAAAATGGCGATTTTGATGAATTTTGGTACAGAGATAGTTGGGACCCTGGAGATGGACATAGGCTATTATTTTTAAAGTGAGAAAGACAGAAGAAAAGAGGACAGAAAGATTTTTTTCGATCATCATGCGGGTTGAAGTTAACGTTAGCCCAAAGTAACTATGCCACGCGGACGAAGTCGCGGGCGGAAGCTAGTTTTATTGATAAAAAGGACTTCTTTTTTAAATTATTTATAAAAAAAAAACATTTTACCCTTAGTCAATCGCCGCGATATTTCTGACTATATTTTATTGTTAAAAATCTTCAATAATAATGTAAACTGCATCGATATTTTATCAAAATTTTATTTTAACACCGCCAGGATGTTAAAACCTTTTAATCTACCTTTACAAGTGCAATTTACATCAACTAATTAAAGCCAGAATTCGTGGTGCGAGCATGCTGAAATGTAAATGATTTATGTTAACAGCATGATATTGATCTATTTCTCACTAGTGTTTCCTTGGCCAGGAAGTACTTAAGCCGATTTTTTTTCACACAAACTAAAATCATTTATTGGTAAAAAAAAAAATTATAACATAAAGCAATTAGACGATTTTTTTTTGGGGAGGGATATCATCAAATAACTTCCCCCACTCTGGGCGGAGCGGGGGGAGTGTCAGACTTGTACTCACTAAAACCCACCCATGTTCCTTCCATTGCCCTTTACGTTCCGGAACCGCGGTATCTCTTTCGAACCACCCGCAACCCCGGAACAACCCGCAACCCTGGTCAATTAGACCATAACGGCACTTTGAATGTCAAGAAACAAAATGAAGCTACAGTCACAAGGCATAATAACTTGTGAAAGTACTGTAGTTGCCCATTCCAAAGTATTAGTTAACTTTAACCCGCGTGATTATCGAAAAAAAAATATCTCTCTCTCCCCTTTTCTTCCCCTAATCTCACTTTTTTTTTTAAATTAGCCTATGTCCGTTTCCAGGGTCTCAACTATCTCTGTACCAAAATTCATCAAAATCGGTTTGGCCTTTTAGGCGTGAAGACGTAACATACAAACTCACTTTCGCTTTTATTATATTAGGTATATAGTAAGGAAGTAGGGATTAAAAAAGATGTCATTTTTATAAATAAAATAAGTCTGGCTAAATAAGTCTGGGTAATAAATGTGAGAGTACTAATAAGGCACACATCTGCCACTAACCTTTCGAGGTTCACAGCCGTAATGTTATGTATGATATGCCAATAATGTAAAGCTTGCTCCACATTAACAAAGGCTTGTGAAATGACCCGAATATGAGAAGGTTTTCGCGCCTATTCACCAGTTTTTTTTCCCGATCAGGAACTTTTGTCCCTTGACAAAAGCCGGGATTATTCTGTATCCGCGCCCGCATTCAATCTACTTCCGGCTTGCCTATTTTGATTCATCCATCTTACATCAAGGTTGATCGAACCTTACTGTAGTTTGAATAAAATATTCATGAATAAGTAACAAGCCTTAAAAATGGCTTTGTAGAATTCTAGATGTCTGTTTATTACGTACTAGCTTTTGCCCGCGGCTTCGCTCGCGTTAAATTCGGGGTAACACAGTTCCCCTTGCGCCTTATTTGTAATAGCAACGCTAAGTTTGCCCTTTTCTTCCCTCTTTCTCCCTCACATCCCACTTTTTTCAAATAAAAATTAGCCTTTGTCCGTCTCCTGGTTCCCAACTATCTTTGTACCAAAATTCATCAAAATCGGTTTAGCCATTAAAGCGTGAAGAGGTAACAAACAAACAAACTCACTTTCGCTTTAATAATATTGGTAAGGATGTTTAAAGTAAGCAACGTCTTATTGTCTGGTTCTAAGCGGTCCTCTCATACTTATGTGCCAACGCCGGTGTTGCTACAGGTCTCACGGTCACAAGCGGTTGCTGAGCACGGGATTCGATTACTGGGTCGGGATAAAAGGATGTCATTGGGTTTTTCCATTAGAAATTTCACAGTAGCAGCCTGGATTTAGGAAGTAGGCGGTAAGATACCCGGAAAGCACGTTAAGCCGTTGAGAGAGAGATCAGGCACAGGACCCTGATCTCTCTCCAGCCGGTCTCAAATTGCTGTCCCATCGAACTATGAAAGTTAGGGAAAAGAGAGTGCACCATGGCTAATCTCCGTTAAGATTGGCCGCCGTGTATCTAATAGTACACCCACATTTCGCCAATTATTATTAACTAGCTTTTGCCCGCGGCTTCGCTCACGGTAAATTCGGGATAACACAGTTCCCCTTTCCTGATTTGCAGGTACCTGCTACCTGTAGTTTTTGCCCTTGCGCCTTATTTATTGTAATAGCAATGCTAAGTTTTCTCTTTTCTTCCCTCTTTCTCCCTCATTCCTCACTTTTTTTAAAAAAAGAAAGTTTGCCTATGTGCGTCTCCAGGGTCCCAACTATCTCTGTACTAAAATTCATCAAAATCGGTTTAGCCATTAAGGCGTAAAGACGTAACAAACAAACAAACTCACTTTCGCTTTTATAATATTAGTAAGGACTACCATGCAATAGGGGGCAGCCTAATGATAATTGCATGTAATGAGGAAGGCCGAAGCAAACATGTGATTAAAAGAGTGATGGATCTGAATGTTAATGGACGGAGAGCGAGAGGAAGGCCAAAGAAAAGATAGATGGATTGTGTAAGGAATGATATGAAGGAGAAAGGAGTTAATGATGCCGTGACATCTGATAGGGGAGAATGGAAGAAGAAAATGTGTTGCGCCGACCCCAATAGAATGGGACAAGGGCAGGAAAATTATGAATAGGGGGTACCTATGTGGGGATCTATGGCCTTGAACCGGACGCAAATCCAGACTCCGTGGTCCGAAAATCCCAATAGTATTTTGCTCGACCCGTGAATTGAACTCAATAGTACTCACACACTCACACTAGATCAACAAGGTAGTGATTACCCTAAAATAGCTCATTATTCCTGCACTAATTACGCAGTATATTAGTACCATTATAACGTGAAGCGTGTGTAATGTAAACACAAAGAGCATTGGCCATTCGTCAAATGCATGGCGGGTGGCGGTAGGCGGTAGGCGGTGGCCGTGTACACAGTGGCGCTCTAACGTGTTATTGTTTTAATAGTTAATTAATGTATTCAAACGCAATAGCAATCTACTGCTAATTGACTAATTGATTGGTTTTCAGACTTTAAGGCCACTGACTACCTGTATCAACTTTCAACTGTAAAAATGACAACAGTGCTTTCCGAGGTATGTAGGAAACTCGGTATCTAAAGACGGTCACCCACCCAGAGACTGACCTTGGCAAGCTCGGCTTAACCCAGAAGGTCGATCCGTGCAGCTGTTATTATTTGGCCACGAGCTGGGCCATCTGAAAATTACGATAAAGAAATCATGTATGCTCATTTCATGAATATTCATAGCCTTTTTTTAAGGATGGAAAATCATTAAATGCCTCTCCTGACTCTGGGTGGAGCGGCGGGGAATGTCAGACTTTTACTGACTAAAATCAACCCATATTTCTTCTTTTGATGTATCCTATCCAAACAACCCGCAAGTATTCATAGCCTTCACAAGACTACGGAAAGCGCCGGTCGGTGAAGTCAATACTTGCTTTACGACCTGACTTTGTTTATGGGATATTCACTAGGTATTAAAGTAGCAACACTATAATTCCTACTACGGCAAAAAGTACTACAGCGCCATCTATGCTACATCTAAAGTACTAACTGACAATTCCTACATCGTGCAGGGAAATGTTATCCGCAAGTTAAGAGCATACGAGAACCCGACAAAAACACCGCGGGAATCGTCGAGTTTTATGGAGTTTTTGCCGGTTGTTCTCCATAGGAAACGACCAACCCGAACCGTGCATCTTTTCTCCACGTTTTATAAGTACCCATGTAGGCCTATGTGAAATAAAAATATTTTGATTTTGAATTTGGCGGTCGTGATTTTTCTTTCGTTTTTTTTTTAACTATTTGAGATAAGTTTTATGGATGTATGTAGATATAGATAAGAATTGTTAAAGTTATTGTTTATAAGTATATATTCTTCATACTTTGGGTAAGTTTGCTATATTTTCTTTTATTACTGAGCTATGAACAACGAACCGCCTGATCCGGGGAGCACAGTCCCCTCGGTCGGGCACAATGTAACTATTGAGTCGAGTATGGATACAGACTCGTCCATAACGAGATCGAAACGGAAAAGGGCTAGGGCTCCACGCAAATATTGCTAGCAATGTAACTAAAGAAGGAGAACCCGACAACAACTGTCGGGCACCGACTGACATGGTCGGGCACACACTGACATGGTCGGGCACACACTGACATGGTCGGGCACACACTGACATGGTCGGGCACACACTGACATGGTCGGGCACACACTGACATGGTCGGGCACACACTGACATGGTCGGGCACACACTGACATGGTCGGGCACACACTGACATGGTCGGGCACACACTGACATGGTCGGGCACACACTGACATGGTCGGGCACACACTGACATGGTCGGGCACACACTGACATGGTCGGGCACACACTGACATGGTCGGGCACACACTGACATGGTCGGGCACACACTGACATGGTCGGGCACACACTGACATGGTCGGGCACACACTGACATGGTCGGGCACACACTGACATGGTCGGGCACACACTGACATGGTCGGGCACACACTGACATGGTCGGGCACACACTGACATGGTCGGGCACACACTGACATGGTCGGGCACACACTGACATGGTCGGGCACACACTGACATGGTCGGGCACACACTGACATGGTCGGGCACACACTGACATGGTCGGGCACACACTGACATGGTCGGGCACACACTGACATGGTCGGGCACACACTGACATGGTCGGGCACACACTGACATGGTCGGGCACACACTGACTGACACCCGTCGGAGGCTCTTTCCCTTTCAATAGGGGATGATAAGCACTAACTGCTTATCTCGTTGGTCTAGTAGTCGCAATCGAGAGTTTTGAGCATGAGGTCCGAGGTTTGTGTCCCTGGTCGGGCAAATTGTCATTCGGTTTTTTGTGAGTAAAACATCAGTTGCAGTGACGGATCTGGCTGTATGTTCGGTTGCCCCTTAATACATGAAACTTACACAATGGAAACCTGAATAATATGGGACACGAACATGACGCATAGATCAGCACCATTTTGAAGGGAACTAAATAATCCGACACACGCGCCACAATCGGTGAGACATTTGAGTGAGCATGTTCCGCGGCCGCAGTATCTCTATTAAAGAACCCGCTACCCCAGCAGGCGGTAGCCCTGGCAGGCCCCTCTACTTTTCTGACATCTCTTTCATCATCTTCCTAGCCCATCGGCTAAAAAAAATTACAAACAAAAAAATGACAAAACTTAAACTTACTTACTAAGTTTTGTAATTTTTTTTAAAGCGCTTCAGATTTTTTAATTTTAATTTGATTGCATCATGACTTGTAAATATCCTTCAATTTCATATCGTATTCACATTATACACGATAAACACTTCGCTTTTAAATATTAATATTCCGTATTCCGGACAGCAGGTATTAAAGTCGAAAATTAAATTGCCATGTGCAAAAAGTTTAGAAAAAGAAGAAAGAAAAATATTTATTCGAAACAGACACAACACAGCAGCAAAAAGAAAAAAAGGTACACAGAACGGAAAAACATGGACAAGGTTGCGCTGAGCGTGCCCATACCGAAAGGGTTACCAACTCAGCATATGCTAGGCGTCAGACACCAGTTAGTTTAGTTAGTTAGTAGTTTTCAGTTGGCACCCGCAGTGACACACGGACGATGGCAACAAGTACAAATAAATAAGTAGGTACTTAGTGATAAAATAATAATAATATAAATGTGAAATAACGATATAATTATGTTGTAAATAAGTAATAATAATAAAAGATAAATAGAATAGTGTGGATCTGAAAACATTACCGCTAACTTCATTCTTTATTTAAAGAAAGCAACGCTCCGACGCGACGTGGCGCATCAGTCGACCAATAGGAGGCTGACGCGCCAACAAGACGCCCAATCTTTTGTCATTCCGTCTGAAGCGGCAATAAGCCTACCGACACCTTGGACAAAAGTCAACAGAAATACATTGCATTGAAGAAGTAAATAATATTAATTACGTATAAAACACAAGGACTCAATTAGTGTAGAAATTAAGAGAAGATAACAAAAAATAAATTAAATTAAAATAATATTTGTTTATGGAGTCAGCCTAAAATAAACAAATAAGTTCAGTGCAAGTGAACCACACTGCTTATGGCGACACAGACGCAGCCGGAGTCCGGAGCTCCGGAGCATCACATTTTACGAGCTTACCTACCCCCACTAATAACCTAGAATTCGGAACATAACTCTAAGGTGAGTGGCTGATACTAAATTACCATTACTAATAATTAATAAAACAACATTGAAGATATTTAGATATTCATATTTAAAATTGGAGATTGAATTTGAATTAGCAAATTAGATAAAAATTGTAGATAGGATTCGATTTCGAAAATTAGATTAAAATTGAACATACTTATACAAACAAACAAAATATACTTAAATTATATTTGATTGAATTATATAAATGATTCGTCAACATTAATGTCATTAAATTGTATTTGCGAATTGAGAATAAATTTCTTAAGAGTAATCCTTAATGTGTTAACATTGTTTAGGTCTCTAATCGGAGGGGGAATATTATTCCAACATTTGGAGGCTGCGTATCGAAAACTTCCACGAAAGGCCGCAGTTCGATGATGTGGGGTAGCCAGCTGCTGGGCACAACGCCTAGCTTTGTGCTGCCTGTGACTATTTATCCACGTAAGCTTCGAGTACAGGTATGACGGAGATTTATACTTTATGACGCCGAAGAGAAGACAGGCCAGATGCAACTTCCGACGCGATTTCATTTTCAAAATATTGTGTTTGTTAAGAAATGGTGTAACGTGGTTCCTTGGTGGTACATTAAAACAAAACCGCGCGCAAGCGTTCTGAACCCTTTGGACCAGTCTTGCAGTACGTGCGAGAAGTCGAGGACCAACAACGGTATCGGCATAATTTAACTTGGCAAGAACCAGACTTTCAACGAGCTGAACACGTAGTTCTTCACTTAAATACGGGCGCATTTGGTATAAAACTTTTAAACGGTAAAAACAATTTTTTACACAACTTGCAACATGAGCCTCAAAATGTAATCCTTGGTCCATAACCAGACCCAGACTTCTCGCCTCATACACACGCTCGATAAACTGGCCCATCACAGTTACGTTTGCATGATCACTGTTAATTTTATCAAGTTGACCCTTGGAACCAAAAAGCACAAATTTTGTCTTAACCGGGTTAAGCAGCAGGGAGTTTTGTTTCGACCAGTCAACAATCCTTGCCAAATCCTCGTTCACTAGTTTTACAGCAGCTACATAATCTTCCGGCTTAAAAGAAAGGTATAATTGTATATCGTCAGCATAGATATGAAATTTACAGTTTTTCAAAACATTTACAACATCAGCACTATAGAGAGTAAACATCGGAGGGCCGAGAATTGATCCTTGTGGAACACCCTTAACCACTGGAGTTATATTAGAGCGGATACTACATCCATTGGCATCACGAATCTCAACAAGTTGCTTACGATTGCTCAAATAACTGGCGAACCATGCAATTGTAGGCGCGTCAAAACCATAATATGCCATCTTTGAACGCAAAAGAGATAAATTAATTGCATCAAAGGCGCGGGAAAAGTCCAGTAAAACTAACAAAGTACAACATCCCTCATCCTGAGCTGTCAGTATATTGTCTGTAACATCTAACAGAGCTGTTGCGGTACTATGACCCCTCCTAAAACCTGATTGCGCTTCTGGAAGGATATTATTTTGCTCCAAGTATGTAGTTAGCTGGGCATTCACTACTTTTTCCAGTACCTTTGACAGCAATGGTAAAATACTAATAGGCCTTAAGTCCTTAAGGGTACTCGGGTTCGTGACTTTAGGAATAGGACGCACCACGGCAATTTTCCAAAGATCAGGAAAGGTTGAAGTAGTAATAGAAGTATTAATAATGGAAGTAAGAATATCTAAGGTATGAGGGAGAGTTAAAAGAAACATATCAAGCGTAATATGGTCAAAGCCCTCTGCATTCGATTTTAGCTTAGACAAAATCTTGATAATATCAGATTGGTCTACAGTCTTAATAGAAAAAACTCCGTCATTGAAACTATGAGATTCGTAGTAAGCCAGACATGATACTGGTGCCACATTGTCTCCTGGTACATTTAAAAAGTGTGAATTAATCTTATCTGGGTCACTAAAATGAGAGGGTAGCTCAGCCACACTTTTAAAGGGTAGTAAAGTAGATTTTAGATTTTTCCATAGAATTTTGGGATGATGTATTTTGCTGTTAATGTTAAATTTAAAATAAGCAACTCTTTCATAATAAATTGACTTGTTAACTAGGGTTTTAAGCTCCTTGTAATACAATATTTTACTATCGGAAACTGTGTTTTTGCTTCGGACTTGTGCTTGATTTCGCAGACACATCATATGCTTGATGTTATCCGTTATCCAAGGATACGACCTCTCTCTTATAACCTGAGTCTTACGAGGAGCATACTTATCGAAAAGTGCAGAGACACAAGAGTTGAGATCAGCTACCATGGTGTTTACCTCACCTGACTCAGCTGCCGCTAACCAATCCACTGAGCATAAGTCCTCCTTAAAGTTCTCCATCGGTATATGTTTCAGATTTCTACGAGTTATAATAATTGGTGGTACTTTCTCCTTTTTAAAATAAAAAACAGCAGTAATAAAAGCATGCGCGCCAAGCGCACTTATCCAGTTTACTTCAACGTTTTGAGCCTTCGCATCAGTACATACTAGGTCTATAAGAGTCTCGCTAGTAGAAGCAAAATGAGTAGCAGATGGCACCAGTTGACTGAGATCGAGACTTTGTAGAAAAATATTTAATTTTACTGTTTTAGAGTCCGTTTGTTGCAAACAATTAATATTAAAATCACCTAGGAGAACGGTGTGCTTACAAGATGCCAAGGAATTTATTGAACAGGTTAGAGCGTCCAAAAATAAATCAACGTCCATCCATGGTGGCCTGTACGCTGTTCCGATAGCTATCTTTATGCTATTTGTAGTCAGGACAAGCCACATTTGTTCAACCGCCTGATGAAGAGGGTCAACTGGGTGCGAATGGGTACGCACCTTTATCCCGCGCTTGATATAAAAACCAACGCCACCGCCGCGGCCGCCGCGCACGCTCACCGGCCGCGGAACGTGTCGTAGCCGATACCCCGCTACGACAGGGGCGCGTCCCTCTTCATTGGTCCTAAGCCAGGTCTCATTTATTGCCATAATACTGACATCATGATGTTCCAATGCAGCGACAAACTCATCATGGTGAGTGCCAAGTGAGCCAGGATTAAGAAATCCAAATTTGAGATACTTTGCAGTCATTACAGTTTTTCAGTGTCTGGCAGAAAACAAATTAAATTCAAAGACTTGTCATAAACAAAATATAACAACGTAAAAAAAGTCAATATAAAATAAACAAAAAATAATATCGTTAAAAAAGGCATACGTTCAAAAAAGGTGGCTATAAATACTATATATATTATGTAAATTTGTATTGTATTTGTATTTTGAGTAAATATATATAAGAAATAAAAATAACATGTTGAAGGCATTCGTTCAAAAATAGTGGCTGTAAATACTATAAATATTATGTAAATTTGTATTGTATTTGTATTTCGTGTAAATATATATAAGAAATAAAAATAACATGTTGAAGTCGCTTGTAATAAATAAACAGTCTTAGTTATGTGTAGGTATAATAAAAACTAGTATAATAGAAACTTGTTATGAAGGACAATAAGTAACATCAAACCTGTGCCACTACCGAAAATGCCAACCAAAACAACGCACCCTTTAGTTAAGTCACGCTGCAGCCAGATACACACAGAACTAATAAACAAAAACACAACAAAACGGACGACAACAGGACCACGTAAACAATAATAGTGTAAGTTAAAAAGAACTTGTAAACTAAAACACAAACCAATCAAACCGAAACATTGGCAAAAATTCGAGCAATATCTGTATCGGAACGAATGCGGTGTGGAGGTACTCCATCTTCTTTCTTCACATATATGCGGCCTTCTTTAGTCCAAACATACTTATATTTATGCCTCTGTGCAGCTTCGCGCGCGTTAAAAAATAACCTTCCGTTAATCGGTGTCAGCCGCTCGTTCACATAAAATCTTCTCGAGGGCCCGTGTAGTTGAAGATCCGCCGTAGTGAGACCGCGTCGTACGCGCGCCGCGCGCAACAGCTGATCCCGGGTAGCGCGGCGCGACAGACGCACGGCGAGCGTGCGCGGCCGCGCCGCCGCCGCCTCCGCCATGTCAACACTGCCGGCGACGGCGACGGTGAAGTTACGACGAACCATGCCTATACGCTCCGCGTTGACAATATCACGCTCGTCGATCTCTATTCCCAGCTTCGAAGATATCACCTTAAAAATGTGCAAGGGGCTCTCATCTTTAGACTCCGGTATTCCCGCTATGATGACGTCATTAAGCAATAGGTCCTGGTCGCGTTCATGCAGCTGTAACTTAAGTTCTGCGATTGTCCCCTCAAGATGGTCATAACAAGATGGTTCCTTTTCCTCAAAGCGTTTCTCTAGGAGGGAGACCTTCCCCTCAACCACATTCAGTCGTTCCTTGCATACCCCGACATCAGCTCTTAAACTGCCCATTTCTTCCCGGAACTCTCGTAACTCAACTCGCATAGCACTCAGCTCCTCTCGAAAGCAGCGAATCTCATAGGCTATGTCGAGCTCCCGAGACTCTGTTGTATTAGGGGATAGGGGTTAGGTTGGGTGTGGGATTATTTATATGCTCCAACACTGAACTCAGAGGCACCGCTGCGGGCTGACTCTTTAAAATGGGCTGGGTAATATTCTGCTGGCTATCGTCAGATTGGCCCCTCACAGGTGTGGCGGAGTTGTCCGTCCTCGGTAACTTGGCCTTACAGACTTGGCACAACCAATTTGGCGACACCTTTGTCGACGTAACGCCAAGGCAAACCGGATGGTAAGCTGCAGGACATTTAGTGCAGCGAATACAGTCAGCCGCGGCCAAAAATTTGCCACAGGCACCACACTTCGCCATAATCTAGCACTTATTTGTATGTTACGTAACACGGAATACGTTAGTACCACTCGGGAACAATAGATGGCGGGACAGTACCTTAGTGTTAGCAATCTAATTAAGTGAAGTCCTGTAAGTTTCAGTGAACAATGTTTGCTACACAACACTATCACTGCCACTACACGTTGCACTTTATTTACTTTGGAAAGTTTTTTGTGTTTATTAATAAGTAGTTTTTATTTGTTCAAAGTATAGGGTAAACGATTATCACTAAGTTTAAGTTTGATTTTTATTTTTTGTTTTGCGATTGATTTAATTATTGTTATTAATGCACCACAATATATGACTGTTGTTAGATCTTGGTTTATCACTGTATCAATAAAGATTTCAAAAAAAGATTGTGTTTATAATTAATTAAAGCGTAAGTGTCACAAGCTAGTCAGCTGTTGCCGACGTCCGTCACGTCACGTGATCACAGGTCATCGAAGTTTCTTTGAGCAGCCCAGAGTATGTAGATTCCTACCCATTTGATGGCAATATTCTCGACCCATATTATATGGGACTTAAATGTAATGTAATGTGTGGCCAAAATGTTGATGTACTGTTAGGTACTGTAAGATATGTGCTAAATTACTACAATAAAAGCACTTAAAACACTTTAAAGATTACATTTTTAAATTTTATTTGAAAGATACATCTCACACTTCCTACGCCATTTCACTTTTCTCTGATTCTTTATTTAAAACGACCGGGGTATTGGAACGTTATGGCTAACCAGCCAGCATTCGGCTTTGGTTAAGGTATAAAACCTTATACAGTACATGACTGCTTGCGTACAGGGCCACGGTTATGATGTGTAACCTATCAAAAAAGTTTGTTAAACTTTATCTTCAACTTCAACTAGCTCTTACAACACCAAACAATGAGTACAAGAGAATGCAAAACTTCAATGCTGGCATAAAAACTCATTGAGAAACATTATTCTACTAACACAACTTTATAGGTAGATGTTCCTTGCTTGAAGTTAAACAAAATAAACTTGTTGCAAAGCCATGCATAACTTGTCGTTACTTCTAACTCATTTTCTAACTTAATTTCAAGATTTTTCTCTACACGCTGAAAACTTCAAGCAATTGCAACAATAAGGTCCGAGGTCTTAGTGCGCCGTGTCGAAGGCACTTTCGTGTTCCATGTGCGCCTGAATGAGATGTCAGAAAAGTAGAGGGACCTGCCAGGGTTACCGCCTGCCGGGGTTGCGGGTTCTTCGACAGAGAAACTGCGATAACTGAGATACTGCGGCCCAAATTCAAATGTGCCTGTAACCGGCCCACTTGAAATAAACTCTTTTGATTTGAACATAAAGGGTAAAAAACATGTTTTAGTCTGTAAAAGTCTGACACTCCCCCCCGCTCCACCGAGAGAGGGGGAAGTTATTTGATGATTTAGCATCCGAATAAAAAGAACTTTATGCTCAGCAACCGAATTTTGCGACCACTTGACCAACAAAGCAGTATGATGGGGTCTCCTTTATGAAAAAACCTCAGGAAATAAGAATATCGCAGGCTACCTCGGAAACAAGACTTTTCTTGGCCGCGTCTCAGAAAGTAGTTGATCACAACAAGAGAATTTTTCAACTTTGTTGTTGCAAGTAACGAAATTGTTAGCAACATTTTCCGTTGTCAGTCGTCATGGAACGAAACCATGTTACAACTTTCGTAACGTAAACCATGTTACAAGTTGTAACAAAATTGTTCGTACAGCAACACAGTAAAGAACTTCTTGTAGATGTTTCGTGTTTCTTTTGTTTTCTTCTACAGCAATGTATTTATAGAGGTACATGGATGTTTTGGCGCTCAAATGACGTTGTCAAAATCAATGAATTATGACAATGAATTAATTGATTCTTAAATTTACCTTGTAAAAAATGAAATTATATAAAGTCTGGTAGAAGAACCAGACTTTATATAATTTCAGTTTTCATTTTTTACCTAACAGGCAGATGTGTTGCTGGGAAGTTTGTTCCGCCACTTCCCCAGTCAAAACACTAAGAAGTGGCGAAGGGCGGGCTTTTTGGGGGACTGACTCTTGTAATGTTGACGTTCAAAGAGTGCTGATTATGAGCCTAATTTGAATAGATGACTCTTGTTATTTTTTTTATTGATTCACACCTCATTGGGTCAAGTTAGGAAATCAATTTTCACTTTCTCTATATATCTTACATAATTGATATATTCCAATAATCTATGCATAGACACATTAATTAAAACTAAATAACCGTAATTACCTACTACCATACCGTAACTACCTCAGAACTAATAGACACGTAGTTATCAATTCAATCAGGTTTACTCTAGAATTAATAGAATCTAGTACTTACCCCGTTGCCACGAGCTACACGATCAAGCGTTAGTGATTGACAACTTAGGTCGTAAATAGGGCGTTGCATACTATTGTAGCGAAGCTAAATACTATTATATTTATTGTAGTATAGTTATATACATGTAAACAAACATGTATATAAACGTTGCGTAACACCGCGTTAAGAACTATTATCTGGTGCTTTAAGGAGTTTTACCTATATGTGCCATGGTGTTAAACAATATACTTCTTCTTTTCCGTAAGCTTTGTGTTTGCTCATTTACTGCAACCCATTGCCGCTTCACCATAGATAAATAATTGTTTTTTAATCACATTCTCAGAAGCTTTATCATCAGCCTGTACAGCCTTCCCCAACTAAGTTGAGGTCGGTTGCCAGTGTAACGGGCTGTAGCTGAATACCAGCATTTAACATGGTGTGTAATGCAATACCCCTTTTTTGCGGATGGGAAATCATCAAATAACTTCCCCCGCTCTGGGCGGAACGGGGGGGAGTGCCAGACTTTTACTGACTAAAACCCACCCATGTTCCTTCTATTACCCTTTACGTTGCGGGGTCGCGGTATCTATTTTGAACAACCCGCAACCCCGGGTGCAATACCCCTGAGACTGCTAGTCGAACTTTCGGGCCTCTGGCCAATAATGACAGCCGGAATCAACTGATTAATGTGCTTTCCGATGCACAGAGGAAACTCAGAATGAATGGGGTAGTCACCCATCTACGGACAAACCTGGACGAGCGCGGCTTTACCTAAAGATCGAGCCGAGCGTTTTTTTTTTAATGAACCAACTAGCTTCTCACTAACCTAAATAATCTAATACTTTAATCACTATTAATTATCAGATTAACTCGAAACAGATCTAATGGACATCTAGTTATCAATTCACTCAAATTTAACTACTGATTACATGGTGCCCAGAATTACCCCTTGGCCACGAGCTACACGCTCAAGCGACAAGCGTCTAGCGACAACAAGTGAAATAACTTTTTAAGAGCATGCCACGAGTCATCGTGATGTGACTTGTGCAAGAGGGAACGCTTTGACGCAAGTTGCGTCGTTAGTCGCATCCCCCGACACTGTTATAACCTTACTCGCAGGTAATCATGTTAGAATATCACATTATCTGAAGGTATCAATATTTACGAGGTCGTGAATATCGAACTTTATAGCTCTGTGGTCCTTTTGATCTGAATCTAGATTTTATAGTCCTGTCTGTGTCCTAAGTTTATTACGTTTCTGATATTTTATTCGATATTTACTTCCTTGACTTAGTGCGTTTGAAAATTGGAAGAAAAGTGTAAACAACTTAACAACTCAAAATATTTTCGTACAACTTAATTAAAGTTTTCGGATTTTTAGAAACTGTCGAAAAATATACTGTGCAATACACAGTAAAGAACACACAATTGTTTACTGTGTGTGTGTGTGTTTTCTGGAAAACAGTTGTGTTCTAATTTTGGTATGCAATAAAATATATTTTACTATATACTTTTCAATACTGTGTGGGTAACTTCTATTTTACCAGTGTTTAAAGTAACGAAATAAAAAACAGTACTATTTTCGTCGTAGTATGGTGCAGAAGACGTCAGATGAAAATACATGTTTAGTGATGGAATGTATGGCTATGATAGGTTCCCCTTTATGATTATTATATTCAAGATAAAGCCTTACTCAGGTATTCAAGGTTAATCAGTAATGATCGTAAATCGCAGTAACGCTCAAGATTGAAGAGGAACGGTTCAACCAACTAATGACGGGCCTGTTGGTCTAGTGGTTAGTGGCCCTGACTGCTGAGCCGGAGGTCGTGGGTTCGATTCCCACCCAGGACAAACTTTGTGTGATGAGCATGATTGTTTGTTCTGTGTCTGGGTGTGATTTATCTATAATATGTAGGTATTTATAAATTATATAAGTATCTATATACATACTTATATATAAATACTCATATACAGCAGAGCTGATATCAGTTGTCTGGTTACCATAACACAAGCTCTGCTTAGCTTGGAATCAGATAGCCGTGTGTGAGTTGTCCCAAGATATTTATTATTATTTATTTATTATAATGGCACCCGCACCATGCCACAGCGAAAACAGCATAGTTACTTATTTCCAAGACCAATTTAATTATTTTAGGTTATCAAACTAACATAAGAGGTGTAGGTACCCAATAGTACATCCACATTTTGCTAGTTACGATTAAGTCCCATGTAATAGGCTAGAATATTGCCATCAAACGGATAGAAATCTATATAATTAATTATGTACTCACTAACTGGCGCCCGCAGCTTCGCCCGCGTGATGTAAAAGTATCCTACGTGTTATTCCAGAGTATAATCTACCTGTCAGCTAAATTTCATCAAGATTCGTTTAGCCGTTTTGACGCGAAAGAGTAACAAACATCCAGACATCCATCCATCCTCACAAACATTCGCATTTATAATATTAGTAGGAAGTAGGATTATCATTCCCTTAAATGTCATTGAATTTTTCTCAATTAATGTTTGGCACCTATTTGACTACCACATACCTAATACTATTTTATAGTGTAAACATGTTAAATAAATAGATTAAATGTATTCTTTTATATATTTGAATAAATAACTTTATTTCAATTGTTTGTGTAGTATTAGCAGTAGGTACACCATTGACTACCCCCCGTTGTTTTTTTATATTCGTACAGTCCATCCCAAGGTTGTCTGGAAGATATCACTATCAGCGACAAGACCGCCAATGTAACCATGGAATTAGCAATTATTGTAAAACAGTTATATTTCAATTTTGGTGTGAAATAAAGTATATTCTGTTCTATACTCCGTGACTTAAAGAGAGAAGAAATTTCTATATGAAAAATACCCTTATATCTGTAATATCGTTGAACAGAAAAAATCTCTAGTAGGCATAATTTAATTTAACCACAGGTTTCTCTTCTCTTCACAAAGAATAACTTATTAAAACAACTCTAATAAGAATTCATATTTTACCAAGCTTATTGAAATAATGTCAAGCCTATTATATTGGTTTTAACTGAAGCGTAGGTTGAGACATCAATCAAAAGTTTTCCATTTAATTTTATATCTCATTTCGGGGAACATTTCTCATGGAATAAATACAAGGATTTTCAAATTCAACGAGTTTTCTTTTCACAGTTGACGTCATCATTTTTTTTTATGTTCGGCCTATTTCGTTATAGCGGATTTGAGTGTCCGGTTGTTAATTAATACTTTTAACCGACATAAAAAAGGAGGAGGTTCTCAATTCGATTGTATGTTTTTTTTACCTGGTTTCACCGTCAATTAAGGCGCGGTAACAAGCTAATCTTTAGGTATTCGCGGAAGTGAGGCTAGCTGCATACTGGGCATGGTCTGACACAAGTACACGACAGTATTGCATCGAAAGTATAGAAATAAGGTCGAAAATATATGTGTTTGATTTTATTTGAATATCATGTCCGCCAAAATGTAGGTAATTTTGCAGTTTTAATTGAATATAAAAAACAATAGGTACAGTTCAGTGTTTGAAAAATTTTATATATCTCTTTAACCTATAACATTTTCTTTGTTATAGATATAAAAAATATGATGGTTGTCGCTAAAAAAATTGAGAATTTCGAGACGAAAAAACGAGGGTTCCGTGCAAATTTGCGACATAAACGGCCATTTTAAATACAAGGGACCACAGACTTAATTATATGGTTTACTATTACTCGCGTTAAATTCGGGGTAACACAGTTCCCCTTGCGCCTTATTGATTTGTAATAGCAACGCTAAGTTTTCCCTTTTCTTCCCTCTTTCTTCCTCACATCCCACTTTTTTTAAAAAAATTAGCCTATGTCCGTCTCCTGGTTCCCAACTATCGCTGCACCAAAATTCATCAAAATCGGTTTAGCCATTAAAGCGTGAAGAGGTAACAAACAAACTCACTTTCGCTTTTATAATATTAGTAAGGATAAGTAAAAGTATAAGTAAGGATGTTAGACTCTTTATTATATATTTATCATATTGTAGAGTTTTCGGTGTGAAATTAAAAAAAAAAAAAAAAGTATTCTTTGTTTGGGTACACATATATGTAAAGTATTCTAACTTATATATTAAGATTAAATACCTCAATCAAACTCCAAGCATTTTGCCAAAGTACTGTATGTTCGTTCTTTGTTCTCAATATTTTCTTGGAAAAACACAAGAATTCTCAGAGTTTACTACTTTCATGACGTCACGAGTAGGGTGTATCCACAACCGCGTATTTATGACTAGACGCGTCTATTGTTTTCCTTCAGATCTAAGGGTGTTCTGTTTTGTAAATGAGATATTCTGAGAGAACATTTTGTTGATAGTTCCTTGTGCATGTGTCCCTTGAAATCATCAAATACACTTCCCCCGATGTGGGCGGAGCGAGGGGATGTTTCAGATTTTTACTGATTAACACCCTTTGTTTCTTCTTTTGCCTCTATGTTCCGGGGCCGCGGTATCTTCTTCAAACAAACAACCCCGACAAACCCCTGTGTCCCTTAAAACACCTTTTGCAGACGTTGGAATATTTTTGTTTAAAATATGCGTAATTGTGATTTAAAATTGTTATTGAAGTAAATTTCCCAGGCGAAAAAAAGGACTCTATAAAAAGACATAATAATCCAACAATAACATCTTGAAACAAATGAATAAATAAACAACACCTGTTACTAAAGTACAACAGAAAAGAAACCTTACTAGTTTATAATAACTTGGCAATATCTGCTGCATTTTCGAGCTCATTTCTTATTTATTTAATTCTCGTGTCACATTGTTACCAAACTCCTCCGAAACCGCTGGACCAATTTTTATAAATATGTTTGTGTACATATCGTAAGAAGTTTTAGAATCGGGTACCTAACATCTATTTTTCTAACCCGTACGTGCGAAGGGGATCTGAGCAGCGGGTGAAACCGCTGGGCACAGCTAGTACACTACGAAAGTAAAATAAGTTCTTATTGAAAAATAAATATAAATTCCAATCTTTTAGAGATTACAAGTTAGTGTGATTGTATGTGCATGTGTCGATTGTATGTGTCTTAGGTTATCTAGTTTTAGCGAATCATTTCCTAAACCATCTTCTTTGTGGTGACCCTTAACCCCGACCGGTCCCAACCAACAGTCGATGTCACTTCGGACAGTTTCGATTCACGTGACATCACTGGACGGGATTGCGTGGAAATGTTTTGTTTGTTCACAAAGAAGTGCAGAATATTGTCGCGCTATCAACTGGGTCTCTTAAATTCTCATTTTAGTTGATACCGGCGAATGTAGTTTAGTAATAGAAGAACAACACTACTTTGTTTTCTATTCTCATTAGAGTATGTATGTAGTATGTTTTACCCGCGGCTTTCAAAAACTTTAGAAAAGTATCCTGAATGTTAAATAAGGATGCTTTTTCCAAGTTATCAACTATATGTGTGTAAAAATTGTAAGCAGATCCGTTTAGTAGTTTTTACATGAAATAGTAACAAACATCCTCACAAATTTTATACGTTGTAAAGAAAATTATAAAGGGTATATGGTAATTACACCTTAACTTTTTGATTGATCCCTAGCATAAAAAATACACTTGTAATACTTACCCGACTGCCAAAGCAGTGCTATTAGCTAGTTAATTTTTTAATTTGCTACCCAAAACAAAAAAAAATATATGCGGACTCTTTCCTGACATATGGTGCTCCCAGACAATGCTTGTAGGAAATCTTTTTGCTATTTTGTTTACCTCTACATCAATAATTAGTGCTGATTCACATCACAATAGACAAACAAGTATGATGCACCTTGATTGTCTTACGGTATGGGAAAAAGACCCCTACTTGTGTGTCAAGTCAATGTATTCTGTTACTAATGCAAAGAAAATTGTAAAGGGTTATAGACCTTTACTACCTATTATTATAACTGCTTTAAAATAAAAGTTCAGTAACATTAATGTTACAGGACATAGCGTTTTTAAACGTAACAAAGACTTTATATCTGTTACTATTTTTTTGGGACTATTTGCCATTAATAAACAAATATTATTATTTAAGGTCTAGCCATAACATGTTGCTGCCAAATGAATTCTCAGGCAAGTCGACGCCAAATGTGTTTGTGGCAATTAAGTTACGCCTTGCCAAAATGCTTTGTTGCAATTTAAGAAAGTTGCCAAAATACAAACAGTGCATTTTAGTAAATCGTAATAATATTGCTCGTTATCCATTTCATATATTTATTTGCATTCCATAATGTGTAAAGACCTTAACAATGAGCTTAAAGCTTTTTTTTTTCGGGTGGGAAATTATCCAATGACTTCCCCCGCTCTGGGCGGAGCGGGGGGGCATGTCAGACTTGTACTGACTAAAACCCACCCATGCTCCTTCTATTGCCCTTTACGTTCCGGGGCCGCGGTATCTCTTTCGAACAACCCGCAACCCCGGCAGGCGGAGGCTCTGGCAAGCCCCTCTGCTTTGCTGACTCTCTTTGAGGCGCGCGTGAAACACGAACGCGCCGTCGACACGGCCTGTCGTCAATTTAGACGAACGGACGGTGAGCTACCCATTGCTCAGCCGTCCACAGGCCCGCATCTACGCTGGCCGGGAGTCGTCTCGCGGCGCCCGGCGCCCTGGGCGTCTCCCGCGGCGGCTGGGTTGGCCTGATGTTCTCTCCCTCAAACGCCCGGCCTCCTCCTTTGCTAGCATTACTGCTTCGCAGAAGGAGGTGACCGTTTCCCATTCCCTCTTGCTCCGGACCATAGCCTGAACCAGGGCCGGACGCGAGAGATCGCCGCCGCCGATATGAGCTTAAAGCTCAGGTACAATTTACGAACACTGTAGGGCATAGCAAAAAGTATAAAGTGATTGCGAAATAGAATTGATACATTAACCAAAATAATTCTAAACATTAAATAAACAAATGATAAAATTAATTTTATAGACCAGATAAAATAAAATAATCCTACTTTCTACTAATATCATAAATGAGAAGGTGACATAATACTGAGTTTCCTCCGTGCCTCGCAAAATACGCCCCGTTTCTCAATTGTAGATCTTTGACTGTGGTTACAGAAAGTCAGTGGCCTAAAAATCGAACAACCAGTCTTACTAATAGCACGGAATAAGTTACGGTTGGCGCAGTGGCTGAGCGATCGACTGCTGCGCTGCGTGTCGCAGGTTCGATTCCTGCACGAAACAAATATTTGTATAGCCTACAGATAGTTGTTCCGGGTCTGGCTGTTTGTGTATGTGCGTTTAAATGTTTGTACATAAATGCACCCACGATACAGGAGTCATCCTAGTGTGAATTACAAACGAAAGAGGTATCGTATTACCCAGTACTAACTGGGATAGGAAAAAAACACTGTTGTTAAACGCATCTGGTTAGACTGGAAGCCAACCTTAATATAGTTGAGAAAAGGAAAAGCAGATGTAGATCCATCTTGTTGCTGTTCAGCTCTCTTCCGAAGGACAGTGTAACATATGTAAAACTTGTTGTTTGATTGTCAAATTGATTAAAATCAGCGATAACTGATGCCAAGCATAGATAGCCGGGTTGCGGGTTGTTCGAATGAGATAGCGCGACCCCGGAACATAAAAGGCCATACCCATTTTAATTCTTTGGGTTTTAGTCAGTCAAGTGACAAGTCTGACACTCCCCTCCCCCCGTTCAGAGCGAGAGAAGTTATTTGATGATTTCCCATCCGTAAAAAAATAAAAAGCATTACCACTGACGAGCGGTCTGCTATACCAGACCGCTCGTCAGTGGTAAGGAAAAACAATATTATACTGGCGACGTAGGTGTGGCATTAGGTACACTTCTACCTATCCCTTTGGAGATTGCAGGCGGAATGTAATGTTATATTTTGTTTTTTTTTTTCATGAGTACCCTACAAAGACCAAGATTGAGGGTTGATACAATTTATGACTGACATCACAAAATAAGAGTTCTCGGAAAATCTCTATTTTCACGCAAGTGCGGAATACTGGCAATATTACAATATTACTTGCCACGGATTATGGAAATTTTGATATAAACATCGATATTTTGCAAGACGGCACCAATTTCGTGGATGTTGCGAAAAAATGAGTTAGCTTTATGGAATATTTTCTTGTATCGTATTTTATTTTACGGTTTTTTTTCGGAGAATCTCATTGGATGTTAAGAGAAATGCTCTAATAGTCAAATGTTTTAGTCTTAATAATATTTTGTTACTAGTATGTATCCATATTGAATACTACTACATTGTTTATACTTGTTGTTTATACTTGTCTTCTGTATTGAAATCCTAACTAATATTATAAAAGCGAAAGTGAGTTTGTTTGTTTGTTTACGTCTTCACACCTAAATGGCCAAAGCGATTTTGATGAATTTTGTACAGAGATAGTTGGGACCCTGGAGACGGACATAGGCTAAAAAAAGTGAGAAAAGGGGGAGAAAGAGGGAAGAAAAGGGGAGAGTAAAGTTAGCGTTAGCCCAAAGTAACTATGCGAGCGGAAGCTAGTTTCGTTATAATTATTTGAGAGTACTAACCATTGCTGTCATCAAAACCACAGGCGCAGGGCTTGAAGCGCAAGATGGTAGATTGGCCATTGACTATGGACAGGCGCCGTATACACTTAAGATCTGATCTTCCATAAACCCTCTGTGAAGATGATCTTTGTTCCATCCTACTTGGGTATAAAGACTATTTAGTAAAACAATCTCCTTAACTAAACTTGAATACTCCTACAACTTCGACTTCGATTTTTTTTGCAGAATGCCTACATTCGCCGTATTTCTCAAACCACAGTTCAATGCGTTGGTATTTGTTTAAAAGTCGATGCTCATTTGTCTTCCGTGGCACACTCATTTACCTGGCGGATGCCCCGGGACTGATAAATATTTTACTTTACTTTATTAAGCTTAGGTAAAGGTTATTTATCAACCACCTTGGCACTTTATAGATGGGGATTTCTGATCAATGCAGACACTCTTGCATTAAAATATTTTATGATAAACATTTATTCAATGCAACAAAAGACACAATACAGGAATAAATAGAAAAATATCAATTAAACTGAGATAAAAGACATTGATTAAAAAAAATAGAGATTAGATTTACCCTTAGACAATTAGACAAAGCACATACATTTGATAACGGTCGCCCACTATTGGGCGTAGTATCTCAAAGTTGCACCAAATACTAAATAGGAGTCCAGCTCAGCGCATGTAAGGTGGTTGCGGTTTCTTCGAAAGACATACCGCGACCTCGGAACATAAACGGCAAAAGAAGAAACATGGGTGGGTTTAGTCAGTACAACTCCGACACTCCCTCCCCCCCCCCCCCCCCCGCTCCGTCCAGAGCGGGGGAAGTTATTTGATGATTCTCATCCGCAAAAAAAAACAAAAAGCACATGACATGCAAGGTAAAAAATCTGACGTTGGTATTCTGCTGAATCCCAATAGTGACACACGGATGTCGAGAAAACGCAATGTAATATTTATTGGGTGGTTTATGTATGTAAATGGGTAGGTAAAGACGACAGCATGTCATCATCATTCTGTTGCCATTATCCCATTTTTTTTTATGTCAGCGCAAGATGTCTTCTTTTTTTTTTCTTTGAAATCCGTTGCCCCACCCCAGCAGTTTCTCCTGTATCGTGAGTGCGTTTACAACTATTTACAAACAAAATTTACAAACAGCCAGACCCGAAACAACTACCTGTAGGTATAAGTTTTTAAACTGACATGGTTACTGACATTATTAAAACTTGAAACGGTATTTATTTACCATATGTGTTATTTGTTTCGAGTTTCCGATATTTCGGCGATGTTGCAAACGCCATGATCACGGATGAACTGAAGTTATTGCGGGTGGATGTTTATGAGCAGACAAAACGAACTACCCCCTTTCTTATTCGTTTTTTTGTGTTCATTACCACTAACACCGGAGACTCGATACAAATAACAAACATGGTAAATATCCCGTTTCAAGTTTTAATAATAACTAGCTTTTGCCCGCGGCTTCGCTCGCGTTAAATTCGGGGTAACACAGTTCCCCTTGCGCCTTATTAATTTGTAATAGCAACGCTCAGTTTTCCCTGTTCTTCCCTCTTTCTCCCTCACATCCCACTTTAAACAAAAAAAATAGCCTATGTCCGTCTCCTGGTTTCCAACTATCTCTGTACCAAAATTCATCAAAATCGGTTTAAGCCCCGTTCCAATAAACAAAAACGAGTCGTTTTTGTTTATTGGAACGGGGCTTTAGCCAGTAAAACGTGAAGAGGTAACAAACAAACTCACTTTCGCTTTTATAATAGTAAGGATAGTAAGGATACCTGGTAGGTAATACAAATATTTGTTCCTTGCGGATTGGATGAAGTCGAACGCTCAGCTAATTCCTCAACCATGCTGTCATTACTTCTCCCACTCTCTATTATTCGTCATCTTATTAGTCACCTCGTTTCTAGCAATATCATCCTACACACAGGCCATTCATCGTTTCTTTGGGCTTCCTTTACTCTATAATAGCCTTTAAGGAAGCTCTGGGCGGAGCGGGGGAGACTTCTCAGTAGAAGGTTTTAGTCAGTACTAAAACCCACCCATGTTCCTTCTATTGCCCTTTACGTTCCGGGGCCGCAGTAACTCTTTCGAACAACCCGCAACCCCGGACTCTAATAGCCTTAGGTTATAACATGTATAATGCTAATTTCAACATGATTAGAATTCGAGACATGAAATATTTTTGATTCTTCACAAATTTATTAAAAGGGTTTTAAAAGACAACAATAAAACCACATGATAGATAAAAGTGTTAAAAGATAAACATGTTAAAATAAATGTAATTAAAACAAATTGTCAAACATCCTAAAACCTAATGATTTATAAGAAAATAAAAATTCCATCACATAGTCTTCTACGACTCGTTTTTTGAGAATGAGTCGTATAAGACAATCGTAGATTACGAAAATCTTGAAACACCACAAAGGAAGATCATTTTTAACTATTCCAATCGCCTTTTTAATACCCAAATCATAATTATCCTGATTGTTTACCTCCAAAGGGGACAAATTTATTAATTTCCAAACTAATTAGCAATACACTCATCTAAATATTAATGAGCGAGTCCAATTAAGACCGTCGTCTCGTTGTTGTTCATTTAATTTACTTTTAATTTGTTCTTAATTATTCGCAAATAAATTCGTTAAGTTGTTATTATAATAAGTGCGCATAAATTAATATGTAATCTCGTGAAACATTTAATCATTTCTCTTTGTTTATTTTAGGAGGTTTTGACAAAATAATAAAAGCAGGTCGGTCGTCAAGGTTAAGCTGTGCTTTCTAAGGTCGGGTCCGTGGATGGATGACCATCACTACAGTTTTGTCATTTGAGTTTCCCTCGTAGTCCTGGCTATCAATTGTAGATCATTGAAGATCGGTACAGGTAGTCAGTGTTTCGAAAGTCTGATAATACCCAGTACTAACTGGGTTGTGGAGGTGTGAAATATAAGTATTCAGCTACATCCGGTTAGACTGGAAGCCGACTCCAACATAGTTGGAAAAAAGACTTGGCAGATGGTAATAATCGATATCCATTTTATAAAAGTACTAGTTGGCGCCAGCGGCTTCGCCCGCGTCATATCGAAAAAAAAGCATCCTACCTACATGTTATTCCAGACCATAATCTACCTCTGTGCCGTTCAGCCGTTTTGACGTGAAAGAGTAACAAACACCCATACATCCATCCATCTATCCTCTCAAATGTTCGCATTTATAATATGATGAGTAGGAAGGAGGATAAAGTTAAAAAAAATCGTTGCCTCACACTAGGAATTTCTCCTGTATCGTGGGTGCGTTTACTGTTATTTAAACTCTTAACGTATTCTATGCTCTTAAAGTATCGCACGGTAGTTTAATTGAACTTTGTTTGAAATGGTACCATGTCCGTTCATGGTATTATTTCATACTAAGTTGGTAAATACACTTCTGGACTCATCTATTGGCCCACCTTGTATTTTCAGTTTCGTTTGGTCCTAGCTAAAATTTTATATTAGGTCGAGCAAAAAGTTTTTATGCAGTTTTTAACCTGGCACATTCACAATTTCATTCAATAGTCTTTTTTTGAATTTCGAACACAGAATTTAAAGAAACAAAAGACAATTTGGAGCCTGTTTGTTGATATCAAACAATCGAATACTAAGAAAATCAGGTTTTATTGGTTTACTTGGATTTAATTCTTGAAAAAGTGATTGATATCTTTGGTTTTGCAACAAACATTACTTATTCTTAACATTAAGGTGAGGTTCTATCAATAATCTATGGATACTTCACCTGAAATTGCCGCCCAAGCTGTGGCACTTATTCAGGCCGGACACAGCCAAAGAAACGTGAGTGCTCAACTTAATTTAAGTCGATCTGCGGTCCGAAATGTTTATCGGAGGTACCTAGAGACTGGCGGCTTTGTTCGTCGCCAAGGAAGGCCACGATCTCGGGTCACAACTGAAAGGCAGGATCGATTCATCGTGACGACCAGCTTGAGAAATCGTCACCTTACCTCCATTGAGATACAAAACCAACTTCGCGACTTCCACGGAGTATCTGTAAGCGCTCGAACTGTTCGGAGAAGGTTAAAAGAACGCGATATGGTACCACACAAGCCAGCTAATGGGCCCAAACTAACGCGAGCCCACCGAACAGCGCGCCTTCATTTCGCACGCAGTCATTTAAATTGGACACAGCAAGATTGGAGCCGTGTACTCTTTTCTGATGAGTCTAAAATTGTGTTACATGGCAATGATGGAAGGAAGAAGGTCTACCGACGTAAGGGAGAGCGTTTCGCACAATGCTGCTTTGAAGAGAGGGTTGCTTATGGCGGTGGCTCATGGACTGTCTGGGGCGGTATATCCGCGAGCGGCAAAACTCAACTTGAGGTTGTTACAGGACCACGGCTGCCAACATTAAATGCTGAAAGGTACATTCGTAAGTGCTTAGAACCTCACGTGATGCCATACGCGGACTATGTGGGCCCAAATTTCCTTTTTATGCATGATAATGCAAGAGCCCATGCGGCCGGCATCGTCAGGGAATATCTTCGGGATGTGAACATCACAGTTATGGACTGGCCAGCCAGAAGCCCAGACATGAACCCTATTGAGCACATGTGGGACGAGCTAAAAAGACGTGTTAGGGCTCGTCAGCCAGTTGCCCAGACGATGCAGGAGTTGAAAACTGCCATAGAAGAGGAATGGGAGATGATCCCTCAAAATTTCATAGAGCGGTTGATAAACTCTATGCCTAATCGTATGAGAGCTGTGGTAGATGCCCATGGAGGCAACACGCGTTATTAAATTAAACCTTTATTTGATAAAACATGTTTTTTATTCAAAAATCAATTGCCTTTAACTAGGCGCATATGGGTGAATATCCCAGGCGCTAATTTTACGTGTCCACGTTGAGAATCATGGTGTAAAATGATGGGATGTTTCTTAATTTTTTTTCTAGTGAACTACTTAACTTATTCCACTTAGGGCCACAATTTTTTTTTAAATAGGCTTACCTATGGAGGCTAGGAAAAATAAATAACTTTAAAATTCAAGTTTGGTGGCTTGTCCTAGCTCCATTTTTTGATATAAATGTATTTACCAAAGGAACAATTTAAAGTGAAGTAAAAAACAAATTATTTCATTGGTAAATGCATATGACACACTATCTAAAAACATCTAAATCATATTATAAAATTGATGTTAAAAGCACAGGATACTCGATTCAAGTTTGTCCTAGCAAAAATCATAATTTTGGTAGCACTTTTTCAATTTACATTATCATGAAGATTCGTGCGTGTGCGATCAATCGCTTTTTATGTTCTGTATTTCTCAGTCGTGCGCGGGAAGTGGCGCGTAACAGGTCTGTGCTTAGTGCTGTAATTGCTCGCCAAAAACGAAGTATTCATCTTGGGTCGAACAGGGGACAAGAATTTGTCAATTTTGGTGGATCGATTTGCTGGTGATTTTTTAGTGTTTTAATAGTAAGCTACGTATTGTAGGTAGTGATTTGGGTAACTTATTTATCAGTGATATTTATTCTTTTGTATCTTAATAACTGTATTTTTTAAGATTTTTTTTATGCCTGGTTTCAATTTTGGTGGTTCAATTTTGGTGGCTTTGGTGGCGATTTTCACCACCAAAATTGAAAATCAGCCACCAAAATTTAAGTATGTACTGTTTATATATTATTTGTACATATAAAGACAGTTTTTCACTACACATTGTTCATTTATATGTATACGTTACTATTCTATTTGTTTCTGTTCTGTTTGTTCTATTTATTAAAGTGCACATGCCATGCTATTTTTCTGCACTACTCTAAGGTCGACTGGCAATGGCTACTGAGACTGCACACCTCTCGGTTATGGAAGGTCTTCGCGTTAAATAGGCCTCGACCCCCGCACTTCCGAGGGATGTACAGTCTGATTACCGATGATCTTAGGTGATGCATCCGGTTTGCGTTTAGCAGTGTATGGACTCTCCTATCCAGGGCATCAAGTTCAGTCTGAGTCCATTTAAGTATGCCGAAAGAGTAGGTACATTAAAACCGTATTATAATTAGTATTATTATCGTTTATTTATTTGTATACATATTTTTTTATATTTTTACATATTTCTTATCAAAAACATATAAAAATAGTAGCCCACCGGTATCGGGAACAGTGTCCAAGCTACCGGCAGTCAAGGCTCCAGAGAAAGGAACCTCCTACCAATACGAGCCCTGTCCAGGAGTACCGCTTTCTGTATCAAGCCCTTGATCCAGCTGCCTAACGAGAGCCTTCTCAGGTGTTGGTCGAGGCTCTTGGCAATTAAGCCATTGGCTGTAACGACTATCGGCACAATGATCGTTGAGTCCACGTCCCACATGTCGACAACCTCGCGAGCCAAGTCAATATACTTGATTTGTTTATCTTTTTCGGCTTCCACAAGGTTCTCGTCATGTGGGACCGTTATGTCAACAATCATTGCGCGCCGCTGTGATCGATCCACTACCAAATCAGGTTTATTTGCTACAATAGTCCTGTCAGTGATGATGGATCGATCCCTATACAATTACGTGTACAATTATAAATACTTAAGTATTAATTATTTTAATATTACATGTTTTTTTGTAATAAAGACGAGACAAGGTTCATGTTTAAAAACTATAACATCTTTTCTTTATATATTTTACGGTTTAATATTGTTATTTCATGTTTTATTTTAGAGTTTATTATGTTTTAGTTTCTTAGTTTTGCTGAGAAAAATTTTGTAGTATGGCAGGTAATTTTGTTCAAAATAAAAAGTTTTTTTTTTAAGTCTACCCTCATAGTTCTCATTACGAGTTCATCAGATAAATAATAAATATTGTGGTACTTACTACCGATGACCGCAAGAAAGTATGGCAAGGCAAGGAGCTTCACGGGCGCTTTTACCGGGCTCTTCATGGGCCCGATGTAAATTTTCTAGCATCCGTATCCTGGCTACGATTCAGCGACCTTTTTGGGGAAACTGTAGATTTTGTCTGTGCGATTATGGACGAAGTTATGTTGACGAACAACTACCGGAAATATATTATGAAGGATGGGACGGTTGATGTGTGTCGGGCATGCCACCATGTCACCCATCCGGGTGAGTCCATCGGACATATTATTTCTGGTTGTTCTCGTCTAGCTAACGGCGAGTACTTGCATAGGCACAACCAAGTAGCTAGGATTATTCATCAGCAACTTGCCTTGAAATATAATCTTGTGGAATCTGAGGTACCGTACTACAAGTATGTGCCCGACCCAGTTCTCGAGAAAGACCATGTCACGCTGTACTGGGATCGGTCTATCATTACTGACAGGACTATTGTCGCCAATAAGCCTGACATAGTGGTGATAAGATGTAATCACCCCGCATGACAAGAACCTCGTGAAAGCTGAGAAAGAAAAACAGCTAAAATATCTCGACTTGGCACACGAGGTTGTTGACATGTGGAATGTGAACTCGGCTATCATTGTGCCGATTGTCGTAACGGCCAATGGCTTGATTGCCAAGAGCCTCGACGAACATCTGTCGAAGCTCTCCTTAGGCGGTTGGATCAAGGGCCTGATTCTGAAGGCAGTTCACCTCGATACGGCTTGTATTGTGAGGAGGTTCCTGTCTCTGGAACTCTAACCACCGCTGCACCGGTAGCTTCAACCCTGTTCCCGATACCGGTGGGCTACTATTTTTTGTATTTTTAAATGTTTCTTTTTTATTTTCTGTTTTTATTTAGAAATATTTAAAAAAAATATTAAAATGTATTTAACTGAATAAACGAAATATTATTATAACAAGACTGAGTTTTATTAACTGATGGAGTTTTTTGGTCATTGAGCTTTATTAGTGAGATTTAAGTTTGTGACAAAAACTGATTTTTAATGTATTGTTTTAAGCACTTTCAATTTTGGTGGACCAATATCAATTTTGGTGGTCAACTTTCAATTTTGGTGGACAATTTTCAATTTTGGTGGCTACACTAATCTTTGAACTCAAATATCTCAAAAAGTTACCAAGATATTTTCGGACCTCATGAAGATTCCTAAAGCTTGAACCTTCTATTTTTGTCCTAGGTCAATAGTTTCACGAAAACTTAAGAAAAAATTTTGCCACCAAAATTGACAAAAATATGGACTTGTTGATATTCACCCATATCCCACTTGTTAGGCGTAGCTCCATGTCGTATGGTATTCTGAATTCAAATTTAAAACAATACGATCGAAAAAGATGGTAAAATGTATCAGGTTTAAAACTGCATCAACAGTTTTTGTTCAATCTAGCAATCATATTTCGGTAGGGGCCATCGAAACCTAAACTCTAAGGTGGGCCAATAGATGTGTCCAGAAGTGTAGTATATCTCCATAGATAATGCATACATGTATAGAGATAGGGTTGCGCAAAATGTAGTTCCCGTGTTATGGGCGTGTGTCACAAGTCAAATTAAATATGAAAAGGCTTAACTTGAAAGCTTTACGTTTCATTTCACTGAAATACACAAGTTTCCACTTTTTACGCGAGCACTGGACACCTCTGCTAAAAGTCTACACAATATTAATTTCTGTGTTGATGTTAGATAAAGATATATTTATTTTGTAAAACACGAGTAAACCCGGGTTGTGTTTTGTTCGAAAGAGATACCGCGGCCCCGGAACGTAAAGGGCAATAGAAGGAACATGAGTGGGTTTTAGCCAATACAAGTCTGACACTCCCCCCCGCTACGCCCAGAGCGGGCGAAGTTATTTGATGATTTCCTTCCGCAAAAAAAAAGCAAGATGAATATGCAAAGTTGCTACATATATAGTATTTTGTCATTCAGGAATGGCGTACAAAATTATTTTTTGGCTTAAACTATGCATTTTAAGTTAAAATTAGCTAACATAAAATTTACAAAAATACAATAAAATACCTACGTGGTTTGAATTTACAAGGAATGTTGTAATGGAATTGCAGATGCATTCGTTTTTTAACCATTTCAAAATTCTGATAGGCTGTAATAACAATTCTACAGATTCATGGGGGTTCATGAACGGCTACTAAAACAGAATCCTTACTAATATTATAAAAGCGAAAGTGAGTTTGTTTGTTACGTCTTCAGGCCAAAATGGCCAAACCGATTTTGATTTATCTGGATACAGAGATAGTTGGCACCCTGGAGATGGACATAGGCTAAAAAAGAGTGAGAAAAGGGGAAGAAAAGTGGAGGGAAAGATAATTTTTCATCATCACGCGGGTTAAAGTTAGCGTAAGCCAAAGTAACTATGCCACGCGGACGAAGTCGCGGGTAGAAGCTAGTAGTACAATATTTCTGTAAAGATGGAAGGTGAATCCTTACTAATATTATAAAAGCGAATGTGAGTTTGTTTGTTACGTCTTCACGCCTTAATGGCTGAACTGATATTGATGAATTTTGGTACAGATATAGTTGGGACCCTAAAGAGGGAAGAAAAGGGAAAACTTAGCTTTGCTATTACAATAATTAATAAGGCGCAAGGGCAAAAACTACAGGTAGCAGGTATATACCTGCAAATCAGGAAAGGGGGGCTGTGTTACCCCGAATTTAAAGAGAGTGAAGCCGCGGGCAAAAGCTAGTATTTCATATATTATAAAAGCTGCTTAAGTACATTACCAAGTTACTGGCCCGAATTGTGTATAATTTTTGTATAATAAAAATCGAGTTCAGTATATATAACACACGCGTGCCGTAATTAAAACAAGATGAACATTTCTGATATAAAATAATTCAATTTATCGATTCTGCGCTCGTTTAATTAAGGACTGAAGCGGCCATTACTCGGTTGTAATTCATTTCTGGTGGAATGTGCAAATATATAACCAAATATCCCTTTCGACTGTCCGATTGAGTGATCAATTAGTATTTGTATCGGCTTCGGTCATCAGCAAGCGGCAAAGATAACATTATCGTAGGAACGTTGGGTTTCTTGCGCAAGGGATTTCAACATACGCTATACTGTAAGTGTGGCATAGAGCAAGGAAACTAGCGTATAATGGAGTAGATACCACATTTTCGTTATATTTTCTCACAGTGTAACCACAAAAGAAAAAGTTACTACTAAACAGCCCATGACTAGCAAGAAAAAAAAACTGGTGTATTTTGATAAAGAAACTCCTTACGTTCTATGTTCCTCTTTGCCAACTCAAGTTCAAAATCTGTTTAAAGTTTTTTTTTAATACTAAATACGCCTTTTTTGCGAATGGGAAATCATCAAATAAATTCCTGTGGGCGGAGCGGGGGGGAGTGTCAGTCTTGTAGTGACTAAAACCCACACATGTTCCTTCTATTGACCTTTATGTTCCGGGGCCGCGGTATCTCTTTCGAACAACCCGCAACCACGGCAGGCCCATCTGCGTTGCTGACATCTTTTTTGAGGCGCGCGTGGAACATTAACGCGCCGTCGACACGGCCTGTCGTCAATAGACGGACGGACGGTGATCTAATACTAAATACGCCTGATGTGAAGGGATAATGCGGCCTAGGGTGGAGCACGCTTGCCTAGAATAACCCTATTTAATAGAACTTTAAAAAAAACAGATTGTAATGATTAAAGAACAGAGAAGCCGGGTGTGAATTCCAATGCCGTTTTTTTTGGGTTTGTGGAACTGTAGCCATATTTGCTTGACGCTTCACCGTATCACTTCGCGTCCAATAATAGAATGGGGATGGAAGAATTAGGTTGCGGAATTCGAAAACTAACTTTCCGCAATGTAACCAATAAGCTGGCAACTTTGCGGTAATGTTCACACTGCAATGACGACACGGTTGGCGCAGTGGTTGAGCGATTGACTGCTGCACTGCCTGTCGTGGGTTCGATCCCCGCACGGAACAAATATTTGTATGGCCTACAGGTAGTTCTTTCGGGTCTGGCTGTTTGTATATATGAGATAAATGTTTGTAAACGCACCCACGATACAGGAGAAATTCATAGGGTAGAGCAACGTTTTTTTTTAAAAAAAAAATGTTCAAGGCTATGGAGCTTACCTTGGACAAAGCAGTTATTGTCAATGAGCCTGTTATCATTTCGCTTAATAGCTTCCAACGCTTGCAACTAGAACTTGGCTGATCCAACCCAAAGGAGCGAACAGTACTCCACGCGCGATTGAACTTGGCGTGGAAAAAGGAACTAAAGTTACTTTATCACACATAACATCACGGCTTAAAATCCCCAAGGGGTTAAGCACAACACCTAACACTCCACCCACACTTCGCTAATTATGCTTAACGTCCTAATGTCTCTTTAAAAAAAAAAAAACAAATGCTCGCTCTCAGCTTATTGTTCTTTCCAAAAGAGCATTAAAAAGAGAGATTAATATAGACAACTTTTATCAGCAAGATTACGTTGGCCATTACATTGGGCAAAACACAACGTTTGGCAAAAAAAGTCGGGCATGTCAGTCGTGACAGTTACGAGATAATCTGAGTTATCTTGCAATTACGATAAGTAGAACAGCTTATGTCAACTTGGATGTCACTGGTTATTTGTTGGGTCCCATTCGAACTACTTACAAAGAATCCGGGTTTTTCCTTATGTGAACTTATTTTTCTTGTTATTTGCCAGCTCAGTGAATCATCTCAGTTACAAGAAACTTTCACAAAACAAAATTAAAAGCAAAGATAGAGGTGGTTCTTCCGTAATACATGATTCATTTCTTGTAGTTCGTAAGAATCTTTTCTTGATGTTTTTGTATTTACAGATTAAATAGAATCTAGTACTTACCTCGATGCCACGAGCTCCACGATCAAGTGACAGTGATTTACAGAACGCATCGCTTAGGTCGTAAATATGGTATCAATATAATCCTTACTAATATTATCCTTACTAATATAATAAAAGCAAAAGTGAGTTTGTTTGTTACGTCTTCACGCCTAAATGGCTAAACCGATTTTGATGAATTTTGGTACAGAGATGGTTGGGACCCTGGAGACGTACATAGGGTATTTTTTTCTTAGCATTGCTATTACAATAAATCAGGCGCAAGGGCAAAAACTACAGGTAGCTGGTAAATTCCTGTAAATCAGGAAAGGGGAACTGTGCTACCCCGAATTTAACGCGAGCGAAACCGCGGGCAAAAGCTAGTATAATAATATGGTAAGCTATTTGATGATTTGGACGACGCTCTGGGCGGAGCGGGAGGAGTGCCAGACTTGTACTGTTTAAAACCCACCCATGTTCCTTCTGTTGCCCTATATGTTCCGGGGCCGGTAACTCTTTCGAACAACCCGCAACCCCGGAAGTTGTATCAGCTAGCCACTTGAGAGCACACAATAGAGCCGAACACCAAATCTCGCGAAAACCGTCTTAGAAAACCATCACATGCAGTCGATGTGGCCAAAATCGGCAAGATGGCTTCATCAACATCATCACATTTATATATAGAAGTTAGATTTTGAAGGCACCCGCTTATTACACGGACAAAGAATGGTTAATCGCAATCAGAGACAGCAACACGTCAGGTGCCCTTGTATTTTTTTTTAAATGACAATAGGAGGCAATATAGGAAGTGTTACTGCCCTAGTAACATAACATCGTGCCTGTAATAACCGAAGGGTAAGCCAGAGGTGTCCCAAATTGGATTATAGTACACCCAAAATTTGCTAGTTATGTGTAAGTCTCATATATAATAAAATATAATTCCGGGTCGATCTTTAGCTTAAGCCGCGCTTGCCTAGGTTGGTCTTTGGATGGGTGACCACCCGTTACATACCGAGTTTCCTCCGTGCCTCGAAAAGCACGTTAAGCCGTTGGTCCTGGCTGTCATTAGTAGATCTTTAACAGTCGTTACAGGTAGTCTGTTCCGAAAGTCTGACAACCAGTCTTACCAAGGGGTATCGCATTACCCAGTACTAACTGGGTTGTGGAGGTCAGATAGACAGTCGCTCCATGTAAAATACTGATATTCAGCTGCATCCGGTTAGACAGGAAGCCGACCCCAACAGTTGGGAAAAGGCTAGGCAGATGATGATATAATATAATAAGATAGGTGGCGACCTTATTGACATCAACAGGGCTAAATTCCAGTCTTAGCGACTGTTTCTGAGAAATATCACTATCTACATCTAGTACTTGTATCGGTAAAACAAAACACAACCACAAAACAAATGAAGCTAGGAAGATTCTCGTCCTATCAACTTCGCCAACAATATTAATTTACTCCGAGTGCGAACTTAATACATAATTATTTGCCGACGTAATTACAACAGCAATTACGTGGTACACTGACGTTGGTAGGGAAAGTGCTCTACTTTGTATAATCCGACGGAATTGAGATGCAAAGAGATTGTAACAAAAATAACTTTTTAAGGTGACTTTCTAATTTTATAGCATTTAATCAGAGCAGTAAAGTGGTGGCAATATTGAAAAGTGTTATCACCAGCTCCGGTAGCCGTGATCGTCTAGTGGTTAGGACCCTACGTTGTGGCCGTAGTAACCCAGGTTCGAATCCCCGTGACCAGGATTCGAACCTGGGTTACTATGAGTGATACAGTGATACACTGTCGCGGCGGAGCGTAATTTTTTTTTCGTTAGTTTTATTTTAGAAAAATAAAGGAACTGCCCGCTTAGTTTGATTACTTCTTGATCTATATTTATTTTACGAAATTAATTTTTAAACAAAATGTTAATTAGGGTTCCGTACATCAAACGGAAAAAAACAGAACCCTTATTGGATCACTTTGTTGTCCGTCTGTCAGTCAAGACCCTTTATCTCGGGAACGCATGAAGATATCAATTCGACATTAAAACTATATACTCAAGTCTGTGGTCCCTTTGTGTTGTAAAAAACTCAACCTTCTTGGTCAACGGAGTCAAAAGATAGTGGCTGTTTATGTCGCAAGTTTGTACGGTATCTTTTGACTGCGTAGATTTAGAGGGTTGATTTTTTACAGCAAAAATGGAACACTTGGGTTGAGTATGTGTTTTTAATTTCAAATCGATACCTCCACGCGTTTCCGAGATAAAGGGTCTTGAAAAAAAGACAGACAGACGGCGAGATCAATATGGCGCGAGCTCAGTCACTTTTTCATTATAAACGCATTGAACTTTAGTTTAAAAAGCTTAGTATTCCTATACTCAATGGTACATGAAATGACTTTGCCCTTCTGACGTCACCGATACTCGGAGAGCAGATAAAGCAGTTAACTTGTTGAAAGCTGTCTACGGCAGACTTCCACGTCCTTAATCAAATTGGATCAGGAACAGCCAATACAACTCTTGTTGTTGTTTCAAAGGACTTTAGTTAGTATATACATATACATAAGCTTTATATTTACTAAAGCGGCTTAATTGCTGCTACAGTCACATTGGCTGGCTTCGATGATATTACAACTTGACTCTGTTTTACATTAACAAGTCTATAAGAAGATAATTATGTCATAGATACATCTAAGACAAGTATAGTACTTATTGTTGCAAGAATTTTAATGGTGTTAATAAATAAATAATTAATAAATATCTTGGGACAACTCACACACGGCTATCTGATCCCAAGCTAAGCAGAGCTTGTGTTATGGTAACCAGACAACTGATATACATACTTATATAATTTATAAATACATACATATTATAGATAAATCACACCCAGACACAGAACAAACAATCATGCTCATCACAACAAGTTTGTCCTGGGTGGGAATCGAACCCACGACCTCCGGCTCAGCAGTCAGGGCCACTAACCACTAGACCAACAGGCCCGTCATCGTTGTTGTTGATGATACCAACCCGTAACTTTCCCACTGCTGGGCTCCACTGCTGTCCCACTTCTCATACAGAAAAGGCACGAGGAGCATTGATCCCACAAAGGGTCAAATAGGGTTGGCGATTTCAGACTTAAATTAATTTTAAGTCCAGGTTATTCTCATGATGTTTTCCTTTCCTTTTACAACTCAACATTAAAACAACCGACATGGGAGAAATATTTCACAAAAATTAACATAATAACTAACAAAAAAAAAGTAAAACAACTTACTCATTGAGATTGTATCATTTTTGTAAAAAAGGCGCATCTTGAATATAAAGTGCTCCCCTGGCATTATTCTGTTGTTACAAAAACCACTTTTAGGCAGGCAAGTGACGGGTCGTGTGCAGGATGAATAGTAATGCCGAAGCAAGTTTCCAGGGTAAAAAATTGGTATACTTCAGATACATGAAAACCATGTTTGAAAAATATATCTATATTTTCAATAGATATTGCTGATTCGAGGTCGAGGTTGTTCGAATTCTATTTTTAAATCGTTCCTGAAATCACGACATGGTCGGTTGAATACATAAAAGAAATGTTGGTGCAATACAAAATAACAACCACCTTTTTAGAAAGTATTTAAAAATAGAATGTTCTTTTTGTAAGCTTTATGAAAATGTCTCATGAAAGTATGTTTTTTTCACCCGCTTGCACGCTGAAAAAACATTATTTAAAATACTAAACAACACAATGAAAGCCTTCAATAACTGTTATAAATTCTTTTTAGAACTCAATATGGACATGTAGACGCGAGTGACGCGACATTCAATTGTAATAACGGGCGAAGGGATGTTTTATTCTCCCCTTTATTGTCGACTAACGTACTAGTTATAGTCGCGTTTTTATTAGATAGGTATTATTACCCTATTTGTTTGGATGTAAATGGTAGATAACCTTAGATTGGGTATGTAGCCATTAAGATAAATTGCTTAGGTAGAACTGGCTGTAATGGTCAATGTTTAGATAGATAAAATTATGATTAAGTGAACATAATAAGTGCAAGACCTCCCGGGTGGTCTCACAGACCAAGTAATGAAAAAAAAACTGTTCTTTGACTATTAGAAATTCATAATGTTTTTTTGTCAGTTGTTCCATACATGTTGATCAGCTGATCGGAATATTGACGGATGGACAGGGAGAGAAAGGCCAAAGAAAAGGTGGATGGATTGAAAAATCGAATTGAAGAAATAGTATGAAAATAATAATATCCGCGGGCTCGCTAGCTAACTGCGCCGCACTGCTTTGATACTTTGGTTTTATACGTTGCTTTGATACGTTGGTTTACTTTTGTTGTGAAATAGCCGTTTTAGAGTTCCGCACCTCAAAAGGAAAAACGGAACCCTTATTGGATCACTTTGTTGTCCGTCTGTCTGTCAAGACCCTTTATCTCGAGAACGCGTAGAGTATCGAATTGAAATTAAAACCATATACTCAACTTTGTAGTCCCTTGGTGCTGTGGAAAATTAGTGCATTTTCCATATCTTGTTGTTGTTGAATATTTTCATACTATTTCTTCAATTCGATTTTTTAATCCATCCACCTTTTCTTTGGCCTTCCTCTCCCTCACCATCCGTCAATGTTTATGTCGCAATTTTGTTCGGAAAACTTGGTGCGCGAGTCTGACTCGCTTCTGACCGCTTTTTTTTAATACTTATTTTTCAATTGTTGCAGGTTTCAAAGATGCTGCGTGATGTACAGTAACACAAGCGATGCGGAGCGGGATGCGGCGGAGGAGACGACGCTCGCTGCGCTCTATGCGCTCTACGTACTCGTGTCTGTCATTGGAATTATAGGTACGTACTGTAAGGTTCAATCCTTACTTATAAAAGCGAAAGTGAGTTTGTTTGTTTGTTTGTTACCTCTTCACGCTTTAATGGCTAAACTGATTTTGATGAATTTTGGTACAGAGATAGTTGGGAACCAGGAGACGGACATAGGCTACTTTTTTGAAAAAAAAAGTGGGATGTGAGGGAGAAAGAGGGAAGAAAAGGAAAAACTTAGCGTTGCTATTGCAAATCAATAAGGCGCAAGGGGAACTGTGTTACCCCGAATTTAACGCGAGCGAAGCCGCGGGCAAAAGCTAGTTAATTTTATAAAACAGTTTGTAATGCACGTGGTCCCTGAAGTTGCTGTTGGAGATAAATTATCGTAAAAATACTGTATCTATATGTACTTCCAGAGACACAAATAACTTGAGACGTATAACTAAATATCTTCACCTACAGGCAATGTGAGCTTAATGGCTGCGCTAGCGTCGGGCGGGGCGTCCCGGCTGCGAACTCCACAGATGTTGAGCGCTTGCGCTGCTGACTTCCTGGTCTGTGCCGCCAGTGCGCCACTAGCAGCCACGCGAGCAGCCCGGGTCGACGAGCTGCCTTGTCAGGTCACTTATTACATTGAGGTAATTTTGATTTTAATTACATGTCCCAGAAAAACGACAGAGGTGTCCAGCATAGCTATTTACAACCACTCGATTGCAATCGTGCCGTGAGTAGAATCGAAAACGTCCTCCAAACGCTTTTCACAGATCCGTAATCAGCCAATTGACATGTCTGCACAACCGTGTTACGATATGAAGACGTCAATCATACTGAAAAAAAAGTGTGTGTGTCAGCTCCGACGCACGACTGGAGTTTACTCCTTAAGTACGATTGTCTAAACATAGGTACGCTTATAACTAATCGGCGAAAAATATCACTGACGGACGACAAATTTCATAAAGCGCCATCTAGTAATATTCAACTGTACTACAGGTGCGTGTGTACCAAAAACGTAACGAGGTCATTCATCAGTAGATTTTACACCTCACATTTTTCTCATACCGGGCGCCTTATATATGAAAATCGATTCTTAAGGAGTAAACTCCTAAAACATATACCTGGTAAAATAATATATTTATCACTTATAATACCACAAGAGCTTCAAAATTATCGGGTATTTCCCGATAGGTTCGTTGCAAACAAATGAAGGAGTCAAGTTTTTCAGGTTAAAAAATCACGAGCGCGAAGCGCGAGTGATTTTTCCTGAAAAACTTGACGATTTTATTTGTTTGCAGGGAACCTATCGGGAAATGCCAGATAATTTTGAAGCTCGTGTGGTATTCGGGGGATTATTTTTCCGTCCCAAATGTCGGCCAATAGAATTGCACAAACTCCAAATCGACTCATTTTCATGCAAAATCTCCAATTTTCACAATTGAATTCAACCTGTCAGTTTGACGTGTGGTTAATTTGACTGGATCATGTTTTGTTTTTTATGCATAGCAACGACCAGAGAAAATTTTCAAAAAATTATCAGTATAATACCATGTAGGTTGTACCACGTGACGTCGAATGGTGCAATTCTATTGGTCGATATTTGGGTCGGAAAAATAATCACTTTAAATTTTCGACCACTCCATTTGCTAACATTATGTAACGTACCCTGTTAAATATACCGGGCAATGTTTAAAAAAAAAAACTCCGCACGGATCTGTGAATAGGGTTTTTTTTTCGACGGCACGGTTGGCGCAGTGGCTGAGCGATGGGCTGCTGCGCTGCGTGTCGTGGGTTCAATTCCCTCACAGAACAAACATTTGTATAGCCTACAAATGGTTGTTTCGGGTCTGGCTGTTTGTGTATGTGAGTTTGAGTGTTTGTAAACGCACCCACGATACAGGAGAGATTCCTAGTGTGGGGAAAAGTTAAAAAATAAAATGACGATTGGATTACGAGAACATAGACTAGTGCCGATTGTCGATTATGGTTACGATTAGATTTTTAGTGAATAGCTATGCAGATCCATTTGTCAATTTATGTTCAATCAACTCAGTTTACCGTTCAACATAGGCTTCTCCTAAGCTAGGTATGCCACATCACCCTGTTTATATTCTATTGGGCATATATATCAACAAATCAAGCTACTACTAAATAAAAAAAAAATCGGTTGCACTAAATTGCACGTACGGGTACAACGTCTTCTGAACATCATTCTGAACCCCGCCACATAGACAATCTTGTTTATTTATTTATATAATTACTAACAAATATATACAGGTAAAAGAGCACAAAGGTACTCCTTATTGAATTAAGGAATCTCTTCCAATCCTTAGATAGGAGAGATTGACAAGAGACATAGACAAAGTGTAAAAAGAATAAATTGTCTATCATTCTTCGTGGGTTAGTAAAAAAAAGTTTTGTTTCGTAAAGGACATTGCTCTGCGTCCATACATTGTTGGCCCTGGAGCCAAGAGCATCGGATAATTATGTATTGTATTCTCTATCATTAGTAGACTCCTAGAAGATCTTGTTTTTATAGCGGACTAGCTGCAGAAAAGATATATTTCAAAAAAAGTATCAGATTTTGAGGTTATAATCTAACCATAATGATTTTTCATAGCTCTGAGTAATTTTTAAGAAACTGAAAAGTAATATCATAATAGATAATTAGGTACCTATGCAGTTATTTTTCTTACGTCAAAGTGGATGCAAATGCATAAAATAATTAACATAGGTAGGTACCTGAATTACTTTCATTCATTCGCATTCGTTTTGGAATGAGATGAGTAGAAACAGCGTACCTACGCCTGAACGGTATGCATAGGATACCAGCTTTACCAATTAGATGGTAATAAGTGATTTTTTAAAACCTACAGTCCTACAATCACAAGAAAAGAAAACAGGAAAAGCACAGCAAAGGAACTGTAACTCTGCCAAAGTGACAATGACGACGTTCACAGCAAAACTAGGGATGTAATACGACACCATTAATCGATTAAGATTTACTGTGGTCTTAAATTATTACAAACTGTCTGTTACAAGTAGGTATGACAATGGTTTATTTTACATATAACAACACTCTTCTATACTTGTATTAATAATATATAATAACATCTGTACTTACCTAGTTTGCAATATTGTTTTTTTAAATAAAACATTAGGTAATTGTGATTTGTTTAGTAAAAACAAGTATTTTTTCGTTTAATGAACCCCAAAAGAAGGGTTACTCTTGTATTAATTGTCGTAAATAATGAATTAGATGTTTGAATGATTGTATAGAAATAAAGAGGTTTTGATTACTGTATAACCTATTAATAATAACCTATTAATGTACTACCTTTTTAAATTGGAGTATGACTGCATTCATAAAGTATTCTTATTAGGTTTTTAAAAATACACTTTAAAAAAACACAATCGATAGATTGAATCCAAATTGTCCAATTTGGACATCCCTACTTCACTTTCGACACGACATGACATTAGGCGAAGATGGCGATCTAATGTTATTAGTCGCGTTAGATTCTATTAAAAGTACATTTTGGAATACAGCTAGTCCGTGATACAGAAGTATTTGCAACTTTTATAATAAAATAGGCGATTAATTATCGTATATTCTGATACTCTTTATTGCACAGGGCCATTTTGGACATTGTCCTTTGATAATATGGCATTTTATCCAATAAAAAAAATGTATGCGAAGTGGTGAAGGCTTGTCGCGGTTGCGGGTTCTTCGAAAGATATACCGCGGCCCGGGAACACGAAAGAAACCATATTAAAGAAATACCATGGGTGGGTTTTAGACAGAAAAACTTTGACGTCTGTCCAGAGCGCGGGTAATTATTAATGAAAAAAAGTGGTGATGAGTTTTGTTGTTCAAAACGTCCTTCTTTACTTTTAACTACAGATTTTTGATTTGTCGACAGTCATTCCCGGTAGCAGCCAGCACTTTATCGCTGGTAGCGATAGCCGCAGACCGCTGCGGCGCGGTGAGACGCGGCGGGACGTCACTGTGTGCGCGTCCGCACCTCGCAGTCGTCGCGGTGTGGATCATTGCGCTTTTACTCAGTAAGTCATTTGTAGCAGCCAACACGCTATTGCCGGTAGCGATAGTTGCAGACCTTAGTGATATGGTGCGGTGCCATATTAAGTTGGAAAGAAAAAAAATACAGTTACTGTTACGAATGTCCTAGCTAGTTAAATAGATAGATAAATCATTTATTTGATGCAGCAAAAGACACAGATAGATAGAATATTCTTTATTATGTACACCATACAAGTAACAAGAATAACACTAGACAAGCTTATAAATAGGGTGACAGAATGGGCGGTCTAATCGCTAAAAGCGATCTTTTCAAGACAACCTTTACACACACAATACAAGAAATTAATACAAAAAAAAACATGACACAGAAAAAAAAGGAACACATTAAATAAAAAAGTAAGTTAGATTAAGTTAGATTGACCCATAGGGATTTAGACACATCACATACATTTATAAAGGTCGCCTACTACTGGGCGGCGGTGTGTGTCTCAAGATTGCACCAAATAGGAGTCCAGCTCAGCATATTGCCAGGTAGACTACCTGACGCTGGTATTCCTGTTATGTAGTCCTATCAAAATCAGTTATTGAATTTTCAAAATTGAGACCTTGAACAGCCTTTAGTTTCATGACATCTAAAGGAAAACGATAAATCGCAATTTAACGGTCATTTCAGCAAATAAATTACAACATTCAAAATGGCTACCTTAAATCAACAAAAGGGCTGTTGTTATTCTGTAGTAAATATTTTTATTACGTAGTTTTACTACCATTATTTGAAATTCATGAATGCAGGACCTTAAATAGACTGTTTTTACGTCTTTATCCAAATTTTTTTCATTGCTAAATCACGACCCCTTTTGTGTTAAAAGTTGTCCGGCTATCCATGGCTATGACGGTGGTCCATGCTTTGAATTAACGGTCACGTAACGCCAGAACAGACACTTAGATAGTAAAACAGCCGACTTATCACGCATAAGCGATGATGTTTAATCATGTCGATCGTAGTAACGACGAAACCCCCGAAATATCTTCCGTCAGGTGTGTGGACAGCCTTGGGATGGACAGATAGATGAACGCCTCTCAATGGCTTATTACTTACTTCAAATATGATATCAGAATTTCTTGTTTTCCCAGGTGCAGCAGCATTCACAACCACGTGCGTCTCATGCCCGCCTTTAGCAGCGGCGCACGCGCTTCTCACCTACTGCTTCCCAGTTATGGCCGTCGCCAAATGCCACTGGGCGGTGCGGGTGAAGCTGACTGCCCTCTCCCTCACCGCCAGAGCGGCCCACGGCGAGCTCCCCCTCCCCGTGCCCCTCATGAGGAGACCCACGCACGTCATCATCGTCGCTGGCGTAGGCCCCAGGGAACGCCGCGACGCCGTTGACGTTGGTGACGTCAGATCCGGGAAGAAGCTCCAACCGAGCCTCCTTGGACCGCAACCTCAGACTTCAACGCTCCGCTCCCGGCGGCGCCTTGGCAACGTCCTCATGGGGATCGCGGCGATATTCGCCGTGTGCTGGTGTCCGCACGCTGCTATAGTGATAGCGAGCGCGTTCGGCTTGCACGTGCCGTTCCTGTTGGCGCACTTCGCGCTGCTGCTGGGGTACGCGCACTCGGCGCTGAACGCGGTGGCGTACTGGGTGCTGAACCGGCACGCGCTGACGTCGGCGTGCGCGGCGTGGCGCCTGCCGCAGCTGCGCGTGCGCGAGGAGCGGCCGTCGTCCACCAACGAGGCGGCGCTGGGTGCCTTCCACCCGCGGCTGGCGCGCCCGGCGCCCTCGCCCCGCCCTCCCCCCTCAAGCTTCCTCTATTGATGTCCGTCGTATCTTCTAAGCTCTGTCAATCTGTGATTCCTGTTTCTCAGTGCCTCGTATAGTCTACAGGCGCCCCGCCCGCGGGGAGCCGCTCGTTTCGTCGTTATAAACGTGGTTGTTTGAGATTTTATGGAGAATAATATCCGTGAAGCAATAAAGTGTATGAAACACTTAAGTATAGACGTTTTATTGTGGACGTAAACGATTGTTGACGTGTCGTATCCTTACCGGAGTAACTGTGATTTATCCTTGGTACAGATCCCTAGTTTATGTGCCGTGCGAGTTCTTACAAGGCGATAAAATGTTTTATACTTTTTTCTAAGATTTATAGTTTTTGGAGACCAGGAACTTTGAAATATTGTGAGAAACACGTGGACCGTTGTGAAAAAGTACCAGTAATTCAATTGACACGTACCTTCCAAACTTGAATAAAGAAACAGCCGCGGTAGATATCAGCCACGATTAGTTATTGTTCTACAAAAAGGCACAATTTAGGATACACATATCAAACATTTGCAAATACTAAAAGGCCACTATTTTCCCATTACAAAGTTTCAACAACATGCGGGGCCCCCACGCTCCGGAACTGCGCCGCCGGGACATATTACCGAACTTCCATGTTGTCGAGCGAAAGGGACCAATGTCAACCGTTTTGTGGGAAGGGGCTTTATAATGTAAACAGGCAGTTAGAGGTTGGTTAAATGGTTACAGAGGGTTGCTGGTTCGTGGTTGGGAACCCGTATGGGACACAGTAATGTACTTAAACCAACTAGTAAACTTTTGCAGGCTGGATGATTGTTTGCAGAATTGCGTCTGTCTGCGGATATAGGAAAATATGCATATATCATATACTAGCTTTTGCGCGCGGCTTCGCTCTCGGTATTCGGTATAACACAGTACCTGCTACCTGCAGTTTTTGCCCTAACGCCTTATTGATTTGTAATAGCAAAGCTAAGTTTTCCCTTTTCTTCCCTCTTTCTCCCTCATATCCCACTTTTTTTTTTAAATAGCCTATATCCGTCTCCTGGTTCCCAACTATCTCTGTACAAAAATTCATAAAAATCGGTTTAGCCATTAAAGCGTGAAGAGGTAACAAACAAACAAACAAATTCACTTTCGCTTTAATAATATTAGTAAGGAAGTAAGGATGTCAAAACGGCTGAACGGAACGGAGAGGTAGATTATAGTCTGGAATCCTTACTTCCTTGTTTGTTACCTCTTCACGCTTTTTTTTAAAGAGTGGGATATGACGGAGAAAAAGGGAATAAACGGGAAAACTTAGCGTTGCTATTACAAATCAATAAGGCGCTACGGAATTTAACGCGAGCGAAGCCGCGGGCAAATGCTAGTAACACATTTAGGATACTTTTTTTCGATATCACCCGGGCGAAGCTGTGGCGCCAGTTGGTAAAGTATATAAATTATAGGTTGCAACCATGAGCAACATACTAAAAGTGTCACGTCAAGAAGTTTTAACGTAGTGCCGCCACAAAGAGGAAGTATGCCATCGGGAGTTATTACCGAACTCGTGGCGACCTTTATACACCCAACTTGACAAGTTTTAAACTGTCAAACAAGTTTGCGATAGAGATGGAACGATATGAATAAAATACAGGGTACATGGCGAGGCAAAATGATCCTAATACTCGGTAGCATTAGGATCAGTTTGGTGTCTGTTTGTCTGTCTCTCTTGCTATCTGTCTGTCAAGGCCCTTTACCTCGGGAACGCATGGAGGTCATCATCTGCCAAGCCTTTTCCCAACTATGTTGGGGTCGGCTTCCAGTCTTACCGGATGCAGCTGAATATCAGTATTTTACATGGAGCGACTGGTTATCTGACCTCCACAAGCCAGTTAGTACTGCGTATGGCCCTTGATACGACCGGTTGTTACACTTTAGAGACACTGACTACCTGTAACGACTGTCAAAGATCTACAATTGACAGCCGGGACCAACAGCTTAACGTGCTTTCCGGCGCATGCAGGGAGACTCGGTATGTAACGGGTGGTCACCCATACACAGACCAACCTAGTCAAGCGGCTTAACCAAAAGATCGACCCGAGCGGCTGCTATTATTTAGCCACGAGCTCCTCAAGTAAGTATTCCTTAATACCCACAGCAATAAATTCAACACTGAATATAGATTGGACACACAATCGTAGATTGAAAAGCAAAAAACACATCGCTATTGAAACTTTTTACAGAACAAATTGAAATCCTCGTTCTTTGAGTGGAATTGAATTGAATTCTCGCTGCAAGGCAGGCAATCCATTTGCATTTTGATTTCGAGCAACAATATCAGGATTGCATACTTTATAAACTTGTACTTGAAAGTATTGATCTTTCCTCATTTTGATTGCACTTATCCAAGAACCAGAGGCGCTGGCACAAGCTCGCAGACTCGTGTAAACGTTAAGTAAATACGAATACGTCGGTTTTTCTAATCAAAAATGCATTTTGGTTCAATTGTTTGCATCAAGCACATATTTTCCATGAAATGAATAAATACTTAGATACTTAGAGCGTACTTTATTCAAACTTTTTTTTTATTTCAAAGTTGACGTTTTACGTTAGGTACATTTGCACCTTCTTTTGTTTTTTACAGATGAGAAATCATTAAATAACTTCCCCCGCTTTGGGTGGAGCGGGGGGAGTGCCAGACTTTTACTGACTAAAACCCACCCGTATTCTTTCTTTTGCCCTTCATGTTCCGGCGCCGCCGGCTGTATGTCTTTGGATCAAGCCTTATTTAAATGAAATATTTATTTTCCAGATATATATGCACATAACCAAAAATATTTATTGCTCACCTAACAATTTACAGCGTAACAACTTTAATCATATTGAGTTTAACAACTCTAAAGATTTTTATCCTAAAATATCCTCTTTAACAGTTCTATAGAAACTATTTATAGCTATTAATTAAAGTGCAATCACGAAGAAACGTCAACCGTCGGCAATGATTTTTTTTATAGAAGTGTTTACATAGAGAGCGGAGGAGCTCGTGGCTAAATAATAACAGCCGCTCGGGTCGATCTTTAGGTTAAGCCGCGATTGCCTAGGTTGGTCTGTGGATGGGTGACCACCCGTTACATACCGAGTTTCCTCCGTGCCTCGGAAAGCACGTTAAGCCGTTGGTCCCGGCTGTCATTTGTAGATCTTTGACAGTCGTTACAGGTAGTCAGTGTCCCGAAAGTCTGACAACCAGTCTTACCAAGGGGTATCATATTACCCAGTACTAACTGGGTTGTGGAGGTTAGATAGGCAGTCGCTCCATATAAAATACTGATATTCAGCTGCATCCGGTTAGACTGGAAGCCGACCCCAACATGGTTGGGAAAAGGCTAGGCAGATGATGAGAAGTGTTTACATAGAGTTGTTCACAAGTAGTATTGTTGCAATTTTTCGCTGCGATATGTCGCTGCGACTTTTCTTCAACTTCAGTAATAATTATGTATTTACATACATTAATTCAGATGAGCGTGGACAAAATGCGTTTAAAAAACAACGTTAATTAAGAAAATTTATTTTACTGTTACACATAAAAAGTGGTTGTGATAACTTTTAACACATTCGCGTGCAGAACGTATGGATACGTAAAATAATCGAGATGCGATGTCGCACAACGTATCGATACGTCAAATTTTATGTTTCTCTATCAGTCAGTACGTTAGAAAACGTCAGTTTCTCATATAATGCTTCTATAGTGACGTCACAGTGCCACAACATATCAAAATTTTGATTTCGTAGTGTCACACAGCATCGACATTTTAAACGTTTTGTGGGTGCTTCTCACATATACAAAGACACCTACTCACAAACGCAGAACGTGCATAGTCGTCAACTGGCGTATGCGCCGCCATACTGTTCGTCGGGCTGTGCACCGTTACGCGACGCACATGTACAGTGAAGTAAGCTCCCGAGTTATGAAACTTTTAAATTGTAAGTTATCACATATTTTTACTGGAATTAAATAATAGAGTGTGTATTATATAGAATACAATCGTTATTTTCATATTTGAGCAACAACAGTAGTTTTATTTTAGTTTTAACTATAGAAGTTCCATTGTTTTAGACGAGCGAGCGTGAAGAAAGAAAAGTAATAAAAGGTGACAATACAAGCAAGGACCCATCACCACCATGTTCTTTGGGCATAACAGTAAGAACCACTGCTATTCTATGCCCTCAAATATACTGATAATTACACTTACTTTAATTAATTTCATTTATTTGTTGTAGATGGAAAAAAGAGCACGAAACTGCGAGCCCTGAAGGCCTGAACTTAGCCACCCCTGTGTGCTTTCTGCTTCGAAAAATGGCATAACCAGGTTTGAAAACAAAAAGAGCTGAGGTATAACCCAGCACAAATGTTCAAATCAGAAAACTGATTATTAAGATCTCTCTATTTTAAAGGGAAACCTAAAGCAAAAACTAAGTCAAAGCTAAAGTTATTATCTACAGGCTAGTTATACTATTGTTAATAAGTAAAAGTAGTTATTAATAAATAAATCACAAGACTGTCTTTTTCCTAGTTTGCAAAGAAGAAAATTTTTGTTTCATTTGTTGTGTTAGTTTCAGGAAAGTTATTTTTTTTAATTATGTTGATTTTGGCAAAATGAAAACTTTTTTTTATATTTTTTATTTATACAAAAATTGTGATAAAACTTTTAAATAACTAGTTATATGTAAGTACAAAAGAGCAGTTGCTTTCTATTTTGTCGACGTAGTAAGACGTTGCGTTTAGTATAATAGATTAGGATATATATAATGGTACAGAACGTAACTGCACGTCGACGTATCGAGACGTTGTGTTTAATATTAAAAAATGAAAAATAATTATATGTTGCGGAACGTCACCATACGTTGACGTATAATGTCGTTCTAATCATATTTAATTACTAAAATGAATAGAGGTACCAATGAACGTTTATAAACGTCAAAAAAAATGTATGGAGAAACACAGTGCTCCATCACAATTTTCGAAAAAGTGAGCACCGCGCGCGAATGTGTTAATATGTACTATTGAACTAATACTCTAGTTGTTCCGGGTCTGGGTGTTTATGTATATGAGTTTAAATGTTTGTAAACGCACCCACGATACAGGAGAAATTCCTAGAGGGGGGCTAGTTTTTCTAAAAAAAAAAAAAAACTTAATTTTTTCTCATAATGAAGCTTATCTTAATGAATATAGGCACAAAACAACGATGTTATATACTTAAATTAAAGAGAAAGGTTTCGTGAAAAACATACGCTTTTGAAAACCAAAATAAGTATGTCCCTGAGATGAAACAACTGCTATATTCTGATCCAAATAAGCATAATCTTAATAAATCACTCAGATTCCGCCTGTCCGCAAGAGCCGCACACAAACATCAATTACAATGCAACATTCCATCATTGATTTCCATCAAATCCTTAACAATATAATAAAAGCAAAAGTGAGTTTGTTTTGTCTTCACGCCTAAATGGCTAAACCGATGTTGATGAATTTTGGTACAGAGATAGTTGAGACCCTGGAGACGGACCCTGGACATAGACTATATTTTTTTAAAGTGAGAAATGAGGGAGAAAGAGGGAAGAAAAGGGAAAACTTAGCATTGCTATTGCAATCAATAAGGCGCAAGGGTAAAAACTACACGTAGCTGGTACCTGCAAATCAGGAGAGGGGAACTGTGTTACCCCGAATTTAATACGATCGAAGCCGCGGGCAAAAGCTAGTTAGTTAATAAATGGTCGTCTTTTCCAATATTGGCATACAAGATGCACAAGCATTGTTATGAAATCACTAGGAGCTTTCAAATATGTACAAAAGTCCAGTCATGTTTTACTAGCCTAAAAATAACTCGGTTATGTGTGACATGAAGTTGGCAAACATCATCAATGAATCATTGTATGACGTCATATTGTTGGTGCCGAAAATTTCCACCCATTTTGCGTCAGTGCTTTTGGCGCGTAGATACGTGGATAGATGCCTCCCTGTTTGTAATAATTTGTGGAGTTGTCTGTGGAAAATGTATTGAAAAGGCTATATGGTACCGCTAGTTCCGACTATGAACACACGCCAAAAAATCTTCAAAATAATTCTGTACCGTATACATTTTGAATAACAAAAAAAGGAAACCTTTTTCGAAATTCAAAATAAGCAAAAATAAAATTATTTTTAAACTATTCTTTCAATCGGAACTGACAGGTGAACTGGCTGTTAAAACAACTTCAAAATGAGAACATTGAATATTATCATTGAAATAATTGTCATGAAACATTATAAGCTCAGGGATTTGATGAAGTGCTAAAAATTATAAGAATTGCAATGAACCCGCAAAGTGATTTGTCATTGTTATTGTTATTAAGTGATATTCCAGTTAAGTATTTCATTTTTACCGTTTTTAAGTGTGTAATAAAGATTAAATCAAATCATTGAAAAATCAAATTTAAAAAGCTTGAAAATTTAACTTGTAGCCTTTAGTTCTGCATGTTTTCAATACACTACCTTCATATTGTTTTTGTTAATCTTTTTAACATGTATTTATTATTTAAATTAAAACATGGGACCTGTCAGCGAGATAAAAACGTTTACACGCTTCCATTACATAAATCCGGTATGAAATTTTGCGATAAAATATTAATTGTTTGTATCAGAATCTCATTAATTGGCAAATGCATTTAATTTAATTGTATTACGGACGACGTGACGGTTGCAAACGAACCTTCATTTACGTTATTAGTAATTTAATTAAGCAATACGTGACGTGTTCGATCCACGTACTGGCCAGAAATGATCGGTGTCGGAACTCCTCGTGTCCGGCCTTGGTTCAGTCTATGGTGCTGGGCGAGAGGGAATGGGAAGTAGACACCTAATTCTGCGATGTAGTTAGGCTAACGAAGGAGGTGGCTGGACGTTTGAGAGAGAGAGCCTTAAACCAACCGAGAGAGCCGGGCATCGGGAGCCGCGATACTACTCGCGACCACCGCGTCTATGGACGGTGAGCAATAGGTAGCTCACCGTCCATCCGACTAGTGACGGCAAGCCATATCGACGACGCGTTCGTGCATCTACATGCGCCTCAAAGAGATGAAAGCAAAGCAGAAGAGACTACCAGGGTCACTGCCTGCCAGAGTTTTGAGTTGTTCGAAAGAGATACCGCGGCCCCGGAATACAAGGGGCAGAAGAAGGAACATGGGTGGGTTTTAGTCAGTACAAGCCTGACACTCTCTTTTGCTTTGCCCAGAGCGGGAAAAGTTTATTAATGAAATATCATCAAAATAAAATAAAGCGTGTAATTGGCCGGTTCGTGGACAATGGATTTAAAATATCAACATAGGTTAAATCACGCCAGTAATCCCCGAAGAATAGGGAGATGTGTAACCAATTAAAGTTAACCTCCATACAAACCTGTGGAGGTTTAAAAGCATTTCCATAATGGAAAAAAATGTCACATCTGGTGTAAATTGGTGACACACACTGGTGATGGAAACGTAGCACATACAAAATCAATGCACAATGACTGTGCTACGAGTCTACGACGTAACACTGCACTTTATGGATTTTCGTAGAAAGTAAGGTCAATTTCGTAGAATCGTCTACGCCGTAGCAGCGCCTACGAGTGTGATCGTATCTATCACATATGGCACATGTCTACGGTGTATGCGACTTATGTATATCTTCGGACTTTCGTATTTCAACTTATTATTATTTCATTTTAACATTTTTTTTGTCTAGTAACCATTAGACAGTCTTCCACAACATGCGTACTTCACCATTACTTAGTGTGTTAAATAGTCCCTGGTTCATAAAGAACTCTCAGAAAATTCATCACCCCCTGAAGTTGAGTACAGTAGTACAGTAAGCCTAAGAAAAGGCATACAGAAAATGTCTTCAAGACCATTCGAATCAATTAGCAGTGCAGCTTACTATTCCTGACACCCTGGATCGCCTGAAAAGACTTAAAATCCTGAACCTGGACTGCCTACAATGAGCTACCAATTACAAAAAGTCAATCCTAGTGGGGAACTGACTCTGCATGCCACTCAAACTGTAATAACACATCTGCTCATAGTCAAAGGACTGATTGCACGATATAGGAATAAAAAAACAAAAAAAAAACTTAGTGTGTTAATTGAGCCAGCTAATGAAAACAAGCCAGTTAATAATTACGTAATAATTATTACGTTTGTAATTCAGGAATGGTAAGGCAGAGTAGTAGCTGATACAATAAACTCATGGTCTGATAGTTATGTATAAGTCCTATAAAATACGTAACGAATCTATAATGATATCCTTACTAATATTATATTATAAATGCGAAAGTGAGTTTGTTTGTTTGTTACGTCTTCACGCCTAAATGGCCAAACCGATGTTGATGAATTTTGGTACAGAGATAGTTGGGACCCTGGAGACGGACATAGGCTAAAAAGAAGTGAGAAAAAAGGGAGAAAGAGGGAAAAAAAGGAGAGAGAAAGATTTATTTTTCAATCATAAAAAAAACAGTTAGCGTTAGCCCAAAGTAACTTTTCCAAGGAAGCTAGTAATATTATATTTGAACCAAACAGTAATAAAGACTAGTGAGAAATCAAAACGAAATATTATAACTAGAACCTTCACCTCCTTTCTCTTTTCTAATTATTCTACGGTTGGCTGGAGTAATACTGGAACCGAGGATAATTTTCGGCCAGCATGCAAAAAATCCAATCACCCAGTCCCAACCTATACTAACTACGTCATACATATGACCATATAAAACTCCTCATTTACACCAATACCATTAGCCCAAATACCACAAAGGGACATACATACGTGACAATAAATTTCGCAATAAGGGCCGGGTCATTGAACCGACGTCCTTCGACAAACGAGCCTTCGACAAACCAAATCGTTCGGTAAGTTCTCGAATGACGCGACAATGCTCACCGTATGACCACAGTAGGCGTATTAACATACAGTATTGCAACTTGGATCAAATGGTTGGAATTGTTTGTTTTTTTTTTAAAAACGTTGCCCCACACTAGGAATTTCTCTTGTATCGTGGGTGCGTTTACAAACATTTAAACTCACATACACAAACAACCAGACCTGAAACAACTATCTGCAGGTCATACAAATATTTGTTCCGTGCGGGAATCGAACCCGCGCAACGCAGCGCAGCAGTCGATCGCTCAGCCACTGCGCCAACCGTGTCGTCAAAATAATGTAATTGGTTCAAATAATGCGTATAAAGACGCTTCGCTATGAGCGAAGACGAAAGGAACTTTTTCTACCCGTAAAGTGCGATATTTTTAACCGACTTCAAAAAAGAAACGAGTTGAATTGAGAACCCCTCCTGGGTTCTCAATTCAACTCGTTTTTTTTTATTCTATTAATGTATGCACACAAAATATGTGTACATGACAGGACATTAAATTAAGACAGAAGAGCACAAAAGTCAGCTTATTTCATTAGAAAATTTCTTCCAGACGACCTGCGAGAGGAAAGTTTTGTTCTGGATGATATCTCGAAAACTGCTAGTTACGGAGCATATTGGGACATTATTTAAATTCCATCTATTTTACCTACAATTTACTTTAAATACATCCCCCATACTATTCAATGCTGAAATGAATCTGAAATATGTTTTAAGTGTGTAAACCGTGATATATCACCCTATTTTTGCGTATGCCTACTGAGACGTGCGAATGCTTGGTTGACGGCTCTGTGACGGGTCCGGTTGCAACTTGTTTAATTGCAAAGCGTTTATACTAAGCGCTTCGGCTAACAGAGTAACTCGTGATTAAGAAGTGTCTGCCGCGTCGAGAAAACTGGTTACGTTTTATGTGTGTAGTGCAAACACAAACTCAACGCATTCACTTCTAATGAAACAGTATAAATAATACAAACAATAATTCTTTATTTCAATACAGTGAACAATGTAACAGACATCTTAAATTTATCGGACAGACATTGTGAACGTATAGGTTAGCCTGACGCCTGAGCCTTTGGCTCAAACTAGGTTTTCACCTGTTACTTGGGAGACAGTGTTTCTCCAATAAAAACTCTTTATACATGTCATAGCATCAAAGATAACCAAACATGTAATGACAGTTACAGGGCACTTTTGATTTGTCAAAGTATCTTCGAAAATAAAAGGAAAAATCTACAGACGAGACAAAGAATAAAAATTAAGAAAGTGTTTTCTTGTTCCTTATTGCAATATAACAAAACAAATTACAATCCTAAAAGATTTTGACAAAAAAAAGAGTTGATTTACTGGTTTTTTTACACTGTGGCCATGACCTACTTGTGAACAAAGACATTCATTCGAAAGATTTGGGTGATACCGCAAGTAGTCGATGGATTCTCGTATTAATGTAAGATAAAATAGATTAAACGTTACTCTGCTATTTGGAAGATAAAAATATGCAGATGACATGGTTATAGAGTTGGCTAATTGTAGCGACTAATATTCTGAATTCGCGTTGTAGAAGAGGAAATTCACGATTAGCTTGCAGATTGTTTTTTTTTTTAGTAGTTGAATTGAAATAAAGACACTTGACACTTGAGACCTTTTACCGTAATATCACGAAACTTTTTCGTTAGAATAAAATTGTACAATTTACAGAGGATATAAGATGCTAAATAGGATGGAAAATGTGACAAATTTTATTAAGATTCGTTCAGCCGATTTGACGTGAAAGAGTAACAAACATCCATACATCCATACATTTGGATTTATAATATTAGTACGATAGAATACCGTCACAAATATTTCTCCAAATTCTTCTTCAAATAGAGTATGGACCTCAAAATTAAATAATCGTGATACCGGAGTAGTTCCCTTCAAGCTTGTGTTCAAGTATTGAAATAACCGCTAATCTCCTTCACGTGAGACTTCCCACCACCTGGCCTTACTTCTCAAAAGATTTCTAGGTCCATTCTTCAAGTTTATAAAGTATTTGAGGGTACAAAGACAGATGTTCTCTATTGTGGAATAACTAAACTAAAAAGTTTGAAATAAAGTGTCCCGATTGCCATCGGTAAAGAATTATAAAAAATAGAACAACTTCCAGACCATAATCTACCTCTGTGCCAAATTTCATCAAGATCCGTTCATCCGTTCTGACGTGAAAGAGTAATATTAGTAAGATAGCTGGCGCCCGCTGCTTCGTCCACGTGATGATCGAAAAAAAATAATCCTATGTTTTATTCTGGACTATAATCTACTTCTGTGCTAAATTTCATCAAGATCCGTTCAGCCATTTTGACGTGAAAGAGTAACAAACATCTACACACACAATAAAATAATTGTCTTATAACAAAAAATGGCATTTATTGAATGTAATGTATTTCTTATTTTTAATATAGACAAAGCGCGGGGAAGAAACAATTGAAAAGTTTCCTATGCTTCTAAGACCATTCTAAATTCAAAACTTCAGATGACGTCATAAAAAGTGAGACAAAATACCTGTCTAACCGAACCGCTTGTACCTTTCATTGACAGGAAGTATTTGAATGTTGTAACAATAAACATGACTGTGTTATAAACACATTAAGTACTATAAACAGATTAAAATCACCTCAAGCATTGAGAAAGCGACGTAAATAATGATTACCCTGCGCAATGAACTGTAACGATTGTGAAAGTGCTCCAGTTTCGTCGCAAAGCGAGCACTTATTTCGAGACGTTAAACACCAGCTCCGGTAGCCGTGATCGTCTAGTGGTTAGGACCCTACGTTGTGGCCGTAGTAACCCAGGTTCGAATCCTGGTCACGGCAGTGATAACACTGTCGCGGCGGAGCGATTTATTTTGTTTTTTAAAGAAAACGGAGTTTATTCTGTTGTTACAAACTAAACTAAAAACCACTAAAATTTAGTTTATTCTTGTCAAATGACGTTTCCTACTCTGAATTGATTGGAGTCACAGAATTTAACTATATTATATTTTGACAGTTTAATGATAGTTTAGTAACTGAATTTAGAGAAAACCGCTATCTCCCTATTCTGAAATTGACGTTTATCTCAAAAAATTGATGGTAAATGGCGTACCTAATTAATTAGCTGTTATTAGGTATTCTATTTTTATCTTAGTCCAGTTTTATCCGGTTGTTGATCAAAATCGGCACCAAATATGTATTCAACTTGCTAAAATCTTAAGTAATTACTTGGTAAACATAAGATTGACCAGTTATCAATAGAATTCATGGATGAGGAGGGTTTCTGTCTCCCTATTTCACTGGTTAGCCTAGCGCTGCTATTGAGCCCGAGTTCCTCGTTTCAATGTCTGGATCAGGCAGTGATATTAGATTTTGACGGGCCTGTTGGTCTAGTGGTTAGTGGCCCCGACTGCTGAGCCGGAGGTCGTGGGTTCGATTCCCACCCAGGACAAACTTTGTGTGATGAGCATGATTGTTTGTTCTGTGTCTGGGTGTGATTTATCTATAATATGTATGTATTTATAAATTATATAAGTATGTATATCAGTTGTCTGGTTACCATAACACAAGCTCTGCTTAGCTTGGGATCAGATAGCCGTGTGTGAGTTGTCCCAAGATATTTATTTATTTATTATTTATTTATTTATCCACAATGAATTCTTCCGTAAAACGGAACCCGCATTTAGTCCCGGCTACTGGATTTTTTTTCTGAATGAAGATGATGATGATGATGATAGATGAGATGTAGGTTGGCGTCTGCTTATAAGGGCGATTTCTGTGGATGCCTTAAAATTAAGGCTTCCAGCCAGGGCAAAAAACTTATAAACTAAGCGACTACACGCTAAGGGCACCCCCTGTGAGGTACGTGCCTCGGCTTAGGGCGTCGCTGGGGGGGGACGCCCAAGGGACAGGCTGGATCTGAGTGATATTACTGGGAGAGGCTCATTTGTATTATATAGGAGTAAGACATAACCTGGTTAAATGTGAGTGTCTCTCTCTAGGTTGGTCTCTGCCTAACCCATCAGTAAAGCAGGCGAGATGTTTTGTTTATACACTATCCTTACTAATTTTCGTAATTTTTTTTTCCACATATCTTAAATTTTTTAAATATTTCTTAAAAACATAAAAAAAAACATTTAAAAATATAAAAGTAGTAGCCCGCCGGTATCGGGAACAGGGTCCAAGCTACCGCGATCAGGGCTCCAGAAAAAGGAACCTCCTAACAATACGAGCCGTGTCCAGGAGTACCGCTTTCTGTATCAAGCCCTTGATCCAGCTGCCTAACGAGAGCCTCCTCAGGTATTGGTCGAGACTCTTGGCAATTAAGCCATTGGCAGATACGACTATCGGCACAATGATCGCTGAGTCCACATCCCACATGTCGACAACCTCGCGAGCCAAGTCAATATACTTCATTTGCTTATCTTTCTCGGCTTTCACGAGGTTCTCATCATGCGGGGCTGTTATGTCAACAATCATTGCGCCGCTCTGATCGATCTACCACCACTATATCAGGCTTGTTGGCAACAATAGTCCTGTCAGTGATGATGGAGCGATCCCAGTACAATGTGATATTGCCATGTTCAAGAACTGGGTCGGGCTCATACCTGTAGTACGGCACTTCCGATTCCACAAGGTTGTATTTTAGAGCAAGTTGCTGATGGATAATCCTGGCTACAAGGTTGTGTCTATGCAAGTACTCTCCGTTAGCTAGACGAGTTACTCTCCTTACTTACTTAATATTATAAAAGCGAAAGTGAGTTTGTTTGTTTATTACGTCTTCACGCCTAAATGGCTGAACCGGAAATAGGCTATTTAAAAAAAAAAAAGATGGAGATATGAGGGAGAAGAGGGAAGAAAAAGGAAAACTTATCATTGCTATTACAATAATTAAGACGCAAGGGCAAAAACTACAGGTAGCAGGTATCTGTAAATCAGGAAAGGGGAACAGTGTTACCCTAAATTTAACGCGAGCGAAGCCGCGGGCTAAAGCTAGTATCTTTATAAATAAAAGAGAAAATCACGAAATCTCAGAAATAACAAGTGATGTTAGGAGTTTAGAATTTTGCATTGGGGATCCTGTTAAGACATAAGTGCTCACTGAGACTGGATTTTGCACAATTCAACCCCTAAGGGAGGCAAAGTTTGTATGGGAAAATGCGATTCCTTGGCCAGATCGTTTATGATAAAATTAGTTGGCGCCCGCGGCTTCACCCGCGTGATGTTGAAAAAAAGGATCCTATATGTTATTTCAGACTATAATCTACTCTCTGTGCCAAATTTCATCAAGATCCGTTCAGCTGTTTTGATGTGAAAGAAACAAACATCCATACATCCATCCTCACCAACATTCGCATTTATAATAGTACAAATAATATAGTAGGATTTGATAGGCTTGCATAAATTCACGGTGGTATTAATTCGAACACTTTGTTCTGTGCATACAAATTCTGGTTAGACTAGTACTTACTTTTTATCCCGGTCTATCGGGACACACTATAGGCTACACAATATCACGCAACAATGCTTAGGAGCTGAGCAGCGTGTGAAACGGCTGGGCATAGCTTTGTTCACTGGGCTGTTACATGATTTCTTTGTGCAAATAATTATATTTAATTTAATCAATTACTATATTATATACAAACTATAAATAGACACAAACTAATAACAAATATATATACAAGTAACAAATGGTAAATTACAGGGCGTCAAAATATTCGTCCGCATCGCAGTCAACAGGAAAAGTGCCCAGAAGGCTGGCAGCATTACCGCGTTGGATGGCAATGCTTATTTTTTGCGCAAAAAACAGGCCAGCCCTCTGGTCACGAAAAGAGTCGACCAACCGCTTGGCGATCTCTCGAAATACTACATGGGCACTCGGACCCCATGGCCCTAGTGTTTCAACCCCAAACGGCTCAAACACATAATTACCAATCAAATTGTGATATTTGCGCCGTTTGAGGTTTTCAGCACCTGCAGCAGCAGCTCCAGCGCAACCCACCGTGCTAGGAAGATGGGATGATACAAGGGTATCGACGAAGTTGCATCCCACACCAAAGATCTACCCAACTTCCATGGAAAAAATAATTGAAAGCATCAACAATATAATCTCTTTGCTAGAACCATTATTTTAAATGATCATTACGTCTACACAAGTAATTCGTTAATAACAAAGAAACCTCTTCATATGAGACGTCAAAGCATTTTCTCTACATTTATCATTTAAATTTTATCATTATTTCATCAAAGTAAAAAGATAAATGATGACATGTCGCTTTTCTTTCATTTATTTTCTTTGAGAAATCTGTATTAATATTTTACATATATGCTTAATATGTCTGTCTGTATATTATCCTTTTGCGACTAATGGCCAGTTTATATTATTCCAGTAGCATGTACAGTGATCGATACAAGCGGAGAAGCTCATGGCTAAATTATAACAGTCGCTAGGGTCAGTCTTAAGGATATGCGGTACTTGCTGTGGTTGTTCAGTAGATGGGTGACCAACTATTACATACTGAGTTCCCACCGTGCCTCGGAAGGTATATTAGTTTAAATGTTTGTAAACGTACCAGACAGGACATAGAATTAAAAAAACCGGTCAAGAGCGAGTCTGACTCGCAAATCAAGGGATCCGTAGAAACTTACGATATAAACGGACATATCTTTTGACTACGTTGGCTTAGAGTGTTGATTTTTCACAGCACAAAAGGATAATAGATTTGAGTATATCGTTATAATTTCAACTCGATACCTCCACGCGTTTCTGAGATAAAGGATCTTGACTGACAGACGGACAACAAAGTTATCCAATAAGGGTTCCAATTTTTTTCTTTTGAGGCACGGATCTCTAAAAACACTTAAAACTGTTAATATCGTAATGAATGAGGATAGGGAATTAGATCATTTTTATCCCACTTTTCGTTCCCGTTAGATAAACAATTTAATTTCTGACCCCATCATGATTTTCCTGTCCTTGTCCCATTCTATTTGGGGTCGGCGCAACACGTTTTCTTCTTCCATTCTACCCTATCAGACGTCACGACATCATTTACTCCTTTCTCCTTCATATATTTTAATTTCTGACCCCAACACGGATAAAGCTGCAGGCAAAAGCTTGTATAAAATAATAATACATCATTGTTTTATTATGCAAATAAGACAATTTAAATAATAATTTACATGTTCATGTAAAATATGAGTTTCGAACTTTGTTGAAAAGTTCTAACTTATAATGAAAGATATGTAAATCGTGTATTAAAAGATACTGGCGTATCGAGTAGACTTTGTAATTGTTTGAAGATTGAAGAGTGGAGATGGGAATACTTGGATGACTTTAAATTCAATGCATTTTGAGAATACTTGAGGCAGACAGTCGTTTGTTATAAGCTGTTAATTTTAGCAGACCGGCGGACATAGGGTGGCCTTTGTCGCGTGGCCCAGAGTTTGCTTCTCCTCTCATGCATAATTTTTTCAGCATCGTAACATCGGAAACCTGGACAAATAATTTAATTAATATAAGTCTGAAATCGCAAACACAACCAAAAGCAAGCGTGGTGGTCTATGCTCCTACCTTATCTGTATTAGAAAAGGTAAATGCCTCGCAAATTTCATGTTTTCGTCATATTTACGAATTGAAACCATTAGTTTAAGCACATACTTTTTGGAGATGGCTGTCATCAAATAACTTCCCCCGCTCTGGGCGGAGCGGGGGTTAGAATTGTACTGGCTAAAACCCACCTATGTTCCTTCTATTGCCCTTTATGTTCCGGTGCCGCGGCATCTCTTTTTAACAACCCGCAACCCCGCAAGGCACATTCCTTACATTATCACTTATTGAATTATATTCACGTAGACTCTTTCAATAGAACGGTTTCCTCCAGAAATTCCATAAAAATATACAAGGTAAAGTGTACATTGTGCGTAGACTTAACCGCAAGCGACAAACAAGAAACTGTCCGTCTGAAACTGCATATAGGCTTCCCTATGATTGTGTAATCATCATATTATATTAACATTGCAGGTCATGCAGCCCTAGTGCACAAAAGAGGTCAAAGTAAAATCATATAGGTAGGTCGACAAAGAGAAATAAAAAACACACATGCTTTCGCTATTGGATAGATAGGAAGTTGCTATATAGAATGGGCCTCAATGAAGTCACCAAATGTTCGTTAGATTATAGCCAAGGCGATGACAAAAAATAGAAAAAAAAAACAGGCCAAGAGCGTGTCGGGCCACGCTCAGTGTAGGGTTCCGTAGTTTCCCGTCCGTCACAATAAGTGTTCCCACTTATGAGTTTAAAGGTGGAGAAGCGTGCAATGTTGCACGTTCCGCGGTAGGCGCTCCAACAGATTTTGTACAAAAAAGACAAAAAGTTGTACAAAATACAACTTTTTGTCTTTTTTGTACAAAAACTGTTGTGTCAATCAAGTTCAAAATGATTTTCATAGAAAGTCCTTATAAAGTTCTACTTTTCAGATTTTTTTCATATTTTCTAAACTTATGGTTCAAAAGTTAGAGGGGGGGGACACATTGTTTTTTACTTTTGGAGCGATTATTTCCGAAATTATTGACATTATCAAAAAATGATTTTAGTAAACCCCTATTCATTTTTAAATACCTTTCCAACAATATATCACACGTTAGGGTTGAAATTTAAAAAAAAATCACTTCCCACTTTACATATAGGGTGGCTACCCTAATAAAACATTTTTTTCCAATTTTTATTTTACCACTTTGTCGGCGTGATTGATATACATATTGGTACCAAATTTCAGCTTTCTAGTGCTAACGGTCACAGAGATTAAGCGAGGACGGACGGACGGACAGACAGACATGGCGAAACTATAAGGGTTCCTAGTTGACTACGGAACCCTAAAAACACGCATTTGTCCCAAGGGCAGGCCAAGCTCGAGCAAAGGACAACTGAAAAAAATCAAAACCTGTTTATTTTTATAAATAAAACAAAACATACAACATGAAATTCTATTTCGTTTATACATAATGACTGACCCTCCGGCTGACAGCGACACTGTTCGTTCCTTCTCATAGCTCTTGTTTTGTACACAATTACACGCTACATTTCAACTGCCTTAGGCAATAAATTTCCCAACATTTATTAAAACCCCACCGAAAATAAAGTACTGCCTTTTATGTACCTTTCACTTTTTATGGCAACTTTTGAAATAGCCAATGTTACAACATCCTGTATATTGAGAGAATGTAAGTCAGAATTTGAAAGGTGTTATCATCAGCTCCGGTAGCCGTGATCGTCTAGTGGTTAGGACCCTACGTTGTGGCCGTAGTAACCCAGGTTCGAATCCTGGTCACGGCAGTGATGCACTGTCGCGGCGGAGTAGACTTTTAATTTGGTGTTTAAGTATTTAATTTAAGTAGATAAAATCATATATATATTTTATATCATACTTGAACTTCTTTCTTGGCAAATTAATAAATTCCGGTCCGGCCTAGACTCGATCTTGTTACGCAATATGCTCACATTCCTAGACAACTCACAGAAAATACGTAGTCGGTTCATAAGAGTAATCTTTTTCATTCTTGCTCCATACAACATAATTGAAAAATCTAATCCTACTAATATTATAAATGCCAACGTTTGTGAGGATGGATTTATGGATGTTTGTCACTCTTTTTTACTTCAAAACCGCTGAACGGATCTTGATGAAATTTGGCACACGGGTAGATTATAGTCTGGAATAACACATAGGATACTTTTTTTCAATATCACGCGGGCGAAGCCGCGGGCGCCAGATAGTATTACATAAATAAATGTCGTATTCACAAAAGTTACAGAGCGATCTTAAAAATGGAATACCAATGTTATTTATTTTTTGTACAGATTTTGCATTAATCTAGGATAACGTTTAAAAAACCGTCACAATAGCGTTTTTTGGGCCTTGCTCGGGGACCACGACCGTTTTGAGGCGTGACGATTTGGAAGTCCAAATCGTCACGCCTCGTGCCAAACTGGCCAGAGGGGGCCAAAAGATTTTATTCTTAAAACTGAGAGAGTTGGAAAGGGATAAGGAAGGCCGACGGTCCCAGCAGTGCGACAAAATATGCTAACAATTAAAACCAGCCAAGAGCGAGTCAGACTCACGCATCGAGGGTTCCGTACAAACTTGCGACATAAACGGCCATATCTTTCGACTGAGTAAACTTACAAGGCTGATTTTTTTACAGCTTTAAGGGACCACAGACTTGAGTATTTGGGTATTAATTTCAACTCAATGTTTTCACGAAATCGAGAAAAAGGATCTTGACAAACAGACAGACGGACAAGCAAAGTGATCCAATAAGGGTTCCGTTTTTGCCTTTTAAGGTACAGAACCCTAAAAAGAAACCTGTAAAAAATCAAAGAAGATTATGGAACAATCAAACACAGCATCTTATCAGCAATTGAATACCGTTTAAAACAATAGATATGCCTCAATCACATCTTCAAGTTGCATCTCAATTATAAGTTTGATTGAATGAAAACAAGATCTTAGAATTAGACCCGTGATTACTTGCCAAGCTACGGAACAGCTGTTCCAAATCACTGTTCCACTGTAACTAGTTTTAACTAGTTTCTTAATTGGCTTTGAGAAGGATTTCGTTACGTGTGCTGAATTCTAAGAGGTGTCAAATTAAGTGTTTGGAAGCCATACTACGGGAATTGTTGGCCAAATTCTGAGTGTGGGTGTGAAGAGAACCGGATTATATTAATTGTGAACTGAGATTAGAGAGGGGATGCATTATTGCGCGTATTTTTAGGAGCAAGTATCTAATTAATAGCAGCTGAAAACCAGCTCAAACAATCCTTACTAATATTATAAAAACGAAAGTGAGTTTGTTTGTTACGTCTACGCCTAAATGGCTAAACCGATTTTAATGGATTTTGGTACAGAGATAGTTGGAACCCTGGAGACGGACTAGGCTATTTAAAAAAAAATTGAGATACGAGGCAGAAAGAGGGAAAACGGGAAAACTTACCATTGCTATTACAACAAATAAGGCGCAAGGGCAAAAATTACATGTAGCAGGTACCTGTAAATCAGGAAAGGGGAACTGTGATACCCCGATTTCAACGCGAGCGAAGCCGCGGGCAAAATCTAGTAAAATAATAAACGCCAAAGACTGGTCGCGCAAATTGTCATTGAGTTTTTTCACCAGGAATTTCTCAGTAGCAGTCTGGATTTGTGCCTAGTTGACTACTACGGGTATAGGCTCGCTAATGTCGCAGTCGCTCCATGTGAAATACTCGTATTCAGCGACACCTGGTAAGATTGGATGTTGACCCTAACTTAGTTGGGAAGAATTTAAGCAGATGATGATGATGTTGACACGGGACTTAAGTCTTAAGTCACATGTTGTAGGGGCGAGCCTCATTATTTATGAAATTAGGGCACACCTCTATCTAACTCTTCTAGGATTTCAAGTGTTATGTTATCTATTTTCTCAAGTCCCATGTCGAACACAGCATACTGTTGGGTTACAAAAAGAGATTTAGGTGTACCAACGTAAACATGAATATTTAATTCATGTTTACGTTGGTACACCTAAATCTCTGAATCGTAGGATTCAGAGATTTAGGTGTAGGGTAGTAGTACCCTACTTCCTACTTATTATTAATATTATATTACAACGCGAATATTATATTTAACGCGAAAGTTTGAATGGATGTATGGATGTTTGTTACTCTATCACGCAAAACTACTAAATCAAAAATATAGCTTATACATCAGAATAACACATAGGCTACAATTCACAAAGATATATTGTGAAACCGCGGGGCGCGTCTAGTAACCTAATATTTTTATAGTTTGTCCCCTACAAACTATAAACCTAAAAAACATCCTTTTTTTGCGGATGTAAAATCATCAAATAACTTCCCCCGCTCTGGGCGGAGCAGAGCCTCTCCTCCGCTGCGGAGGCGAGTGTCAGACTTTTACTGACCAAAACCCACCCATGCTCCTGCTTTTGCCCTTTATGTTCCGGGGCCGTGGTGTCTCTATCGAACAACCCGCAACCCCGGAGCAAATGACGTCCCTCAAAAAATAATTTTATCACCAACACAAAACTTAACAATTACATTTGTATTACAACGTAAAACCATGACTCCCCCTATAACAAAACACGCTTTCAGAGAAAATTACAAAACCGAAACAAACACAACACGTATTCGAAAATCGAATAAACGTCGCAGTAAATATTCTATTATTGTGATTACTTGGTAAAATACTTAGTATTCGGAACAGGTCTCCGTTCCCGCGCTGAATTGGAACAGTTACAAAAAGGATGATAGCACTACAACTTGTTCAATGTTGTGTTTAGTTTGCTGACCTAACATTGCCCTGGCAACCTTTCCCGGGTTGCTAGAAGTTTTGTAGGTCAAATTCTAGGAATATGAACACCAGAGTTCAAGCTTTACTTACATAAACGTGAAGTAGAGTAATTCCAAACTTAAACCCAGAACAATTTATGGTAAATCAGTAGTATGTGTACCTATATTAATTTGTTTTTGATTCCGTGTTTATTGGTAGTTTGGGTTCAAGTTTTATCAGTAATTTGAAATAGGTTCGAACTTTGCAGACTTTTTTAAAGAACAAATGAGTGTTCTTTGAAATTACTTGTGGTCACGCTGATGTTGTTTTTTTTTAAATATCTCTACTATACGCTACATTTTCCGCGCTGGTGATAATACTTTATATAAATAAAACAATAAAAGCTTATTGGAACATTATCATCAATGATAAAAGTCAAAACACAGAAACTAAAAAAATACCGAAACTAATGCATTTTAAGATTTGTGTTTTTATCTTAGTCTCTCTCCAATTTACCTAAACTTCTGCAATATTGTTAATGTAAACCTTTTTTTACCTCTCAATTCCTAACCCATAAATTGACCGTCGGAATCATATCCCGAATTTAAACATTTTCGAGGTAAAAAAACAGTTTGTCTTCAGAACCCTTATTAAACTTTATTTGAAAACACATAGATACCTATAGAAAAGAAAAAAAAAACTATTTTAAACAAAAGAACTCTCAAAGTTCCAAAGCGCCACTTCAAAAACTTAGTAAACCATTGGAGATACTTCACCCACCTAAACCATCGGGGACACTTCACCCACATCAACGCCACATAATTGAGTATTCATCAAACAAGTAACAAGTACTTTAATGGAGTATAAAGTGCGTCCAACAACAACTAGATTGCCACTAGAACTCAAACACGACGTCCCGAATAAACCGGGACGCTTGGCCACAACGTCCCGAAGTGCTGACTAGCCGACTTGAGTTCGGAAAATAAACAGACTAACTGCTTCTAACCAGTTTGTACTGGATATTGTTTGGACATTTTGCACTTAGAGATCGCTGTTTGATTAAACTGTAAATTTCACCCGTTTTCAGTGGGTTTTTTTCATGTGGTTAGTACCTGTGTGAGTTTTTATGTCGTCGAAAAATATCTGATCTCTCTGCCATGTTTAGTCGAAGAGAGGCCTGCCAGGGTCACCGCCTGCCGGTGTTGCGGGATGTTCTAAAGAATACCGCCGCTTCGGAACATCAAGGGCAAAAGAAGGAACATGGGTGGGTTTTAGTATAGTCCGACATTCACCCCGCTAGTATTTATTTGATTCTCTTAATCCCTTTCGTAAAAATAAAACCATGTTTGGTTTCCTCAAGACGTTTTGGTTCTTTTTTCACATGTAGTAAAACCCTGAAATGAGTAGTGAAGTAATTGTTTGTTAAACATCACATTAGTTAATGTGTGATGAAATACTTGGTCAATTTCTAAAATGATTACATCATTTCCAAGAATCGTCACCAATATAGATAAAAAATATGAAAAAATTATAGCGGTTGAGACTTTTTGTTTCTTTGAAGCTTTGTTGGCAGTAAATTGTTTGAAACAAATTGCCCTGCAATACAGTGCCGTTGCTCTGCGTACTCCGTTCACATAACGTAGCCTGTGTCTAAGTCAAAGTCAAATTCTTTATTAGTAACTAAGTGTAGTTATTTAGATCTTAACAAAGAGTAGGTTCTAAGAACTTAGTTGCCTGTTTAGGCATTGCAATTTAGTAGTTGATGATACATATAAAAAACATTCTAAAACCAGTCAAACATTTTACATTTTATATTAAACATTATATTAATTATTTTTATTCATGGGATTATAATCACAAAATATATTAAATACCCAATCATTTCTCTTCCAGCTAACGTCGCCAATAACAGTAGACAATCACCAATAATTTTGCAACGACAACAACGTGAACAACTCCACAACAACGTAGAAAATAACGTGAAGATTGCAGATAACAGTAAATGACTCAAGTTTGAGTCATGGACTAATTACTAATAGTGTGTGGTGTAAACGAAGAGCTCGTGGCTAATAATAGCAGCCACTCGGGTCGAACTTTAGGTTAAACCGCACTTGCCTAGGTTGCTCTGTGGATGGGTGACTACCCGTTACATACCGAGTTTACCGTTAAGCCGTTGGTCCCGGCTGTCATTTGTAGATCTTTGACAGTCGTTACAAGAAGTCAGTGTTCCGAAAGTCTGATAACCAGTCTTACCAAGGGGTATCGTATTACCCAGTACTAACTGGTTTGTGGAGGTCAGATAGGCAGTCGCTCCATGTAAAATACTGATATTCAGCTGCATCCGGTTAGACTGGAAGCCGACCCCAACTCAGTTGGGAAAAGGCTAGGCAGATGATAATGTGTGGTGTAAAATACTCGTTTTTTATTGTTTTCTACGATTCTGTTGTTTCGATGGCATAAACTTCAAATATCCTGGACCCAAAATCATTCCATTCCATCTTCCTACGCTTGTCCTAAGTTTTTTAAGGTCGGCGCTACACGTTTTTTCTTCCATTCTCCCCTGTCAATCATCACACTTTCATTGACTCTTTTTCCTCCATATCATTCGTCACACAGTCCTCGCATCTTTTCTTCTGCGTGGCCCAAAATGCAGCTACTCAACCTTCGCGCTCTGGTGTAATTAAAAGGTCGACAAAGGTTGACGGCATGCTGCGAAAGATAGCCCTTTGTCTGTGAGTTGGGATCAACTCAATATTAACCTTTTTTAATTATTTTCTTCTCAACATACTCTGGCTCATTCGCGCAGTTGGCGCAATGGCTGAGCGATTAGCCGCTACGCTGCAGATTCGATTTTCTTACGGAACAAATATTTGTTAGGCCTATGTGTAGTTGCTCCGGGTCTGGCTATTTGTTATGTAAGTTTAATTGTTTGTAAACGAACCCATAGTACAGAATAAATTACTAGCGTGGGGCAAAGTAAAAAAAATCGGTCAAGTGCGAGTTGAACTCACGCACCGAGGGTTTCGTAGAAACTTGAAACATGCACGGTCATATCTTTTGACTGCGTAGACTTAGAGGGTAGATTTTTCACAGCTCCCAGGAACCCCAAAATCAAAATCAAAATATTTTTAATTCACATAGGCCTACATGGGCACTTATAAAACGTCGAGAAAAGGTGCACGGTTTGGGTTTGTCGTTTCCTATGGAGAAGAACAAAACCCCAGACTTGAGTGTATGGTTTTTATTTCAACTCGATACCTCTATGCGTTCCCGAGATAAGCGATATTAACAGACATACAGACAGACGGACGACAAAGAGATGCTGTAAGGGTTCTGTTTTTTTTCCTAAAAATCTAATAACTAGAATATAGTAATAATCCTTACTACTTTACTACTATTACTACTTACTATTAATATTATAAAAGCGAAAGTGAGTTTGTTTGTTACCTCTTCACGCTTTAATGGCTAAACCGATTTTGATGAATTTTGGTACAGAGATAGTTGGGAACCAGGAGACGGACATAGGTTATTATTTTTTTTTAAAAGAGTGGGATATGAGGGAGAAAGAGGGAAGAAACGGGAAAACTTAGCGTTGCTATTACAAATCAATAAGGCGCAAGCGGAACTGTGTTACCCCGAAGCCGCGGGCAAAAGCTAGTATAATCTAGTAATTAGATTTTTATAACAACCTCAATCATTTTCAACAAACCCATGTCTTAAATCAGCCAGCATTAAGTCACTTATTTTAAAATTAAATTCAGTTCCAAACATTCACGGAGCTATTCCTACTACGTGAACCTTATATAACATAGCTGGAATGAGATTTATGGCTCTTCACCGCGGCAGGTTTATGAAACCGTCCGCTAGTTGGAGTCAAGATATGCGGGATATTGCGGCTTTCTGCTATGTTTTGACGTTTGAAGATGTACTGTGAAAAGCAATAAGCGGCAGGAAAGTATGTTAGTTTTAAAATATAAGATTACTACCTTTTGCCCGCGGTTTCGCGTTTAATTTGGGGTAACAGTTCCCATTTCCTGATTTGCAAGTATTTTTCGTTGGTAACAAAGAGTGTGTGTACCGATTTTTAGTTTCCTACTTTGAAAGCTGCAAAAAGTCCCATTCTTATGAAATTTCATCCCCTCTTTAAGGAGTTGGGGAGGATTTCCAAAAAAAAATGATGCACGATGTTTTTGTTAGTGACAAATACTCCGCATACCAATTTTTCGCTTCCTACCTTGAAAATTGCGGAAAGCTCCATTCAAACTTCCACCACCTATTTTAGGAAAGTGGGAGGTTAGAAAGAGACAAAAAGTAGCCTATGTCCGTATCCAGAATTCATCATAATCGGTTTGGCCATTTAGGCGAGAAAACGTAAAAAACAAACTCACTTTCGCTTTTAAAATATTAGTAACCATACACGAGACACGTATGTATGATAATACTTTTAAAGATGGCGCCCGCCATCTAGAAGTACCTTATCTATTCTGTCGTTACAGTTGCGCTTATGAAATCGCTTTATACTACAAATTGGACCACAAATATTCGTCCACCGCCATATCTTATTAATACGAAATTTTATATAATTTAATTCGCTATACAGCTTGTATATAAACAATCGGACCACGTACCAAGTGTAAAATAAATAAATAAATATTATTAATTGATAACCTCTTATCTGTCAAATGTGGAAGGTCGTGGTTATAACCCTGTTATCAGCACTATGTCATATCAACGCACGTGAGTACATACGATTCGTAACGTTTTATCTATATTATTAATTATAATGATTTGCGACTAAAACATAGAATATTAGGTATTGCAACTGACTCCCAAACATGGCGGCTATTTTTTATGTAGGTACACTCCCCCCCCCCCCCCGCCAAGATATTAGTGTCAATCAAAAGAGGTTTGCTGAGGAGAACAGACTTCCACCACCTATTTTAGGAAAGTGGGAGGTTAGAAAGAGACAAAAAGTAGCCTATGTCCGTATCCAGAATTCATCATAATCGGTTTGGCCATTTAGGCGAGAAAACGTAAAAAACAAACTCACTTTCGCTTTTAAAATATTAGTAACCATACACGAGACACGTATGTATGATAATACTTTTAAAGATGGCGCCCGCCATCTAGAAGTACCTTATCTATTCTGTCGTTACAGTTGCGCTTATGAAATCGCTTTATACTACAAATTGGACCACAAATATTCGTCCACCGCCATATCTTATTAATACGAAATTTTATATAATTTAATTCGCTATACAGCTTGTATATAAACAATCGGACCACGTACCAAGTGTAAAATAAATAAATAAATATTATTAATTGATAACCTCTTATCAGTCAAATGTGGAAGGTCGTGGTTATAACCCTGTTATCAGCACTATGTCATATCAACGCACGTGAGTACATACGATTCGTAACGTTTTACCTATATTATTAATTATAATGATTTGCGACTAAAACATAGAATATTAGGTATTGCAACTGACTCCCAAACATGGCGGCTATTTTTCATGTACACTCCCCCCCCCCCCCCCCCGCCAAGATATTAGTGTCAATCAAAAGAGGTTTGCTGAGGAGAATAAAAATCACAGATCACAGACCATAATTAAAAATTTGCTTAGTAAAAAAAGATAAAGCTTGTTAAAATACTAAACGCATCGATGCTTACGGCAATTTCACCTTCGACCATATTCATTTTCGGCTATCAAGTTTGGTAGTAACTTGGATTGAACTGTAGATAGCTTTTTTTCTGTTGGGAATTCTTCAAATAACTTATCCCCTCTGGGCGGAGCAGAAGGTGCCATGTTCCTTCTTTTTTGTTCCGGAACACAAAGAGAAAAGAAGGAACATGGGTGGGATTTAGTAAGTTAAAGTCTGACAGTCCCTTCCGCTCAGCCCAGAGGGGAAAAAGTTATTTCGAACAACCCGCAACCCCGGCAGGCAGTGGTCCTGGCCTCTGCTTTGCTGACTTTGAGGCGCGCGGGAAACACAATGTCTGTCGTCACAGTGAGCTACACATTACTCACCGACCACAGATCCGCGTCTACGGTAGCTGGGAATCGTCTTTGACTGTGAATGGCTTACATCAACAGTTATCTTTCTAGATATGACACAATTTCCATGCCCTATCCCTATTTATTTATGATTTCCATTTCGCATTAGACTAGGCAGAAACGACAAAATGCTTTAAACTTTATACGCTCCTTTTGCCTTGTCCACGTACATACGCACACACGCACATACACGCACGGCAGTTGCGGCTACTACGCATCTCTCAATTTAATATTACAATTGACTCAAACACACCCATTCACAATCAAGTATTAACTTGTTACCTCGTTACAAGATCTATGAACATCATCATCATTTTAATCCTCTAAAGAACGAATCTCATTATTTGACACTGGCTGAAAATTATACTTATATAAATAGTCTGTAGTAACACGCTGAAAAAAGTTGAGTCATTCAACCTCCTTGCTCTCTCGCCCTCTGTGAAGGCTTTATGCCAAAACCTTGAACTTCCTACGTCACCGTGACTTATAACTATTTATCAACATCTGTGGTGACTTGGAAATATTTGAGGTTATTTTTTTGGGTTCCGTTTGAAAATAGGGTAATCTGAAGGCTTTTCTAATCATCACACATTTTTTTTGAAACCTATCTATTTTCTTCTTAATCAAGTATCGAAGTAGTAATCGAAGTATCTCTTTCGAAACTATCACCATTAGTCTTTTTTTTAAAGAAAAGCTAACATTTCAAAATAATAATCTAACATTTATTTTATCAATTTATCAATTTTTTTCTGAATTCAAATAATATATTTGAATATGTAAAACGGTCCGGACAACTGACAACTGCTCGGGTGGAAATAGAGAAAGCTAATTTTCCCAGAAATGAGACATAGCTAGATTGATTTTTCACCCCTGTAAACCGACATTGCAATTTTCATCGAAATCGTTAAAGCCGTTTATGAGAACGTGTTTACAAATAATACCATCAAAATTGCTCATTGAATAGTATAGGATAATAAGACGTTCCAAAATAAATCGGAAGTTCCCTAAACCATATTATTCTATGAAAGTGAGCCAATATCTATTAAATCAAGTTGTTATATTCAATTTTTATATTTACATATTGTATACATTTTTATATATTATATTTCTTGTAAAAAAACATTAATAGTGGTTAAGGCTCCAGAGACAGGGACCTCTTCACAATGCGAGCCGTATCGAGGAGTACTGCCTTCTGAAACAGGCTCTTGATCCAATGGCCTAAGAAGAGCTTCGACAGATGGTCGTCTGGGATCCGGTCTTTAACGTCTCACGCCTAAATGGCCAAACCGATTTCGATGAATTTTGGTACAGAGATAGTTGGGACACTGGAGACGGACACCGGTTTTTTTTTAAATGTGAGATAAGGGGGAGAAAGAGGGAAGAAAAGGGGAGAGAAAGGTAATTTATTTTCGATAATCACGCGGGTTAAAGTTAGCGTTAGCCCAAAGAAACTATTCCACGCGGACGAAGTTTTCATATTTTACGGAAAAACTATTTGCATCAAACGAAATGGTTGTTTTGGACCCTTGCCATGGTCGAGTTAACTTGAGCCCAATAAGCTCAATTATGGAAAATGTATATTTTTATTCCCGAGAGTTGTTTTAAGAGCCGTTTTCAGCCCAAGGCTTCAGTTTCACTTTGATAAAAATATGAAAGGGAAAAATAAACCTATTCAGCCCATATGAGGATTTAATGATAACAAATGTATATTTTCTCTGGATCGTTAAAAGCAATATAAAATATTGAAACATATATTATTCTGACGTGTAAAGTTAGCAGTGTTTTTTTTTTAAATAAAATATCTGAAACAAAAGCTTGCTTTAAAAACACACACAGTAACTCCCTGTTTTTTTTTTGGTTATTTTCACTCGCTCACACGTGTACAGGTCTATTGCAGACATGTTTCCTGTGAGAGCAAGAACCAATAGCAACCTTATAATGGCTGATTTAAAGTTAATTGTCATGTTTACAGACTGTACAATAGGGTTGCTGTGTATCGGCAACTTTATAGTAATTATAATAATATTTACAGTAGTAGTATCTATTATTGTAGATTATGTCACTTTAACCAATTTTGATTTGCAGGCGAAAAAACCCAGAACTAAAATAAATGTACAGACGCCTGCACATCAAGCTACTACAATCTGTCAGATTTCTTTGATAGATTTTCGACTTTATTTCTAAAGTGTAAGGTTCAAGGTTCATTGGGAAAAATTGACAGTTTCGGGTAGCTTGACCTGCAGGCGTCTGTACCTACCAAGTTTGATATATCGATGTAATTTTTCTTGACAAGCAACGTTACCTTAAATTGCATATTTAAAGTAAATTGGTAAAAAACAACTGTAGGTATACATTACATTTCAATATCTGGCATTCTGCCACTCTACAAATAAAGGAGACCATGATTGCAGAAAATAAATGACAATCAAGAAAATAAAACAAAAGCAAGAAGCAAAACTCAAATAGATTTTGTAAATACGGAGGAGTAGCATCCAAATGAAAACACCACAGACAAATGAATATTAATATTTTGGGCAGTCTCAGTAGTCATAAATTGACACACTAATAAAGGCAATAAATATCTAGAATTTATGAGTAGTAGCAGTATTTTTGTTAGTAGCTATTTCGTAATTATTAATACGTATCTTTTGATTACCGAAATAAAAATGCGTGTGTTTATGTCATGTTATATATTACCATCAATTCAATTGGTACTCCTCAATATAAATAACTAGCTTTTGCCCGCGGTTTCGCTCGCGTTAAATTTGGGGTAACACAGTTCCCCTTTTCTGATTTGCAGGTACCTGCTACCTGTATTTTTTGCCCTTGCGCCTTATTTATTGTAATAGCAAAGCTAAGGTTTCCCTTTTCTTCCCTCTTTCTCCCTCATTTCTCACTTTAAAAAAAAATAGCCTATGTCCGTCTCCAGGGTCCCTACTATATCTGTATCAAAATTCATCAAAACCGGTTTGGCCATTTAGTCGTGAAACGTAACAAACAAACTCATTTTCGCTTTTATAATATTAGTAAGGATGTTGTGTATTTTTTTGGTTGCATAGAAGTTCTATAATTTCTACCCTTATCACATCTTTTCCATAACATATAAATTAACCAACCCTACAAAATCATAAATAACTTCATCTCACGATAATAATTCTGGCACAAAGTACCAACTACCAATACTTAATTTTCTGTTTCCACTCACATTAACCTGCATTTCTGTACTGCAGTGGATTACAGGCTGTGTCAAGAAACGCCGAAGGAGAAACATTGTCTGATAGAGTACAGCGTGCGTTACCGATGGCCGCACCACATCAGGTAAGGGCTCGTTTACATTCCGCCAGTTACTAGCCTAAGCATTGAGATAACTACTCGTAGTTCCAGTAAGAACGATAACATTACAAAGGATCGACACCTAGGAAATTATTAGGCCTTTGCACTTTTCTGTCCTGATGTAATGTCCTGTTAAGTATGTTTTGTGTACAATTTTTTACCCGACTTTATACCGCAAAGGAGGCTAATGTATTTTATTTATTTATTCATTTATTTCAAGTAACACGACTCGTTTTAGATAAAAACAAAACACAAGCATTCCAATTTCAATTAAATAGAATAATTTTAGAAAAATACAATAGATAATTAGATTAAATGTCAGCAGATTAAAATTTTATTAAAAAAAACAACAAACTTAGTAGATATTCATGTTCGAGGAATATACACATGTTGAAGTTTTCTTAGAAACTGATGGATATTTTCAAATGAAATTCATAATCTTCCTGCCCTTTTTTCTTGTTTTGGGATAGGAAATCATGAAATAACTTACCCCACTCTGGGGAGAGCGGGGAGGTGTATTAGAATTGTACTGACTAAAACCCACCCATGTTCCTTCTATTGCCCTTTACGTTCCGGGGCCGCGGTATTTCTTTCGAACAACCCGCAACCGCGAAAATGATACCATGGAACATGCTTTTAGCGCCAAGCGACTTTCATTCAATTTGAAAGGATACTGTCACATTGCAAACATGAATGACGACAGAAATTTCAGCAAAGCCCCGTTGACAGAAGAACGGCGTCCATTAAAGATTTACTCCTGTCAAAGTAGGTAATCCTATCGTTGTTAACAATGTACGACTCCGCAAATTCAACGTTTCGTAAAAGCAAAATGTCTGTAGGTTTTTGTAACGGTGAATAGAGTTTATGAAGTTTGATATGGCTAAAAAGGAGGTGATTAAATGATAAATGATGTAGGTTATTATTATTTTTTTAAAGCCTCATATTTTTCAAGAAAAAAAAAGTATAATAATAGAAAGAAAGAAAAGTTTATTTGTCAGAATATAGTACTTACAAAAGATGTTAGGTACAGTTATTATTATAACAAACTCATATATTCTACCATTTCTGGTGTACAAATATTTGCATATATCTAAATTCAATTATAATTAAAACATCAGAGACAATTAAAACAATTTTTTTTTTTTTTTATATTAAAGATTATTTCATTCATCATTGAAGTACTCTATTGTTGAATAATAGCTTTTGCTTAATAATAATTCGAAAATTTTTCACTTGAATGAGTTTAAATTGAGGCATTTTAGCTGATTCGGTAATCCTTACTAATATTATAAAAGCGAAAGTGAGTTTGTTTGTTTGTTTGTTTGTTTGTTTGTTACCTCTTCACGCTTTAATGGCTAAACCGATTTTGATGAATTTTGGTACAGAGATAGTTGGGAACCAGGAGACGGACATAGGCTAATTTTTATTAAAAAAAAGTGGGATGTGAGGGAGAACGAGGGAAGAAAAGGGAAAACTTTGCGTTGCTATTACAAATCAGTCAGGCGCAAGAGAAAAAACTGCAGGTCTGCTTGGTGTGTTATACCGAATTTAACGCGAGCGAAGCCGCGGGCGAAACCTTTTTTTTAAAGTGAGAAATGGGGGAGAAAGAGGGAAGAAAACGGGAGAAACTTCTTATTGCGTTATCCGATTGCTTCTAGAGTTCGACGTTTGTTTGTTACGCTTTCACTCCCAAACCGCTGAACCTATTTTGGTGAATTTTAGTACAGAGATAGATGGAACCTTGGAGATGGTTATAGGCTACTTTTCGAAAGGATGGGGGAGAGGGGTGAATTTTTATGCGAAACTAATTGCGTTGTCCGATTTACTTTGAACAAATCAATAAAGTTCGTACAGACTGCATATTTGTTTTATTTTGCAGACTGTCCCTAAAATGGAATAGAAACGGGGATAAGAAACGTCAATTTACAAATTATATATGAAAATTCACATTTTAAGGGCGAAGTTTGGCGGAACAAGCTGAACGTCAGACAGCTTTGAGAATGGGTGAAACGTCTCTTCAAACCCGATCCCGTCTGGCGGAACAAGCTGAACGTCAGACAGCTTTGAGAATGGGTGAAACGTCTCTTCAAACACAATTGCGTTTGGAGGAACAAGCCGAACGTCAGAGAAATTTGAGAATGAGTGAAACGTCCCTTCAAACACAGTTGCGTTTAGAAGAACAAGCTCAACGGCAGGCAGCCATTAGAGCCTTAGAAACTCCAGAAGAGTCGCAGGCGAGAAGAACTGCTCATTCAGAAATGCAAACCGAACGCCGACGAACTTTTATGCGTAACGCTTAATCTGTCTATAATTTTTCTAAGTTTCAATATGATCCTTAAATTGATTACAAAACTCATTCTTTAATTGTTGTTGGTTTGATGAATAATAAATGCAAGTTTTGTAATGCTTTAAAATGGAAGGATGAAACTGCAGGAATGTGTTGTTCTAATGGCAAAGTTTTCCTTCCTTTACTTGGTGAACCAGAAGAACCTCTAAAAACTATATATATATATATATATTCTATATATTTATATATTATTATAAGAAGAATCACAACGCTTTTTAAATAGAATAAGAAAGTATAACTCATGTTTCCAAATGACATCTTTTGGAGTAGATAAGGAGGTAAGAAAGCCTGGGTTTTCACCAACCTTTACTGTACAAGGTCAGATATACCATCGAATTGGTTCTCTTTTCCCTACAGATAATCAACAGCATAAATTCTTACAAGTTTACTTCATGGGTAATGAAGAAAATGAAGTGAACCGTCGTTGCCAATACATTCAGGGACTTGAAAGGGAAACTGCATTAAAAATTCAAAGAATGTTACATAACCACAACATCTTAATAAATACATTTAAAACCGCAATAGAAAACTGGCCTCAAGAAGATTATAAAGTAGTCATCCATGCTGATCGGACTCCACGTGGCGAACATAATAGGCGCTATAATGCACCGACTATTAACGAAGTAGCTGCCGTAGTGAGCGGTGACCAGTTCTCTTCCCGAGACATAGTATTACGAGCACACGATAATACACTTACACACGTCGCTGATACTCATAAGTTCTATGATGCTTTGCAGTACCCATTGATTTTTAGCAAGGGTCAGGCTGGATATCATTTTGATATTCCAGTCATTAATCCCACCACAATACAGCCCGTTCCCAACAAAAAAGTTTCTTGCATGGATTTTCACGCTTATCACATTATGATTCGAGAAAATGATTTTAACCTCCTTCCACGATCAAGACAGCTATTCCACCAATTTTTAGTAGATGTGTACGTCAAAGTAGAGAGTGAACGGCTTCGTTATATATCTTTAAACCAGAAAAAACTGCGAGCAGATAATTACATTCATCTACAAGATGCGATCAGCACGGATGGTGATATAAACCCGAACGATTTAGGCCGAATGGTTATTCTTCCCTGTACTTTTGTGAACAGTCCCCGCTATCTACATGAATACACACAAGACGCTTTCGTCTATGTGCGCACTTACGGCAGACCTGACCTCTTTATAACTTTCACCTGCAATCCTTCATGAAAGGAAATAGCAGAAGAGCTTATGCCTGGCCAAAGAAGTACTGACCGGCATGATAATAGTTGCGCGTGTATTTCGTTTGAAAGTTCAAAAACTGATGAATATTATTACACGAGGGAAATTATTTGGAGACGTCTCAATGCCACATGTATTCCATTGATTGGCAGAAATGAGGGCTGCCACATGTGCACATTCTTATTTGGTTGAAAGAAAAGCTGTGCCCCAACCAAATAGATAATATAATAAGCGCCGAGATTCCGGATCCCGAAATAGATAAGGATTTGTACGATACCATAGTCAGAAACCTGTTACATGGTCCCTGTGGAGCACGCAATCCAGCATCGCCTTGCATGAAAATTGGAAAATGTACCAAAAAAATTCCTCGAGAGTTGTTAAAGGAGACTGTGCACAACGATAAGGGTTACCCTTTGTACAGACGGAGAGCACCTGAGGATGGTGGCAGAAGTGTTACCATTCAGGCTCGCAGTGGTATGGTCCAAACTTTTGATAATAGCTGGGTTGTGCCATATTCGCCCATTTTATGTAAAATTTTTAATGCCCACATAAATGTAGAAGCCTGCAACTCTGTTCGCGCTATTAAATATATTTGCAAATATATTAATAAAGGGAGCGATCAGGCGATATTCAATTTACGTAATGAAGGTTCAGCGCAGCCTCTCAATGAAGTACAGACATATCAAGCAGGGCGATATGTTAGTAGCAATGAGGCAGTATGGCGGCTCCTAGGTTTTCTTTTGCACGAAAGACATCCGGCTGTTACCCATCTAGCCGTACACTTAGAAAATGGACAGCGTGTTTTTTTTAACGTTAATAATTTTCAGGAAAGAATTTCATCACCTCCTAAAACCACCTTAACTGCCTTTTTCCAGCTCTGCCAAACAGATACTTTCGCAAAAACGTTATTGTATTCCGAAGTCCCCCGTTACTATACATGGAACACCTCCAAGAAGGAGTGGAAACGCCGCTTGCAAGGTACACCCGTTGCAAATTGGCCAGGAGTTAAATCATCGGACGCCCTGGGTCGTGTCTACACCGTCCACGTCACGAACTTTGAGTGCTTTTGTCTTCGAATGTTGCTGCATCACGTTCGAGGCCCAACTAGCTTTAAAGACCTTAAAAATGACAACGGTCGCGAATGTGAAACTTTTAGAGATGCATGCAAGACTCTACATTTGTTAGAGAACGACAACCACTGACCACAGACAAAATAAGAGAACTTTACGCAACCCTGATATCATCATGCGGCCTTTCCAATCCCCAAACGCTGTGAAATAAGTCAAAGAATACATGGCGGAAGATATTTTATGACGTCTGCAACAAGTCCATGTAGACATAACTTTAATGAAAACACATACAATGAAGCTCTGATAAATATTGAAAACAAGGTGATGACAATGACTGGGAAGAAGTTACAAGATTTTGGAATGGTAAGTCCTCGACGGCGTTCAGATGAAGGGACTTAAGCGATGAAATTGCTCGCAAATTAAACTATAATTTCACAGCGTTGCAAGAGCAAGTAATTGAGTTAGTTCCCCAATTGCTTCCAGAACAAAGTTATGTATTTCAACAAGTGTTACATCAAGTGGATTCAGGTAATGGCGCTCTCTTCTTTCTCGATGCCCCTGGAGGAACTGGGAAAACGTTTTTACTGAACTTATTACTGGCTTTCATAAGAAAAGACCAAAATATAGCTGTCGCCGTGGCTTCCTCTGGTATAGCCGCTACATTACTGAATGGTTGCCGCACTGCACATTCCGTTCTAAAATTGCCATTAAACCTTGCACAGGAAGAGTCACCCATCTGCAAATTTCAGCAAAAACAGCTCTCGGGGTATGATGCTACGGCAGTGTAAACTTTTAGTATGGGATGAAAGCACGATGTCTCATAAAAAAGCTATAGAGGCGTTAAATCGATCACTTCAGGACTTACGAGACAGTACCGATATCATGGGAGGAATGGTAGTTTTGCTGGCTGGTGATTTCCGACAAACTCTACCAGTGATTCAGAGAGGCACACCTGCAGATGAGATCAAGGCCTGTCTCAAGTCCTCAAGCTTATGGGCAAAAGTTAAAAAATTTAGCCTAACAACAAATATGCGGGTGCATCTTTATAATGACGTACATTCTGAACATTAAGCAGAGACACTTTTAAAAATTGGCGATGGACGTTTGGATACAGATGCCGAAGGTATGATTGTGCTCACAGAAGAATTCTGTAATTTGGTAGAGAACGATGTGGACCTCATAGCTAAAGTTTACCCGGACTTACAACAAAATATGAATTGTGATCAATGGTTATGCGCAAGAGCAATTCTTGCACCAAAAAATGATAGTGTCAATCAAATTAACCAGGACATTTTAAAAAAGGTGCAGGGAGTAATAAAGGAGTATTTGTCAATTGATACAATTATGGATGCAGAACAGAGCACTTCCTACACCGCTGAATTTTTAAATTCGCTTGAATTGTCAGGTGTGCCTTCGCATAAACTTCAATTAAAATTAGGTGTACCAGTTATGCTTATGCGAAATATTGATGCACCTAGATTATGTAACGGGACGAGGCTTCGTATCACACAATTAGGGCAAAATATAATAGGCGCTACTATTTTAACAGGTATGGGAAAAGGAGAAAGTGTGTTCATACCTTGAATACCAATAATTCCCACGGACTTACCGTTCCAATTCAAAAGACTGCAGTTCCCAGTAAAACTTAGCTTTGCTATAACAATTAATAAAGCTCAAGGGCAAACACTACAGGTAGCAGGCGTGCATTTGGAAAAGCCATGCTTTTCCCATGGGCAGCTGTATGTAGCATGTTCGTGAGTGTCCAGTGCCCGAAATTTGTATTTATTAGCACCTGATGGAAGGACAATGAATATAGTGTACAATAGTGTCCTCAAATAATGCTCTGTTTTGTATCCATAATTGTAGCGGTCAAGGACTAGCGGAGTTGTTTTTTTTTCCTGGCCCACGCCACGTCCCACTTCTTTTCTCATGCTGTCCTGAACCAGCCCTTGTGGTATCACGTCTGAGTCATCACGCCATCTCTTGCGGGTGCCGACACAGCCTCGCCGCGCGACACCGTCCATCTCCTGGCACCCATTGAGTGGCCGCTCTTGCCGTATACATAATGTATTTCTTTTCTGCCCATCTAACTCGACCATACTTATGTGCTGTTACTCACATTTATTATCCAACTAAAAATATTATTCTTAAATAAACGCGGGCGAAGCCGCGGGTAAAAGCTAGTTTATTATAAATACGAATCGCCATACAGTACGAGTTATTCTTATACATTTTGGTTTGTTGGTGGGGAACATACAATTTATCAGGATATCTTCAACTTCTGTTATTATATACAAAGAATAAAATAACATTTCAGGTACGTCTACAACTGGCATACTAGGACCTGCTTCGAGATCAGATGGTCAGCGCACTGCCATGAGGTCCCGTCGCCAGCTGTCTCCAACAACTTCCCCATGGAGAGGGACTGTCTCAATGAGTGTGGTGGATGGGCATAGCTTATATTCTGTGGGATTAAAAGGAGTTTTTATTTACGCGTTTTTTTTTTAATTACTTATCTGTTTGTCATAATCCTTACTAATATTATAAAAGCGAAAGTGAGTTTGTTTGTTACCTCTTCACGCCTACAAGGCTAAACCGATTTTGATGAATTTTGGTACAGAGATAGTTGGGACCCTGGAGACGGACATTTGCCAACTATTTTAAAAGAAGTGAGAAATAAAAGAGGAAAGAAAAGGAAAAATTTTGCTTTGCTATTACAATAAATAAGGCGCTAGGGCAAAACTACAAGCAGCAGGTACCTGCAAATCAGGAAAGGGGAACTGTGTTACCCCGAATTAAACGCGAGCGAAGCCGCGGGCAAAAGCTAGTAAGACCATATTTGTAAACCCCGAAGGACTTGACTGAAGTACAACATTAATAGTACAAGTTTTGACGACACGGTTGGCGCAATGGCTGAGCGATTAACTGCTACGCTGCGTGTCGCGGGTTCGATCCCCGCACGAAACAAATATTTGTAAGGCCTACAGATAGTTGTTTCGGGTCTGGCTCTTTGTGTGTGTGAGTTTAAATGTTTTAAACGCACCTACGATACAGGAAAAATTCCTAGTGTGGGGCAACGTCTTTCCTAAACAAAATAAAAAACTAAATCAAGGATTCCTTCAGAAATAAATGTTAAAGTAGTATCATGTCGTAAACCAGACCAGATATTGTAATCCTATGTATGAACAAAGGGATAAGTATTATATTATATATATCAATAATATATTCTCTTCAGATATCTTGTATCGCCCTTCCTTAACAATATTTGTGATCCAATCATGCGCAGTTTTCTTTTGGGGTGGGAAACCATCAAATAATTTCTCCCGCTCTGGGCGGATCGGGAGTGTCAGACTTATACTGACTAAAACCCACCCATGTTCCTTCTATTGCCCTTTATTTTCCGAGGCCGCGGTATCTCTTTCAAACCCGCAACCCCGGCAGGCGGTGGCCCTGGCAGGCCCCTCTGCTTTGCTGACATCTCTTCGAAGCGCGCGTGGAACACTAACATCAGCATTACATAATATTATTAATTACTTTACAAAAATATTGATACGAGGATCAAACTATGAACACTAGAACTTAGCTTCAATAGGCTCAGCAAGAAAAACACTAGCACTCATTCGATGTAAGTTTTTACCCAAATTAGTACAAAAAAGTAGCGACTAATTGAAATAGTAAATTAGAACGTGTTAGAACGTCAAAATATTCGAAAATCCAAATTCAAAATAAGAACCACAACAATCAAACAACGTTCCAATTCACTTACCTATTTCTGGAATCTAGAACAAACCTTATAATAATTGACGAAATAAAACACGAACAGACTCCATTATGTAGGACAAAGTTTACAGTGATCCGTATGAATATAAAATAGAACAATCAGCATAGATGGCAGACGAGGCCGGGGCGCGGCGACTAATAGGCGGCTCGCCTAACATTTGCGATATTTCGCACAGAGTAATGTGATCACAGAGGCAACACAGGGAGGTTAGAGGAATTTTCCTTTTGCTTACCTAATGTGTTAGATTTTTCTTATTCGTCTACGTTCGATTTTAAAGCTGTAATAAAAAATACTGATGGAAATTGGATGCCAAGAAAATGGATGGATAGGTTTTTGGGATGTTAAATAGGAATTGTGCTAGATTAGAAACGTTAAGCTTTGACTTCGTTTTCTTTATGCTAATATTAAGGGTCATGTTCTAGCAGATCAAGAATTTATCGACAGACATTCCAATTGACCCCTTTTCTTGCTAGATAAAGCAGTCCTGTAGAGAAATATACTACTACTAGCTGTTGCCCGCGGCTTCGCTCGCGTCAAATTCGGGGTAACACAGTTCCCCTTTGCTGATTCGCAGGTACCTGCTACCTGCAGTTTTTGCCCTTGCACCTTATTGATTTGTAATAGTAATGCTAAGTTTTCCCTTTTCTTCCCTCTTTCTCCCTCATAACTCAAACTTTAAAAAAAAATCTGTTTAGAAAAATAGCATTTGTCCGTCTCCAGGGTCCCATCTATCTCTATACGAATTCATCAAAATCAGTTTAGCCATTTAGGCGTAAAGACGTAACAAACAAACAAACTTACTTTCGCTTTTATAATATTAGTAAGAATAGTTTGAGACTCTCAAAAAGAAAAACAGAACAAAAACACAAAATTACGTAATTTGCCCAAACTTTGATATTTTGATTCTTATAGTTTTGATTTATTTCAAATAAATTTAAAGTCGAAGTTAAAGTGTCTTACCTGTATATTAATATTCCAGTTCACCCTTACAAAAATACACATGTTTACATTCAGTTCAGCAACCCGACTAATAAATCAATTTACTAATAGCAAGTACAGACACACAGTCTAAGTTTACGCATGCACGAACGACCCTGTCCTTGACACAACGCCTCTATGCTCCCCCTACTCTACGCCGTCACACCCTAATCCCAATCGTGGCTTACAGCCAGTATTTTGTCGCTGTCGCGGCAACAGGCAGCTTTTACCGGCCTTTTACCGGATTTTTACCGATATTTTTTACCGCGAGTGGATTTTCTTTCGGTATGGGGAACAAAGTTGTAACTTTCACGGAACAACAGCTAGAGGATTACCAGGTAAACGGTTTGTTTGTGGCCAGTTTGAAATGAGTCTCGCAGTTCCAGAAGTTCTATTTTCAAACTTTTTGGCGCGAAGTTCTGATTATTGTTTTTCTTTCTAATGTTCGATGGTATGTTTGGTTTGTGTTCGCAATTTCAAAGTTTGTTATTGTAATTTTGTGTGATTGTTTAATGGTTATTATTATTCAATCTTTTTCAAACAGGACTGTACATTTTTTACAAGGAAAGAGATACTTAGGTAAGATACTAATTTCATTGGCTAATTAATTGATTCACAGGTATGTAGGAAAACAGATGCTTGGCTGAATCTTTAGATGCTATGAAAACTGTTGCCCACAAACATAGTTAGGAACTTATGATTTCAGAGGCATGCTAAAGTTACCTGAACTAAATGATTACAACATCTGGAAACAGCGATAAATAATTAGAACTTTTGAATGAAAAACTATTTTAACGCTTAATAAAAATCTTATCACCATCATGGCACTTATCGCAATATCAGGAATTATCGTCGAAATATCTGTAGCTCACGGTATTAACAAATCACGGAAGATTTCTCGGAAATGATAATTTAAACAAGTTTAAATAAAAAATTTAATAACTCGAATAAATGGCCTTTCAATCATTTCTGATCAACTAAACTACTAAATATCATTCATATTCTACCAATAATCATTACTTAATTGTATAAGTTATAGAAAGTAGTAATGCTCATGTAATGTAAAAGAGCAAAATGCAATTGTAGTGACGTATACATACTATTTTATCGATGAATATTCAATTAACTCACCTTGAGTCCAACGATGCAGTATTGTTGATACAATTACTTATTTATTATCTACAAATGGCAGCGTTTAGGTATTAGGGGCACCTACCTATTTATACATTATTTGTACATTTGAATCAATAAGTATGCAAACTGCGACAGTAATCTGTTTTATTGTTGCAGTTTGTAATTATAAAACTACTAATCGCCGCGTGATGATCGAAAAAAGTATCCTATGTATTATTCCAGACTATAATCTACCTCTGTGCCAAATTTCATCAAGATCCGTTCAGCCGTTTTCAAATGAAAGAGTAAAATCCATACATCCATCCATCCTCACAAACATTCGCATTTCTAATATTAGTAGGATACTTAATTTTCCTCAAAGTATGTAGGTTGTAACGTTTATAAAATGCACTGAAAATCATATAAGCTACTTCTAATAATATGATGTTTTCAGTGAAAACTATCCTTACTACAATTATAAAAAATATTAATATTATAAAAGAGAAAGTGAGTTTGTTACGTCTTCACGCCTCAATGGACTAACCAATTTTGATGAATTTTTGTGCAGAGATACCTTGGGACCCTGGTGACGGACAAAGGCTAACAAAAGTGACGAAAAGGGGGAGTAAGAGGGAAGAAAAGGGGAGATTTTTTTTTTCGATCATCACGCGGGTTATAGTTAGTGTTAACTCAAAGTAACTATGCCCCGCGGACGAAGTCGCGGGTGGAAGCTAGTATTTTATATTTATACTAGCTTTTGCCCGCGGCTTCGCTTGCGTTAAATTCGGGATAACACAGTTCCCCTGTCCTGATTTTACAGGTACCTGCTACCTGTAGTTTTTGCCTTTGCGCCTTATTGATTGTAATAGCAAAGCTAAGTTTTCCCTTTTCTTCCGTCTTTCTCCCTCATTTTCCACTTTAAAAAAAACAGTAGCCTATGTCCGTCTCCAGGGTCCCAACTATCTCTGTACCAAAATCCATCAAAATCGGTTTAGCCATTAAGGCGTGAAGACGTAACAAACAAATAAACAAACAAACTCACTTTCGCTTTCATAATATTATAGTAAGGAAGTAGTAAGTTAGTGCTAATTCTTCGGCAGTAGAGCTAGCCCCTCCGTTCACACTAGGGGGGGGGGGGGCTATGACCCGAGTGCCCCAAAACAGTAACTACCAATTAGGTTAGGAACAATAAGTTGTTTTGCACAGTTACCAAAAAAATACTGATCATCTTGCCCATTTTTTTTGCGAATAAATCATCAAATTACTCCTCCAACTCTGGGCGGAGTGGAACGGACTTTCAGACTTGTACTGACTCTAACGTTCATTCATGTTCCTCTTTCTGTACTTAGTGTACCAGGTCCGCGGTTTTTAATTAAAAAAACAAAACGTTGCCCCCACATTAGGAATTTCTCCTGTATCATGGGTGCGTTTACAAACAATTACACTCACATACACAAACAGCCAGTCCCGAAACATTTATTTGTAGGTCATACAAATATTTGTTCCGTGCGGGAATCGAACCCGCGACACGCAGCGCAGCAGTCAATCGTTCAGCCACTGCGCCAACCGTGCCGTCAATCTCTTTCAAACCAACCCGTGGATCATCTTGCCCCTGCCCTTGTGTCGTATTACTTGGGGTCGGCGCAAACCGTCTTCTTCCAGTCTCCCCTGTCTGGCGTCACGTTATATTTAACTCCTTTTTCTGTCATATTCCAACAAACTTTCCATCTTGCACTACATGCCCAAACACCTGCGCAATTGATGATCTAAGTACTGCATCAGTCAGTGGAGTGTGTTTGAGTTTAAACGTGACTGAGTTTTGGGGCTGAACAGGTATTGGCTTTTTCTTATTAATATGTATAAAAGAAGAAGATTCAGTTTTCAATTATTTATTTATGAATCTAGAGTATGGATTAAATAAATATGTTTTACAAAGAAAATAACATGTTCAGTCAACAATTATAACAAGACTGCTACTTATATCATCTTCGATGTCTTGATAATTCCTCATACAATACACTCGTCTTTTCTTTGTCCTAACTCTGCATCCATGAATCGACGGCACGGTTGGCGCAGTGGCTGAGCGATCGACTTCTGTGCTGCGAGTCGGGTTCAAGCCCCGCACGGAACAAGTATTTGTAAGACCTACAAGTAAGTTGTGTCGGGTGTGGCTGTATGTATGTGAGTATGTGTGTATATACAAGAGAAATTCCAAAGGTGGCATTTTTTTAAACGTTCCCACGTTTAAAAAAAAATGCCCTACTTACATTTTTCACTCTAATAGTGAAAAGCGTTTCAGGATTCCCCCACTTGATCAAACAAATCCTGTAATAACTATTTTCTATACCAATATTGTAAAGAGGGAAGACTTTTTTGCTTTTACCGAATGGTCTCCGAAACTACTGAAACAGTTTTGACCATTTTTCGTCAATAGGAAGCTAAATTATAGGCAACACAACATCATGGTTCGATACTTAGGAGCTGAGCATTGGTTGATTCTAGTAGCCATAGCTAGTTGGTCGATAATGTGGTACTGGTATATTATATCATCACTAAATATATATTTCTAGAATACTAGCTTTCGCCCGCGGCTTCGCTCGCATTAAATTTGGTATAACACACCAAGCAGACCTGCAGTTTTTGCTCTTGCGCCTAATTGATTTGTAATAGCAACGCTAAGTTTTCCCTTTTCTTCCCTCGTTCTCCCTCATATCCCATTAGCCTATGTCCGTCTCCTGGTTCCCAACTATCTCTGTACCAAAATTCATCAAAATCGGTTTAGCCATTAAAGCGTGAAGAGGTAACAAACAAACAAATAAACAAACTCACTTTCGCTTTTATAATATTAGTAAGGACCCTTGCCTCTACTTACAAACAGCCTTAAAAACACAAGTTCAAAAAAAAAGTTACAGAAATACCCAATATAAAACCTTTTCAAACTCAATGACCAATCAAGCCTGAAAAAAAAACAATCTTGTTTATTTCCAATTAAGTTGGGAAGCCCAAAAAGTCCAATAAATACAAATGGCCGAATGGTATCAAACGAGAGAGGCAAAGTACTAGGAGGACAGAAATAGCTAAGAGGCTTATGTTGTGACGCACCGCCAGTCTGCCATACTCAATGAAACCCGTGGCTTCCGACACGTGCTGGCTGCTGATTAGTGATTAATTAATCTCTTTTATTTGGTAGCTTTATAGGTACTTTTAGTAATGTTAGGTCCAGAATTGTCGCAATAGTTTTCAGAAATGTAAAGGATCAACGAGTCGATAAATAAAGTTGGGTTTAAGTAAAAAAATTACCCTCAGACTATGATGTCAAGGAGGAAGCGTCCCGAAGTTACGGGTTCGAGATACCACGGACCCGGAACATAAAAGGCAAAAGTTGAAACATGGGTGGGTTTTAGTCAGTAAAACGTCTGACACTCCCCATCTCCCCATCTCCATCCGCAAAAAAGGGGAACGTCTGAATACCCGTGAAATTCAATACATTACGTTTTTTTGTGATTTGCAGATCAGTGTTAGGTTGCACTTATGCTAATCATTTAATGATTTGCTACAGTAACAAATATCGTTAAACAGATTTATTATCATTAAAATCATCAATACAAACCTCTAAATTTCATTAAAAATATGTATATTCCTTTTGTTGGTTGGTATGATAGTGATTTGAATGGATATCATTCTGTGCAATACGGATGTTGTAGCACGGATATGCTACGGTCGCCAATCATATTTATTTCAACATACAATCTGCAAAAAGCGTAAGAAAATTTGCAACCTTTGCTAATGCGGATGAGCAATCATAAAATAACTTCCCCGCTTAAACCCAACCATGTTCTTTCTTTTGCCATTTACGTTCCGGGGCCGCGAAATCTCTTTTGCGCAACCTGCAACCCCGACAGGGCCCGCAACCCGGCAGGGCCCGCAACCCCGGCAGGGCCCGCAACCCCGGCAGGGCCCGCAACCCCGGCAGGACCCGCAACCCCGGCAGGGCACGGACAACCTTGGCGCTTTTACTCTAAATAAAATGGTCAAGAGAGATTTGCTTAATTAACGTTATATCCATTTCATTCCTAATGAAATTGGGTCGGGCTAAATGAAAAATCTTTTATTTCTTTCTAGTTTTACATAAACAAAACAAAACAGTGCTGTCCAGCTTAACGTTGTTAGGGAGACAAAGTAAACATAGAACATAATCCCGCTTACTACAATCTGTCATTATAATAGTTTTATGTTATTTTTAGCTTTGTTTATTTCGCGAATAAAAAACTTAACGAATACATGGTGGATATGTTATTTTAGGTGATAAGGGGATGACGTTTATAGAATGGACATTATTAGGCAATAATAAGACACAAGGCAAGGGGTCGGCAGAGGTGTACACCTACATTTCGCCAGTTATGTAATAGGGGGCGAGCCTATTGCCATCACCCGGTCTAAAATCCAGACTCCAAGACACCAGACTGAGAATTTCCAGTTGCTAAAACCCCAATAACACTTTTTTTACCTGAGAATCGAAACCAGGACCTCATTCTCTGTAATTGCCACCACTAGCCTGCCTACGTTGTGTAGTAGCTAGCTGGCGACCGCGGCTTCGCCCGCGTGATGATCGAAAAAGAAGTATCCTATGTGTTATTCCAGACTATAATCTGCCTCTGTGCCGAATTTCATTAAGATCCGTTCAACTGTTTTGACGTGAAAGAGCAACAAACATCCATACATCCATCCATCCTCACAAACATTCGCATTTACAATATTATAGTAGGAAGTAGAATAGGATAACTAATAGCAATTTTCTCACTAAATGTATGTTAGTGTAAAATAAATAATGCATTCTGTTAACTAAACGAAAAGACACGAGACCATAGACATCAGACTGGTCTTTTTTGTTTCTGTAGGGACGACATAATATCAAAATCTTATTGCTCTATGAATATTAAAATTTAGAGGCAAAGACTTTCAAATATTGACAAGCGAAACCCGACACAAGACGAAGAGAATCGTAATCCAATACTTGTTGCTACTGTGACAAAATTTATTGAAACTTTATGCACAAGTAAAAACTGTACAAAGGCGGAATTAATGCCTCAGGCATTTTCTACCAGTCTATCTTAGGGTGATGCAGAGACAAAACACAGTAGGTGCGATAGCAGAAATAAAGGATATTAGAAAATAAATATGTTAAAAATAATAATATACCTCTATAAATACTTATTTATTTACATAAAACAAAATTATATAAAGTTAAGAGACCGTAACAAGACAACAACCACAACTTAATAACGAGACGAATATACCAACTTCTTGCAAATATATTCGCGAACTTTCTTTTAAAATCAGACGGACTGGTAACCATCCTGATACTCTGAGGTAGCTTCATCGTTGTCAAATTAAAACAAATCGTTGTCACACGCCCACTTGTCAGTTGCATTCGTTCGCCGCGGGAGGCGCTCCAGCCACCGCACAAGACGCAAGCTTGTGGTCGGTGAGCAATGTGTGGCTCAGGCTCTCCATCCGTCTTGAGATGATAGGCCATGTCGCTTTCGTGTTCCATGAGGGCCTCAAAGAGATGTGAGATACCGCGGCCCTGGAACACAAAGGGAAGAAGAGAATAAAAAATGAATCCTTACTTATAGTACAATATTTTAAAAGCGAAAGTGAGTTTGCTTGTTACGTCTTCACGCCTATATGGCTAAACCGATTTTGATGAATTTTGGTACAGAGATAGTTGGGATCCTGGAGACGGACATAGCTTATTTTTTTTAAAAAAAGATTGAGATTTAAGGGAGAAAGTGGGAAGAAAAGGGAAAACTTAGCATTGTTATTACAATAAATAAGGCGCAAGGGCAAAAACTACAGGTAGCAGGTACCAGTAAATCAGGAAAGAGGAACTGTGTTACCCCGAATTTAACGCGAGTGAAGCCGCGGGCAAAAGCTAGTATGAATATAAAGAAGGAACATGTATGGGTTTTAGTCAATGCAAGCAGAATCTCGGAGCAGAGAATCTCGGAATAACCAATCAATTGCTGTTTTCATCCTACTAATCTAACTTAATATTATAAATGCGAGAGATTGTGAAGATCCATGGATGTCCGAATGTGTGGATGTTTGTTACTCTTTCACACAAAAATTACTGAACGGATTTAAATCAAATTGGGCACACAGATAACTTATAACCTGGATCGATTCATAGGATACTTTTTATATAGATAAAAATAACGATCCCTGTGATAATTCTCCTGAGACGACACCGTTGGCGCAGTGGCTGAGCAATCGACTGCTGCGCTGCGTGTCGCGAGTTCGATCCCCGAACGGAACAAATATTTGTATGACCTACAGATTGTTTTTCCGTGTCTGGCTGTTTGTGTATGTGAGTTTAAGTGTTTATAAAAACAACCGTCACAAAAAAAAAAAAAAAAACTGAACACCACACAGGCAAAGCCGCGGGCATGCTAATGTAAAATACTAGAATCATTCTGCATCCAGTTAGGCTGGAAGTACTTTACACCGGTCTGGTGCGAATTGTCGACATTCAAATCACCATGGTTCCATTTCTAATAGGTACATAACGGCTCATCAAATTTTGCGCTGAAACAAATCTGCCCTAATGCGGATTAACTAATGTAAACTTCTGCGTCACCCACGCACATACGGCGTCCAATATTTTTATCCACACACTTATCGAGCTTAATAAACACTTAACTATAATGTGAACTATCACGTTACTTAATATAACAACTAGTTTGCACGGAAATATTAAGCGAAAATAGCTTCTAAATAAACCGTTTTGCCGCGTTTTCTCCAATATTATGAGTCATTATAATGATGACCTTGTTCGACCAAGTTTGCCTTCAACTTTTCAGATTAGTTTGGCTGCTTGCAATGTCAATGACCTTGTCTTTGAATAAGGTTTCAAAGTTCAAGTATATGTATTTGACTGAAGTATACAAACGAAATGTGTAGGTTGTGATTCATCCTTGCAAACATGACAATGTAACAAGAAAAGGCTTTTTTAGAAATGTCGAGTCAGAGGGCAATGGTTCCGACATAGCGAATGTTTGTGGATAGAAATTGGGAAGACTTATAAAAAAAATACTAGCTTTTGCCAGCGGCTTCGCTCGCGTTTAATTCGGGGTAACACAGTTCTCGGCGTTCATCGGCGGCGACGATCCATACTGAACCAGGGCCGGACGCGAGAGCGAGAGACGCGAGACCATGGGGTCCGGAGCGAGAGGGAATGGGAAGCGGTCACCTCCTTCTGCGAAGCAGTCATGCTAGCGAAGGAAGTAGCCAGGCGTTTGAGGGAGAGAACCTCAAACCAACCCAGCCGCCGCGGGAGACGCCCCGGACGTCGGGCACCCTAAGACGACTCCCGGCCACCGTAGATGCGGGCTTGTGGAGGGTGAGCAATGGGTAGCTCACCGTCCGTCCGTCTATTGATGACAGGCCGTGTCGACGGCGCGTTAGTGTTTCACGCGCGCCTCAAAGAGATGTCAGCAAAGCAGAGGGGCCTGCCAGGGCCTCCGCCTGCCGGGGTTGCGGGTTGTTCCAAAGAGATACCGCGGCCCCGGAACGTAAAGGGCAATAGAAGGAACATGGGTGGGTTCTAGGCAGTACAAGTCTGGCACTTCCACACTGGAAATTATTACGCAGAAAAAAGACTATGTTTCGGGGCCGCGATATCTCTTTCGAACAACCCGCAACCCCGGCAGGATAATATGTGGTCTTGTCTCCCCAAACAAAATACATTTAATATATTTTGTAAAAAGATATAACGTACTCGTACAATCACGTCGTAAATGTATTTTCGAACACTACAACCGCTGATCAATACCAGTAATCCTCACATTAATGTTTAATTAAGTAGAACGTGTTTGTTAGGTACAGTTGTCTGTAAATGAATTTTACTTACGCCCTTCATAAAAGTCAAGGCCGGTCTATTTTCAAGACTAACTGAAATACAGTCGTTTTTTATTAGACTTCATAAAATATAAACTGAACGGAAACATTCTTTTAATGATTTAAATGAGTAAAAGTACTTTTTACTGCATTGGTTAAGAAGATATTTGAGAACTATTTGTTTTTGCTGTTAAAGAACCAACAAAATGCAATTGCTAGAGTTTACCACGACTTAGAATTCTATTTTCGTGAAATGAGATAAAAAAAATATTTGATGAATAGCTGTACCATCTGTACCATCATGAGGAGCTCGTGGCTTAATAAATAGCAGCCGCTCGGGTCGATCTTTAGGTTAAGCCGCGCTTGCCTAGGTTGGTCTGTGGATGGGTGACCACCCGTTACATACCGAGTTTCCTCCGTGCCTCGGAAAGCACGTTAAGCCGTTGGTCCCGGCTGTCATTTGTAGATCTTTGTCAGTCGTTACAGGTCAGTCAGTGTTCCGAAAGTCTGACAACCACTCTTACCAAGGGGTATCGTATTACCCAGTATTAACTGGGTTGTGGAGGTCAGATAGGCAGTCGCTCCATGTAAAATACTGATATTCAGCTGCATCCGGTTAGACTGGAAGCCGACCCCAACATAGATGGGAAAAGGCTTGGCAGATGATGAGCTGTACCATCTCAGTATTACAATAACTGATTCAACAATGATTCATTGTCTAGAGTTTGCCTAAAATGAACTGAATTTGACATCTAGATAATAGGGACGAAATGAAATGGTACTATTATACCATGTCCACTTTATACAATATTTAAACTGTCATATTCGGAACTTCTTCCATGATTTGGTATTATCGTGAGCTCCCGATATTTCGAAGCCGTGGTCGCGGGATGACTGGAAAATTCGGGAAGGCGGTAAAAAAATCTGTTTCCCTCTTTTTTAGTCTTTTGCTACGTGCACTACTGGAACCTACTGGAACTCGATATAAAGTCACGTCAAACCGCGCGCAGTATCACACAGTTCTCACTAAGTACAAGAGTTTTTGAAACCAGTCAAGTAGATTTAGAGTAAATCGGTATCATACAAAAATACAAATATTTGTAATATTAGTGTAGATAAAAAAATAGTTTGTACTCGTAGAATGAGGTGGAGCTGCTGCAAAACCTCTATCAATATTTTTCATCTTTTAGGCAATATTTTTTAATCTATGTTTAATGGCGTTAACCAGCTGATGCACATGACGTCTCCACTCAAAGCGACTAGCTCGATAAATATTACTTCGTAAATAGATATGAAAAATGTATTGAATTTAACATTTAGTTGACTTTGCCTTTTAAAAGCATCTAATGTTTGTGTTCCTAATATTCCATGAAAAATTTAATTTGTAATTTTGTACCACTCCAAGCCCGTCCATATTTTCTCGAAACATTACTTTTCGTACAATAGGGGTACGAAAAAAAAAGACAAATGAGGACATTTCTCATTTTGGAGAGTTGACATAAAAACCGCTGTTTTTTTTACAAATTAGAGTTGAGGGTGAAAAAAGAATTTGGTTTCAAAATGCGACATTTGACTGAGATAAATTTCGTCCTTAGTTTCATATAAAATGACTGAAACGAACAGCAAAAAGATACTTAAAATACGGTAATTTAGTTTCATACGTCAGTCAGCAAAGTACTCTGCAACGAACCCAGGAGATTATGAAAAAGCTGAAACTACTGGTGAACAAAAATAATTATGTGAAAACTCTTAAGACTTTTCACATTATTATTTAACACATGATAGACCACATATAGCAACAAACTAAGTCTGAAATGTGTTTTTCAAACTACAAATATTATTATTTGTTGAACATAGATGGGTTGTCTACAGATATTGTTATTAAACTCTATGTCTACCCGTGATCCGCTTACAATTATACTGATTATAAGTATCAAATTAAGAAATAATAATAAACAAAAAACTTACATTATTATCACAACACATCAATAACTCTAATTCAAATTGTCAATACAAAAAAAAATACGCCATTGTTAAAACAGTTTTTTTTTGGGAAAACAAACGTTTATGCAGCATCTCTAGGCAATGTTTTGATCAATTAAATTTAACTATATCTCTTTTATTTCGATTTCCAGAGTATTCAAACGCTTCAGGGAAGTAAATCCGGCCCTAGTACCTAAGAGAATGACAGAAAACCAGCCACACACCATAGTCGTGCCTTTGGAGGAGATAGAAAAGTTGCCAGAACTAAAAGTAAGACTCTTGTTAATGACAGCTGTCAGTTGTCAATTGTTATTTGAACGTCAAAATGGCATGATGATGATAAACAACTGCCGCAAGGTTTAGTCTTCAAGGTTAAGCTGCGCTTGCCAATGTTAGTATCGGAAAGCACGTTAAACTCCAATAGCTTACCGATTTATTTTTTCTACAAGGCCCACAATGTCCACTTAGAAACTGCCACAAACACGTTTAATGCTTTAAAACCTCTTTGTCTTTAGTCTCACAGAACTAGTTGTGATCGTTTTAAGAGCCTTTGTACTTTAAGAGAGTGGGTATTCCACCCCCTCTGTTGCCTCAACTTCTTTCCCTTTGGATCAACATAGATTTTGAAATTTTTGAATATTCTTATTTTGAATTTCATTCTGTCATTTTATCTTCATCAATATTTTTGTGTCGTTACAATTTGACCACGGCTAGCAGCTACAAGCGCTTAAAATATTTTATTAAAGCTGCTTTATCTTTAAAACCTGTGTGTGCTTCCTCTAACTCTCTTACCACTGTTAAAGTATTACTGCTGAATGTGTGCTGCAAAAAAGATTTACACTGTTAAAGGGTCCACCCTTCTTTGTTCACTTGTCCTAAATCTCAATTTATTTTTTGCGACATCGGTCGGAGGGACATGGCCGAGTGTCACAGTACTACTATGACTTAAACTAACATTACACTAGTTCACAGCTTACGTTAACTCAATATATCTTCGAGTGAGCCAATCGTAATTGCTGATATAATGGCGCTTTTTCTAGGCCCTCTGGTCAAGCGCGGCTTAACCTCAAATATAAAACACGTAGGTTTTATTTATTTCGCTACACGGAACCCGTGGGTTGAAACAATCCAGTTGGATTGTGGGTAACGCAACCGGTAGTATACACAGCTAGTAACAGTAATTGGATTAGAAGAACAGTATCAATTTCAGCAAACGTTACGCGAATCAAAACGTACCTACCTATTATGAGGTGGTACTTAATATTCTTTAGTAGGCCATGTAACATAATCTACCGACATAGTTTTTATCGTATATCTGAGATCTTTCGGGTCAAATAAGTGCCCTGTAATTATGACCAAAAGACCTATTTTGCAGTGACAAAATCATGCGATTTTGAGGTTTTTTTTTAAAGGTGTTTAAGCAGCACGCCCTTTTGCATGGACGCTTTATTTATGCTTGGGTATATTTTTATTTTATATTTTTAATTGGTGAGTGCTAGCTGACATGTGTCAATAATTTAATCAAATCAAATACATTTTTATATATAATTGCAGAATTATTTCCATATATTTGTTAATAACAATGTTCTTAGACGTGTCAGTAAAAGTACCTACAATAATAAATAATAACAACAAGAATTCAAATATTAAATTAATGATATAAAAAATTGATAAATATGATATAGATAAGGTCGATAATTAATGGATTCTTTATTTTACCATGTAAAAAAATAAATGTATAAAATCTAATCTAAAAATCTGTTCTTCTAACCTGACAAACAGATGTGTTGTTGGGGAGTTTGTTCGCCACTTCTTCTTCCCAGGTAAAACACTAAGAAGTGGCGAAAGGCGCGCGATTTGAGGGACTGTCTCTTGTAATGTTAACGTTCGGAAATGCTGATATTCCTAATTTGAATAAAAGACTTTTAATTTTTGATTGGATGAAAAAAAAAGTTAAACGTTCATTACGCAATGAATTTTCTTTTCAACCAGTGTAATTTCGTAACTCGATTCAATGTTGCCATAACTTCTTAACGATAGCTATATAAGAAACATAAAATTCACGCATGTCAAAAAAAAGAAATTTGCGAACGAAAAACTTTTTCTTAATCCCGTCTAAGTTAGACAAATATCTTCAGATTTGTAAAAATGTTCCAGTAAAAGCGATATTAAAATGATTGATTCCTACAATTTCAGATAATAAATCATGTAATAACAATAAATCACTTGAACATAATTTAATTGATTGATTTTCTTTTTATTTTCATTCGTTTATAATAGACGATTGTTCTTAAAATTATTAATTCTCGTTTGTAGTAATTGCTGGCTTGAGATTCTGATTTCGATTCCCGGGACCCCCAAAGTTTTATTGGGTTTTTTTCTAGAAATTTCTCAGTAACAGCAACGGAGTTGGTTACGGTTGAAGCTAACACATTTATAACTGGCGAAATGTTACCACAACATCATTAAAACTCACATACATAAACAGCTTGACAAGGAACAGCTTTCTGTTGGCGTTACAAATATTTGTTTCGTACAGGAATCGAACCCGCATTAAGCAGCGCAGCAGCCAATCCTTGAGCCACTGCGCTGAACGCGCCGACAACATTGTTATTAAAATATCGTTTCATTTTAAGATTTGCTCTCTATGAAAAAAATATCATAAACAATCGGACACTTCCCTCTATTGCTAATATTTTAAATTCACTAGGAGAACCCTGATCACCTACTACATTCACCACATATTTCTGCCTTTGTCCCATTCTATTTGGGGTCGGCGCAACACGTTTTTTTCTTTCATTCTCCACTGTCAGACGTCACGGCGTCATTTTCTCCTTTCTTCTTCATATCATTCTTTATACAGACTACCCAATTTTATTTTGCTTTTCCTTTAGTTTTGTCCTTCCTCATTTCATGTCCATACCAAGACAAACGACCCCCTTCCAACTTCTCTGTAACAGGTGCAACTTTCAGGTGATCATTGTCACTCCATACATACATCTCAATATACTCCGTACTCAAAAACTCTGCTACATGTAATTTTTTTCATGTTATTACTAGAAAGAAAGACATAAAAAGTATTTATTTGTCACGCACAGGGCAAAACTGAAAAAATAAAATATAAAAGAAATTTAACTAAAAAAAACAAATGAAGAAATATTAAAAAAATTACATGCATGAAATAAATTAGCCTTGTACGAGGTCCAAAAGATCCCTATGTCAGCACGGTTCCGCATTTTTTTTTGTGGTACTACATTATTCAATGTAAAAATTGCTACTGTTTATGTTTCAGGAAAATCCATTCAAACGTCGAATATGTCAAGTGTTCTCACACGACGGTTCTGGCAACCTTACATTCGAAGATTTCCTCGACATGATGTCAGTCTTCAGCGAAGCAGCGCCTAGAGATATCAAAGCGTGGTAAGATTTAAAAAAAGAATCCGTATCCAATCTGATTGCGATTGTCTATGCGTGAGCCACATTCGATGAGTAAAGTGGCTTCCACTTTCTGTTTGATCGAACTTAAATCTTTATTTGAATTCAAACAGGTACTTAATTTACTTGGTGTGATTTATTTTGTGCCACTGCCCTCAAAACGGTGAACGGTGACCGGTGACGGTACCGGTGCCGATGTCCTAAATAGAATTAAATAAATATTATAGTTTTTATGAAACACGCATAAAAAGGGGTAGACATAAATTATGCTAGTGGTTTGTATCCGCAAAGAGATTTTAAACCTACTTTTTTTAATAATTATTAATTAATAATGGCGTCCGTAAATACCTGTCGTGTCTTCCAAACTAAACAATATACATATATATGCAAAATTTCAGCTCGATTGGACTCCGGAAAGAGATACAATTTTGCATCTAAGATTTTTACACAGTTAGCGCGTTTAAAATTGAAGACATCATACAATACGTCATCTCGTAGAGAAGATACCATGTTCTAGGAACGGGCAGGCTATAAACTAATGTCAATCATTAAGATGAATGCGCGGGGGCAGACTGAAAATTCATTTTTTCTTAAATTATTTCCTTTTTGCAGGCCACTGTCAAGTTTAGTATTTATTTACAGACACATAATAAATGAAATATTACCCTCTCAGTTCATTTAAACTTATTTGATGACTTTTTGGTGAAATAGTTATTAATGAGATTAAATGTAAATTTGAATTTTGCTGCCGCATCCCTATCAAATGATCTCAGCGGTGGAAGTTGATGAATTCGTATGGTTTGATTAGGTACCATTATAACCACTACTAGAAACATAACAAAAGAAAAACTCGTGCTTCAAAACAGTTTCTAAATATAAACTAGACCTTGGACGTTACAAATAAATGTACGTGTCCAAAAATAATAAGCGCTCAGGTATTTTTACACAAAGAAATGGTTGTAAATATTTTAGCTAATAAGATGCGACTGAGGCACGGCAGACAGGGTAGGGCAATAGAACAATTGCCCTATTTGTCCCGACTGCACCCAGAAAGCCAGTCACACTAGAAAATATTCAGGATTAAATGAATGAATTTTAACTTTGCACATGTGAAATGCTGTCTGCACGCAGATAATGTTAGTTCTAAATACATGCTCATTATTTCAAACAATTAGACGAACGTTTGGTTTTTTTTTTTGTTAATGCAAAAATGGCCGAGAACATATAATTAATCCATAATCCATAAAATTAAATTCAATATAAGTTGGTGTCAATATTAAATTAGTCTTCTTTTTTTCAAGGTCGAATTACTATTTTTTAAAGATACTTTGCAATTTATTCTTGTCTATGTTCAACTATTTAGCGTAGAAGGAATCTCTTTTTTAATGTTTTATGAATACCTCACGCGAACGAAACATTAGTGCTGGGAAAAGTTTCAAAGATAATTTGCTCAGTAATTGACGTGATTAAATTATAAATATCTTAATGACGCAGGCTATTTAATGTATATTTATCATCATACTTTGTTCACTAAATTAAATACCTAGTAATTATTCCTGACTAATCTCCTACGTAAGAAAATTCTATTGTTTTAGTAACTGCGGTTTTAAACCTTATGATTATGACGAATGTGGTTTTCATACCAGAAGAATTAAAAAAAAATACCTTTCTTTGGATGTTTTAATTCGTTTCGACCAGATCGTAATCATCATTCTCCTTCCAGCGCAGCTTGTCTTCTTCTTTCATACTCCTTTTTTTATGTGTCATTTTGGATGATATGGTGAGAAAGGAGGTGTTGGAATCTCCTTTCTAGCCATATGATCCTTGACACAGTCAAACCATCGTTTCTTTGGCCTTCCTCTTCTACTATACCCATCCACATTCATACCCAAAACTTTCGTAACGACATTTCCCTTTCAACACGATTCGTTTAAATTGAATTGAAAATTATCATTATAGTAAGTCCGTAAAATCGTTAATAATTGACGACTTCAGAAACTTAATTTGATCACTTTTCAACTAGTATCAATTTTATTTCCATTTAAAGTTCGACATTTAAAAGTGCCTTATAATGGCCTCTTTGAAATAAATGTAGTGACATTGACTTACAAGGTACATTCCAGACCTGTATTTTTTTAAAACAAAAAAATTACTATTCTGCTCCTATGAAATCTGATCATTCGTAATTCGTTCTAGCCAAAGATATTAAAAGACTTATAGAGCGAACATTGGGAATATTGTCATACAAAAAAATTTATCCGATTGTGACTCACGAATGTTCCCTGACAAGCGGACGTGTGGCACTAGACAGAACGATTTGTTACCAAGTAGTACTAAGTATTGGATTACGAGTTACTTCGTCTTGTCCCTTCTATCACTCACAAATATTTGAATTTCTTTGGTACTAACCCTACCAAAGGGTATTGTATTATCCATTAGGATTGTGGAGGTCATATGTTTACCTATCTGTGGAGGTCATATGTCAATCCATAGTAATAGTAGTAAGTTAAGTTTATTTATCAAAACAAGCAAAACTAATTGACATGGTCGGTGAATTGTACTAGAAATCTAAAATAACCTTACGAAAATTACTTTCTCAGGTACGCCTTCCGCATTTATGATTTAGACGACGACATGTACATCGGTCGGGATGATCTTCTCGAAGCTACCAGGCTCCTCACGAAGGGGGAGCTCCACCCCCAAGAGAGAGAAGAAATCGTCGCCAGCGTCCTAGATGAAGCAGATGTCGATGGGGATGGCAGACTATCCTTCATGGACTTTGAACACGTCGTGGTTCGAGCCCCAGACTTTCTATCCACTTTCCATATCAGAGTTTGATTTTAATAATAAATATATTCAGAAGTTCCGAAGTTTCTCTTATGAATAACAATTTATTCTTGAGTTTATCTTTTGCGTTTAGAATAAAATTTTACGTGTTAAGCTTGTTATGGAGTTAGAGATGAATTTTCAGTACCAACCTTGTTATAATAATATTTTGCTTTGATGTATAAATAATGCACGATTAAGAAAATTGTGCGATTCAGCTTCTTGAGTTCGGACGGCGAATCGGCAAGCTTGAGGTGGAATGTTCTCCGGGTCTCCGGATTTTTGGTAGCAACTGGATGGAAGAAAAATATTTAAGAGTCGCAAAGACAACAATTAAACATACAAAGCATTACAAATATTTATGAATACATACGGAACAATGCATTTAGTGACTGCGACAAGTAGGACATCACTCAGCATGATACTGCGCTATAGGAGTCCACAGCACAGTCTTTAGTGGTTAACCGGTGTTCAGAGTTACGGAGAATCGTGCTAAGATGAGTGCGATTGAAGGGGCCAAAGTCAATCAACACTGCTGTGGGCTGATGAGGATTTCAAATTAGTAGTGACTTCGTTTTTCTTGTGATAACAGATTGCTGAAGCTCGTGTACTAAAATGTCTCATAGAATTTAAAGTAAGGCTGTATAATCTAAAACCTAGTCTTTAATTTTTTGACGTGATAACGTCTTTAAAATCGTTTTAGTCGGGTGACATGTTCAGAAACTTGTGTCACACCAAAACCTCACAAGCGACATTTCATAAAGATGGTAGCGCCATCTGTTACTTGGCTCGAAAAAAAAACTTTAAATTAGTACTTAATTTCATTTTAGATGTCACTACTGGTGATAACTTATATCACCAATAAGACGTTATCACGTAAACATCTCGATCGTAAACCTACTTTACAAACAACCAATTTTTTTTTATTTAATTTAGGTAACAAAACGACTCATTTTAGGTAACATCACACAAAACGAGCCCCACCCTATCCGCATGATCGATTCACATTAGGCAAGTTGCGGCCAAGCGCAACTCTATTTAGTGGTAAAAAAAATTAAAAGCACAAACTGATTGCATATTAAACTATATTCAAGGTCATCACAGCGCAAAGACCAAAATTTTATATCTGGTGAACTTTCAATGTGACTATACAGTAATGGATGATGTCACCCCTGCCAAGTTTGCTGGTTGTTCGAAAGAGATACCGCGGCCCCGGTACAAAGAGGACAAAAGAAGAAATATGGGTGGGAATGAACTGATTGCTGCGGAAAAATTAGATGTTCCCGTTCTAAATCGTCCACTGTTTTTTTTTTAATGTGGGCAATATGTATTTAATAACATTCTGAACAGGTCTTACTTCTCATTCAATCATGACCGCGCTTTTATCGGAACGAATTAAGAGGGATTCCGACAAAAACGGTTTGCTTAGGACATCCCTTTTATATCCCGCAACCATATTTTACGGAACACTACTACACGGTTTCACCCGCATGGTGTTTGGTAATTGTCCCAAAGGACTGTAGTAAAGGGATGAAAAATATCCTATGTGTTAACCCAGGTTATAAACAAAGATTAACAAACATTCATCCATCCATTCTCACAAACTTTCGTATTTATTGTTATTGTTACAAATGTGAAAGGTTGTTTAGATCAAATTTCGTATTTTAGATGGCTTATGTTCTGGTTTAACGTAAGTCTACTTTTATCCCGAATAAATGCAGTGTTTGAAGTAAACTCGCATACGTAAACAGCCAGACCCGGAACAACTACCTGTCGGTCACATAAATATTTTTTCCGTGTGGGGATCGAACCCACGACACGAGGCATACGAGTATTGACTCGTACGCCTCGCTTAGCCACTGCGCCATCAATAGTATATGTAAGTTGTTGAAAGTTTGTCTGGATATATATCTTTGACACTATCGTGCTAGAAGGAATCTGCATTAAACAAACTGATATCTGTCCGGAATAGCACATCTGGAAAAATACATCAAAACTTCCATACGAACGAAGTCCGAGAACAGCTAGTATTGGAATGCTTAATAATATGTATTTTCTTAATGTTCATAAATATATATATGCGCTATAGTTGCGTAAATCACGCGTTTAACAGAAGTTTCCCGCACCCAACGCGAATCCGAGTTCTGTTTCAGCATTTTTCAGAGACCACATTTGATGCATAGCACCTTGTTTTATCAGGCTACATTATCAGGTGTATCATAAACTACTATGATACGTTTCGCGAGCTGCAGTCGCTCCATGTAAACTACTGATATTCAGCTGTATCCGGTTAGACTGGAAGCCGACCCCAACATAGTTGGGAAAAGGCTAGGCAGATGATGATACGCTTCTTGAGCTATAGTCTACAGTTAAGACTGCCCGATGTGCTCGTGGCTGCAAGCTCTACTACTTACAAAGAGCCTGGGTTCGATTCGCAAGTTCTTTTTTTTTCATTAAAAAAAAAGTTGCTTCACACTAGGAATTTCTCCTGTGTCGTGGGTGCGTTTACAAATATTGAAACACACATACACAAACAGCCAGACCCGGAACAACTATCTGAATGCCATACAAGTATTTGTTCCGTGCGGGGATCGACCCCGCGACACGCAGCGTAGCAGTTAATCGCTCAGCCATTGCGCCAACCGTGTCGTCAAAAGTTTTACTATTAATGTTGTACTTCAGTCCAAGTCGTTCGGGGTTTACAAATATGATCTTACTAGGTTTTGCCCGCGGCTTCGCTCGCGTTAAATTCGGTAGCGCCTTATTGATTTGTAATAGCAACGCTAAGTTTTCCCGTTTTTTCCCTCTTTCTCCCTCATATCCCACTCTTTTTAAAAAAATAATAGCCTATGTCCGTCTCCTGGTTCCCAACTATCTCTGTACCAAAATTCATCAAAATCGGTTTAGCCATTAAAGCGTGAAGAGGTAACAAACAAACAAACAAACAAACAAACAAACAAACAAACTCACTTTCGCTTTTATAATATTAGTAAGGATTGCACCACTGCACCAACTGTGTCGTCAAATATGTTTAGCTGCTTCTTCTTCTACGCTGAAATCAGTTTTAATTAATACTGCTAATGGAGAAGAGGCTGCCACGCTTCTGCAGTGCGTCGGGAATGTTTGCTGCGCACACTGATGATTTTGCAGCGATCAGACGTAAGCGTGGCGCGTCGCTGCTGCAGAGGGTCCGGGGTGGCTCGAACAGTCTCCTGAATGTCATTGCGGAGTTTGATTGTCCGTTTATTCGTCTCTTTTCAAATCTACATGTTTTACTGGCATAGTTTTCTAAGTTACTGTGTACTAATAAAATATGGATGTACCTATAATTTCCGAAATAAAATTATTATTATTAGATATTCTCGGTCATTTATTTATTTACGTACATATTTTTTATATTTTTACATATTTCTTATCAAAAACAAAAAATCATTTAAAAATATAAAAATAGTAGCCCACCGGTATCGGGAACAGGGTCCAAGCTACCGGCGGTCAGGGCTCCAGAGAAAGGAACCTCCTAACAATACGTGCCGTGTCCAGGAGTACCGCTTTCTGCATCAAGCCCTTGATCCAGCTGCCTAACGAGAGCCTCCTCAGGTATTGGTCGAGGCTCTTGGCAATTAAGCCATTGGCAGATATGACTATCGGCACAATGATCGCTGAGTCAACATCCCACATGTCGACAACCTCGCGAGCCAAGTCAATATACTTTATTTGCTTATCTTTCTCGGCTTTCACGAGGTTCTCATCATGCGGGACTGTTATGTCAACAATCATTGCGCGCCGCTCTGATCGATCCACCACCACTATATCAGGCTTGTTGGCAACAATAGTCCTGTCAGTGATGATGGATCGATCCCAGTACAATGTGATATTGCCATGTTCGAGAACTGGGTCGGGCTCATACCTGTAGTATGGCACTTCCGATTCCACAAGGTTATATTTTAGACCAAGTTGCTGATGGATAATCCTGGCTACAAGGTTGTGTCTATGCAAGTACTCTCCGTTAGCTAGACGAGAACAACCGGAGAAAATGTGTCGAATTGATTCACCTGGACGGTGGCATGCCCGACATAAGTCAACCGTGCCGTCCTTCACAATAAATTTCCGGTAGTTATTTGTCATCATAACTTCATCCATAATTGCACAGACAAAACCTTCGGTTTCTCCAAAGAGATCCCCGGAACGTAGCCAGGCTACGGACGCTGATTGATCTACATCGGGTCCATGTAGGGCCCGGAAAAAGCGTCCGTGAAGCTCCTTACTCTGCCATACCTCCCTGCGGTCGTTAGTGTCAAGCACTACAGTTTTGCGCCAGTTCTCTTTAGTCAAAGAGAGCGGGGTGAGGCCTTTGTCCACTGCAACCACATCCCGATGCATTCCCTCGTCAGTTTCTAGGAAATATTCCCTGAGACTGCATATCTCGCGATTGTGGAGAGTCTTGGCGTTTAAAAAGCCTCGACCTTCACAACTCCGCGGGATATACAATCTCATAACCGAAAAGCGTGGGTGATGCATACGAAATGCCGTTAACAATGTACGGGCCTTCCTATCCAGGGCGTCCAGTTCTGTTTGAGTCCATTTGAGTATGCCGAAAGAGTACATCAAAACCGGCATGACACAACCGTTGAAAGCACGCACCTTGTTTCCGCCTGATAAAAGACTATTAAATACTTTTCTCAGGCATTGATGCCCAGCGCTTCCGACATCCCCAAATACTTGTAGGTTTCGGTTGCTGAGAGGGATCTAAGGTTTATGGAATCTGAAAGCTGGGTTCCCACAGATTCCACAATTTCCCCTCGCTTTACATGCATGACCGCACATTTGTTCACACCAAACTCCATCCTGATGGCACTGCTGAAAGTTTCAGTTACCTTCAGTAGTTCCATCAGCTGCAAATCGTTGGGGGCAAAGAGTTTCAGGTCATCCATGTAAAGAAGGTGAGATATAACCTGACCACCTCTCCTCATTCACTCACCTGGATTCTCCAGCAACGTGCTTAGAGGATTCAAGGCTAAGCAGAACCAAAGTGGGCTCAAACTATCACCCTGGAATATACCTCGCTCTATCTTTATCGGTTCGCTATTTCTCTGGATCTGCCGACATCCTGGATAGCGAAGGACTGTACTCCATTGCTTCATACACGAGATCAGGAAGGTGCGCAGAGTTGCATCAATTTTTGTACAAATCTAGCACCCTCATGAGCCATGTATGTGGCACGGAGTCATAGGCCAACATGTCGACAGATGCCTTCGGGAACGGCGAACCTGTTGACTAATGGCCATATCAATGAGGAGCAGCTCCTTAGTACCGCAGGACCCGTTCCTACATCCATTTTGAGAAGCAGACATTATTGAATTGTCATCAATGTGTTTAGTGACTTTAGCTCTCAAAATGGATGTAAGAACATTATAAAGTGTCGGAAGACACGTTATTGGTCTATAATTTTTGGGTTCCGCCGTACTACCCGATTTATGGAGCAGGTGGGTTATACCAGTTGTCAGAAACTTGGGTAGCGACCCTGACTCTAAGGCCGACTGGAATAGGGCCGCCAAACGAACGTGCGACCTCTGAATCCACTTTATCCAGAAGTTGTGCAGTCCGTCCGGCCCTGGAGATTTCCAATTAGGCAACGGATGGACCGCACAAGCTACATCTTGGGGGCAGATTGTTAAGGCCCCCATTTCTGGTATTGGATCGCATGCTCGCTCGACTTCCCGAGTCCATTCACCTTCGGTATGACTGACAGGCACCGACCAGATGCTGCGCCAAAACAAACACATGGCGTCATCATCCGGTAGGTGCGTGTCAGACACACCTTGGTCTGGTCGCTCCCATGCTCTATACACCCACCTTTCATCGCTATGGAATGTGCGATTCTGAGTGTACCGTTCTACCCGCCGCTGTGACTGGTCATCTCTCAGTTGCCACAGCTTTTTTTTTTTATTTAATTATGTATTTTTGAAAATTTTTTTCTTTTACAATGGACACTTTTAATGTGCACGTCTTGCTACATCGTTCTCACATAGTTTACCACTTTAAAACGAATGATGTAACCAAGGTTTTGTAACAATATTTTGATTTAAAAGAGTGTCCATGGAGTTTCTTGCCCATTCTTCTCCATAGAGATCTACGCTTTGGAATGGGCAACTACAGTACTTTCACAGTTATTATGCCTTGTGACTGGGACTGTAGCTTCATTTTTATTGTTGTCAATGTTTCGACAGTTCAAAAGTGCCTGTAACTGGCCTACTTGAAATAAATGATTTTGAATTTTGAATTTTGCTTATACCTACGAATTCGATTTGCCCATGCACACAGTTTCTGTTTCAGGAAGTCTATGCGCTCTGCGATGCGGGACATATAGTCTGGAGAACTTATATCAGTCCCTGCAAATGCCCGCCTCACATATATTATTATAAATACATACCGAAATGATTAAAATAATGCTATCTACCAAAAGACAAATTACTAATTATTAATACCTACTATTAAAATGGCACTGTGACTCAGAGTAATAAATTAAACTTCTCCATTAAATTACAGATATTCGATTCGATAAATTAATTAGGTTAATTAATTTGTTGCCAAGGCTTGTCCAATATTGCCATTTTAACTTCATATAATTTTAGTTGATTGAATGAAGTGAGCAAGTTTTTCGAAAAGATCTCAGAAGTTTTTTTTTATAAAAATAATATTCTTTATTTATTAGACAATAATATGATCAAATGACATTACAAGAAACACTTACAATTTTAGTTTTTAGTTATAACACTAATTTAACTTTAAGCATAAACCATGAGTACTTACATTCTGTAAATATTTTTTTCAGTTTTTTATTTGTTTATTGTGAATGTGAAGACCATGTGGATCATTTCTTTCATTTACTTTGTTTTTTGACGATTGTCTAGCAGTTTTGAGTACTATAAGCGACCTACACAAAATGTCCTTTTTTTGGTATTGTTTTGGTTATGAGTTGAGCTACACGTTATCTGACAAATGCTTGCATTGACTGGACAGGTCCACTCAGGTGCTTTCTTAAAAAGACAATTTCAGGCACTATCTTCATGTAAGTTGACCAAGATTTTTTTGTCTAGACCTTAAAAGAGACGATGACCTCTGAGTTTGTTTCGGCTGTTTCTTCTCAGAGCAGTCGGGTACGAAACACCGGCCTCACTAGTTTAAAAAAAAAAGACGTGTACAAGTGTTTGTGAAAACCTACTTGCAAAATAAACATCATTTATAATATCATTCTATATTTTCTACTGCAGCCTTGATATAAAATTTTGCAATTATATTTATACCTACCTGATAATCTACTACAAATCATGAGTAAGTCACATAAATTGTTTAGCAAATTGACACCAGCTGAATATTTGCCGTGTGGTATTCATTGCATGCAAGTGCTATAATATATAAATATATATACAAAATATACAAAAACCGAGTTGCACCTAAAATGATTTATTTATGTAAAACAGAGTTAAATTCCAATTCTATAGACAAGCGTGTATTTTTAATAGTTTTCCTTGTCAATAAAACATAAAGATATAGTTTTCCTCAACCAAAAATAATAAAGAATTCACCAAAAAAAACAAAAACGAAAATATTAAAAGCAAAAAGATATGCTCCGCCGCGACAGTGTATCACTGCCGTGACCAGGATTCGAACCTGGGTTACTACGGCCACAACGTAGGGTCCTAACCACTAGACGATCACGGCTACCGGAGCTGGTGAGCGTGTGAGCGAAATAAGATAGTGCTTTATATCTTCTTTCTCTCCCGCCTTATTGATCCTCTCTTTCCCTCTTACACAATTTTTGGTACAAAAATAATAAAAAATGGCGATATCATTTTGGCGCGATAATCGTTTTTTGTTGAATAAAGTTATCGTTGCCGTTTTCTTATCAACACGTTTGCATTTTGCCTCGAATCGATGTGATTACAAAACAACAGTAGGTTGGTATTAGCATTGAATGGGAATAGTGAAGTGACGTCATCGGTTTTTAAATAGATAAGATTAACATTTTTAGAACTCTTAGTTGTTTTTGTTGATATTGTATTATTTTTTCTATTTTTAACCGACTTCAAAAAAAAGAGGAGCTTCTCAATTCGTCGGTTATTTTTAATGTATGTTCGCCGTTCACTCAAAGACGCCTTGTTTTGATAGTGATTCAATAAAATTTCAAACATGCAATTATTCAATCCATTCTTTCGATATAAAATTTGCCGCGCTATCGAATTTATCTAACCGTTGCTCACTCCCAAGTCTGTGTTTGATTTGGACCCACACGTACGGTTACTTGTTGGTATTTCATTTTTTAAGTATATTTTTGGCTTCTAATCTAGGTATGCAATTTATTGACAATGCTTGATAGAGCATTCCAACCCTACACCCGTTTTCGTCGCTTCGTCTCGGTAATTATCGTGCATCTTTCTCGTCTACATGGGCACTTATAGCCCATGTAGGCCTAAGTGAAATAAAAATATTTTAATTTTGATTTTGAATCAGTAAAGAGGCAAGTTCAACAGATAAAGCACTTCTTATCGTAATCGTGGTTTTTAATAAACTTACGTTTACATCATCTGCCTAACCTTTTCCCAACTATTTTGGGGTCGACTTCCAGTATAATCAGATGCAGCTGAATACCAGTATTTTACATGAAGCGACTGCCTATCTGATCTCCACAATCCATGTAATACAGGGTAATACAATAAATAGCCTTTTGCAAGACTGGTTACTTACTTCTTTTACGTTTCCTAAATACCTACCCGTTTTCCCACACACTAGACATATAAACTAAGACCTAAATATTTTCATAATTGTTGGGATTTTAACATTGCAACTGTTGAAAATCCAACTCATTTATTTAGATATTCTTTTAAGTGTTGCCTAGTTTGTGAACACGGTTATAAGAATCCATAGTAACGCAGTTATCTAGGAATAGGTACAGCCTTGATCGCAGCCACGATCCCGTCCTCTCTATGAAACTTGACGCTGCGGTATCGCCAAGCTCGACGCTGTATTCTTATAGAATAGCACAACAGTTCCAAAGCATTTCGAATTTTAGATGTAAGTATTTAACGGCAAAGTGCGAGTCGGAATCGCGCGCCGAGGATTCCGCACAAACTTGTGACAAAAACGTCCATATCTTTTGACTATGTAGACTTAGAGGGTTGACTTTTCAGAGCTCCTGTGTCAAGTGTATGGTTTTAATTTCAACTAGATACCTCTACGCGTTCTCGAGTTAAAGGGTCTTGACAGACAGACATAAAAACGGACAACAAAGTGATCTTAAACACGAACCCTAAAAAGGCCTAATTCTTATAGGTACAATGATGACAGTGGTTTTTCTTTCTGGCTCTAGTGCTGTAGGTACATACAAGTCGCTATGCTTGGTTACTATTCTACTTCTCTTTTTATCATACAACATCACTTTAAGGTGTTTTTGCAGCGTGCAGTTGAGTGGAGACGACTGGACACTCACCCAACCAAGTATTTCGAGTAACTTTAAACCTACCAGTAACTTTAAAAGCACCAACCTTATCCATCAAGAAAGAAAGAAAGAAAATACAACATATAAAAACACAAAATATAAAAAAATAAACATTAAACATGCAAAGCATCACAAACATTTACAAATACATATATGGAACAGAATAAAACTAGCTTGCACGTTGTGACTGCGACAGGCAGGTCGCCACTCAGCATGATGCTGTGCCATGGGAGCCCACAGCACGAGTGACAACTTAAGTACTCATTGAAAGTCCACAATACAGTCACTAATAACCCTCCTCCCCCCTTGGTTATGGTTACTGGTTATGTTACTTTATGGCTTCTAACTATTTACTTGTAACAACTGTCAAAGATCTACAAATGACAGCCGGGACCAAAGGCCTAAAGTGGTTTTCAAGACACGGAGGAGACTCGTTATGAATGGTCACCCATCTACCTAACAACCTTGGAAAGTGAGCTTAACTTATACCCTCTATTATTTAGTTACGAGCAACTAACCTAAATGTCACACTAATATTATAAAGGTGAAAGATTGTATGTGTGTGTATGTGTGTTACTCCTTCACGCTCAAACGGCTAAACGGATTTAGATAGAATTTAGTAACCCAAACCCTGGATTAACACCAAGGCTTTTTATACTATTCAACGCAAGTATATAACAACCAGCCTCCTTTGTCAGTTTCATGATTAACAGGTAAATTGCTTCCATTCCTCATCAATGAGGCGTCAATCACATATTGTCGACAACACCGATTGGCTATTAGTGCCCGTAATGGCCCCGCGGGCCGTGTCGCTGACAGACATTGAGATTGGAACATAAGCCTATTAACGTCATTGGCTTTATACTGTAAGGGCTTTGTGTGATACTGTTCCTAATAACGTTCTTCAAATGAAAATCTTTATGGATATTCCTTTTGAAAACAAAAAGGGGTTATTTTACTGACGAATTAAGAGCCTCTGGCCAGTTTTGTTCACGATAGCAACCGGTCCGGCCAAAAGTTGAGGTGATTGAGGTCCCTAAAAATACGTAAATGCAACTGTTGAATCTAAGGGCCTGGATTCGATGGTTATAAATGTATTTTCCGTCAGGAACTTCTTGGCAGCCACGGAGTATGCATTTGGATCTGGTCTAAGGCAATTAGCTCTCCACCTATAAGGAGTACCTACTATTAGGTACACTTATAAGTAACTCTCCAGAAGTTATGCATAGTGTAAATCATAAAGAGGTTCACACACACTATAGTTACAAAAGAAACACTATAAGAACGGAAATTCAGTGGAGAGAGCACACAACAAACCTCTAGAGATACAAAAGTAGTTTTTTTGTAAAAAAAAAATAGGGTACCTGCTCCCGGGGTTGCGGGTTGTTCGAAAGAGATACCGCGAACCCGTAACACAAAGGGCAAAAGAAGGACAATAGTTGGGTTTTACTCAGTAAAAGTCTGACACACCCCGCTCCACCCATAGCGGTGGAAGTTAGGTTAGGTTAGGTTTCCCTTCCGAAAAACGGTACCTACTCATAGACACCACTAAACACACACCATTAAATCTTTTTTTTTATAACCTACCTTGTGTCCCACTGCTAGACATAGACTTCCCCTTTTTCCTAACCTCTCTATCTTGCGGCATGAAAATGACGTAGATAACAACACTTTGCCCTAACTATGAATAAAACCACCCCACGCATACGACTACCAGCCAAAAGACGAAGGTCCAAAGATCCCGTTTGCAAAACTGACAAGCGATTACTAAAAGCCTAGTGGTTGATTTATTTTTGCTATTATTTGTCTGCAAAAATAACAAATATTTGTGGAACGAATTCCCAAAGTAAGTTCTTTAATCAATTATTGAAATACTTGTTCACAAAGTTGGAGAGGACTGAATGAATAAATGATATCTGAAGAAAACCAGAGAATCGTGGCTGAGTTAACGAATTAAACACGATCATTTTACAACCACCGTATGCACTCTAAAATAAGGGCAATGTTCTCTAAATAGCTCCTCGTGGCTAAGTAACAGGCGCACGGTTCGATCCACTAGGTTAAGCAGTGTTTGCCAAAGTCGGCCGAATAGGATGGGTGACCACATTTCGAGTCTCCTTCCTTTCATAAAGGAAAGCATTCATTGCCGTTGGTACTGACTGTCATTTTGTAGATTTTTGACAGTTGTTAACCGTGACAATTATGTTTCCTAGCTCTCTCTCTTTGTCATTTGTAAGGAATGGCTTAGCAAAAAGTGATTAAGCAATCAAATATAGAGGTAGACTATTAGAAGGTACCGTTTGAAAATAAGTAAATATATTCCAGGGCAATAGAACCTGAATGTGGAAAATATTATTTTACGTTATTATTAAGGTAAGAGAAAAATATCTCCAATTCGCCAGACGTGGATATAACTTTGGAACACAGCTGTTACTGAAATATCTAACGTGGGTACAAAGAAAAATATAAAACTGAAATTATTATATTTTCTCACATTTAGCTTGTTCTGTGCGAAAAGAATGAAGTGAAATCACTTCATTTGTTCGCCCGGTCACACCCTGTTTGATCTGGACGGAGCGGGGGGGAGTGGCGGACTTTTACTGACAAAAACCCATCCATGTTCCTTCTTTTGCCCGTTGTTTTCGGGGGCCACCGTATCTCTTACGAGCAAACCTGCAACCCGATAGGCCCTGGTAGGCCCCTTCCTGACACCCCCTTGACTAAGAGACTTGTCACCGTGACGTGAGACAATAATATAAGTATTGTAACATGAGAAGAATGTTTAATTATTTGGGTGTCTATCTGAACAAAGTCATGTCATGTTGCTTTGGCTATTACGAATCGTCAGCTTCTTTGGACACACACTATTACTGTCAACAATGATTTCACTGGTCGTTTAGTAATTCAAGATAGAGTCAAATGCATGAGACTACGGATGGTCGATCTCTAACCCGATGGGCAGACTCCATGAAATCTGTCACCACTCACTACCGCTTTGGCAGAAAGTGATCGCGAGACACGGACCGTAATTTGACTTCCCACTACCAGTTAAGAGTGAACGACAAAGAGGATATAAGCCCCGTTCCAATAAACAAAAACGACTCGTTTTGCTTACGGATGGTAGTATTTTGACATAAGTTCTATGAGACTTATGTCAAAATCCTACTATCCGTAAGCAAAACGACTCGTTTTTGTTTATTGGAACGGGGCTTTAGTTTACTTTATTCGAAATTACATTTAAAAAGAAAAGTTGTCATCTTCCAAAAAAGAAACTCCTCCTACCTAAAAATTACCCCATAATGAAGTCGCAATTTTTAAGGCTAATGAAGCCATTTCTCTATTTCTCTACAACCGTTGACTTACGAAATAAAGTATTTGTGGAACTTGATAACCATTTTTAAGAGGTATCGTCAAAACACGCAACACCGAATTTGTTGTAAACCCTCAGTTACTCTCCACCCTTATTTCTTGATTAATTTTTAACCATATTTGTAAAATGGTTCTTTTACGGCTCCTACCTGGTAGCCCCAAATGTAAATTTTGATATCAATAGTCTCGAAATAAAAATGGCTGTGACATACGGATAGACAGATAGACGTATTATCTGGTTTTGTTACGGAACCCTAAAAAGTTATTTGTGGTAGGTACGAATTTCTGCAAGTTCGAAGTTTTGGACAGTGGTAGAGGTAGACATCTTGCGGACACCGCTTGAACTATTGATAAAAACACAGATAAGGTAGCTGCATAAACTGTCACAAAATAAAGCTCAATACACACCAACCTCAGTTCTAAACTTTAATTTATTCTGCCGTCTTTAACATCAACAAAAAAATCTCAAATTAATAATATGTTGATAACTGTTCTATAACTAAAACAGGGTTTAATAGTTAAATGTTGTTTTAAGAAAAACCGGTATTTTCCAGTTAACATGAAAAGTAACTTGAAACGCACCAGTTTCTATATTGCACGTGTTCTCTTTGGCACAAAAGTCTATATAGTCTATGCTTTAAAAATTGAAGTACCTTCGCTTTTGTAGTCGCGTTTTTAGCATTATCATGGCTAAAATGCAGTTCTAATTCGTTAATTCTGAAGACGTGCCTGTATAATCGTCGTGAACACTTAGTGTGAAAAGACAATTAGATATTTTGTACGATTATATGATTACTTGCTTTCATTTGACAAATTGCGCTAGACCGCATATTTAAAATGGCAGCCCTACCACGTAGAATAATCAAAGAGACACAGCGATTGATGCAAGAGCCGGTGCCGGGAATCAGCGCGGTGCCAAGCGAAACGAATGCTCGTTATTTTCACGTAATCGTTACTGGCCCAGAAGACTCGCCGTTCGAAGGAGGACTATTTAAATTAGAGTTATTTCTGCCTGAGGACTATCCCATGTCAGCGCCTAAGGTTAGGTTTATAACGAAAATATACCATCCGAACATAGATCGGCTGGGTCGTATATGCTTGGACATACTGAAGGACAAATGGAGTCCAGCACTGCAAATCCGCACGGTGCTGCTGTCGATCCAGGCGCTACTGTCTGCGCCGAACCCCGACGACCCGCTGGCGAACGACGTGGCCGAGCTGTGGAAGGTGAACGAGAGCGAGGCGATTCGGAACGCGAAGGAGTGGACGCGGAGATACGCCATGGACAACTGAAGAGTGCAGCCGCACTCACTCACCAGTGCCTCCCCGACGCGCCACACGAGGACGGAACTAACATATATCATGATTTAAGAGTGCAAGTTATGTTATACACCCTAGACCGAGTAACTTGTGAAGAGACAATTGTGGATAAATTTTATTATAGGTGAGCGGCGCTGCGGCGCTGCGGGCGCTCATCGCTCAGGTTATCCTCCTGCATTTCGTAGCCTCGCCCTTATTGTCTCGGAGCGGTCCGACAGTCCCACAGGTCATTGTTTACCCGTTCACATGTAGCTTCGTTACAATATTAGGTATGCATATTTTTTTACTATCATAATAGCTAATAAAACAAAACCTGGAGACTTAAATGTATATATTTCATGGTTACAAATTTGGTTAATTTTATACAATGGATAGTGTTTACTGTCACAAAGTTGAATATCTTTGTAAGAGTCTTATGAACACATCTCTTGAGTGCAAATGTTATGCTTAATAAAATGATTATATCAGTTTTCTAAACACTAGTGATACTGAAAGTTTAATTTAATTATTTTTTCTACATAGCAAAAGTGAATGCATTATAGATGTTTTAATTCTCACTTGATAAGCAACAACAGCATGATTTCACTAAGAATCTTTTGTGTACTATTTACATCTTGTATAAAAATTATCATTAAATTGTATTTATGTAAATTTAATTTGGCTTTGTGAGAAAACTTCAAAATACATAATATACAAAAGCTAAACCAATATTTTATTTTCAATTTGAGTAATCACAACACTTCTAAATTGTAGGTTATGTTTTCATTGATCTTTTACTCATTGCTGTTTAAGTTACGTACGTGTTTACATCCAACATAATATTTTTCCTCAAAGATTGGTGTATAATATGGAGCGAATATTTCCTCATTCATTGGGAAAATACACAGATTTTATATAGTATCCTAACTAAACAGAATGCCTTACATAAACAATTTACATTTGATGTAATGGTTTAAGATTACTCGAAATATCCTCAAGGTGCATCAAAAGGCAAATCTGTTGGAAGCTTCAATTTCATCTACTTTAGAATAAAATTCAAACCCATGCGGTCACACACAGTATTAAAAAAACAGGAAGTCTGAATACAGACTTTCCGTTCTACAGAAACAACAATTCTAGTTGGTGTAATCTTTATCAAATCAAAGCGCTCAAAATTATTGTTCAAGGTGAAGCATAAAAAAAACTAAAAGTCATCTAATACATGAAAAAGTCAACTAGAAACACTGCAAAAAAAACTGGCAGCAATAGAAAAACAATTCTTTGTTTGTTTTCAACATTTGATAAGTCTTATCTTCTATATTTATCTGAATGTTGTTTATTGTTTGCAACAGAATACTTGACTGGAAGGTCATATTGCAGTTCCTATTTGTCACAAGACAATGCCTTTGTTACTTTGAGGACTTTAACTTATTTGGTAATTAACAAGAATAGTAGTATGGATGAAATATAATAATTTGCACAAACAGCAACAGCCACGGAGTTAGGATTTGTGCCTGGTTGATTGCAATAGGCTTGTCCCCTATTACATGGGACTTAAAAACAGGGGCAGTGTGTGTATGTGGAGGTGGATTTCTGTCTAACCCTTGGGGGATTACGGGACTGTTCCGTTAGTAGATCACACTGACCCACTAGCTCATACGTGGATAGTGGTGGACTCACTCCTACTCCATCTCATAGAGCGAAAGTCTGGATCCCGGCTGTGGGAAATAATTGGAGATTATCCTCGCACCAGACTTATGACTGCCTACATATTAGAATACCACATATTATATTATAATGTAAATGACTTACATTTCTACCTATAAAAGTTAGTTTAAATAATACTGCTTTATGAGGGTAGGCAATTCGATTCCTTAAAAACGATACCTTATTTTTGCATTAATTAAAGACTAATAAGCTCTCAACATAATTAAGTAGTTAAGAAACACACAGTTACAAATAGTACACAGACAATTCAGCTTAGTATTAGTAGGCAGGACCAGGCCTGCCTAAGACCTACTGTACTTATCAGTATGTAGGAATTTAGATGATCCCGTCCATTCATAATTTAGAAGCCAATTCAATTCAAGTTTTTCATCTGTACCTGGATTTTGCATGACTGCTAGATAGCAGTATGATGCATACTTAGTCATACTACCTACTTTAATCAATAAGTTAAAATTGTGTTAAAACACAATTTGCAGCAGGATGCAAAAGCGGTACATTGGCATCCCCCTGTCGGAAAAGAAAATACAAGATTTAGATTTTTTTAAAGTTGTGCTACCGTGTAGGTACATAAAAACGTCCAACGGCGTCTAGGTTGCTGTCCTTGTCCATAAAGTTAGTGTCCTATACAATGACCCCCTTTTCTTTTCTCTGTGGGGTGGGAAATTATCAAATAACTTTGGAAGTGTCAGACTGGGAGTGTCAGACTTGTACTGACTAAAACCCACCCATGTTCCTTCTATTGCCCTTTACGTTCCGGGGCCGCGGTATCTCGTTCGAACAACCCACAACCCCGGCAGGCGGAGGCCCTCGCAGGCCCCTCTGATTTGCTAACATCTCTAAGGCGCGCGTGAAATACTAACGCATACCCCTGTGATCACGAACAGGCACAGGCCGTTTAGCCTCGCTTCTCCCATTGTCAGAGCGGTAAGCATGGAGGGCTTCGGTAACTTTAGAGAATGTCCAATAGCGCTCAGACATCTTATGCCCTTTGCGTACATAATGTTACCTTTATAATTACGCAGAATTAGTAATTAATACCCTGTATGTCTTCTACATATTTAGTTAAAAAATATTGATACAGCGAATTGTACACTGTTAAAACAAACCTGTACAAACATGAAAATTCAACTAATATAGATACAGGACATAAAAAACCCTAAGTATCAGTTTTGAGGTGAGTGCTAAAATTTGCAAGCTCGAAATGAATCTTGAATCCAATTTTTTTTTTCGTTTGATGGATAAGTTCCCCTTTGTGTGAAATTTCAAACGAAAATTGAACATATCCTAGTCGGACTGCAAAAAAATTCTGAGCTTCGTTTTCATGGAACTAGGACGCGTTATTGCTTCACATCAGGCGAGTTGCGGCCAAACACAAGCCTATTAAGTGAAGGTGTACTTCCACTGAAACAATCCTGCAAGCGACTATGATTGTTTCGTACACTTGTTTTACAAAGATCTATTGGCGTGCGGCCGAAATCGGATAAAATTGCGCCATCTTGTGTTCCCTTGTTCTAACTTTAAAATATCGTTCTGTATGATAATACAAAAACCCTAATGATGTGAATAAGGGAAAACCGGCCAAGTGTGAGTCGGACTCACAGCGTTCCATAGCATCAAACAATCCTTACTAATATTATAAAAGCGAAAGAGTGTGTTTGTTTGTTTGTTACCTCTTCACGCTTTAATGGCTAAACCGATGTTGATGAATTTTGGTACAGAGATAGTTGGGAACCAGGACACGGGCATAGGCAGGTTTTTTTTTAAAAGTGGGATATGAGGGAGGAAAAGGGAAAAGTTAGCGTTGCTATTACAAATCAATAAGGCGCAAGGGCAAAAACTGCAGGTAGCAGTAAACCAAATTTAACGCGAGCAAAAGCTAGTTAAATATAAATTTACATTCAACTGCTAAACTAAATTTGTTCTTCATAGTATCTTTATAAAAAACAAAGTTACGGCTGCAATTTGATGAAAATCTCCCATAATATATATCTCATAAACTATTAATATATATCTCATAAATTATTCATAAACGCACTACTAAGCTATTTTTTCAGAATTTTCATTCTCAAGAATTAAAGGGGGATACGACATTAGAAGCAAATATCTCATCATCCATTTACTTATTTAAGTATAAAAGGAAACAAGAAACCTCTATAGCACTTTTTTAAGACTTATCGATAAACACCCCACCGTTATTTACGAAGATATTTTTTATCCAACCCCTAGTTGCATGTATGACGGGCCATATCTATTTATTTAGATATATTTTTATAATTTCGCATCATATTTATAAAGCAGGTCGTACAAGGCATCTACTCTCGGAACTTCAACTATGTGGTGCAAATAGCCTCGGAGTCAAATGGCTGTAACATATGGCATATGGACAGTAAGACGGACATGGCAAACCTATTAGGGTTCCCCTTTTGCCATTTGGCTATGCTTTGACTATGTATGAACTTATGTAGGTTCTCCTAATACGTAGATACCAAATTTTGTCTGACAACGTGAGAGACGTCGCGATGAAAACGCAAGGCTTGTTAAAAATGGTGGAATAAATTCAGTGTTAAATGCTCCTTGCAGCTGTTTCGACTCCTGCCGGGGTTTTTGGCTTTTCTAAAGACATACCGCGGCCCCAGAACATAAAGGACAAATAAGGAAAAAACCAACCCACCCAGGGTTATAGTCAGTAAAAGTCTGATACTCCCCCCGTTTTGTTCATGGCAATGGAAGTTATATGATGATTTCCCGTCCCTTAAAAAGCTGTGTCTGCTCTAACGTAACTATACGTCTTGCAAAAGGTGTGACGTGAATACTACTAAAGCGTTGCGCTACATCTAAGTTTCAGCCCGAAATTGCATTTTCCGTGTTTCTATCCTTACTAATACTATAAAAGCGAAAGTGAGTTTGTTTGTTACGTCTTCACGCCTAAACGGCTAAACCTGGCTTGATGAATTGGTACAGAGATAGTTGGGACCCTGGAGACGGAGACAGGCTATTTAAAAAAAAAAAGATTTAGATATGAGTGAGAAAGAGGGAAGAAAAGGGAAAACTTAGCTTTGCTATTACAATACATAAGGCGCAAGGGCAAAAACTACAGGTAGCAGTTACCTGTAAATCAGGAAAGGGGAACTGTGTTACCCCGAATTTAACGCGAGCGAAGCCGCGGGCAAAAGCTAGTCTCTTATATCTGCGATCGCAGTCCAACTGTTGCTCGCTCTAGCAAATGACTGAGTCACGGAAACGGCATAGTAAACTGCGATTCTGTGCTGCAATGATATTGTTTTGTGCAAGGTTTTCTGTAATTGGTTCGTTAAAAAAAAAACGTAAGTAGTGGAAATTGTTATTGAGACGCGCCCTCTTGGAATACATTAGCGCTGATTTGTGGGTGGACCCTCGCCTTACCCTTCAGGCATTACAGGCATGTGATATTATCCATTTATGTAGGTATTTTATTAGCATACAATGTATTTACACTTTTACTGGTCATTTTTCCTTCTACCTCCATCTACCGTTGAAAAGCACAACTATTTTCCATTGGACAATAGATGGCGCTAGTGTGAAAACGTCTGAAATAAGTTTGGCGGTAGGTAGTTGTGTCAGATGATATAACATTTTCTTAGCACAATTTTAGTTGCCATATTCTACCGAAACGGCTTGACCGATTTTAATGAAATTTTATACGTATTTTCGGTAGGTCTGAGAATGAGTCGTAATTCAAACACTAAGTGATAAAGGTGGCCTCCTTCAGCAGGGGACCTGAGCAGTGGGTGAAACCGCTAGGTATAGCTAGTAACTCTATAAAAAGACTGGATGTACGACTGTGAAAGTAAACCACTACGAATATACGTCTCCCCCACCCCACATTAGATATGGTATCATAAACCCATGCGGGCTACGGGGAAATAAAACCACAACATCAGTTTGTTCAGTTTATTCTTAACTTTAATGCAGACTAGAATAATACTCTTAGAAATGAGAACAACAATAGTTATTTCACATGTTACAGTGTACCTACCATATACCAGCTTTCACAATAAAAGGCTATTTATTATCTGTGTTTCTCAATGTAAATAAATCTTATTCACAACAGCTAGCAATACAAAATTACATCAGACTGTATACTTATTATATTTACGTTTAGTTCAAAAGGGCGTGGCCAGTGTTATGGGGTTGCAAGAGTAAAATAATGGAAACTTTTTGGGTATATTTTGAGCGACGAAGGTAGTGATAAATTACGGATGATTTTAACATTTCCTGTTTAAATTTCGCGGTATGTTCTGACATTTGCTGGGTAATGTCGATGTAGTCCGTTTTTACAGACACACCCGTATTTTGAACACACTGACCGTAAGAGCAAAGGAACCAAACACTAGAAACGAGAAGACATTTGAGAGGACATTAGATTCGGGGATAAATGTACGTAATCAGAAGCGGTTTTATTCAAGTGTTTATATCTAAAGTGTTTACAATTAGAACTGTTATTAAATTATATATATATTTTTATACATAAATAAATATTGTTTACTCGTTCTCATAGCGCTAAGCTTGGCTAAGAACACAGGACATACATAATATGTGGTTACATAGCTATAGCGACACTATAAAATTTACAAAATATGATATATCTTTTGAGATGCTACACGAAATAATGCTTTTTTATTAACTATATCCACTAATCAATTCTTTTTTTTTTCAATTTGATCACTGTGGGTCTGTGAAATTGTACTGTAGCTCGGATGATAGGATGCGTTCACTGTGATAGACGCTAAGGATCTAAAACCCAAGCAACAGCTCAGCTATTCCGTATGACCCACTTATCTAAGCTATACAATTGTTGATTCTGAACTCAATGACATGATTTGAACTATGGTGCACTTTATTTCATAAAAAAATAGTTTAAAAACATTGAAACAACGATCGTACTTACGTCAGAATATACAAAGAACTAAAGTTATGATAATGGAATGGCTAGATTGCTAACAGGCATGAATGGCGACACAGAAATAAATATAATATGAATGTTTCCTCACAAATTTCACCCAAAACCTACCTATTTGATTTCCACACACTATAGTAACTTAGTACACAGAGAACTTTCGAGATACAATACAAAATATTACTTTAATTTAATCAGCATGTGAAGAAACAATCAAAAAGTATCAAAATAAAATGGCGACACAAGAAAACCACAAAAAAACAACCTCTATAAAATTATATTTCCACTTAAAATTAACGCATTTCATACCAAATAACATTTTGATGCTGAAACGATAATAAGTTAAAAAAATATGGCAAAAATCATGATAAAATCCTTGGTTAATAAATAATTTGTTCAAAAGCAAAGCAACACATTACAAAAATGCTATCCGAATCAAATGTTGTTAATTTAATATAAATATCTAAGCAGATATGAGTGGGTTCTGATATTCAATTAAATATATTAATAAGTGGAGTATGTATACACATTGTCATGACAATCAAAGTTAACACCATGTTTTTATTATAACAAATAAAAAAATACATCTTGATCATAACATATCCCGGATCTATTCAAGTCATCATCATCATATAACTTCCCCCGTTCTGGGCGGCGCGAGGGGAGTGTCAGACTTTTACTGTCTAAAATCCACCCATGTTCCTTCTTTTACCGTTTATTTTTCGGGGCCGCGGTATCTCTTTTGAGTAACCCGCTACCCGGGCAGGAGACCTTTGCCCTGCAGTGAGACCATATAATAATATTATCAAAAACACTCATGGTGACGTAGATGATGAGATTTTTTTTAAGTGTTTTCGTAAAAATTTTGTATTTTTTCATAAAAATTCATGAAAAATGTTTTTTTTTTTTCGTTATATTAAATACATGGTGTTCAGTAATAGAGAGATAATATAACTTATATTCTATCTTATTAGCCACGAAAGCATTGTAAGCATTGAACTCATCACATATGTTTTTTGAGTATTTTTTATCTGTTAAGCTTTAGTTGGGGCCCTATCCTCGCTTTACAAAATTATCTTCTTATATTTTCTTTGTTTATAAACACTAATCTTGTACCTAATTGCAGAGTCATTTTAAAAATAATATGTACTTGAAATAAATAACATAGCTTTATAAAACTAGATTATACTTTGCAAAATATTCACAGAAAGTAAATATTTATTAGAGTACTGCTCACCCACTTTCCAATTTTAATATAAAAGTGTGATCATTTAAGCATCTATACGATTTAGAACCTTATGCTTTAGTTCATAATGTTGAAAATCTCACAAATAGTACAAAATTACTTGAACTTGAAGATTAAAAAAAATGTTTTATATGACTTAATTATCGTAGAAAAAGGGCCACATATCTCAGATCATACCAGCTGGCGCTGATTTTTTAATTTCTGTACATTGACGAAAATAATCAACTCAAGTTCACCTACCTACACAGATTGTCCATAGAAATTCACTATTTTGTAAGAAGATTGGTGTTACACGCATTGTCTTACAGCTGGTTACAATATTCATTTTAGATTTAGGGAGAACTATGTAACATGGGATTTCTACGGGGTTTTTTATAAATATAAATTACTTGCAGGGTTATAATTTTGAATGACAAGCCAATATCTGAATTTTTTCATAGTCATCTGTTACAAAATGTATGTTATTTATAACGAATTTATGCAGCACTAGTAAATTTTGCTATTTCTAAGTTGAATACATTCATTGTTGTTTATATTTGGATGTGAAAGTAAACATAAACGGATGTTTGTTTGTAGTGGTAACAGGTATTGGCTTATCATTGAAATCAACTGCATTATTTACACAAAATACGTAAATATGTACAAACCAAACTTCTTAAGCGCTCTCTTGGGCAAATGTCGTTTGCTTTTTTGGGTAGCGAAACGGTGAATGCCGCTAAAGATGCGCGACTGAGCTTAAAAGTTGTGCAAAGATATTTTGGCGAATTAATTCAAAATTACCGTCGCCATCTTGTTTTTTCGGTGTTTCTGTTAAAAGCTAATTGTAGATGGCGCGACTATAGCAAGGTGTTAATCTAACCAATGAGGTCATGCTTTTTTGAAATTTATTATATAATGACATCATCAGATTTTCAACCAATATCGTTGCTTGAAGCTATACTAGCGCCATTGGTTTCACCGTTGCCATTCCAACTTTTTTTTAACCAAGATCATCTGTCACATGTGATTTAACCGCCAAAACATCCTTACAGCACTAAGCTAGCAGCCAAGAAGTCTAAACGCAAGTTGAACTCTAGCAAACGGCAGTTTATCGTAGCGTGGCGAGAATAGGGCCAGGTGGCGGTGCAGGTGGGCGTATATCGTAATATCGTAGTAAGCAGGCACTTGAGTGGCGGCGAGGCGCGCGTTAGATGAACACGGGGTTCTCCTGCCCGGTCAGCAACCTGAACATCGACGTCGGCATTGTTTTCATCAGGATCTGGAATGTAGAAAGAAAGTGCGTTATTCAAGTTTGATGCCTTTTATACAAAATGTGACAGAATCAGTGCGGTACCTCTCCACCACTTCGGTAGTAATTCAGAGCATCAAACTGTACGACTTTCCCTATTCTTTTTACGTTAGTCGCGTAACTATGGACGATGCACGTGCTGCACGGTGACGACGCTCTGCGAGTTGATCTCGATGATGCACACGTTACAGTAACATAAAGCGGCGTACCTCCCCGACGCTGGTCGCGAGCAGGTTGACGATGCGCTCGTGCGGCACGGCGACGACGCTCTGCGAGTTGATCTCGATGATGCACACGTTACAGTAACATAAAGCGGCGTACCTCCCCGACGCTGGTCGCGAGCAGGTTGACGATGCGCTCGTGCGGCACGGCGACGACGCTCTGCGAGTTGATCTCGATGATGCACACGTTACAGTAACATAAAGCGGCGTACCTCCCCGACGCTGGTCGCGAGCAGGTTGACGATGCGCTCGTGCGGCACGGCGACGACGCTCTGCGAGTTGATCTCGATGATGCACACGTTACAGTAACATAAAGCGGCGTACCTCCCCGACGCTGGTCGCGAGCAGGTTGACGATGCGCTCGTGCGGCACGGCGACGACGCTCTGCGAGTTGATCTCGATGATGCACACGTTACAGTAACATAAAGCGGCGTACCTCCCCGACGCTGGTCGCGAGCAGGTTGACGATGCGCTCGTGCGGCACGGCGACGACGCTCTGCGAGTTGATCTCGATGATGCACACGTTACAGTAACATAAAGCGGCGTACCTCCCCGACGCTGGTCGCGAGCAGGTTGACGATGCGCTCGTGCGGCACGGCGACGACGCTCTGCGAGTTGATCTCGATGATGCGATGTCCGACGCGCACACCGCCGCGCTCCGCGATGCCGCCGCGCAGGAGGCTGCAGATCTGTAGCGGGACCAATTGTTACAGGATTAACCTTATTATGCGGAATTACGTGTATGCACACTTACTTTAGTAGCTACTTTAAGTTTTGTAAAAACCTTTCTACAGATATTTATACAAGTTGAAATTTTATTAACTAGAAAAACTTTAAAAATGGAACAGTTATCGATATTAAATCGTGGAAAGTGATTATGAGGTAAATCAAATGTTATTAGATAACTGAGTTATAACTATACATTTAACTAACTTCACTACATCACAATTTCTTTACTCTTAGTACCTACATATTATAAAACGAATTCTTCGGCAGCGTTTGTCTGTCTATATGAACGCGATAATCTAAATAAACTATCGAACTGTTTTAATATGGGTTTCAGCAATGGACAAAGTGATTCATGAGGTTAGTTTATGCATTTATTCAATTACTAGCTTTTGCCCGCGGCTTCGCTCGCGTTAAATTCGGGGTAACACAGTTCCTCTTGCGCCTTATTGATTTGTAATAGCAACGCTAAGTTTTCCCTTTTCTTCCCTCTTTCTCCCTCACATCCCACTTTTTTAAAATAAAAGTTAGCCTATGTCCGTCTCCTGGTTCCCAACTATCTCTGTACCAAAATTCATCAAAATCGGTGTAGCCATTAAAGCGTGAAGAGGTAACAAACAAACAAACAAACAAACAAACAAACAAACAAACAAACTCACTTTCGCTTTTATAATATTAGTAAGGATGTTTTTTTTTAATGGTTGAATTATGACGATAATTGTTGAAGAAGTCAGAAAAAATACAAGCCGACTCGGAGGTTCCATCGAATACGCTGCGAAATCCCTTTGAGATATGTATAACAAAACAATGTATGGTGGAATTGTTCCTATTTCATAGATTTACAGAAAAGTCCGCGATGGCATATGGCTATTTTTTAAGGATAGCTTATTAAACTCACTTGAATGTTTAAAAAAAAATTGACGGATACGATTTAAATCCTTTTCAATTGAATACGTCAGTTACTTAAAGCAATAAATGCATAAGATTGCCCTTTACAGCATCATCTGCCTAGCCTATTCCCAACTATGTTGGGGTCGGCTTCCAGTCCTAACCGGATGCAGCTGAATATCAGTATTTTTTTTATGGAACGACTGCCTATCTGACCTCCACAACCCAGTTACCGGAAAATGCGATACCCCTTGGTAAGTCTGGTTGTCAGACTTTCGGAACACTGACTACCTGTAACGACTGTCAAAGATCTACAAATGACAGCCGGGACCAACGGCTTAACGTGCTTTCCGAGGCACGGAGGAAACTCGGTATGAAACGGGTGGTCACCCATCCACAGACCAACTTAGGCAAGCGCGGCTTAACCTAAAGATCGACCCGAGCGGCTACTATTTATTTAGCCACGAGCTCCTCAAGATTGCCCTTTGAAGCACCCAATTTAAATTAATATCTTAGGAGTTATCGTAAGATTAAAACGGCACCGATAAGCGCATGCAACCGCCAGCGGCGGTCGCCCACTGTTGCTATGCTACTGTATCGCTGCTCGAGCGAGCGATGACGTGCGTGATTGCCTGTTTTCCCTGTTCCTTATAGAGACTTACGTATTTGTGTTGTCCCTAAGCGCCTATTTAAAAATAGATAGTTGGACACATTTATTTCTTTGACAGATTTTTGTCGAAAGCCATTATTTTTGTTACTCAATTTTTATAAGTTAATTTTATGTATTTTCTTTTTAAATACAATAAATAAACATGCTTCGATGAAGATCAAATAGGACGCAATACGCCTACTGTTAAAAGATTTCTTTTAAATCGAAATAACGAAAATTATTAAGAGATCGGTGTTTCATTTAACATTGAACCGTGAAAGGAGGTTTATCAAAGAAGAGCGAAACCGGGCGAGTTAGTTTTGAGTTTCCCCGTCACAGCAGTATTTGTTGTACTGTACCATTAACAGGGAAGTTTCTAGTAACGGAGATTAAAATCGAAGTCTTAGGGTTTCGTAGTCATAGTGTAAAACTGGACCCTATTACTAAGACTTCGCTGTCCGTCCGTCTGTCCGTCTGTCACCAGGCTGTACACATGAACCTTGATAATAACAACAGATAGAAATAACCTTGATAGACAGTCAAAATTTTCACAGATGATGTAGGCTGTATCACATGAACCGCGATAGTTAGACAGATGAAATTTTCATTTTGTATTTCTGTTGCCGCTATAAAAACAAACATTTAAGGGTGGTTTCATTACCGTTCTAATAGTTAATGGTACGGAACCATTCGTACGCGAGTCCGACTCGCACTTGGCCGGTTTTTTTTTAAATACAAGCTTTAAACATTATAATTTTAATTTTAAAAATGCTCCAAAACAAAATGTCGTACAATATGTGTACGTCGTACATATGTATCTACATAAAGTTTGACGACCAGAACGGTTGACGGCTTCATTGTATGTAGGTATACACATTATTTATACTTGGGTATATTTTTATTTTATATAATTGGTGTTTGCTAGCTGACATGTGACAATAAATTAATTAGTTCTTAAATTTACCTTGCGATAAATTGTATGGAATCTGGTTCTTCTAATCTGACAGACAATTTGAGCGGGCAATTTGAGGGACTGCCTCTTGTCTGATTTTATTTTATACCGTGCGCATTTTTTATGGGGTGGGAGTTCATCAAATAACTTCCCCCGCTCTGGGCGGAGCGGGGGGGAGTGTCAGATTTGTACCGACTAAAACCCACCCATGTTCCTTCTATTGCCCTTTACGTTTCGGGGCTGTGGTATCTCTTTCTAACAACCCGCAACCCCGGCAGGAAAATATACGCCTTGTACGTGCATTTGCGGACGCCAGCCCGATATACAATACAATACACCTTGCATATAACGGTTTATTAATATTAATAACTGTAGCATACTCACCACTCCGTTCTGCACGCTGAAGCCTAGCTGGTACTTGGTGTCTGGTCTCTTGATCTTCACCTCGACGACGGGCGCGCAGGGGACCACGGTCAGCTTCACCACGGTTTGATTTTTCGAGTTCTTGATGTAGGTCTGGCAGGTTGATAGCGGTAAGCCGACTAGGCTGACGCCGTTTATTGCGATTATTTGATCTCCTGTCGAAAAACCAGACAATGATTTTTCTAAACTCAAATCATTTATTTCAATTAGACCGTTACAGGCACTTTTGAAAGTCAAAACAAAAAGGTGAAGCTACAGTCCCAGTCACAAGGCATAATAAGTTGTGAAAGTCCCGTAGTTGCCCATTCTAAAACGTAGATCTCTATGGAGAAAAATGGGCAAATAACTCCATGGACAATGTTTTTAATCATAATATGTTTTATTAGATCGATTTGTGATGTCCGTTGTTCCAGTGGTAGCAATTACTTTGTAAGGTGGGTTTCAATTTCCGGATGGGTGTTTTTGGATATTTCCATCAGGAATTTCTATTTAGCAGCCTGGATTCAAGCTCCATTGATGGCAATACGCTCGCCCCAAATTACATAACTTCATCTACAGAGAACATCTCTATCTTATCTTCGAGAATTGCATTTTGTTTTAAAATAAATAAAAAACAATGTTACCTATATTAAGTTGTCCACATCTGGCCGCAGCCCCGGCGGGCGCCAGGTTGGCTATGACGACGGTTGGCAGCATGGAGCCCCAGCCAGACTCCACCACCACCACCCCCAGGATCTCGCCCTTCGTCTTAGGCACCACCACCTGCGAACATGCAAACGACTATTTAGATATGACAGAGGGAATGATAATGAGTGTTATGATGACAAAGGTCTAGAGGGACAGGACAAAAGACGATCGCGCTCACAAGTGATGCGTATTTCTAAACTTCGGACTTCAATATATTTATTTCATTAACATTATTGCAGATTGAAAGTCAGTTTGTCCAGGCCCTCAGGGCGTAAATACGGCACTTAGGATATTTAGGAAACGCCTGTCAATTATGCCTGTGTGGTCTCTTTTTAATGGCGCTAGTATTCTTGGTCGATAGCCCATATTCAGGTGCTCAAAAGACTTTCATCGAATTCGGACACCCGGCAATTACATTCAGTTTCAATGATAAGGTCAGATAGGCACTCGTTCCATGTGCTATTCTGATGTTCAGCTGCATTCGGTTAGACTAGAAGTCGGCCCTAACATAGTTGGAAAAAGGCAATGGACATGATAAGTACATAGTTTGAATAAAAACCGAATAAAATTGTCCAAAGACGGGCGGACTCGACCCCGTCTTTTGATACCAGGGCTTTTGTCCAGTTTCGGGCAAACGGCCAAGTGTTATTGCATCATAAAACTCGTTTGCCATATTTACGCCCGGGTACTGTATGTGGCGATGACATAGTATAACATGCATTTTTTTTAATACTAAATTTAAAATTTTACAGCACGGTTGGCACAGTGGCTGAGCGATTGACTTCTGCGGTGCGCGTCGCGTGTCAATCCCCGCATGGAACAAATATTTGTATGACCTACAGGTAGTTATTTCGGTGGCTGTTTGTGGATGCGAGTTTAAATGTTTGTTAACGCACCCACGATACAGGAGAAATTCTTAGGATGGGGTAAGGTTTAAAAAAAACCAGCGCTGTGCTGTGGGCTCCCATAGCACAGCATCATGCTGAATGGCGACCAACTTATAGCAGTCACAGCATGCAAGCTATCTATTTTTTTTGTTCCATATGTATTTATTAATGTTTGTGATTTTTTATTTTATTTTGTTTTGTGTGTTCGTCTTATTTGCGACTAGTAAATATTTTTCTTACTTCTTTTTACAACAGTTTTTTTTTGTAAAATCAGGAAAATGTATTGTTAACCAAATTGACTGTTAACTTAAATAAATGAACTATTTAAGTTGGCATATAGGCTAGTCATAAATTTCATTCTTTGACAATGGTCTATAATGGTTTTAACACTTACAATAGAAGTTTGTTTAAAATGATGACGCTTAACAATTTATTTCCCATTTTTCTTGCTATTTTCTTTTAGATTCTGTGTGAACAAGTCCTTGAATTCAAGGTACCAGAATAAAAGAAATCAAGCTGTTTCATTATTTAAATATTTACCTCTTTCTGCAATTCCTTCTTCGCGAACATTTGTAACTCGTCCCCAAATATCTCTTGACTATTCAATACTTCTTGGTAGTCCATCTCCTTAACAAAACTGTGGTCCTCTATGCCGTTAGCCTTCAGGAACTCCATGTAGGCGACCTGGAAAGCCTGGCCTATGGACTGAGCTATAAATTGAGCCTGAAACAACACACATTGGAATTATTATTAGTTACAAACAAAAAATAATATATAAACAAGTTAAAAAATAAAAACAATAACATGATTAGAGAAGAAATATATCAAGAAATTAGGTTACATTCGATCAAATAATTGGCCCATAATATTATTTTAGTTGATAATAATAGTACCTAATAATAATCACCAATTTCCTCTAGCAAAGTTTGGCGATTATATAGGTACTAAGTTTCTTTGCAATTTTTTAAAAGAACTATACTTATAAGTGATAGTCTCCTGGCTAATAAGATCGTAATGAAGACGTTTTGTCAGTAAATAGTGTTATCAATGTTTATATAATTTCGTCGAGATACGTATAATTTGAGGTTAGACTTACTTTACATTCCACATTAAACTGTAGGTATGTTATTATCTTAGTTATCACGGTATAAGGTTCAATTTGCTTATAAATGTGGATTATACTGTCATGGACAAAAATATCTGTACTACAAGTTTTTTTTTTACAGAAAAACATTGTCCAACAATATAACAGAAAAACCGTCAAGAGCGAGTCAGACTCAAGCACAGAGGGTTCCGTACAAACTTGCGACGTAAACAGCCATATCTTTTGACTGCGTAGACTTAGAAGGTTGATTTAAAGGGACCACAGAGTTGAGTGACGGTTTCACGATACATCCACGCGTTCCCGAGAATAAAGATCTTGATAGACAGACAGACAGACGGACAACTAAATGATTCAATAAGGGTTCCGTTTTTTCTTTTGAGGTACGAAATCTTTAAAGAAAAATCTACATTATTGCACATTTAAATTCAACATATTTTCAATTAGGTATGATAAAAACTAATGAATAAAATACTTAAAAATAATATAAAAAAAAACATTTTCGTCCATTCTCATAAAGAATAAGCACAAGAAAAATTATCTTTCGTTCATCCTCACACAAAAACTCAAACATCGAGATACGATGCTAAATCAATGCAATTTACCGTATATTTACTGATTAAATAAAAAAAATAACGTACCATATTTAGTAGTACCAAATTCTTCAGATTTGCATTTAAATGCAAACAATTTTAGTTCTGTCGTACTCAATTTAAATTTAATTAGCAAACGTGTTTAGGTTCATTACGGCCGGAGCAAGTTGCTTGCCTAAGCACTTAGGATATTATGGAGATTTTCTGGTTTTCGCTAACAACTTTTGGTTGGCCTATACAGTAACATGTGGAATATAATTATGTATTATGCCTTTTAAACATTGCCTGTCGAAAACTGCAGAAATTGCAGTAATAGAGGTAAAATGGTTTAAATCCTGACTTCTTTCATAATTGCTTGAGTGAATGAACCCAACTAAGCTGTCCAATATTTAAGTCAGACTACACAGCTCTCAATCTAGACTAGATTCAAGTCTCTAAGTTTAGTCAAAGTTATTACTTTAAGTTTCTTATTTTTTGTGTTGGTATTTTTAAAACATATATTTATTCGTTTATTTTATTTGAATATACATAATATATTTATATAAAGTTTCGAAAACAAGTCTGGTTACTGACTAAGAAAGATTTAAGATTAAAATATACACTAACCTCTTCGCTCTCAAAAACATGGCAGATCATTTTCGGCGTACGATTCAATTTGGGCTGGTCCGAGTCATTCTCATGAGGCACAAATCTTCTTCTAGCCATCAGAACAACAAGGTCTCCAATATCAGCTATATACGATATAGTCCTCAATGCATGGTCCATCATTATCTCCTTGAGTTCCGTATTCAAAACCATAATTTTCTCCGTTGAAATAAAGAGGTCGACTTCTGTACTTGGCTGATTTTCACCTTCAGGTGCCTGGAAATTAAAAAGTTTATATCATATTCGAATAATACTGGCCGGCTTGATCTCCAGAATGTAGTTAAGCTTCTGATAGTTCAACTGGCGGATGGACAAACATGGTATGGCGCTAATGTGTTAGATACCCACTATGATACCAAAATGCTTATCTTTTTTTGACAGGCAGAATATGAAAGAGACACAAGCTATCGAATTGTGCTGTGAATGTTTCAGCTCAGTCCCAGTGAAACTGTTTTATAGCTTTTTCTCTTTTTTATTCCACGTGAAAGAATGAGACAGCAATAGTACAGTTGGTACCCAATAAAATCAGCGCCAATGACACCAAAGCAAGCTTACACAGTGATTGTCTATGGTTTTTGATCCTAAAATAGCAGGTAGGAACTTTGATTTAATTTTGTAAGTTTCAGCTCAAGCTAATCGAAATTTTGAATACACGACCTGGTCAGAAAGTGCTTGTCACTTGAGACGAAGATTATGGATTGTACGCACGACGACTAATCAAGCTATAAAAACTAATATAAGCGGACCCCTCGTTGTACAGGAAACCTATACAAAGCGAGGCTAATTTATACAGAAATGTTTATCTCGATATGTCGCAGTGTGTACGTCAAAATGGCGAAATACTTTAGTACTATATAGGGGTGTTTTGTGGCGCAATATTTTATGGTGTAGTGATTCTGATGGTATGTGGTAGAGGACGCATCAATCGCTGTCGCAATGAAGGTATTTTAACAAGCAGTGGCGGATTATTTCATGAACACCATAAAACAAAAACAATCGGAAAAAGCGGGTGAAACAGAAAAATAAGAACCTTCTCCGTTTTTGAAGTCAGTTAAACATTAAATGAAAGGCCAGGTGGAAGGAAAAGGGAATAATTGCAAAATGGAGAACCGTGCCTTAATCCGCCACTGCATCAAAGTTATTTATAGTTAATTTAGAATTTGGACACTTACCAAAGCCTGATCACCCAAGAGAGCGAAAAAGTAAAATACGATAATGTTAGTAAAATGAAGTGGCAACACTTAAATATAATGATATTTTATTGAAGGTATTTATTGGCGATGGTTAGACAGTAATAAATCTATCTAGAAATGGTATTAATCTATGCCCAATTTTAAAACCCCAACAAAACATCATAATAATACACATAACCTAAATGATTTATTTTACTAGCAACACAGATACTTGGTGTTACCAGTATTAATCTTTAATTATGAATTGCTTAGACATTTTATGACAAAAACTTTCGTTGGTTCTCCGAAGAAAATTATACCACAACACGCTGTTGATTTTAATTGAATTTTCTGATTTAAAAGAAGAAATATATGCGGTCCTCGATTTTTTAGTTTATATGCGTTACGTCGCAAGATTTCTGTTTAAAAAATGAAAGCACTAGAAACGAGATACATTAAACTAGCTCAGTTCAACCAGAAAAATGTTGCTCTTCGTTATTCGTCGTGGTTCCGAAATAGTAAACGTCGTGTCACACAATATCTACCCACAAAGGCATTGCTTCTAAGAGCGGACGCCATAGGAACATGCTTAAGGCCGCGTTTCCACCCGAGATGAGCGAGGGATGTGTGTTAAAGAAACCAAAAGCAAACAGAAGCTAAACTAATTATGTGACTGGTAAGTTTTATGCACATCTTTCACTGCGCATCCTTGACATCTCTGGTGGAAACGTAGCCTCAGGCTAGTTTTCCAAAAGTATGCTTCGACAGCTTCTAAAATCGTCTCAATGTCACCGAAAACTCAGTAAAAACCAACAGCACACGACTAAAACAACGTCTAAAGAGAGCCTAAACAAAATATTTGTCAGCCAAACCACCTTGATCTTAGTGACGGCCTCCTCTACCATGTTCTTTTTGGGTCGCTTCTTGCGGCGACGCGAGTCCTCGTCGACCTCGACCGAGCCCAGGAAGGAGAGTCGGAACACGGCGGCCGGGGCGGCGTACACGCCGGAGTACGGCCCGTCGCAGCCCCACTGTGACACGAGCCATGAGCCAGCCGGCTAACCTCCTCGCACGCTCTCACGGATTGTGGTGTATTCGATTTGTTTTGAGTTTTTTTTATTTATTTGTTCGTTAGTTTTATGTTGTCCTATTCTTTAGTGACTTTCGTTTACGTAAAAATATCTCCCCCAAATATGCCCAGAATTTCGTAGTTTTTACAAAAGTTGCGACTGTTTTCTACTCATACGAGATAAGATTAGTGAGGGGCCAAAAAATATCAATGACACCACGATTGGACGGTTCGCTTCCAATGAGTTCTCAAAACTCATGCTTCCGAAAATTATAAGTGGCAGGTCATTCCGACGTTTTGAGCTTCATTCGGACGAGCCTCTATTTGTTAACGGACTTGAGGATACTCTTTTAGAGTGAGAGAGTCTCTAATTTGATCAAACCTTTTTTTATGCTAAATAGGTTGATGTGAAGCAACGATGCAGCCTAGGGTGGAGCACAGTTGCCTGAACGAAAACGGATCATTCGAACTTTGAAGAGGAACGTCTATCACGAGGAAATTAACACCTTCCAAGGACATTTTAATATTCTTTTTCAAAGTGGTTTTTTTTTTGAGGATGGAAAATCATCAAATAACTTGCCCCGCTCTGTACGGACCGGGAGGGAGTGTCAGACTTTTACTGACCCTTCCTTGGTCCTTCTTTTGCTCTTTATGTCCCGGGGCCGCATAAAGTGGATCAGCACATCCACTTCATTGAACAGTTGGAGAATATTTTCCTTATACACGTTAATTGTCACCAGATTAGTTATACTATTTATGGCTGTATTAGACGGAAGTGCCGATGATAAACGTATCCTGTTAATGAAGGTTTTGAACCAAAACAAGAGTTATTTATCTCTACCGGTTTCACTAAATGATGAAATGTATCTTTGAGTACATGTACCCACAGTTATTTACTTAGAATTTCAAAATATGGTTATTTTTTTCTAAAATGAAGATCAAGTCTATTTATCTGAATAAAAAGCAGATAATAATGTTTCCTAAGCGTCAAACTATTCGAAAATAAAGTTGTTTTTTCTCTATGTAAATGTTGCGCAATTGATAATTTTTAAGCACCATTTGTTTGGCTTGCTTTCCAAACGCATTCTTCAACAAAACCAACCTTAGCAAATGATGAAAAATTTCGCGGCAAAGCAAGCAAAACAATTCGAATACAAACACACAATGATTGAGTGAGAAGCGAGCGATCCACCGTCGTTAATATGAAAGCAGACCTAACGTATTAACCATAACATTAAACCAGGGGTTTCGGGTGCGTAGCGTTAAGCCTTCCGCGATGTAGTGCCTCAATGTCGTCAGGCCACCTCAGCCGGTGTGAATCGGGTATGTAACATGCTATATTGTGCATATTATGAAATAGTGCATGGATAATAAAAGCCTCCGTACCAGTTAGTGACGTACTTTGTTTGTTGTCGGTGATTTATCGAATCTTGCTCACGTTTACAATTAGATTTTTGAATATTTCGTGATTCAACGTAAGCATGATTTGATGCGCGTAAGTACGGCCGTAACTTGTAAATAGTTCGAAATTGGAACATGCCAAGGTAAAAGACTAGCACAGCACAATATGATCGCATACTCGAGCTTACCTTACAGTGCCCTAGACTGGGCCCAAATGATACAAAGCATTAGCGACAAGCGGAACAGAAAGCGACAGATAAACAAACATTTTCAGAGGAGGCTAGCCGGCCAATACGGGATCCGACAATCTTCTTGGGTCGGGTCGAGGGGTGAGGATCACACTGAAAAAAATACTCTAGTGCCAAGTCAATAAGAGCTCAAACGGTTTGGCGGACAGGTCGTGGATGGCTTAAAACGGTTGAAAAATAAACATACACAGGGCAAAGTCCCGTTAACGTTCTAGCATCTAAATATTGTTTTATTCGTTTATATAAGGGGTATGAAGGATATCCCACTAGCATTCTCAATACACTAATCCTAATGAGCATGAAATTACATATTTACAGATGGCCGTGAAAGATAAGAATATAGGAGAGTTGCGTGCAATAGTTGGAAGAATTTGCGTGCCAGTATCGCTTCACGCGTTTAATAGGGATGTGAAAGAGCGTAGCTTGTATCGATATCGTATAGCTCGACTAAAGTGGTGTTTGGAGTCGATAGAATAGTGTTGTATTGAGTATTTTGTTTGGCTGAAGTTATACAATGGAAGAGTTATTTAATACGAAAGAATATGGAAGTTAAGTTGAAACTTTATCCATATGATAATTTTACATCAAGACAAGATTCGGATACGTTTTGTAAAACTATCACAGTAATAAAAAATCACAGTACTTTTAAACATGAAAAAATTACAATCGCAACATTGTATAACCGTGGCTTTTACTTGCATTTTTTGTAGAAGAGTGCTAAATTTAAGGTGGGACAGAAAGTGACAAGTAATTTCATGCTCTCGCTCAATAAACATCTACTTAAGATACAAACATTTTACATTAATACCGATTCACACGGGCAAACGGTAAGTTGCTCAACTGTGTCTTTATGAGAATGCATGGTTTCAACACTGAAGTTAGCAACCCTGACATTTATTTTTTGTTAGTGGTAACCCTATTAGAATAAAAATTAGTACATTATTGTTAATAAATGGGTTATTTCTTAAAATAGTAATTATATAGAAAAGAACCGGTTTTTCAAGAAATTAAATTTTAGTAACAAACCAAAGTTAATTTCGTAAAACAGAAAGGGTTAACCAGATAGTTATGGATATAAAAATGGGTTACAAAATAGAATTCAGTCAATGATGACTTTTCAAAAGTAACAAAATACAAGTTCCAGTTTTATACAATACCTTGATCCTAGATACGGCTTCTTCGGCTTGCAGCATCCTGGTTGCCTTGGTAGGTTGACCCTCGCATGCTAGTTGGGTGGACCCGAGGTACCGAGCGCGGAACAGTACTCCTTCTATGAGCACTGAACGGGTTACGTCTGTGGAATGAAACATAGTGCTGGATTTAACTAATATTTCTGTCAAATTAAGAGAGGATTCATCTAGTTTTAGTTAAAGGTGATTGAAAAGTTGTGCGGTAAAGTATTGCCTAGATTGTCGAGGAATCACGAAAATATCATGAAGAAAGTTTTGAGTATGAGTGGCTATAAGAGTTGAGGAAGACCAAAGAAACTATTGATGGACTGTGTGCCTGTGACATACCTAGCTAGAAAGGTCGTCGTCGAACAGAAATAAATTGTAATAAAGGCAAGAAAATGAAGAAGATGAAATGGGTGGTTCTTGTTTTTATTGTAGTTGGATCGTGTGATTTCTTCAAAAACTACTCAAGTTGTACTGCCCTATTACTGAAATTGCTTTAATTTAAGTATGACTAATGATCAAGGTGATCATGGTCAGTACTATTACTCTAACTCTTGCTCAATTACCTTTTACTAACGAAGTAAATTGGCTGATCAAACACCATAAATATAAGTTACATTAATAAGCGACTAGTCAAGCTATAAAAATCCAGTTTATCTGGATCTCTCATTTTGTTGGACATCCATACAAAGCGAGGCCGTGCTATAGTTGAAATGTTAGTTTGATGTGTTGCCGTGTGTACACATACGATTTTACGACGAGAATGAAAAAAAAACTACTTTGATAGAAAACGTGTTATTTAACAAAATTGTATTTTTTATCACCCTGTAAAAACTCACCATGGATAAAATCCAAAAGCAGCATTAAAAAGATGAAATCGATTTAGTTTACTTTATTCAAGTGACATATTTTATTGCAATTAGTATTATAAAACTTACCTTCTTTATTTTTGCTCTTTTTCTTTGCATCCTTGTCCTGAAACAGTAAGAAATTCCCATTTAATTTTTAGACGCTTTCAAACACTTTGTCAGTCAAGAAGTTTTTGAGCCAAACTTTGCCCCATACTACGGCCCAAACCTATAGAGCAAATTTTGACTTGGCAATCGGGCTTCACCCGAAAAAAAATTGAAAAAATAAACCTTATTTGCATACAGTTAATGTACTTATTCATATGATTAGCTTCATAAAAGTAGCTTATAGGAATATGCATATTAGCTTAATACTTTTAAGGTTTATTTTCTGACGAAGCGTGACTCTAAAGATCAGACAGTACCTTGGTTAAGTATTTTAAAACAGAGTTTAGAGTACCAGTTAGGTCGCTGTTTGTATTGCTGTTCTTTCAGTTTGTTATGCGGCCCCTATTAACAGTGACTGAGCACGGTTCCGTTGCGTTTTATTTGATCACTTTATTTAACCTGAATTTTTAACCCCGATCTAATGAATAAGGGATCCGTAAGTCTGAGACTAGTTGCGAAACCGCGATTAATAACTATGTATAAATTTATTCTAGAAACAAGTTATCCTAAACTTAACGTTAAGAGGTTTTAATTGGATAATATTTTAGGGTTGTGTGATAACCCCTAGTGAAGATTAACCTTTATTTTAGGGTTAATCAGCCTATAATATCCAATTCACGCACATTTTCATGTTCATCAAAGTGACGGAGTTAGCCGGCGCCAGTAATATTTTAATAGTTAACCCGTGTATTGTAAGGGTTAACCCGAATAATATTTAACCAACAGCTTATAGGTCTAACTGGTTAACCTTTTAACCTTATAAATCGTCCTCGCGTGTAAGTAACGCTCCGTTCACGTGATGCGACTTGCGGCAAGCGACACGCGCCTTCTCGCAATAAGCGTGTCGCTTAAGGGTGTATCTCGAGACCAAACGAAATATTAAAACTTATAGAACTAAGAATAAACGTATCCTAAAACATCAATTATTTAGACCCGTATAAAGTTCATTTTTGTAACAAAATGGTGCAGTAACCTTTCCGTTGGTGCGCGCGTCGTCGTCGCGGTTGTCCTGCGGCTCGTGCGCGTGTGGCGAGCGCGCCGCTACGCTCCCGCCCGGCATCACCGTGCGGGACTTCGGCTTGCGCCAGCCCTACGACAACACGGGTTTATAGAATTTTGGATGAATCGAAAACGAACGGACACGATTTTTAATTAAACACTTCAGAATTAATGTACAACTATTTTATGTTGACGTAATGTTAAAAAGTAAGTAAAAAAACTCGGATTGACAAAAATTTGAGTGAAAGAAAAACAGTAAAAAATATATACAATTTGACGTTTAGTTTAAATATAAAAACGACACGATTTGACAGAATTTTGATGGAATTAAAGGAACGGTTTAAATGGTTTCATTAAAAAAGTCAAGACATTTGGTTTCTAGGCGAATATGTTCGTTCAGTACCTAAGCGTGGCAGATTGTCACTGTACATTTAGAAAAAAATACGGAATGATAAAGTTTTGAATATGTCGCTGGCAGAATAGTCATACATCAGCTCAGTTGCCAATAAAGAAAACAAAGTTTTGAATGAACCGAAAACAATCGGAACCGATTCAAAATAATAATGTATTTACAGAGCGGCGGCGTTGACGATAATAAATAAAATAAAAAACGTGAATTTATGTGTGTTTTTGCTTAGCTATTGCATAGCTTCTATCGCGGGCCTTGAGCGTAGAGACCGAATCCAGAAATTTCGTAACGAAAACACCTAACATTACGAATACGGTCAGTTATTTCATTCATCAGCGTGTTTGGTAGAGAATCGGGTCGTCAAATATATCACGCTGGATCAAACCCAAGGTTAATTTTTTCTTTTTGCGACTCTTTTTCATTGGAAGTACTTTTCAAATATTATGTTTAGATTTTTTTTATATATTGCATAAGTTTTTTTTATTTATTGCATAAGTTGATAAAAAATGCTATGCAATAGCTTTACCGCGGCAGTCCCCGAGTGCCAATCGTAATTTTTTCGTTTTTTTTTTAAAGAAACGAACGAAAACGATAGAAAATGAAAACATTTTAGATTCTTAGACAACTATAACAGATTAGTTGGTACGGAAGTTTTTCCTAATAAAAGTTGGTCATCTTCTAACATTTAGGCGAGGTTATTTAGCAACTATTAACGACTGCAACGCTTGCAACTTTAGTAGTTACCTATCATCTACTTTTGTTGTTCTATAGTAGCAGCAGCAATAAAAAAGTACTTCAGCGCCATCTATGACACAAATCAAGAACTATTAACAAAATTCTTAATAGCAAGTCACAGCACTTGTCTATGTCTGTTTTCGCTGTAGCATGGCGCGGGTGACATTAGTAAAATATAACATTCCTGTTCAATCTGGAACGTTACCTGGATTTCTGATCATGACTGAAAGCCTTTAAGGCGCGGTAATAAGCTAATCTTTAGGTATTCGCGGAAGTGACGCTAGCTGCATGGCATGGTCTGACACAAGTACACGACAGTATTGCATCGAAAGAATAGAAATAAGGTCGAAAATATTTCGGTGTTTGATTTTATTTGAATATCATGTCCGCCAAAATGTAGGTCATTTCGCAGTTTTTATTGAATATAAAAAAAAAACAAGTCCGTGTTTGAAAATTTTTAGATATCTCTTTAGTCTATACAATTTTCTTTGTTATAAATATAAAAAATATGATGGTTGTCGCTGAAAAAATTGAGAATTTCGAGACGAAAATTTTTTTTTCTTGGTCTTTTTAAACATTTTTTTTTTCGTAGTACTAGACCACTTTTGTAAACTTGTTTTGTGTAACTCTTTACTTTATGTATTGAACTATACACGGTAATAGAATTTTTTTTGGCTAGTGGCATGTACAGATACGGCTAACTTTGCGACGAAAAACTAGTCGTTTTACGAAGTGTTTGCTTTGTACAGCGCCTTAAGGCTTTACCCTGAATATCATAGCCGTATAGGACTACCCACAGACATGTTTAGTGATGGGATGTATTACTATGAAGCGCTAATCATTATATTTCCATCTAATGTCACCCGCACCATGCTACAGCGAAAATAGTATAAGAACTTTACACTCAGTTCTTCACCTACAAAATTGTAGACAGTTTTTTATGATTAAATAGCCTTACGCAACTTGCACAGTTCAGTTGCACAACCTCAATCGGTGTACACATGACGGCAGGTCAACCTATACTAAACTATTATAACCTGATTTCTCTACTACGGATCGCACCCTAGTTGAACGATCAGATTAAAAATGGTTTTGTATAGGTTGATGTGCCGTCGTGTATACAAAACTGCGTACGAGAACAATTTGTCACGTTTATTCCCAACCAAAGAATAGTTTTTCACTAAATCTTTGATCGTCACAGTAACACATGACTTTCAAAAGTCATTCCATTCATCTTATCTTACTAATTATAAATGCGAATGTTTGTGAGGATGGATGGATGTACCTATGGATGTTTGTTACTCTTTCACTTCAAAATGGCTGCGCAGATCTTGATGAAATTTGGCACAGAGGTAGATTATGGTCTGGAATAACACATAGGATCCTGTATTTTTTATTTCAAGCAGGCGAAACCGCGGGCCCCAGCTATCTTACTAATATGATGTTACTCTTTCACGTCTAAACGGCTGAACGGATCTTGATGAAATTTGGCAGAGGTAGATTATGGTCTGAAATAACACAAAGGATTTTATTTTTCGATATCACGCGAGCGAAGCCGCGGGCGCCAGCCAGTCATTCATACAAATCAGTTTAGTACCTCGTTACTAACAAAGAACTCATCAACCTAAATACTTCATACAAAGTACATCGTTGTCGGGTCAGACGATTTGACCCAAGAGGGGGCTCTTGTTATTGAGATGCGCGTGCGCAAGCGGTGCAAGTATGTTGCACTGGTAAACTTATGAGTTTTTAAGTGGGGTTTTGAGATTAGGTTTGGCTGGTAGGTAATGGTGATTGTAATTAAAGATAAACCTGTTTTACGTTCTTGAATAAAGGTGTAGAATAACCTGCCGGGGTTGCGGACGTTGCAGTACGTAAAAGGCAAAACAAGGAACATGGGTTGGTTTTAGCCAGTAAAAGTCTGACACTCCTCCCGCTCCGCCCAGAGGCCATGTTATTTGATAATTTCCCATCCGTAAAAAGAAAGGTGTAGAATAAAATATTCTAGTACTCTTGAACTCTTCATCATCATTTCGGCCCGATATTTTCCACTTCTGGGTTCATGACTCTCCATTTCTTCAGCCGTTATTTCCAGTTCCGTCAATCTCTTATCCAGGTGCGACCACTTTTTGGTGTTTTATTCAATACTAGCTTTTGCCCGCGGCTTCGCTCGCGTTAAATTCGGGGTAACACGGTTCCCTTTTCCTGATTTGCAGGTACCTGCTACTTGTAGTTTTTGACCTTGCGCCTTATTTATTGTAATAGCAATGCTAAGTTTTTACTTTTGTCCCTTTCTCCCTCATTTCTCAAATCTATTAAAAAAAATAGCCTATGTCCGTCTCCAGGGTTCCAACTATGTCTGTACCAAAATTCAATAAAATCTGTTAAGCCATTTAGGCGTGAAGAGGTATCAAACAAACAAACTCACTTTCGCTTTTATATTATTAAATAGTAAGGAAGTAAGTAAGGATGAACACAATTCAGATAAATTTTGAATGAAACAAAATAAAAAAAACTGACGAAATGTTTGGATGGTACTGTTACCGGTACCTCTGCCTAAACCTTGAGGATTACAAGATTTACAATCTGAACTACAGTATCCAGCAGAACGTATGGTAGTGCATAACTAGTCTCGAAGATTGGGGCTTATCTCTATAGCAATGGAAGTGTTTCAATTGATAAAAACGATCTTTGAACTCTATAAATAAATCGCATTACACACTGCCAATTTATCAAAAAGATACATGGAGTACAGGGGATCTAATGACCGCTCTAGCAGAATCATAATATGAATTACGTAAAAATTGTAAAATGGTAACAAGATTTGAAAACAAATGGAACAATCCATTATATCATTGGATTCGTAAAATGGAACAATTCAAAATTTATAAAAAAGGCGTCCGTGACCATTTTAAGAACTTTCAACGTAATTTCGGCATTCGTGACTATGAAATCATAATACCGAAATTGCCACTGGTAGGTACCTCAAGATAGATTAAAATTTCGAATCTTTGTTTTAACACGTGTGAACGACTATGAACACAATATTATGCAAGGAGGTTACGGTCTGTTTTAGTTATAATATGCGTATTATAAGCACGAAGTCAAACAATGTGTTGGAGCTAATAAAGATCTGCCTAGCATTTTCCCAACTGAATACCTGTATTTTACAAGAAGCGACTGCTTATCCGACCCCCACAACCCATTACTTGGTAATACAATATATCAGAGTAAGACTTGTTGTCAGACTTTCGGGATACGTACCTACTATCTCTAACACTGTTACGACCAATTACATCTGGGACTAACCACTTCATGTGCTGGTCGCCCATCCTCGGACCGACCTAGGCAGTTGCAGATTAACCTAAAAATCCACTCGAGCGGCTATTATTATTCAGCTACGTCATAGTATAAAGAGGGGTCTTTATTCTATGGCTACGTGTTCCTCCAGTACATGTTTTTGAAATGGAGGGTAATCTCGTCAGATAACAAACTGAATGTCAGATTTCGATACAAATAAAAAGAGCTGATTAAGAATGACTTGATCTTTAAAACGGCTCCCCAGAATTTCATGACTTAGGATCACCGTGATTATTTCAGACCTCTAACAACCGGGCATGCGTGTTGTACCAGGGTTGCGGGTTTTTCGAAAGATAGACCCTGATCTTGGAACACAAAAGGCAAAATAAAAAACATGGTTGGCTTTCAGTCAGTAAAAGTCTGATACTCTTCCCCGTTGCATCCAGAGCGGAGAAGAGTGTCAAAGAAGTTATTTAAAGATTTCCCATGCGAAAATTGTCTGCTCTCAACACATATTCAATAACATACCAATACCAACAACGTCATAAACATGTTTGTTCAATTCTGAAAACTTCATGACGCTTAGCAGCATCATTACGTCTCGAGACAATAGTAATTAGGAGCATTTCTGCATTCACTGAAAAATCTGACTGACATTCTTGATAATTGCTAACATATTAATACCTATTACTTCCAATTTATCAGATGTAATGTATGTACTTACTTATGTTCAATTGATACTTGCTACTATGGCTAGTTCTAGTTACAATATTCTAGGTTTTGCCTGCAAGAACGTACTAAACTAAAGGAACAATTCAGACTTCCAAATAAAAACACTCAAAAGTGGAAAATATTTTCAGAAGTTGATAACTTTTGTTTCTTTTATTGATATCTTTTAACACCGACTTTCGAAAGTAACTTTGACACTATTAAGTGTTTTTTTTTGGATTTCTTTTCTTAAAAAAGTTTTTACTTCTCCCGTTTTAGTTGTGGCATCTCAACCAACGCCTTGTTCAGTATCAATTAAAAAATTGTAGAAGTTATTGGCGTACCATTCCCACAGACGAAGTAGAAAAATATTTATTATAGAAAATTACTCATAAAGTACCAAAGCAAAATTAATAAAATTTCTATGGGACCACCGCACCGTGCAAGCTTCCTCTATCAAATGGAAAAAAGAAAGAATCACTGAAATCTGACCAGTCATCACGGAGCAATCAATGCCCAAACATGAAAAAAAGATGCTGATCGAATACATAACCTCCTCTATTTTGTAAGTCGGTTAAAAAGTATTTTGTGATTAGTTTGTCCAAACACAGGTCATGGTGTAAGAGTCTATTTTTGTGAATGCATCCAGCAATTAAGGGATGTAAAAGTTACAGACAAATAGACAGAGTTACTTCCGTATTTAGCATTTATTCTTTCTTTTCATTTATTCTACTGAGGGAAAGAGATGGTGCTAGACACCCTGTATAGCTCTGTCTCTTTCCCTCAGTGGAATAAGTTCTGCTTTAAGACGTCATGGTAGGGTAGCAGGGTACCACCTGTTGCGGTTACCCCACCCGGGGTTGCTGGTTATTCGAAAAAGATACATACCGCGACCCTTGAACATAAAGGACATGACAAAAAAGAACATGGGTGGGTTTTAGTCAGTAATAGTCTGACACTCCCGACCACTCCGCCTACAGCGAGGGAAGTTATTTAATGGTTACCCATCCGTAAAAGAAAAAACAAAACCCTATTATGTTTTCATTCGTTTTGGTATAAAAACACTGTTTTATCGTGCTTATCAGTCGTACACGTTCCACGAATGGCAAGTGTAGATCAGGGATGGCGAACAAATGGCACGCGTGCCATTGGTCGTCCGTGACACATATTTTTGGGCACGCTACCTACCAAAACAGTTTGCAATTTTGTTTATTTGATAGATAAAAACGTACAATAAATATTACGAATGATTTCAAGATAGCCTTATTTATGTTTTTGGTACAAAATAATGTGATTTGAGTGAATAATATTTACTTGTATTTTTTTTATTATTTAATTACTAAGTTGAAATTATTGACGGCACATATATGGCGTCGTTTAACATTTCTGTGGGGAAAATGGCACGTTGATCAAAAAAGGTTCCCCATTCCTGGTGTAGATCATTGATACGATACTTGGTCGAATAAAAAGCTAAGAGTTCCTTTTTTTGGAAGAAACTGTTTTTGTGTCTTATTTACGTTTCGCTTTTCACAAAAGATCTAGGTTATGGTCAATCATACCGGTACGGATTAAATGCGGACATAACTTAATCCAAATACCACGGAACACCATCCTGGCGGACAAATATTACTGGAAAGTCAGTGTCCAGTGTCCTTCACCGGTCCACAATATTTTATTCGTTTGTTTAACTGATCGTTAAGCTTCTCTTGTTATAGAATCCTATAAGAGAACACGTCAGGTTATTTATTTATTACTAGCTTTTGCCCGCGGCTTCGCTCGCGTCCAATTCGGGGTAACTAGTTCCCCTTTCCTGATTTGCAGGTACCTGCTAGTTTTAGTTTTTGCCCTAGCGCCTTATTTTATTGTAATAGCAACGCTAACTTTTCCCTTTTTTTCCTTCTTCCCTCATTTCTCACTTTAAAAAAAAATCCTATGTCCGTCTCCAGGGTCCCAACTATCTCTGTACCAAAATTCATCAAATTCGGTTTAGCCGTGTAGGCGTGAAGACGTAACGTACAAATAAACAAACTCACTTTCGTTTTTATAATATTAAGTAAGGACTAACAGGATAAATATTAAGACTATTTTCCTTCAAATAATAATACAAAAACCAAACCTTTTCGTCATTCGTGTCCACAGAATTTGATTCATCGCTGGCTTCCTTTAAATCCACGTTTGACACAACGCCAACATTTGACTCACTATCATTGCGTGTTTTAATATGAACTTCCGTTTCACTTAAGTCTTCATTTGTAGTCGCTACTTGACTAGGGTCTACATTATAACTAGGTTTTGAATCTACATGCTCTTCGTTATCACTAGGGACTATTTCGTTATCTTCATTTTCATGTAAATCTTCGTTATTAATACTAGTCAGAATTTCACTGTCTTTATTTTCATTTAAATGTATGTCATTATCTCTAGACACTAATTCGTTGTCTTTAAATTCATTTAAATGTACTTCCTTAACACTACTGTCAATTTTGCTGTCCTCGTTTTCACTCGTATGCACTTTATTAACCTCAGATAAACTTTTACGGTCTTTATTTTCATTTAAACGTAATTCATTGACACTGTCCACTATTCCACTAAGATCGTTTAAATTCTCTTCCACATTTAAATCCACTTCTTCGCTTAACAGTTCCGCTTTACAGTTTATTTCTTTCACAGCCACAACTTTATTTTCATTATTTTCACTATCCACCGCCGTATTTTCACCTTTAAGATTATTTAGACAAGGTTGTCTTTCGTCCTCACTCATTTTTACTAGATACGGCTATGTTCCGCGTAGTCTTCTGTTTAACTGAGCGCTCAATACGCTGTTATCAGTGCAGGTGGTCATTTCCCATGCGATAAAGATACATTGAAGCAACGTTAGCGTTTTGTTCGTGTTGTACTCCGACACAGACGGGCCGATACTGACTTGCCACCGTGTTATGCTAAGTAAACAGATGTATGGACAAAGAGCAATGAGATTGACAGATCGTCAGGTTTGAATAACTCAAGAATTAATGTTTTCTTTAATGGAGACTTGTAAGTATTGAATTAAAACACATTAAAATTGGTGACGTTGTCGGTCGTGTAAGTCGATTATCGGGCGACGATAATATTTTATTGTTCGATAAGGATAACTAGTTATTTAATAATAATTTATAGAGTACATAACTGATAGATAAGTAAGTAGTCGCTTGATGAATTCTCCTAACCTACATATCACAAAGTTAGTACTTATTTTATGATTGTTTAGATAACGATACGAACATGTCTATGGAGTTTCACTAACTAGTTTTATATGAACCTGCGAAATGTGAAGATTCCGAACATTTTCTAAATTTTCAACAAAATAAAATCTTAATCACACGAATGATCCTCTCAGAGTCAAAATCCAAATAGGCATAATAGCGCAACCACTCTTCTCAGTCTAATCTTGGTCCAAGAATAATAGTCGAACAAGGTCATTGCGCGCGCGCCGCTGACTCGACGCTTGTGTTTATACTCCCAGCTGATGATTGCGTCATTTTCATTAACGTAGGCGGTGTCTTGGCTTGCTTGCCTGATTAATAACAGGTTGGTACTAAGTGTATGCTACACTACAATGAACCGGATTAAAACAGAAGCGTTTTTTGTATGTACACCTGCAAAATTGCATGGATTCTTTAGTGTCTATTTTCCTGTGCACGGTTGAGTTCAAGTTTTTGGAAAATACACTAGATGGCGTTCCTCACTTCAAACGATTTTATATTTGTATTAACCATGGAGTTTTGCAATCCAATGTACAGTCAACAATCCCCGTAGGTAAACAGATTCGAGGGATATAATTGTTGATATAATAAGTTTTGTTAGAAACCGATGTTTTATATGAAACTAGCTTTTACCCGCGGCTTCGCTCGCGTTAAATTCGGGGTAACCAAAATTGTGAATCTAAACCATTCCCAGATCCCCTTGAACACACACAAAAAATTTCATCAAAATCGGTCCAGTTGGTTCTGTGGATCACACAACGTATGACTAATATTGTTAGACTGGAGTAATCAGCTTACCGATATGATCAACCTATCCAATACCAGCTTATGCGGATCTCTCACCGCACGGCCAACCTACGGTGTAGGATCCGTAGTTGAGAGATCAGCATAAACTGATTTTGTACTAGCTTTAATGTTATGTTTTCCTGTTCTAATTGTCTATAAGGTTAATTTCAAAACCAAAATTAAATATTTTAGGTACATCTTAGTATAATAAAACCATAATTTATTTGAAATTTTCCTGTTCTAATTGTCTATAAGGTTCATTTCAAAACCGAAATTAAATATTTTAGGTACATCTTAGTATACAAAAGCGTAATTTAAAATCCGAAAAATCAGGTTACAAAAGAACAAAGCTTTACACATGTTCTACTTATTTACTTTAAAAACCGGCCAAGTGCGAGTCGGACTCGCGCATGTAGGGTTCCGTACCATCCTTACTAATATTATAAAAGCGAAAATGAGTTTGTTTGTTTCTTACGTCTTAACGCCTAAATGGCTAAACCGATTTTGATGAAATTTGGTACAAAGATATTTGTTCTGGAGACGGACATAGGCTAAAAAAAGTAAGAAAAGGCGGAGAAAAAGGGAAGAAAAGGGGGAGAGAAAGATATTTTTTTTTCGATCATCACGCAGGTTAAAGTTATCGTTAGCCCAAAGTAACTGCCACGCGGACAATGTCGCGGGCGAAAGCTAGTTATCTATAAAAACGGGAAAAACATGTTTGTTGTATGGAAGCTCCCATTAATATTTATATTATTCTGTATTTAAGTATTAACTGTCTAGCTATTACAGTTCATGAGATACAGACTGGTGACAGACTAACAGACGGACAGCGGAGTCTTAGTAATAGGGTTCCGGAAGAACCCTAAAAACTGTGAGCGAAGAGGTTTCTGACTCATTAATGGTGAAGGACACGATCCTCACTTGTTATATGACATGAAACTTGTTCTTACATTGTAAGATAACGCTAACAAACGTTTGGAGTTCTGTCTGCGCACGCGCATATGGTGTTGTTTACGATTATGATAATCTGTTGCCGAGGTCGTTTGTAGGGCTAAGTCGCAGGATTTATGGTATGTGTAAAACTGTGTTTTTTGTTATAATGTACAGACGCCAGCACATCAAGCTACTACAATCTTTCAGATTTCTAGATTTCGACTTTATTTCTAGAGGATGAGGTTCAAGATTCATTGAGAAAAATTGTCAGTTTCGGGTAGGTTGATCTGTCTGTACATTTAGCGGAGATGAGAATGGTGAGATGGATGTGTGGAGTGACAAGAATGTATAACTAAGGAATGAGTATATTACAGGAAGTTTGAAAGTTGCACCTGTTACAGAAAAAATGAACGGGAGTCGTTTGTCTTGGATCTATATAAGGGCTTTTGGGGCTGTAGTCTAGAGCCCCTTGGGGTCTGAAGGGTCCTTAGTCACCATTTAAGACAGTGGACAATTGTAAATAAAAAAAAAACACTGTAATTTTGCTGGTATACATTACAAAACACAACATTATCAAATACAAAACTACTAAAAAGCTAGGCTGTATTGTACTGTAAATGCGCTTGATGTGTCGTCGTATGTACTACCTGGTATATCATTATCGAAAATCGTTTTTGACAAAAGGGTAATTACTTGGTTAATTAGACAAACCCCTAAATAGTGCCTCGGGGTTGCGGTTTGTTCGAAAGAGATACCGCGGCCCCGGAACGTAAAGGGCAAAAGAAGGTACATGGGTGGGTTTTAGTCCGTACAAGTCTGACAGTCCCCCCCAGAGCGAGGGGAGTTATTTGATGATTTCCCGTCCGTAAAAAAGGCCCTCAAATAGAAGTCCAGGGCCCCACAAACTCACTAATCGTAATAAGGAGGGAAGGGGCGAAGCGCATGTGAGTAAAAGAGTGATGAATATGAATGATGATGGATGGAGAGGGACACGAAAACCAAAAAAAATAAAAATTATGGATTGTGTGAGGAATGAACTGAAGGAGAAAGCAGTAAATGATGCCGTGATGTCTGACGGGGAAGAATGGAAGAAGAAAACGTGTTGAGCTGACCCCAAATAGAATGGGACAAGGACTGGAAGATGATGATAAATGTTCATATTTTTTACAATGTTGTCAAATAAAATTATCTAAGTATTAAATTTTAAAATATGTCTGTCCTGTTGAATGTCGTAAAAAAACGCGCGAAAACGCTCCCAAAATTGTCAAATTTATGAATAACGTTTTAGCGAGGTAGGCTTCAAAAAACGAAGACTTTACCGTTAAACCGATAGATAGGTACACCGTATAAAGTTCTCCCGTGGGTATTTAGAAGAATTTTTTGTGTTATGTTCCCCCGTAGGAACTTAACGACATCCTAAATAACTTACGGTAAGATAAATGGGTTCACTCTATCTGGCAGAATCTTGATGCTCCGATTTTTTTTGGCATAACACACTTAGCATAATTTTCTTTAAACGAACATTTTAAAGGCATAAAACTTATTTGGTATAATTATCGTTTGGCATAATGTTTAAAACTTCGAATTAACAATGGCATACTTTTAAGATGGCAGAATTACATTTAGTATAATTACGATTGGCAGAGTTCAAATTTCGCATAATATATTATTTGGTATAATTTCACTTGGCATACTATGCAGACGGCAGTAATGGCTAGGTTAGGTTAGGTTAAAACTGCGACCTCCTACGCCAGAAACGACTTGCATTAATAGAAAAAAGAGATTGTTTTAAGTAGGTTACCCGGAACTGAACTAGTTAGATTAGGATAATTACTTATTGAATTCAATGACATTATTTCAAATTCAATTAAACAATAACTAAAATAAATAACATTATTTTAAAGAAATAATTAATTAAAATAAATGACAACTTATAATGACAAAGATGATCCTAACTATAAACTTTCTGCGATATGACAATTCTGATGTTTAATGATTATCGATATAAAATATATGCCAAAAGACGATTCTGACTGTGAACTTTCTGCGATATGATGTTTCTACTTTTTAAATATTATGGATATTAAGTTTATGCCTAGAGATGATTCTGACTTACAAAATTATGAGTTTAGACTGTATGATAAATGAGTGTCTGCTAAACAATTTTCTGCGAAGTGAAGTTTATGCCATCCGTTGTTATGCAAAATAAAATTATGACATAAAAAGTTCTGCTATAAAGGGTGGACCCAAGATAAATTAGTGGCTCGAACTAAGAATTAATGACAACTCGATTGTACAGTTGTTTCTACTCAGCGTTTTCAAAATTCATGAATCGGAATACAACAGGGACTTCCCTATTGTGTTCATTTCAAAGTACCGAGCTACTTTCGAACGAATCTTCTTCGACGGGCTTGGATTATTGTTTTATTTATTTATGTAATGCACAATGTACAAATAGTTACACGCTAGGCTTACAACTAGTGAGTACATTACCTTGTTAAGGTGCAGCAAAATGTCTTAAAACTATATTCTTTTTTTTTCTATAAAAACGTTGCTTCACACTAGGATTTGACACTGAAATAGGGTTACCAGCATAATAAAAAAGTATACCCTTAATAAAGCCTTTGTTTTGGTTATAAATTATTATATTTATTATTATTTTTGAATTTATTAAGACATGAAGTTTGACGAAACAAAATTGCTCTATTTCAAGAAAACTTAGTATTAGGATAGGGATGTACTCACTTTGTCATCGAAGAATCCTTGATCATCTGTCCTCTGCTGGCCGAGTAGTCTGTCAGTCTCAAGATCTGTATCCGCCTCATCTGAAAAGCAAAACAATTTTAGTCTTTGTCACATATTTGTCTATGAAGCAAGGGAACTATTTGCGTTTTTTTTTATATTTCTTTTTACAAATTACACTTGAAAAAATATTTAGGAGCCATTTCTTTGTAAAAATCAGCAAAATCAGTTAACATTATTGACTTTGCTAGTAGTAAAAATCAGTCAATGGTTTATTCATTCTAGTATAATAATTATGTTCTTCTCTCTGGAGCCCTGAGTACCGGTAGCTGCGACCCTCTTCCTGATACCGGTGGGTTACTATTTTTTATAAATACGTAAAAATATAAAAAAAAAATACAAAATAAATAAACGGAATAGTCATGATCAGGTTTAAATAAATTTAGTTAGTTAAATACTATTTGCTTTCTTACCTTCATCGCCACTGGCAGGTTTAATTTCTACTGATTCCGTGCTCTGCGCTGACGATGGCCTTTTACTGTTAAAAAGAAAGGAGTTTTAATGTTTTTGTTTATTCCTCACTAAAAATGCTCAAGATTATATGTTCTGCAAACATAGATAAACGTAAAATTAACAGTTTCTAGTCGAAACACTAAACCACACTACAAAACGCAAATCGTTGACGTCACTGAAAAGGCTGCCCAACATAAATAGCACTGGGCAGGACATATCTATCGCCAAACGAGGTTTGGGGTCGTAAAGTTCAGGATTGGTGCCTTTAACTATCTCATCATCTGCCTAGTCTTTTCCCAAATTTGTTGGGGTCGGCTTCCAGTCTAACCGGATGCAGCTGAACTCCGGTAGTTTACATGGATCGACTGTTTATCTGACTACCACAACCCAGTTAGCACTGGGTAATACGATATATCTTAGTAAGACTGATTTTCAAGGTTTCGGGACACTGACTATCTGTAACGACTGTACAAAAATATACAAATGACAGCCGGGACCAACAGCTTAACCTGCTTTCCGAGGCACGGAGGTAACTCGGTATGAAACGGTTGGTCACACATCCGCAGACCAACCTAGACTAGCATGGCATAACTTAAAGATGGACCCGAGCGGCTGTATTAATAGATATGCCTCGAGCTCCTAACTATTAAAGCCCTATAACTATGTCTGTTTTATAAATAACACAGTATACTTATTATGTTAATTATTTATTACGAGTTCCTGATAATTCGGCGCTATAATAATATTAGAGACTATGTCAGGGGAACTCACCGCGGATACACGTCCTCATGATGCGTGTGATGATGGTGCGGCGTATGCTGCGCGTGCGGCGAGAGCGGTGCGTGCGGCAGCGCCGGGTGCGCGGCGGGCGGCGCGTGCGGCGCGTGCGGCGCGTGCACGGCGGCCGGGGACGCGGGACGGTGCGGCGCCGGCGCGGGGGGCGGGGGCGCCGACTCACTGCATACTGGGAAGAAACAAATCACTTTGTTATCAGTATTAAAAAGTCTTAGAATAAAAATCGTCGGTGAGACTGCATTAGATGAAGTTTCAGCTATTTTAAAAATTTCACAGAATTTAGCCGAAATACGCATTTCGGATCTTAATATATCTGTAATTTCACCAACTTAAGAAATTACTCAAGGATTCTACTAAGATGAAAAATGGCGGCCAGCAATAAATATGTTTGTTGAAATAAAGGTAGATTACCTAGCATCGCCAACAATTCTGCTACACAAACAAACAATGAATCACATAATTTTACACTTCTAATTAACTTTCAACAAAGTCGAGTTTATAAACACATAATTATAACTAACTCAGTACGGACACACCACACATAGCTAGCTACTTGTTTTTTCCTTATTATTTTACTGAAATAACATAATTATGGCAATCGGCATAATAAATATATTTATAGATACATTTTGCACACCGAGACCTAAAATCAGACAACTCAAAAATCGTGATTTTTTTAGTTATCCTTGTATTCGAAAGCTTGGTGTTCATACGCAACTATCTATCTAACATAACACAATTTATACATATTGTGACAATTTACAACCTATTTTTGATAATTCAATGTATAAAACTTCCCACATAAACAGTTATGCGTTTTTTTCGTCACCTGAAAAATTCCCTTTCTTCGAGTTGTCTCAGTTTTGATCTAGGTCTGTGATTTGATTGACTGCCGATTGATAAATAGGATTTTACGGAAAACAATAGCTACACAATACATTAATGTTTCGATACACGATAAGAAAAAGTAACTAAATTAACCTTTAATTAGTTTTTTTTATCAATATGAACGCTAATGCACTAAATGTACCTACGTTTGAGGCATTCAGTCCACGGTTTGCAATTCGAATAAACGCTTGTGGGAATTTACTTTTTTTTTTAAAATATATAAAATTTTAGTTTTCTTTTTTTAATTTAACATAACAGCTTTTTACAAAATGCTTATTACGTACTTACAAGTATTACGGTACTTACAATAAATGTATATAAAAATACACTTTTTTTACCGGTGCAAATAAAATACTCTCAATTCGACTTGCGTTTTTTTATGTATGGCCATAACTTTTCGACGCATAACTTTTTACTGAGACCTCCGATTTGAATCATTCTTCACTCAAAATTGGTCCCTTTTTATAAAGGGCGAATTTATCAAGTGCCAAATATGAAACTAAGAGGAATAGTGAAAAATACTCAAAGGAGTCTCGAACCCAATTTTAATTAACACTAAAACTGAATCATTAAATTTATAGCCGGGATTGAAACTGTCAAACGAATCTATGTACCCTGATTTCTTTTAATAGTGTTCTTCGCCAGAATATTTATTTAATTTCCAGGGGTCTGACTGGCTACCAACGTTTTTGCTTTCGACATATCGTTTGATGTACTTCGCTGTAAATCGTTTTTTATTTTCTCACTGTATTTTAGGTCTTTTGAAAGTGTACACAGGAGATCAGTGTCTCGAAAGTCTGACAACCAGTCTTACCAAGGGGTTTCATCAAGGGGTATTAGACACTAGACCTCCAGTGCATATTGGTTGGTTGGTGAGTGTGTAACGAACAGCTTATCTGATGTGACACAGGCTTTCGCTCTGTATGTTGTTCATCGCTACGCTGGCCTATACAAAGCTTAACCAGTATTAACTGGGTTTTGGATGTCAGATAGGCAGTCGTTCCATGTAAAATACTGGTTTTCAGCTGCATCTGGTTAGACTAGATGCCATCCCCAAACGAACTTAGGAAAGCGCTAGGCAGATGATGATGAAATGACGAAAACTCTCTAAATGGCACATGAACATACTATAGAGTATTTTTTTTGTATGGAAAATCATCAAATAACTTCCCCCGTCAACTTTTACTGACTAAAATCCATCCATGTTCCTTCTCTTGCCTCTTGTGTTCCGGAGTCGCGGTATCTCTAGGTTGTCTCGAAAAGATCGCCTTTAGCGATAACACCGCCCATTGTGGCTCCCTATGTCGAAAGATTTTCAGTAACTATTTTGTTTGTATAGCGTGTGGCCTTGGCTGACCCCTCTGTTTTGCTGACATCATTTCAACAGGTGCGCGTGGAATTCGAACCGTCGATACGGCCTGTTGTCACTAGACAGACAGACGGTGAGCTATCCATTGTTCACCGTCCACAGGCCCGCATCTACGGTGGCCGAGAGCCATCTTGCGGTGCCCGAGGCTCGGAGACTGTCCGAGCCTCGGGCCCCTCGGCCCCGCGGCGGTTGGGTTGGTTTGAGGGTTTCTCCCTCAAACGTCTGGCAACCTACTTCGCTAGTATATCTGCTTCGCAAAAGAAAGTGACCGCTTTTAATAAGAAGCAGTCAGTTTCTTCTCGCTCCAAAACATGGACTGAACCAGCGCCAGATGCGAGAGGTCACCGCCGCCGATCTACACCGCCGCCGATCGCCGGACTACCGGTAGTCCGCCCAAGCTGGGCAAACCACCGCAGTGTGGTCCACCGTGACAACCGGGCGTTTCCTCCCGCCCGATTATGTGTAGAAACCTCCAACTTCAATGCCCGGTGAGGACCTGCGTCAGGCGGTAGGTGAGGACGCCATGGCGCCTCTGCAGCCACTGCTCAAGGAGGGGACTTATCGCCACTGTTGTGGGGTCCCTGCACGGGGTTGCACCAGTCGCTCACTCCATGCCACCATGAGAAATATATAGGGTGGTAAAGATGATTAAAATCAACATCCCTACTATCTGACATTGATCTGCAAATTGAAAAATAACGTAAGAAAATTTAAATTTCGCGAGCTGCCTCTACGCCTTCACTTCAAGGTGCTATTACGAGGCACGGATGAAACTCATCAATAACCATGAAATCATCATCATCAAATTATCTTCGACCTTGAATGTAAGTTTATCACGTGTAGTTGATTGACCTAGAGTATCTATTTTATCATTATAACAGGATATTAGCTTCCTGTTAAGAAGATCGAACGAACTCATTTATAGGCGTCTGTGGCATTGCGGGTTGTTCGAAAGAGATACCGGGGCCCCGGAACGTAAAGGGCAATAGAAGGAACATGGGTGGGTTTTATTCAGTACAAGTCTGACACCCCCCCTCGCTCCGCCCAGAGCGGGGGAAGTTATTTGATGATTTCCCATCCGAAAAAAAGGCGTCTGTGGCAAAACTTTGATAAAAAAATAATGTCAGTGACAATGTCAGCTGCAAAAGTTATTATCTGTTGAACATTGAAAATAAGCCTGGATCGTTATTGGCTAAATTTTAATGAAATATTCAGCATAAATGAAACATTTTAATGTCATGGCTTTTCGCAAACTTACGCCTGATTCTGTAACTTTTCTTAAATAAAACAAATTTAAATTCAAATTCTTTATTTGCTTAAAAACATGGTAATTATAGGTCTTACATTTAACACAGGACAGATATGTTTAGTCATTAAAACATACAAAACGGACTCATGATTTTTATGGGCCAGATATATTTATACAGTCATTCCAACAATTTATTTTTAAACAGTATTTAATTCACTAGAAATTCTTACACACATAGTAAGGCTACTTTGGCCGTATTTGGGCTATTATTATTACTAAGCATACATTTCAGAAAACATTTTTTAACTTAAAAACTGTTTTAGAAAAAAGTATATAATATTAAAATTATTGGCCTACAAATGCGTATTTACTACATATGAGCACATTTTGTTTAACTTTAAGAGTATACATTGAATTAGATGTATGGATGTACACAAGCATATTTTGTATGTGCATAATTTTTGACTGTAGGTACATAAGCTACAGTATCACAATATTAATTGTCCTATATGCTAGATATAACTATACAATAATTATTGTACCTTAGCTTTAATCCCATTGTAAGATCTTCACATAATATAATGCAAATAAAGATATGATTATAATAATGTTGTTATTTGTTAATTATGACAACTTTATTTGCTTTCACATCAGCAAATTTATATTGTATTTCGTCTGTCCAGACTAAAAATTCTTGGCGTAGTTTATGTGAAATAATAAACTGCATGTTAACGAAATTCTTAACGGGTCGGCGCTCTTTCACGACTTCTATTAATTCTTCATAAATAGCGTCGATTTCGTTCCTTCCTTTAGGAGGTGCAGTATAACCATCATAGAAAAAATTTCTAATAGGTTTACCGGTATATTTTTTTTTAGCATTACCCAAATTCGGGGTTGAATCTACTTTTTGTCTTACATTTTCAATAGACTTGTTATTAGCACCATTTAGTTCATTTTCAGGTGTCTCTTCATTTTGCGGTTGGTTATTATCCTCAAACAAAGCTTGTATTTGTTTGTTGTATTGAGATTCTTTAATTTGCATATCGTTTAGTTGATTGCTTAACTCATCGTGAGATTGGTTGACATTTGACGTACTAGATTTGGTACTTTCTTCTTCAACTGTATTAACATTTGCGCTGCCAACATTATTTGCAAGTGTTTTACGAATATCGTAGAAAATATAAAGGCTATCAGCACAGAGCACATCATCAGACAACCTGACGCCCAAACTCTGAAGCTCTCGATTTAGGATGGGAAAATCAAACTCGTGACCATTATGAGATACGAGGCACGCAGGCTTCTTTTGTTGGTCGATGAAATCATTGATCGCATTGAAAGTTTGCAAATCAAAACCAGTTGACCTTAAATTCAATGTAATCTCATCATTTAACTCCTTTTTCGGATTTAGATACTGACTGCGGGGCACAGCTAATAATCCCACTTCAATAAGTTCGTCTGTATTACTGTATTCACACCGGAAATGCATAAATATAAATGTTTTTATCAACACCATTTTAAAACCGATAAGAACACTGTTATTTATTCACGAAAGTTTTAAATGCACTTCTTCAAATATAGGTACTTGTACACTAAATCCGTGAGCACGAACGCTTAAACCGGCGCCATTTTAAAACTGTTAGTTACATTGGTATGTACGGGAGTATTGCAGGCCAGTTGTCAAGTGATTCATTCATTGGCGTTGACGTCATATCTCGGTATAATTTTTCAAAACAGTTCCTAGGATAGTAACCCTTAATGCATTATAATTAGGTTCAATATGCAGTGTATTTCACATGTCTGTTATTTTTTTCGCAATTTTTCGTAACGAGAGCTTTAATCTTTTCGACTTTGCCTCAGATAACAATAAACAACTGTTAAATGCCCTATTTTTGGAGGTGTTTTTTTTACTGAATAATAATATTACTATAGTGTTATTAATTATTATCTACCTATGACAACTTTCTTTGCTTCAACTTTCGCAAACTTATATTGTATTTCGTCTGTCCAGTCTAAAAATCTTTGGCCTAGTTTATGTGAAATTCTAAACTGCATGTAAACGTCGTTCGCAGCTGGATGGTGCCTTATAGGAGGATCTTTTACTCTTCGATCATAAATGGCCCCGAGTGTATTATATCCTTTAGCAGGTATTTTATGACCTTCATAGAAAAATTCTCTTACAGCTTTACCCGTATATTTGGGACTTTTACAAAAGTCTAATTTCCTTTTAGCATTACCCAGATTTTCAGTAGAATGCACTTTTTGTCTCTCATTTTTAATAGGCTTGTTATTCCCACGATTTAGTTGCTTTTCAGGTGTGTTTTCATTTTGAGATTGTTTATTTTCTTCAACCAAATCTTGCTTAAGTTTCTTGCCTGGGGAGTCGTCCCCTTGCAAATCTTCTCTATGTTTGTTGTCTTGGGAGTTTTTAACTTGCATGTCATTTTCAATAGGCTTATCACTAGCGCTAGAGAGCTGCTTTTCAGGTGTCTCTTCATTTTTTGGTTGGATATTTTCTTCAAACAAATCTTTTGCTTGTTCATTGTCTTGAGATTCTTTAATATGTATAATATATAGTTGGTCGGTTAACTCATCGACAGTATGGTTGGCATTTGACGAACTAGGATTAGTCCTTTCTTCTTCATTTGCATCAGTATAAGAATCTTGTTCTTCAGATTCGTCGGAGACAGGGTCAACCTTTGCGCTGCCAAGACTCTTTGAAACTGTTTTACGAATATCGTAGAAAATGTAAAGGCTATCAGCACAGAGGACATCTTTAGACAAACTGACTTTCAATCTCTGTAGCTTTCGCTTGAGAATGGGAAAATCAAATTTATGACCATTATGAGAGATGAGGCACACAGGTTTCTGTTGTTGGTTGATAAAATCATTAATCACTTCGAAAGCTTGCAAATCAAAACCAGTTGACCTTAAATCAAGTAACTTCTTGGTTGACGGTTCTGTAATATCTTCCGGATGTAGGTACTGATTGCGGGGAACAGCTAACAATCCCACTTCAGTAACCTTATTTGGATGATCTTTTATACACCCAATATCCATAAATATAAAAGTTTGTATCGGCGCCATTTTAAAACTGATAGATACACTGTTATTCATTCACGAGAGTATTAAGAAGATGCACTTTTTTAAATAAACTTGAACACTAAATCAATAAACAAGAACGTTTATAGCGGCGTTATATTAAAACTGACGGTTACATTGGTATGAACGGGAGTATTTATACACATTTGACTATGTCACAATATTATTCAATGTGTAGGGGTAGTTTTGAAATATTGCGCAATGTTTGAGAGATGTTAAATTTGATTGTGCAATAGTTTATTCTTGCACCGTGTAATGGCGTAATATTGCGCAATATTTTTCATTTAACTTTTTTTTATTTATTGCTGATAAACAGGAATATGAAAATCCGATATGCTAATTAATAATAATAATTTATAATTAATTAATCAGTAATATTATCCAAATGATGTGCTTATTTTATTTTATTTTTAATAACGATACTAACAACTTTTTATAGTTATTTTTAAATTTAGACATTAAAAGCTATTTAATTAACATTTTAATTTTATTTTATTTATAATTGTGTTATTTTTGTTTGTTTTTTATACCTTAACTTTGTACGCCATCTATTGGCAAAACATAGTGAACCTATATTTTATACACTACCTGAAAACACAGTATGTTCTACAAAATAAATGATTGATTGATTGATTTTTTTGCCATAAAGCTGGTTAATCTCTTTAGAATTCGAACCACTCTAGCAAAAACCTCTTTGCTTATCTTTCCCAGTCCATTTAACTCTACATAGATTTTACACTACACGAAGGCTGACATTTCGCGACAGCTCTGAACAGTGAATTGAAAAACATTACGCAATATTAAGTTTACAAGAAACAAGAAAAGATAAAGCGAATAAAAATTTTATCGTTCGTATTACTCAAACGTTTGTTGAATCATTGAACTATAAATAATAAATAAATAAATAAAATGTTTATTCAGTAACTTAAATAACTTAATATGCTAGTTACATTGAGGAGCATCCTTTTGAGCAATTAATTTGCTTGTGTTAGAATGCTCCGCCCTTCGTATGTTACATAATCTTAGTAGTTATTTAAGATAACAGTATGTTCAGGAAACCAAAAAAATAATAATTAAAAATGGAAAAATATAAAGGTTGATACTTAGCGCGCTGGAGTGTGATGCGGTATGAGATGAGGGTGTGTGCCTGTGTATCGGGAGAGTGAAAGTATGGGAGGGCGTGTGTATGTATGAGGAGAGTGAATTATTATAGAGCAGTATGCGAGATAATTTGATCTCATTACTAATTGGCGATTCGTATTTGCGAGATTAACCCTGCGACTCTGTCTTGGGATCGGAAAATGATGTAGGACACCATTTTCCATTAACCGCGTGACCCTTATGTTAAATAAAGGTAATACCTACTTAGATTTTCATTGGCTGTATTATATTTTCTATCTCGTCATAAGTCTTGTACTTAAGCCATGCAGTCAATGTCAAGTCAATGTCAAGTCAAACTATTATTCAATACAATCCCTACACATTGAATAATTTTGTGCAATCTCTATTTAGTGCACAGACCCGGGACTCGACCCCAGAACATCATGCTTAGCAGTCACGTTTGCGACCAGTCGATCGCTCAGCCACTGCGCCAATCGTGCCGTCGAGTTTACTCAGAGACTTACCTAAGGGATCCAGTGAATGTAGATCAGCGTCAGACAACACATGGGGGTCTGTGCTTGTTCCGTTCTCCACTATCTCCTTTATTACAACTGAGTGGTTCTGAAAGCAATAATTAAACAATCATGATTAACTCACCCTTTTAAAGCTATGTGGTTGGAGAATGTTGCAATAATTCGAGGGTTAAACGTCAAGACGCGAGTAACAGTGTCGGGGTCAACGACTGCCGGGGACACCGGCAGGCGGTGGCCTTGGCAGGCCCCTCTGCTTTACTGACATCTCTTTGAGGCGCGCGTGGAACACTAAGGCGCCGTCGACACGGCCTGTCGTCAATAGACGGCCGGACGGTGAGCTACCCATTACTCAACCGTCCACAGGTAACCTCAGCCTTACTCTTTTTTAGTCAGCTGTTGTGATTGGAGGAGGGATAACTGATAAGTACAAAAAGACCCTTGCAGATAATCAAATCACTGACTTCAGTAAATCTAAATATTTGTTTTTAATAATGAGAACATAACGCACCTGTGTCATCTGATTATTGTTGTCTGTGTCGGACGCATGTCCGGACGACAGCCCGTCTTCTACAACGGGCAAGTGCGTCACTACTACGCGGTTTGTGTCCATCACTACTGCTAGAACAAAACGTTATAGTTTATACAAGTTACTACAGCTCTTCAGCATCTAAACAACAACTTTCTGTAAGCGAGAATAAAGATCAATGTGCTTTGGAAGTGTTGCAAAATCAGAGGTTATGTACTTGTGAAATTACTTTATGCTTGCTTTGAGACAGCAATATTGTAAACAGAATATTGTGGTGTGGTCCAATCACATCAAATATGGATTAAAAATAATTCTTGCAGATATTCACAAATATTTCAAATTTGATCTTGTCTTGATATGGTAAGTCACAGAATCTTGAGATGTGAGTTCACGATAACATGTGACGTGTGTGTAGTAAATAGAGTGCATATTAAATATTTACAGATTTACAAGATTCGCTTGGCTTATCTGTCATAGTCGTTGTACTATCAAGGGCGACTAGTATCATGTCATCGCGACAGAGAGATTCAACGCAATAAAAATGCCAACGGTGGCTTTATGGCAGCATTGCAGCTTAAACAATATGTAATAAAACGGTCTGATCTGTGAGGGTATTATTAAGTATCAAGACCAGATTCTATTTATGTTACTTATTTCCTTTGGATGACATGTAACAAAAACTATTACGATAGAATTAGATAAAATGCACTTAAAAAATCTCTAATGGCAACACAAAAGTGCTGGCAACAACGTTCCGGTCGCTTCTCGGGTAGTGACGTCATAACACAACAGTTGATGAAGCCAATGCTATCAAAGGAGTTGCCTTCGTTTTAAAGTTTGTTAGAATTTAGGGAAATTATGGTTATTTGGACCATTTTTATATTCATTTTTGACAGGGTGGTTAGGTATTATAAAGGATTATTATTGCGCGGGGCAGGCGAGGGACAATGGGGGACGAAATGTGCGGTGCGCTGTTTTTATTACTCTCATTGGGTTGCATTTAGTCCGCGCATATCTAGGCAAAATGAGGTATTTCGCGGACAAAGTGCAACCTTATTGTAGTACAAATAAGATCGAACTGCGATAAAATCTAATCTACTAAAATCGTCACTGTCCCTTGTTCGCTGCGGTCATTATTAATATTAGTTACCTTTCATCTCCGACAGCTCATTCTCCATGAGCATGAGCGACAGGTCCCGGTCGTCGCTGCCGCTGTCGCTGGAGTCCGTGGACAGCGCGAAGGGCACGCTGGCGCGCGGGGAGCCCTCGCCGCTCCACGCGCCGCGCAGCGCGCGCACGTCGGGCGCACGCGGCCCGCCCGCGCCGCACGCGCGCACCTGCACGCGGGGGACGAACGTCATTGAACCACACTCTTTATAAGAGAGGTCCAGCATGTTGAAAGAAACACTGAATGTACAGTCGACAAAAGAGATAAGTAACTAGGCTCGTCAGATGGAGTTCTAATTATTTTACGAGTTTTACCGGTCCAGAGTTACCTGTCTCTTTTGCTGGCTGTACACGGAGATGCTTCTATTTTGTATCTACTTACTTTGCAGATTCAGCCAATTGCCTAAATAAACTAAAATAAATCACTCGAGTTAGTAAACTGACTAACTGTAGTCCAATTAGTTTGTAACAGAAAGCAAACATATTTTTTAGTATGACGGCTCCCCTGACAAGTTTTTCGAAAAATGAAAAATAACTTTTGCTATAGAAGTCGTTGGCATTCGGTTTCTGCATTTTTTTTATTTTTTATTAAAATATTTTTAGGGGAAAAATTACCTTAATGTCAGTGTCCCAAGTTGTAATACTACAACTCAGAACCAGATTTTGGCCCGTTCCAGAGAGTTATATAATCTTCGATGACCAAATCACTTTAGTTAGTGTACCTGTAGTCCCAGGAAGTTTGTGTGGTTGTGCGCTTGATGTGGCGAGTCGAGCGTGTCCGTGACGTGTGGCCACTCCGACTCGCTGCCGCCCTCCAGTCCGTTCTCCGATGGGCATTCTTGGGGTTGGCGTCGTAATTCATAGTCCAGTTCCTGAAAGAAAGTAATTGTTTTTTACTTATTATCTATAATATTACTTATTGCTAAGCGCAAATCTCCAGAACAGCTGAACCGATTTCGCTAATTCTTTTTTTGTTGTGTTGGTTAATGTCAGAAGAGGGTTCTTATAAAAAAGTAGGGTAGGTAGGGTAGGAAAATTGCAACGTATATAGTTCATTTATAAATAGAACAACCTTACACTATTTAAACATACATAATAATGAACTAAATTCAGTCATTCCTTCTTTTCATAGGTATTCAAACATTCAGACAGTATCACCTTCCATTCATCTGCAAACATATCAAAACCTGTGTTTGAGTTTAGGAGAGCGTTAGTCCTTAAGGCGCGGTAATAAGCTAATCTTTAGGTATTCGCGGAAGTGACGCTTTTCTTTGTTATAGATATAAAAAATATGATGGTTGTCGCTGAAAAAAATTTTTTCTTGGTCTTTTTAAACATTTTTTTTTTCGTAGTACTAGACCACTTTTGCGAAACTTATTTTGTGTAAATCTTTACTTTATGTATTGAACTATACACGATATTTTTTTTTGGCTAGTGGCATGTACAGATACGGCTAACTTTGCGACGAAAAACTAGTCGTTTTACGAAGTGTTTGCTTTGTACAGCGCCTTAATGTCCTAGGCATAGGCGACTCGGAGTATGCAATAGTACAGCAAGTTGGAACAACCAAGTAAACGATGGTTTCTACCACGACAGTAATTGTTTGGGACGTATAGCTTGCAAATTTCATTGTGCAGATCAGGATCATCAATAATCCGCCTAAGAATTTTATACAGTAACATCAGAAGCATTATCGGTGATCGGTGGGACTCTCCCCTCTTACGAAGGTGGATAAGTGTACAGACACACTTATCCACATAACGAGTGTGATTTTAAATTAATTGTAATACTAACATTAGGCTAAGTTACTTTACTACTAACAAAATATGGATTTATTATCTGAAATAAATTATTTGAATTTGAATTATGAACCGTTTACATCGTTACACCTTAGGGGACCGAACTGCTTCTCTTTAACACATGTTAAGCTGTCTAGCCTTAACCTATCTAGGAGAGCAGTGATCACCCACACGATTGTGGATATTGTACTTATTTTGTAAAACTGTATTTTTAATGTGTAGGTACTACAATGCTTTTTTGCGGATGAGAAATCATCAAAAACTACAATGTTTTTTCAGTACTACAATGTATTTTTTAAAATAAATATTTAATTTATATTTTTGTTCCGCATTTTAATTTAAAAATGTACACACACATTATAAGAAAACAACACAACTTTAACCAGTTTATATTTGAGGAGGTAAATTGTTGCTAAGAAACATTCGGCCAATCTCAAGTTTAATTGAGCTATCGCCGTTAAAACCGTTTTTTTTAAGTTTTATAAATGAGACAATCGAACGTGTATTAAAAAAAAAGTAAGGTGGTAATATTTATTATATGAATTCTGGTAAAAAATATTTAGAGATTGGATTGTCGCTTTTCTATTTCCTAAGAACAATGGATTACTATTTACGAAACCCACAGAAAGAAATAAAAAAGCTAGTCTCATTAAAAACGAACCGTTAAAGAAACATGAGACAACTTTCAAATTCCCAAAAATAAACAAAATAATCTTACCTGAAAGTTAACAATCTCATCGTTCGCAATGAGATTATTAATCTGAGGCTGACCAGCGTTCGTGGGACATCTGAAGAACTCTTCTAGAACTTTCCTGGTCTCCGAGAACTCGTACAGATAGTCGAAAGCTGCTGATCCGGATGGCGGGCTGATGTCACGGCTTTCCGTTACGACCCTCTGGAAATGAGCAGAGAGATATAAGAACACCTTCTCGTTGGTTGAGGGACTGTGACAGTAAACGAAGAAAATTTAATGGAAAACATGCATTTTTATTTCTTTCTGTAGGTGCGTAGGCGTCGGGGTTGCGGGTCGGTTCGAATGTGATCCCGCAGTCCCAGAACACAAAAGGGAAAAGAAGGAACAAGAATGGGTTTTAGTCAGTACAAGTCTGACGCACCCTTCCGCACTCTTCCGCTTCTCCGTGGGAGGAGTCATTTGATGATTTCACATCCGAAAAAAAAAGAAACATGCAATCTGCTGATCAACATGTACAATAAAACTAAAAAATGTTATGAATTTCCAAAGGTAATAAAGGTAGGAACAAAAATTGTTCAGTTGCATGGTCTGAGATACTGCTTAAGAGTCCCGTTACTTATGTTACACCCTGTATACTATACAGTGTATAGCGTTCCTATCTATAACAACAATCTTACCTGAGGAAAACCAGGCCGTGGCGACCTCGTAGGCTTCTGCGATCCCAGTCCGTACCTCCTCGGAGAGCCCTCATACTCAGCAATAGGTAGCTCCCCGATAACCCTGGTGACCCTAGACTTGTCCTCATCACCTGACAGCCACACGCCCGACGGGCTAGCATCACTCAGTCTCACATCCTCCCGAGAGGGAGAGGACTCACTCCCGTCACTCACTTCACTTTTACAGTTCAGTACATCACTAGTATCACCGTTTTTAATATTGTCTAAAGTTCTTTTAACACTGATATCGATCTCATCGTCACTAGCTTCTGGTTCCGTCCTCAAACCTAGAGACACAGAATTCAATATCACTGAAAATAAAAGAAAGAGAAAACAATATTGTATAAATAATAATGGTTATTGGATCGGAAGGTCTAGGTCACCATGCCTAGATAAGTCTTAATCAAATTATCTGTTAGATCATCATCAGCTTAGAGCAGTCTACAGCTGGATATGGGCCATCGCTGATAGATCGCACAATCAAAGATGAAATGCTTATCGAGAAACGGCGAAACAGATTCATTCCGTATCCGAATGTTTCATGATCCGGGAAATCATTTGCACATCTAAATCTAAACGGACACAACTCATAAAATAAAATAATTTTATTTTCATTTCATTTTTCATTTGATCTCATATAAGTATATTTACATTTTTATATTTCTTAATAAAAAAAATTATTTCATTTATTTTTAAGTTAATTTTGTGTTGTTGTATCATTCTTATTTGTAAACTTTATGTTGTTGTTTCATCACTTTTATATTATTGTATGGTTCCTATTAAGTCTTAGTATGAAGGTATTGCTGTTGGTGTACCAAATAAATAAATAAACTTATTTATCGTGATTTTTAGTTATCCCTGTTTTCGAATACTCGGTGACCGGACGGAACTATACAACATAATACAATAAACATACAGTGATTTAAAATAAATTTTATGTACCTAACTTCCCAAACAAACAGTAACCAACACGTTTATTTTGTCTTCTACGAAATTTCATTTTTTGAGTTGTCTCATTTTAGATCTAGGTGTGCGATTTGTAACAAATGTTTTAAATGACGCTTTCTCGTTGACTAACGAGAAACAAATGACAGCTGTCAAACATTTACAACACGAAAATTATTATTAAACAAGTGTTATTAAAAGTAAAAAACAAAGGTAACATAAAGCAAAGTGAAGTGTGGTCGAAAATAAATTCAAATTGTTAACATAGCTTTTCTAAATTAATTATTAAAACTTGCTAATATACAACACACATGTAAATAAAAGCTGATTATTATTTAAAGCAATTTCACGAACTAATTTTAAAGCAAACACACAGGGTAAGGTGAACGCAAGCTTGTCTTGCAGTGGGACATACAATATTAGCTTCTTTTTTTTGTATTAATTGTTTTATAAATGTTATTTTTGTTTATTCAATTTTTAAATTTTATTTTATTTTTAGGGTTCCGTACCTCAAAAGGGAAAAAAACGGAACCCTTATAGGATCAAAATCAAAATCAAGTTCAAATTGAAACCATATTCCTACTCAAGTCTATGGTCCCTAGGAACTGTAAATCCTGTAAATCTACACAGTCAAAAGATGTTTCTGTGGATATTGCAAGTTTGTTCGAAACCGTCGGTGCGCGAGTTCGACTTGCGTTTGGCCTTTATTATGTAGTGTACACTCGTGGCAAGCGCCATTTTTTTTTTTCGTTTTTAACTATAATGGAGACTTATAACAAAATCGTCCAGTTGTATCTGAAGAGCGGCTACTTATATCTCTTTTGTTGACCGTACCAACCACAGATATAGATTGACATAGATAACGCAAGTATCACGATATGTTTGAAAACGAAGCGTGCCATATTTTGCCTACCTACTATGACGTCTCATGCACTATATTTTAGTGAAGTGACGTCTATTTAGTGATTGACGAAAGTTTTTACAATTTATTACACAAAATTAACTATTTTAAATTTGATATCTGACGTCCAACTAGTGGCACACCGATGCAGACTAAGCGCGAAAGTAGCAGCTTGCGATTTTTGATCGTAAGTTTGGCTTGCAAAGTGGCACGCGTAGTAGTTACCCTTGCGTTATCTATGTCTATCTATATCTATGGTACCAACCCTTTATTAACTAAGCAGTAACAGAAATAGATGTTCTTACAATGTATGGACTTCTTATTTTGAAACTAGACTACGATAACATAGAAGCGACCGTTCACCTTGAAGGCTGATTTAAATGAATCCAGGATTTCAATTCAGTTTACAGTACATCGATATTAGATCAATGAAACATGAGTTATTCAAATTCTGGATTACCGAGTAACCACATTTACCAACACAGAACGGGCTTGAGCCAACCATCATCATCTGCCTAGCCTTTTCTCAACTATGTTGGGGTCGGCTTCCAGTCTTACCGGATGCAGCTGAATACCAGTATTTTACATGGAGCGACTGCCTAACTGACCTCCACGATCTAGTTAGTGCTGAATTATACGATACCCCTTGGTAAGATTGGTTGTCAAACTTTCTGGACACTGACTACTTGTAACGACTGACGCTTGCGCCAACCACATTAATTTAAAATTCAATTATTTATTAATGTGTTTTCCCCGCGGTTTCGCCTGCGTAGACCGGGCTTAAAGTAGACCGTGTTAACGCTGGGTATAAGATATCTACGTACTAAATTTAATCCAAATGGGTCCAGACGTTTGAGCGTGAGGAGTAATAAACTTACACACACACATACAAACTTTTGCTTTTAAAATATTAGCGTATTAATAAAGTACATTTTGGTCGATGTTGTCGCTAAGCGACAAAGCCCTTTAAATAAATTAAAAAAATATATATATTATACTATTTAAATCAACCGTTATCATTCTGGCTGGCTTAAGCCCATTGAGGTTGAATAATGTGGCCACTTCCTTATAAGAAAAAAAAAACAAAGCACAATCACCTTTCCAGTCATCATTGTCATCAAACACGACGACCTCCCCATCAGCCACCACGGCTATAGGGCTGCTCTTAGTGCTGACATCTGTCGTCTTGTGGGGGTCCAGTATGGGGGAGCTGTTCTTAGGGATGCCCATTGCACTCTGCTCCAGTATGACGTCACGGTCACCATTCGTGTATGTCGGTGAGGTGTGGCGCGATATCATTTTCTTAGGCTCATTGTTTATCCTGTGGAGGGATATCTGTAATAGAAAACGGATTGCTTTTAGAAAACGGGTTTTTAATGCATCCTTTACGAAGTTATCTCTCTTGAGGTGCTTTTTGGTGAGAGAGAAAAGTGAGATTGGGTGAGATTCGAATCACCCAATCTCACGTGTTTTTTCGGCAAGATACAGTGCAATATTGCGGTGTAAACTGGGTTTTATTAAAAAAAAACATATTTCTCCACAACCTTATGTCTAAAATTTTATAAAGCTAATAATAAATATTCCGTGAAAATATTATCCCGGAATATTTACTATTAATTATTTTTTATTTTATTTTTTATAATTTATTATTTTTTAATAAATCCACCGCAGTCAAACACAGTTTATAATGCACTTGCACTAAAATACGCCTTTTAAAGTGAAACTTTTATTACATCGTCTCAAACTTTTTCATCTGTGTGTTGCATGTCGCGTGACGGTCGGCCGCGGAGTAGGGACGTCTAAATGTCTATAATGTGAAAAAAAGTTTCACTTTTACCGTAGTCTCATAAAACTACACAATCCTTTTTTTATTTAAATCTCACGTAAGATTACGAGGTTATTTGGACGGTCAGTCAAATCTCACCACAGGGAAGGGGCCAAATCAACATGATCGAATGACGTTAATAATGGACGCCCTTGGCCCGTTTAACCACTTAACAAAACCGCATCGAATGACCAAGATAGTATTATTGTGCCGTTGGAATTTACATTATCGGCGCTAAGCCAAGGGTTGGTAATCCAGCGACACCCCCTATTGATTACACGGACATAACAAATAATATGTATAAAGTTAACCTACCAACATATTAAATCCTACTTGCAAAGGTAAAAGCATGTCAGGAATCATTTTTTTTTCACTGCACTATTGCTTAATTCTCAACATAAAATATTTATATATTTTAAATAATTTCAACATTAAAAAAATTAAAAATACTTTAATACAAAAACAAAATTGCAAATGTTCCAAAAAAAACTGAGATAAAAACACCGGTTCTTCTTAAAAAAGTGATATGCCGCGATCGTTTCGTTCAGAATATTTTATCTATTTGTCTGATAGTTATTCCATGTCCCTTCTAGATAATAATCAAGATAGTATTGTCAGAGATGAGATATCGGGCCTGATAAAACGATTACCTAGTCAAATAAATCTAATAATGTTATGATTAGTGTACACACTTGGCATAGAGGGGGTGGGGGCTCCCCCTCTTTGCAAACAAATACACATCTCCGCCTCCCTAACCTCATTAGGTGCTTATTCTATTGCTATCATTGTTTTCAGTTACATTTATTTTCATAACAACGTTATGATACTGAAAATTAAGTTGATTTTAGAATGACTACATAGTAAAAGGTTATTATTATGGTGGATGGCGTCAGCAATACAAACAAATAGTCACTTCACTGAGTTTGTTTGTTTGTTAAGTACGTCTTCACGCCTTAATGGCTAAACCGATTTTGATGAATTTTGGTACAGAGATAGATGGGACCCTGGAGACGGACATAGGCTTTTTTTGTTGTTGTTATTTTTTTTAATAAAAAGGAGAAATGAGGGCGAAACAGGCAAGAAAAGGGAAAACTTAGCTTTGCTATTACAATAAATCAGGCGCAAATGCAAAATTACAGGTAGGAGGTACCTGCAAATCAGGAAAGGGCAACCGTGTTACCCAGAATTTAACGCGAGCGAAGCCGCGAGCAAAAGCTAGTAAAGTATAAAACAAAGTCGCTTCCCGCTGTCTGTCTGTCCCTGTGTTTGCTTAGATCTTTAAAACTGCGCAACGGATTTTGATGCGGTTTTTTTTTAATAAAAAGAGAGATTCTTGAGGAAGGTTTATATGTACCTATAGTATGAGTATCTACATTGCACTGTGTGTTGCGTTTGCAACTGAAATAAAAAAAAATGAAGCTTTACGCTTTTCACATTGCTTGTGTAATATTAGCCCGACACCCCTCTACATGTCGCCACAGCGGCGCCTACTACCCAGCGACCGAGGCGTGTGGAGGGGCAATTTATTCGTACTTATTTCTTTAAAGCCTCCGTCATGGCGAGCTCTAAAGCAAAGCCGACGAATGACGTCATTCTAAACACGCTACAGCGACAGCTTTCAGTTTATATCTAGCGGAGAGTTGAATGTTTTAGGTAGTAGGTTCTCTAATACACAAGTCCGCGTAAAACTGGTCAGTTTACGTTATACGTCAGTTTATTTAATTCGACAGTTACGTCTAATCGCCAGTTTCAGTCCGATGAGAGGTGTTATCGCTAAAAAAGATGCAAGACAACTTTTGAACGGATTAAGGGAGGATGAGAAACAATACTTTAGGTTGTCAATGGTGTAGGAAGTTTTTTTATTAGTTTCTTGACACATTCATAGACTTGACCTGGCAAATAATATTCGTGAATTGAAACGTTAACAGACGGTTGCCCCAAATTCCTTAAGGAAAAGCTCTTCTTCAAATGTTGGACAAAACGACATAGCGTAAAAATTAACGTAAATTCGAACGATTTTAAATTCGAAAATACAACTATGCTATTTTTTTTAAGGTTGGGTAATCATCATGGGTATAAAAAAAAATTATGAATATATGGGTGACCAATAATTTTACCATAATGTTTGTTTAAAGTAGATTATACAATGGTACAATTCATAACTGTATCTATCATAAATTGTGACTCATTGCTTTTAATGTAGAAAATGAGAAAATTTGATTAAATAACAAAATTTGTAATATGGGATTTTTTTTGAACTTTGATACCGGACATCTGTATATAAGATGAAAGTTGTTATATTTTACTACTTTTTGCCTGTAAGAGGGAGTGGGCTGTAGACGTTGCAGTCCACCACGAGGGTCCGGGCTGGACATATTTTCTTAGAAGAAGTTTCTGAGACATATGTAACAAAAACTACTGGTATTAAAACCTTACCTCATTACTAAGATTATTCTCAGCGTAGTCCACGGTGTCCTTGGTGAGGGAGCGCACTTTGTTCCTTAGGTTATGTTTGTGTGTATTATTGTGTCGCAGTTTGCGGACAGCCTTCGTCCGACTCTGCGAGTACAGTTCTCGACCACCTGCGATTTCTATGATCCTGGTAATAGAAGAAAAGCAGTAGTTATATAAGTATTCAAAAGATATTTATTTTACGTAGATCAACATGAACAATCCGAAGAAAAAATCTTTTATCATTTTAATCATTTAAGTGAAAAAAGCAACAAGCGGAAGGAAATGTCAGACTTGTACTGACTAAAACGCATCCATTTTCCTTTTTTTGCCCTTTGTGTTCCGGGGCCGAGGTATCTCTTTCGAGCAATCCCGGCAGGCGAAGGCCCTGGCAGGCCCCTCTGCATGCTTTTTATCTTGTTTCTGTAGTAGTAGTCTTTTGTATACTTTTGGTTTCCCGCAAAAGCTGGGACGGTTTGTGATTGTCTCCTTCAAACGTACAGCCACCTCCACCACCACCACCACTCCACCTCCATCACTAGCATAAATGGTTTGCTGAAGGAGATCACTGCTACCCATTTCCTCTCGCTCCGGACTAGGGTAGGACGTAAGAGGTCATCGCCCCAACCTGTGTCCTCGTAGAGGCGTCTACGAGGACACAGCTCATTTTAGCCCCCTGATGTGTTCCTCGTCTCTCTAGCTAAAACACTCAGAATGTGGTGTCTTGTAGAAGTTCGCTTTGTGGACTGTTTCATCTAATTTCTGATGTTGAAAAAGGACTTCATGCAGTAGCGTTTATGATCACTAGACCAAAATTTGTCAATGACTAATGATTATGAATCAATTCCGTTGGTGATTGGCAGAAAACACCCCGTACGAATGTGCCATATTCTACCACAATGTAGTACCTAAGTATAAACTAACTGAAGGTATTACCTGGAGTCTCTAAGTTTGTAGGTGCCTCCCTTGGAGTTAAGTATGACGAGCTGGCTTTCGTTGCCTCGCTCCTCGTCTGACGAGCCGTTGTTCACGTTGTTGGTGTCGCGCTCGCGACCCTCCAGGCTGGAGGTCAACCTGAAACGTTTACAAGAAGACCTTTAGAATTTTAACAGACAAGAAGTAATTCCATCAGAAAATCATAGAGATGAGACATCTACAAGGAAAAACGTGCACTTGGATAGACTAGAAAGTAAAGGAATGAAACTATGGAAGAAGAAGATGGGCAGCAGTGTCTATTTATTTACTAGAATCAACTCAATACGATGGAAAAGTAACAATAGAAGAAGTGCCTTACTGTAACAAAGCTTCCTACCCACCCAAACTCCATTATCTGTCCAGTGAAAAAAGAACATAAATCCACCCTTTGTGTTTTATCTTTAGAAACTTTTTAAAGTACTTGTAAAACGTTAAATAAGGGGCTAATTACGTCGCAGAATCAACATTGCAGAGCCCCTGTCCCTTTGGATCGAGTTTGTGGATTTTAATGTGTTTGTACACGTAAGATGTCGACAATCACAGACTGTTTGTGCACGTAAAACGCGATAATTATCACTTAATGAATACATCTGCGTTTAATAGAGTTGTAAAGGGGTGGCTGATGGCTTTCATGTCCATAATAATTGGTTTATGGTTGCCGGTCAATGACCTTGTTCTAATATAACTGAATTCTACAGATCTTTGTCACCGTTTTGGACGTTGCTAACAAAGCTATCATTCTGAATGAAACAATGGCAAGAGGGCTGCTGTAACCTTTGGAAGTATGTTGACTTGCATAATGCTTTTCGACAGTCTTTTGATAGGTACTTATGAAACCCGTAGGAGTATTTCTGTCTACCCTATCAACAGAAAGCGATGACATCATTAAAATCTTGCACAGATTGTTCACAGCACCGATTCGGGAACTGCAGTTTCAATATTTTCATAAGTCTTTCGCACTCCCGCTAAATATAGTACGGATGACACAACACGGAATTGGAAAGAGTAGAACTTTGTCATTCAGTCTTTTGGACTCTCCAATTCTGTGACCAGCCATACCTAACTCTTTTTCAAAAGCCACGTTCTACATGTAAGAAAACGAGGACAAATTAGATCATACAAAGATTGTTCCCATCACAGAATTGGGAAGTGCAGTGCTTCATCTTTTACAAGTCTTCTGCGCTTCCCAGTTCTGTGGTCAGCAATACCTACCTCTCTCCAAAAGCCACGTCCTACCATGTTATACACCTTAGTTTACCTGTCGTGTGCGTGCTGCATGTTCTTGGGGCGGCACTTGGGGAAGAGCCGCGTGATCCGCTCACCGACGTCGGAGCCGGGCGTGGAGTCGCCCGCGCCGTCCGCTCGGGGCGGGGCCGCGTTCATGTCGCCAGCGCCGCCGGCGTCACTCCGCCACCGCCTCTACCGGCAAGAGGTGCCGCTACGTTAGTTAATAGAACTGGCTTTTGTACTGTTAGTGTCAGCTTGTCGATCCGGGAAAGATGTTTGCAGGAACTAGGCTAGATGTGGAGAAAAGCCTTCATGTTAAGGTGTGTCTCGAAGAAGACAATAGCAGCAGTTTTGTGTGTTCAGATTACATTAAAGATATCTGAGGATAAATCCTACACTGACCCCGCCTCTACCGGCAATAGGTGCCACTATGTTAGTTAAAAGAACTTCTGGTGATTGGTTCTAAGGTAAGTTTGTCCTAGTCGGGGAACCCGCAAAATATGTTTAGATAAACCAGGAGAAGATATTATGCAATGTTAAAGCTGGACGCGGACGTTTACCTTTATGTTGCGAAGAATGTTTTTGTTTTTCTGCAGCAGTGTGTATGCAAGTTAACATTTTGTAGAAGATTTCAATGCTGCAGACGGTGAAGATTTCAACTTACCGTCGAAAATTATTCTGGGAGAGCAGAAGGCATAGGTTTATTGGCATCTATCATCACATCTACCGATAAGAGGAGCCACTGCGTTAGTTAGTAAAAGTTTTGGCTTGTAGGGTAAATCGTCGACGATCGGAGCGCTGCGAAGATATGCAAATTGGATCAATCACTGGAGAAACGAGGTATGCGTTTGGCTTGTTTGTGTCTTTATCGGAGCATTCCAGAGACGTGCAAGATTAGACCAAGAAAGGGATCACCAACATGATTGTTAGATTCACACCATATCTCCGCTCGTGTCGGTTTTGGAGTGTCGTGTGGTTTATTTAACGATAGCTAGGTCTCACAGACCTTAACGACCTGGCCGCCTAGTGCAATTGTTGTGTAAGTTTGTCGACCTGGATAAGATTTTAGCAGTTTAATTGAAGGCCCGCCTTCAGCCTTCAAGGTATATCGTTGTGTTGTACCTTGAACATTTGTACTCTGAACAGATATCTGGGCATGCCCAAATTCAATGGTGAAGAAAGTTAGAACACTAATTGGTAATCATTTTGAGAAAACGCCATAAGGCATTTTGCGAAAAATCACATTAATTGATGCCTTGCCATCTTCCATGTTAATAATAGTAGTTAAATTGTGGTAGAAGTTCATTAACCCGTTGAATTTACATAATGGTTGTATTGTTAAATCATTTAATGCGAATGCTAAAACGGACCAGAGTCCACTCAACTTTGACGTAAAAAGTAAGGGAGTTAATAATGTTAGTTTTCAGTACTGAAATTATTGTAAAGGCAACAAATTACATTTATTTGATTTAATGAGTTTTGAACTGAATACGAATGGCGAAATAAATTAACGAAATAGAGTTTCAGTAAATGCCCTGCACTGACTGTCTATCTACGTATTATGCAATAGTCTACCTACACTATTTTAGCATCAAGGGAAGACAGAAAAAACTGATTTTAGTATTGGGGTCAACGACCACTGGTAGTCTAGTTACTAGATCGAGGTCAAGAGTGAGTTCATTATAAATAAAAAAAAAAAATAAAAAAAAAATAGTATAGATATTAATCTCACATCGTATTCATGTACGTCCCAATCAGTCAATAGCTTGTACGTTCACAAATAATCTTTTTTTTCTTTCATCAAGCTTTTTTGCGGATGGGAAATCATCAAATAACTTCCCCCGCTCTGGGCGCAGCGGGGTTGTTCGAAAGAGATACCGCGACCCCAGAACACAAAGGGCAAAAAAATAACATGGATGGGTTTTAGCCATAAAAAGTCTGACCCGCCCTACTTCGCCTAGAGCGAGGGAATTTATTTGGTGATTTACCATAAAAAAACACCGTTTAATTATACGAAGATGGTTTTAAACTTCTTATATGACACTAAGGAGTAAAGCAGCGGGTAAAACCTCTGGGTATAGCTAAACCTGTATAATCTTTCCTTCAACTCGACCTTCGTAACATTCTTAAAGTAAGTACCAAATTACTATAATGCAACATAATTATAATATTAATATATGTATTTCTGATCCCGTGCCAACCCTAGCTACTGTATCCGAATGTTATTCGACCGTTAGCAGTATCTATGTAAATCAAATGCGGACTGCCTCTCCAATTTCTTTGAGAACTATAACCTCTTTGCAGTCAAGTTTATTGCTTGTAAATTTTAGACTAGGCAGAAGGTATTACTAAGGTGGAACACGAACGTTAGATAGGCATAGGGCAACTACAGTACTTTCACAAGTTATTATGCCTTGTGACCGGGACTGTAGCAGCATCATTTTTTTGTTCTTGTTTTTATGACATTCAAAAGTGCCTGTAATGGTCTAATTGAAATAAATGCTTTGAGTTTGAGTTTGAGATGTATGGAGAAACGTTGAATATAAAGTACCAATGGGAATATTTATGAATTAAAGAATTCTAGAATGTACGATCCGATACGAGGTAGCCTCGATCCAAGTGCGATTCCAATTGTAACAAAATGAGAATTCAAAGGAATTAAATAAGAGTTCAATGGAAATTCTAAAGCTTCGGTACGGTAAATTCGGTTGGCGTAGTGGCTGAGCGATCGACTTCTGCGCTGCGTGTCGCGGGTTCGATAGATAAATATTTGTATGGCCTTAAGATAGTTGTTCCGGGTATGGCTGTTTGTGTATGTGAGTTTATGTTTGTATATTCACCCACGACACAGAAGAAATTTCTGGTGTGGGACAACGATTTTTTAAAGAAAAATAAAATAATTGACCAGGCAATCTTATAACCATTTAATGTAGTTGGTGATATTTCTACGATCGTCGACTGTTTCTATGTTTGTGATGCTGCATCAACAGAAAAGCATTCACCAAACGCTTCTGAAAACAAACGAGCATCAACTTGCAGTAGTACTGCAGTCCCCATTATGTCTATAAACACCGTAACCATTACCACAAAAATACGACTTAAGACTGCAACCATAAATACGTTAGATTAGGTTCATTCTGCAACAACAAAACTACTCGAGCGCATGCGACCTTATTTCAACATGGTTTATTTTTTGGACCTAGTTAAAACTAGAGCTATTTTTGCGTTTAGCATCCTAGGGATCGGCGGATCTCTCATTGAACGGGAAATCTATGCAAAGCAAGGCCATGTTATACCGGAAATGTATAGCTTGATTTGACGCCGTACCACGAATCATACCTAAATGAAATTTTTAGTTTTAAAAGAAAAAAAAACATCGTTTGTTAATTTCATATTGCGAACAGTTGCAGTAAAATTTGGAATTATTAAACCCAAATCTATAAGTAATTTATGGTGCAACCGAGTCTTCATTTTCATTTTGAAATAAAGCACTGTTCCTATATTGAAATTAGGTTCAAATTACTCCTTTCTACTTTAAACCTTTGTCTAAATAAAGTTAACACTCGTTGTTGTAGTGAGCCGGTTGGGGTTTATCGCTAGTCCGAACGAATCCAAGGCGCCCGGTATTGGGGGCACGGCTCGGGCCAATGACGTGTTTCGCATGGCACCGACTGTAACCGCTGCCAAACTAACCGATCGATAGGACATTAGTGGTGTGCCCGCGAAAACTGCGTGTAAGCTTAGAGCGGAAGCGTTAATACTATTTTGATTGCAATATTGCATATGAGACGGTCCAATATCAAGTTCTTTTCATGCGGCCTAAAATTGCCGGTTTAGCAAAATTATGATAGTATAATAATAGTTATGAATTACGCTACAATTCGTAAAATGACCACAAAGTGACAATCCATAATATTAATTGCGCCTGTGCCTATTTTATTTAAGAATCTTATCATTTTTTTTAAGGTGTAAAACGGTACCATGTGCCAGGTTGTAAAACAAAATAAAATCCATATTTAAGGCGGCTCCCATACAACAAACATGATAATTTTTCCGTTTTTATAGATAACTAGCTTCCACCCGCGACTTCGTCCGCATGAGAAAACCTTCTTTGAAACATTGTCATCGTTAACACTTTTTTAGGAATAACATATTTTCGACGTACTTTGATTGCTAAATAAATAATATCATGGATTTAATTCAGATCCATTTAATATTCATCAAATCAATCTAGTTAAACCCTCTAACTAAATATAGTTTTCAGTCAGCAAACTTCAAATCGCTGCTCTAGCAAATACACACACAGATTATAAAAACAATACTTTGGCACAGATGCCCGATGTCTTTAGCAAACATTCATACGAAACATTTCCCGCAGCGCCTGCTTATAACTCAGCGTATGCTAGTTTTATGGAATACATTTTGACATATGAACGTAACGAGTTTCCGCGTCTTTTATGGCCTCGGTAGGGTTGCCACATCAAAGATCAGAGGGCGGACAGAGCGGTTAATTTGGCGGGACGTTTTTTTTCGCTACATTACGTGTGAATGACGTATAAGTACAGTGCTACACATTGGGAATACATAAAGGAAGAATAGAATCGAATTTCATTGTTGCAGTGGTAGTTTTGTTGATCAACAAAATGTTTTTCGGTTAACAGGAGGGCTTTCAGTCTAACCGATTGCAGCTGAATACCAGTATTTTAAACGAAGCTATTGCCTATCTAAACTCTAAAAACCAATTAGTACTGATAGTCTAGATATATAGTCAGACATCAGATAGTCTGATAAATACATTTTGGTAAGACTGGTTGTCAGAGTTTCGGGACACTGACTATCTGTAACCAGTGTCAAAGATCTACAAATGTCCACCGGGACCGACGGTTTAACTTTCTTACTGAGGCACGGAAGAAACTCGGTATGAGGTTACCCATCCACGGACCTACCTAAGCAAGCGCGGCTCAACCTAAAGATCAACCTAAGCGGCAGTTATTATTTAGCCACAAGCTCTTCTCCTTCTCTATTGGTATTTACAAACTTTTCGGTTACAATACTCATGCAAAGCAAACAAAAAAATAAACAAAAAATACTCTGACTTCTGGCAGTAAACACAGAAGCGGGTTCTTCTACGATAGACAACGGGGTAAAAACCCAAAAAGTTAATTTAAAAGCAGATCTTTAATATAGCAACCCTACTCCCAAAAAGTCCTGAGTCCCGACTCCCGGGCGACGTGTTTCCTAAGGGCGGGTTCATACCGACTGTTTTTATTGCCGCCGACGATACAAGAGCTGTCACTGCAGATTCTTTTTTGTTACTGGTAACATGATGTTGGGAAAATCGGCTTACGTTTCCGTCGCCAGCAGCTGCTGTAGGTTAGAATCACAGCGCTTGAATATGTTAGTCGGTGCATTTATTTATTTTGCAAATAGAGAACGATGATATTTTTCTTTATCAGTTCTAATACGATATAGTAAATACATTGCTGAGGGTGGATTTTTCTTAAATAAAACATTTGTATATTTATTTTCAGGCAAGTTTGGCCCATAAATATATACAAGTACAGTCTAAAATACATATTGCAAAAATACAATGTATGTTAGTAAGTAGACCCCAAAAACTATGTTAGTATAACTTCATTTGTGCACTGTCACAGTATTTGTGCACTGTCACAGTGCGTTCATGTGGTATTTGCCCGTTGAAGAAATGTGGTGTTAGTTTTAAACTCAAATTAAAAGCATTTATTTCAATTAGGCCATTACAGGCACTTTTGAATGTCACGAAAACAAAAAAAGAGAAAAAGATGTTGCTACAGTCCCAGTCACAAGACATAATAACTTGTGAAAGTACTGTAGTTGCCCATTCCAAAACGTAGATCTCTATGGAGAAGAATGGGTAAGAAACTCCATGGACACTCTTTTAAATCATAATATTTTTACAAAATCATGGATACATCATTCATGTTCAGATAATACATAATTGTGAGATCGTTGTAGAAAAAACGAGCACATTAAGAGCGTCCAGAGTAATATTAAAAATAATATAATTATTATATTTAATAGGTATAGATAATGGTTCTGGGTAGGTAATTAATTTTTTTAGAGCTGTTCGTGGCTTCATTATAACAGCGAATCGGGTCGATCTTTAGGTTAAGCAGCGCTTGCCTAGGTTGGTCTGTGGATGGCCACGATATTCCCCCGTGCCTCGGAAAGCACATTACGCTGTTAGTCCCGGCTGTCATTTGTAGTTCCTTGACATTGGTTACAGATAGTATGTAGGTATCCCGAAATTCTTACAACCAGGTTTACAAAGGGGTATTGTGTTACGCAGTTGCGGAGGTCAGATAGGCCGTCGCTCAATTTAAAATACTGGTCTAGCGACTAGCTGCAACCGGTTAGGCTGGAAGCCGACCCTAACTTAGTAGGCAAAAGGTTAAGCAGATGATAACGATGCTTTAAAGGCTTCTAAAGTTTTAAAATGGTTGTTTTTAATGTTTCAAATCGGATTTATAATAGCATTTACACATCGGTTATGTATTGGTTCAAATCGACCAATTTGAAAAGACAAAACTCAAAAACAGGTATTCTCGGATTTTTCTCAGCAAACCCTTTCATTTGAGTCCTATTCCTGGAAATGCATAACTATGTCTAGTTCGCTATCTTTGGGAGTCCGCCATATTGGATTAAAAATTACACAACTTGGTTAACCATGCATTACTTCCCTTGCTCTGGGGGGAGCGGGGTGAGTCCCAGACTTTTACTGACTTAAATCCATCCATGTTCCTTCTTTTGCCCTTTGTGTTCCGGAGCAGTAGTATATCTTTCAAGCAACCCAACACCCCGGCAGGCAGTGGCCCTGGCAGGCCTAGAGAGGCTTCCTATGGCTAAAAGATGCCAAAGCAGAGCTTTTGGCATCTTTATGAAGCGCCGTCGACACGGCCTGTCGTCACTAGACGCACGGACGGTGAGCTACCCATTGCTCACCGTCCACAGACCCGCGTCTACGGTGGCCAGGATACGTTTCGTGGCGCCCGACGTCCCGAGCGTCTCCCGGGACGACTACGTTGCTTTGAGATTGCCAATGCCTTTTTTTTGGATTGGGAAATCATCAAATAACTTCCGCTCCGCCCAGAGCGGGGGGCCGTGTCAGACTTACTGACTAAAACCCACCCATGTTCCTTCTATTGCCCTTTATGTTCCGGGGCCGCGGTATCTCTTTCGAACAATCCTCATGCTTTGCTGACATCTCTTTGAGGCGCGCGTGAAACACAAATGCGCCGTTGACACGGCCTGTCGTCAATAGACAGACGGACGGTGAGCTACCCATTGCTCACCGTCCACAGGCCCGCATCTACGGTGGCCGGGAGTCGTCTCGCGGCGCAATCCGCCCGGGGCGTCTCCCGCGGCGGCTGGGTCGGTTTGAGGTTCTCTCCCTTAAACGCCCGACCACCTTTGCTAGCATTACTGCTTCGCAGAAGGAGGTGACCGCTTCCCATTCCCTCTCGCTCCGGACCATGGACTGAACCAGGGCCGGACGCGAGGGATCGCCGCCGCCGATCGCCTCTACGAGGGCACGGCAGTATTGCCAATGCCTTACCTCGTCCCTCCGTACTAATGATATACCAACGCTAAAAGCGAATACTAAAGTAAATGTTCACGGGGAAACATTTCATCTGTAAAAGTGACTTCTAGAATTAACTGAAATGCTGTCAACCTAGTTCTCTCTAGTTTGCACGAATTGAATCCGCAGCGGAATAATATTAAAATGTATTTTGCAGGAAATCATATTATCCGTCACAAGAAATGCAAGGGAAGTAAGAGTATTTATTTATCGGATGAAGCTTGCGCAAACACGAACGTTATTTTTAAAGGAGTACAAATATTTATACACGACGTAATGGTAGAAAAACTTGTGAAAAAAATACGTGTCGCACTCGGGGACTGCCGCGGTAAAGCTATTGCATAGCATTTTTTATCAACGTATGCGATAAATAAAACAAACTTATGCAATAAAAAAATAAAAAAAAAATATTAAAAAAAGTACTTCCAATGAAAAGAAGTCGCAAAAAGAAAAAACAAGACCTTGGGTTTCCTGCCGGGGTTGCGGGTTGTTCGAAAGAGATACCGCGGCCCCGGAACGTAAAGGGCAATAGAAGGAACATGGGTGGGTTTTAGTCAGTACAAGTCTGACATGCCCCCCCGCTCCACCCAGAGCGGGGGAAGTCATTGGATGATTTCCCACCCGAAAAAAAAAAAAAAAAAAAGACCTTGGGTTTGATCCAGAGTAATGTTGTTTGACTATTCGATTCTCCACCAAACACGCTAATAGATAGAACATTGGAGCGTGATTGAAATAACTGACCGTATTCGTAATGAAATTTCTTGTTAGGCTTTTTCGTTACGAAATTTCTGGATTCGGTCTCCACGCTCAAGGCCCGCGATAGAAGCTATGCAATAGCTTAAAAGGAAAATGCTTTTGCTATTGCATGGGATTCGAACATAACTAGCGAATTATGGGAGTACTCCCTCTATCACTCATAAACTGGGATTTATTTAATTTTTTGGATTGGAGATGATTACAAGTAAATAAAAGACACGTATTTCTGGGTTTTATTATTTTTAACAATCAAAACAAAATTACAAAAATAGGGGATGTTGCTTGTAGGCAACACTAAGGTCAAGAGTCGTATTTTTGGTACTAGTTCGTTAGTTAGAAATGTGGACTATAAGCTAGAGTACGCTATTAAGGCAGAAAATCAATTATTAAAAAAAACTTTTGTCGCATTTGTACGGAATGTTGCCTACAGTCTACACAGTGATATAGAGGGTAAGTACATTACTACCTAACCCTACCGGGACAAAACAGGCGCGATGTTTTGCTAGGTAATATTATAGTAGCTTCAATCCAATCAAGAATACTTTGTCCCGCATTTCTAAGGAACAATCTGCAATAATTTAATGTGATATCATCCTTCAGACTCCTTTGTATAAAGATACAGACTATTTTCTCTTCTACATAAATAAGATTTTATCTTTCTCTATAAAACGTATGTTTATGTTCGTCTGAAACATGTATTCACCCTTCTCTCCATGTCCAAGATAAAGCTTGTCTCCTATTAATTAATTATATTAATGTACAGTCACAAATTACTCATTATTTAATATCATCGAAGTGGAAATCTTTCCTCTTTAAGCAAATGGAATCAACGTAATTTACGACTTTATTCAGAGAATTCGAACCCTTTTAGACGGAACCTTTCCAGTCGCAATCGAAATTAAAACTTAAATTGCCGTGGGGAAGATATAATTTTGTTTAATTTCTTTTATTTTCGGGAGGGAGAGTAGCTATGGCCCTAACAGCCCGGTGGGCTGAGTGACGTGCCTTTTGGCCAGACGTACTGTTCGCCAATTAGTAAGTCTCTCACGGGGACTCTTTCATATTTAATGAATTTTGCAAAGAATGGGACACTGGAGTTCAGGCAGTAATTAAAATCCCATTTATGGAATAGGCGCGAGGACGTTCAAGGGCTCATTCATCTGTCGCAGAAACAAAAATTGAATATAATAGGAGCCACCGAAGTTCTACGGATAGAAATTAAATAAGACATTTTTGAATGCCATGTCTTTGGTCATTGTTCTACAAATAATGAGAGTTTTAACATGTCAATTTTGATTTTAATACTAGCTGGCGCCCGCGGCTTCGCCCGCGTGATATCGAAAAAAAAAGTATCTTATGTGTTATTCCAGACTATAATCTACCTACCTCTGTACCAATATCATAAAGTTCCGTTCAGCCGTTTTGACATGAAAGAGTAACAAACATCCACACATCTATCCATCCATCCTCACACACAAACGCACACATGTATAAGTATGATCTCTTTTTAATTTTTGTATTTTTGTTAGACTAAGATTCTAAAGTCAACTTCAATTTATTTTTTGTTTTTTCTTTTTATTATTGTGTTAATTACCACGCCATACAAAATAGGGAGGAGCGGAGTCTTCTACAGGCATTGTTTGTCTAAAAGAAGGTTCCGAACACAACATGTAAACGAATTATTTGACACAATTCTTTTTTTATTTTACAAGCATTCGCCTTTTTAATATTTGTAGGATAATGTACCTTCTGCTTTTACAATGTTTCTTTCGGATAAAAACACACATAATTCATATCCCTACCCGATGTCAAGTTGCATCATCCAATACAAAAGGGAAATAACGTCTTTTTCACTTTTAAAGCACGGAGCTTTTTTTTTTGCTTTTGAGGTGCGGAACCCCAGAAAGGATATAATAATGTAGGTAAGCTCATAATTATATTAAGGAAGGTTAGAAAACCGATATTGAAAAGGGAGATTATGTTAACATAATATTACGTATTCCCCAAGTTAAAGATCTATGACCGGAAACATGACATGTGTGCTTGAATAGCTACTTACAAAACGGAGTTGGGTCAAAGGGTACGTGTACACATTACGTGTCTAAAAACGTTTTAAGAGGTTCTACACATAGGTATGTTCGGTTCGGCATGATTCGGCAAGGCATTCGGCAAAAACTTTTTTGTTTAAACCTTTTCCCACACTATGCATTTCTCTTGTATCTTGCGTGCGTCTATAAACATTCAAACTCACATACACAAACTGTGCGGTGATCGAACCGCGACACGTAGTGCAGCAGTCAAACTTAGCCACTGCTAGTTATTGTATTTATGTAGATAATTGTTGTAAAATCCCCTAACTAAACAAAGCCGAAAGGTAATTCTTTACGTCATTGTATTTTTTTTTCTGTTGGATCATAATTGGAAAGCTTTTAGTCACGTAGATCTTAGAGGTAAAAGTTCCACCTTTTAAAATAGCTTTTTTAAATCACATTCCAATGGATTTTTTATGCGTTAGGTTAAGGTAAAACGTGTTCTTTTTTTCACCAAAAAATTGTTGTGCAGAATGCTTGACTTCGATCGGTTGGTTTCGGTTTCGGCTGATCTCGTATAGTGACCAGACCACCAGAACATGATTCATTCAAAGTAGGTAGATGCTGAATGGAATTTACTGGTGGGGTTAAACTGTATGAAAGACGAGTAAGTATTAATTACTTCGGGTCGGTTTTTTTGCTTAAACTCTGGCAGGAAGATAACACTCGAAGCATCCACAAAACAGCTTGTTTAAGCAGACGACAACCAACTCAGATGACTAGAGAGAAAACATACTATACAAAAAAATATTAGTCAAAAACTACAGCCGACCCGAACTAGTGTGAAGCACCCTTAACAAGTCGAAACACACGTTACCTAACTATAACACGTACGTTCGTAAACGGGAAATGTCGGCCAACTTTCCTTTCCGAATTACTGAAACCTTTCAGAAGGTATTTTTCCTTCCACGCCTTTTAGCAAGAGAAATGCTGATCGTTCATTAAATAATGAAATGTACTTTTACTGAAGAATAGTGAGGTAGCTAATTAGCGTCATTTTGAACCTAATTAATGGTTTCCTACTTTTTCTTATGAATTAAGTTACTGTAAAATGGTGATAGAGCTATTGCAGTGAACTCAATGCATGATGTCATCAATATTCCCCGTTGTTCCATTGTTCTCCATTATTCGTCAATTCGTTATCTAATTAAGTGGTTTTGTAAAAGTACCCTTGACGAAGACAAAAAGCACTTGCCTCCTCGGTTATTGCAGTAATTTTTATTTGTTCTAGAGCGTACCTAGATATTGGGTATATATATGATACTAGCTGTGCCCCAAAGCTGTGCAAACTGCACACGGTCTGCAAATTTAATTTAAAATCGGTTAAGTAGTTTAGGAGTCCATCGCGGACAAACAACGTGACACGTGATTTATATATATTAAGATATACCAAACTTACACAATTTTTTTACATGATTTAATTTGATCTTTTGCCAAACTGCGCAGTTACATAACCTACCTCAACGAGCTATTCGTTGTAACAATCTATTATTTGGATAAAAATGAAACTGTCTATTTCGAAGAGTGCTACTATCAAAAATGGTGGAGGCAAACCTGTCACCAGGAACGGAACGAACAGTTCACAGAACTTCAAAACAACTACATGCATGTGACGCTTAAGATCCAGTCGTGACTTAAAGAGTGATTTTTATACTCCAAGCAATAAGGTTTTTGTTAGATTGTTTTCACTGACAAAGTCTGTAAAATTATAGTGACCTTTATTTTCGTAACGGTAAGGTGGAATTTGGGCTGCAGCTGTCAGAAGGTAAAATAACTTTGAAAAGACTGTAAGCTAAAAGAGGCGACATTTAAAAGTCGTAAAGTAAAGGTCAACGCTACGAAGGAGACAGTTCGATAGACCCTTTGTGTCGAACTACCCTCGCCTGGTTTATGGGCAAAAGGTTAGGTCTAGACAATGAAAAGTATTTTGTTAGATAAGTACGTTGAAAAGTCTACCTACAGTTCATGTCATATTATGTCAAATCAGACTATATCAGACTATGAATGTACTATGAACTACACTAGAAATAGTAAGGCGCGTCGCCCACACGACCAATAGTCGAGGCGCGGGCGCATTAGGCGCGTCGCCCACAAGATCAACACTCGAGGTGCAGTTGAGGCGCAGGCATATATTATAAGAGGCACGCCGCAACGAGATTTTCTTTACAAATGACGTGTGGGCGACGCGCCCAACGCGCCCGCGCCTCAACCAGGCTCGTCACACATAGTTGACGTCTTCAACTGAAATTGAATTTATTTAATTGACTGCTTGTTTTCTATCAAGTCAATTTAACGCGGTAATGTTGCCTTCTGGGCACTTTTCTTGATGACAGCAATGCGGACAAATTTTTTGACGAACTGTACCTAATTATTTTGCCGTTGTTATACTTGTGCATATTTTTATTATAAGTTTATTTCTATTTGTAGTTTCTAAAAATAGTTGTTATAGATAAAAATTAATTTAATTAAAAAAACATAGATGGATTTTTAAGAAAATTTCAACTGTATCTGGAAAGCCGGTTACTTATGCCTTTTGCTGACTGTACATGTTCCGCTTTCTACACGTAATTTTATGAGTTTCCTTGAGAAAAAACGTGGAGGAAATAGGTATGATATTGAGTTATGTAAATTGAAACGTGTTTTGATTTAATTTTTAAACGGTTTTTGGAACAGCTGTAGGTGCGCGTTAGAATTAATGAGAATTTTATCTTATCTCGTTGAATATGGCTGGGTAAGAAATATTTAACAAGCTTTTATAAGTGTAACAAATTTTAAAAGTTAAATTTGAACCCCTTCCCGGTTTTCTATTAAGCAGAATTTTACTTACACGTCTAATTTGGATGACAGTGCATGGTTTGTTAAGTGACGTCATTCTAATTTTACAAATGTTGTGCTAACAAGCTAAAGACCATCGGCAAGATAGTAGGTCTAAGATCTCTTTGCGTACACAAACAGTTTTAGAATGTCTGACACAATGTAAAACAGATTCAAATTAAACAACATACACTAAGCCATAAGGTTAATAGCATGGTAAAAATCTATACCTTTACTTAAGCATATTTGAGTGAGGGAGGTAACCTGATCCACGATGCTACCGCCAGCAATAACACCTGAGGGAGAATCTGAGCTGGGGTTGCGCGTTGTTCGAAAGAGATACCGCGACCCCGGAACGTAAAGGGCAATAGAAGAAACATGAGTGGGTTTTAGTCAGTAAAAGTCTGATTCTCCCGGAAAATTGTAGCTTGATGAGTCTTCGTGTGTACTGTAGAGGTTTCATAGCTTGACCAAACCTGAGTACAGTCTGGTTGGCTATGATGTTCGAATACTCATGTGTGATTTATCTATAATATGTATGTATTTATAAATTATATAAGTATGTATATCAGTTGTCTGGTTACCATAACACAAGCTCTGCTTAGCTTGGGATCAGATGACCATGTGTGAGTTGTCCCAAGATATATTTATATTTAATTAATAAACATAAATAGCTTTTGCCTGTGGCTTCGCTCGCGTTTAATTCGGGGTAACACAGTTCCCCTTTCCTGATTTGTTTTTGGCCTTGCTCCTTATCTATTGTAATAGCAATACTAAGTTTTCCCTATTTTCCCTCTTTCCCCGTCATTTCTCACTGTTTTTTTTTTAAAAAGCCTATGTCTGTCTCTAAGGTCCCAACTAATTCTGTACCAAAATTCATTAAAATCGGTTGAGCCATCAAGGCGTGAAGACGTAACAAACAAACAAACAAATTCACTTTTATAATATTACCTAGTAAGGATTTTCTTTTAATTACGCATACACACCTACTCATTACAGTACACAGCCAACCCTGTCCTAACAACATTGTTGTGCACTTTTCTGGCTGTTTCACAGTTTAAACAACCCCTAGTAACCCCTTTCTTAGGGGTCGTTCACGAAATTATAATTAATGTGGAAACATGAAGAGGTAGAATTTTAATTTAAGCAAGATGCCGAATTTCGGAGGGGATTCCTTGTTTTATCGGATTTATTAAACGAAGCTCGATTTAATGTTTTTTTTTTCCTGAGATAAATTATATTGAAAAACTTCGTTACAAAATAAAGAGAACTACTATTAATTTAACTAGTTAAATTGTCACCAACTTAGGCAAGCAAGTTATTTTGTAAATTCAAAGCATTTATTTCTATTGGACCATTACAGTCACTTTAGAATATGAAAAACAAAGCAAAGCATGAAGCTACAGTCCCAGTCACAACACCTAATAACTTGTGTAAGTATTGTAGTTGCCCATTCCAAAGCGCAAATCTCTATGGAGAAAAATGGGCAAGAAACTCCATGGACACTCTTATAAATTAAAATATTTTCTACAAGATCTTGGTAATAATGTAAATCATTCATGTTATAAAATGTAACACAATATAATCACCAAATAGTGCACATTAAAAATGTACCGGGTAAATAAATACCCTTGTACTTATTCGTTTATATAGGTATTACTCGATCACGTTTACAAAATGTTTCGTGACCATAATTTAACGTGAGAATGCTAATGTATTGCCTCATTAGCCTAGTAAAAAGGTTTTACAGCCTGCCAGCGTTTTCAGAATTCCGTACCCAAAGGGTAAAACTGGACCTTGTTAGTAAAACTCCGCTGTCCGTCAGTCTGTCTGTCTGTCCGTCAGTCTGTCTGTCTCCAGGCTGTATCACATGAACCGTGATAGATAGACGGTTGATATTTTCACAGATGATGTAGGTATTTCTGTTACCGCTATAACACGACACGGTTGGCGCAGTGGCTGAGAGATTGACTGTTGCTCTGCGTGTTGGTCGTGGGTTCGATCCCCGCACGGAACAAATATTTGTATGGCCTACAGATAGTTGTTTTGGGTCTGGCTGTTTGTGTATGTGAGATTACATGTTTGTAAACGCACCCACGATACAGGAGAAATTGTGTGGGGCAACGTTAAAAAAAAACAAAACAAACTAAATATTTAGGTGTAAACAAATCATGTTTGTTATATAGGAGGCCACATATTATAAACATGATTTGTTTGCTATTTTAATAGATAATGTTCCAGAACCCTTCGTGCGCGAGTACGACTCTTCCTGGCCGCTTTTTTTTTATAAAGGCGGAGTTTCAACTCGCTACAACTACGACTGGGTAAACTATGTCAGAGAAATTAAAAGAAGTACCGAATTTATATTAAAAAGCAGTTTCTTTTGAAAGTTTTTTCTTCCCTCTTTCTCCCTCATTTTACACTCTTTTAAAAAAAAGTTATAGCCTATGTCCGTCTCCAGGGTCCCAACTATCTCTGTACCAAAATTCATCAAAATCGGTTTAGCCATGTAGGCGTGAAGACTTAACAAACAAACAAACTCACCTTCGCTTTTCTAATATTAATAGTAAGGATTAAATATTTAGATTTTAATTACGAGACAACTAATCCATTACTAGAGATTTAATTTAATTAAAAGAAGGACTAATGAAGGCTATAAAATTGCAATATAAATTCTCCAGGTCGACATTAATCAGAGCTTAGCAAGAATAAATTAATTAATGTATAATATAATATAGCAGCTGGTCGTAATTTTGTTAAAAATAAAAACAAGAAATAGACTCTTCTGCCCGAAAAGAGAAGAAGAAAAGGAACATCGAAATGAATGTTAAAACAAATCCTTACCTTTCCGCATAGTTGTGTCCTTCTTAAACCTGAAACAAAATAATTAATATTAATATCATAAAAACAGTTAACAAACAAACAACGAGTTGAATAAATTATTTATGTGCTATTGCCTGACTGCCATTTTGGAAAGTTAAGGCAAAGTTTCACGCTAAGGCAACAAGTACGCTCGTCATGTTATGAACTTTGAAGAAAAAAATACATGGAAACTTCAGTAAATATTTTCATCAACATAGTTAGTCTTTTCCAATAAATATTTTTTCCGAAAACGAATAGCGTACTTATATATTTTTTTTTTGGTATAGGTAGCTATTTCAGTATGTATATGTCAATATAAATCAGGAGAAGATACAACAACAAATGTTTTTGTAGTTGTATCGCATATAAATATTTGTAGCTAGTATACACAAAAAACTTGAACATTTCTTACGTCTATAAATAACGTCAGCATTTTTAGCTATGGTATGATAATAACAGTTCACAACAAAAAAAAAACGAGTTATTACTTCTCATTTTTACTAAAATTTAATACTATTAGCAGATCATGCATAAAGACAGAAGAACTATATATCGTCGACGATAAACATAAAACCTCCTTCTTTTTTAAAGTCGGCTAAAACCAGAAAATTAGCATACAAAATATTCTAAACCACTTACATCGCATGTAAATACAGAATAAATAAGAATATCATACATTATTTATGAATGAACGTTTGCCCCAATTTTCTTTTAACGCATGCCCATGGGCGTAAAGCAAGAGCTGCGCTTTAAATTGAGATGCAAATTCAGCGTCTAGTGGCGTAGACGATATTGAAAGCGCTGAAGTGAGTGGTGAGAGCGAAATTCAGCGCTTTGTGCCTCAAGTTTGCGTTACGAGAACTTCAGTGCGACACTTCCCTTATAGGCATTCAGTTTTGGTATAACTGGGTTAAGTTTCTGAAGGCATTTAGTAAGTATATTAAGCTGAAAACATTCCTACAAGCAAGCGAGATAGTTAGCAACTTTGGACACTATGTTGTCATGATAAGACGGACTTTCAAACAATTTACAACCTACTTCTAAAATATGAAATTCTTGCGTCGCGGCGTTTGTTACCAAACTCCTCCGAAACGGCTTTTTTGATTCGTATGAAATTTTGTGGGCATATCGGGTAGCTCTGAGAATCGGCCAACCTCTATTTTTCATAACTCTAAGTGACAAGGGTGGCCCTCTTCAGAAGGGGACCTGAGCAGCGTGTGAAACCGCTGGACACAGCTAGTATCTACAAATGCATTGTAGAAATATTTTGATACTAGCTTTTGCCCGCGGCTTCGCTCGCGTTAAATTCGGGGTAACACAGTTCCCCTTGCGCCTTATTGATTTGTAATAGCAACGCTAAGTTTTGACTTGTCTTCCCTCTTTCTCCCTCACATCCCACTTAAAAAAAAAATAGCCTATGTCCGTCTCCTGGTTCCCAACTATCTCTGTACCAAAATTCATCAAAATCGGTGTAGCCATTAAAGCGTGAAGAGGTAACAAACAAACTCACTTTCGCTTTTATAATATTAGTAAGGAGTAAGGATAATTTAAGTTATGCAATGGCTTGCCTAATTAATTTAACGACACCGATCCCATCCTGTGGCCATAAAAAAAAAACAATTATATGAACCGTGTATACTTTCATATGTATTCAGTACAAAAAGTTGATATTTTGAAAATAAAAAAGACATTTAATTTTATTTAGTTTTTTTTTATTTATTTATATCGATGTAAAGATTTCTCTATAAAAGTATCGATATGAGAAATATTACTTACATCTTCTTATTTACCGTAACAGCTCACTTCGCCACAGTAACTGTAGAAGGTGATTTGAGTTCGGATTTCCCAAAATCGGAAAGTGTTGAGAGTTTAAGTTGCTCGAGCCATTTTCGAATGTTGTGTGCACTTTTAGCATGTGCTCAATAAACTTATTTTTTTTCTTAAAAAAAATAGATATATTGAAAATTTTAATGTTGATTTATCGAAAAGTCGCCAAAAGAAGGAAAATAGATGGGTTATAGTTAGTAAAAGTCTGTTCCACTCCGCTCAAAAAGGGAGAAGTTATTTAATGATTCCCCATCAAAAAGGCCTCTTTCTAATAGGTATCTGATGACAGTGGTTATTTTTTTTTCTGTCTCTAATGCTGTACATACAAGTCGCTATGCTTGGCTACTATTCTACCTCTCTATTTTCCATACAAAATCACTTTGAGGTGTTTTTGCAGCGTGCAGTTGAGTGGGGACGACTGGACACTCAACCAACCGGCTCGTTGAACGCAGCCTTGTTTTTAGCATGTATGAAAATGCATGGATATTCCATAGTCGACGATTTTCCTTTTAGCGCGAGTATAACGTTGTGTACAAGCTTTCAAAAGTGTTCTTTATGAAAGCAATAGTAAACAAAAATACAGATTGAAGCGTACTGGCCGTTAATACTTTGTAACCTAACTGTAGTCTCTTTCTAGTCAGCCAATCGGAAGGGCTCATCAGGGTCTACTAGGCTGAGGGATAAATGGAAACTGGCTCTAGAATACAAAGGGCAAAAAAGGAACATGGATCGGTTTAAGTCAGTACCTACAAGTGTGTCTGTCTGTCAAGTCATTTGAAGATTACCCATTCGAAAAAAAAACCCTCTGCCCAACCCGTTGGGGATACAGGCGTGAAGTTTTGTTACTTAACTGCAAGTAATGCTACGCATGTCGTCAATGTCTGTTGGCCTATATACTTGCTTGGACATTAAACTGTTTTTATTTATGTTGGGGTCGGCTTCCAGTCTCACTGGATGCCGCTGAATACCAGTATTTTACATGGAGCAACATCTGACCTCCACAACTTAGTTAGTACTGGATAATACGATGCCCCTAGGTGATACTGTTTGTCAGACTTTCGTGACACTGATTATCTGTAACGACTGTCAAAGATATATAAGTGACAGCCGAGACCAACAACTTAACGTGCTTTCCAAGGCACAGAGGAAATTCGGTATGGAACGGGTGGTCACCCATTTACAGACCAACCTAGGCAAGCGCAGCTTAACCTTGAGATCGACTAGAGCGGCTGCTATAAATTAGCCACGAGCTTCTCAACTTAAAATGATTAATATTCTACTTTAAAAATATATCTGAAAGGGAACAACTGAGGTAATCCCCAAAGACTAGCCATATCAAACGTTTCTGAAACGATTAGGCAAGTCCAACAAGCGTCCACCCCTCCCATACTGCCCCCTCCCCACCCCGACAGCGTTCTACGTCCTAATTGCATACCCGAAATTCAAAGCCTCCCTAAACAGCTTTATTAAAACGTAATAATATTCAATAATCTTCTAACGGCTTTATTAATATTCTCCAGGCGACTAATAATTACATTGGAGGATCGATTCAACACGGTCAAAAGACCACAAGTAATTTAGTTCGATCAGGTGGTACCTTCGTGGCTGTTTATTTGGCTAGATGGCTGGGACCTATGTACACAATGGTGGTGGATGGACTGGTATTAAACTTGTAAGATGCGGTTGTATATTGATTAGTTAGTTTAAACCCTTGCTTTAAGATCAACATGACGCAATTGGTTTTTGTTAAGGTTGGAGTACTGGAAAGGGAGTCTCGTATTTGTTTTGCCCACAACAAACATTTACATATATGTACCTGTTATGTACGTCTCTTATCAATCTGTCCTTTGGCAGGTCTGCTGGAAGAGATTTCTAAATGAAATAAGCGGTATCTTTGTACTCGTTTGTCTGTATGTAATTTCCACGATATAAGTTTTTTTTTGTGTACAGACGACAGCAGTTCAACCTATTCTAAACTATTATAACCTCAACTCTCTACTACGGATCACACACCGTATTAGAGAGATCAGGTTAAAATGGTTTTGTGTAGGTTGATGTGCGTCGCGTGTACATAAATAAATCAAAATTCATATATTCAAACTAGTTTGATGATCATTACTCTTTGAGCGTTCCACACAAGACAGTCCCACAAAATGCCGAGCCTTCTTCTTCTTCTTCATCTGAACCCCGCTTCTTGGGGTGGTCCGGTTTCCGCACTTAGTCCTTTCAGTGGACCATTGTACGTATGCCGTGCACCTGGTGGCCGCTACTCTAGCCAGCCCACCTCCTTCCAGAAGCAGACGAGTCTTTTTGGGTTCCTGTACATTCAAGGAGAACATGTGTGACTGTTTCTATGCCAAGCCTTTGTAATTAAAAAATATGTTTGTGAAAGCTTGTGATTTTTACCGATTTTAAACTTTAAACTCAAAGCACTTATTTCGAACAGACACAGTCATCATCATCATCTGCCTAGCCTTTTCCAACTATATTGAGGTCGGCTTCCAGTCTAACCGGCTGCAGCTGAACATCGGTATTTTTACACGGAGCAATTAGGCAATCGCTCAGAGTGGAGGACAGATAGGCATCTGACCTCCACTCCTCTGTGAACCTCGTGTTAATCAGTATTATCCAGATAATACTGCTGATTAATACGATACCCAATAAGACTTTCGGGACACCGACTCCTGTAACGACTGTCAAAAATCTACAAATGACAGCCGGGACCAACGGCTTAACGTGCTTTCCGAAAGCGGAAACTCGTTATATAAGGGGTGCTCACCCATCCACAGACGAACCTAGGCAAGGGGGGCTTAACCTAAAGATCGAACCGAGTGCCTGTAACTATTTAGCCAGGAGCGCGTTTTATTCTTGATTGTTAATTTTCAACTGTCCAACTATCACGGTTCATAAGATACAGACTGGTGACAGACGGATATACGGACGGACAGCAGAGTCTTAGTCATCAAAGCTCATTTAATATCTAGTAAAGGATTAGATAAAAGGCTTGTTCTTATTCGAAGAGCATTAAAAAAGGTTTTAAAAGCTATAATAATATTGTTGATGTTGAATTAAAACAACTGGCTTGAAAACAATACGAGAAAAGTAATCTTAATGGTATTTAATATGGCTTTTTGGGTCACAGCTACAAAAGTAAGCGGTTAGCGATGTTATAAATTTCTAAAGACTACTACTTGCAAGATTCCTTGATAGATTATAGAATTTAATATAAATGATATAGACGACACGGTTGGCGCAGTGGCAGAGCGATCGACTGCTGCGCTGCGTGTCGCGGGTTCGATCCCCGCACGGAACAAATATTTGTATGGCCTACAGATGGTTGTTTCGGGTCTGGCTGTTTGTGTGTGAGTTTAAATGTTTGTAAACGCACCCACGATACAGGAGAAATTCCTAGTGTGAGGCAACGTTCTTTTTTTAAAGAATGATAGAACTGTCTCAAATACTGGGATACGAGGAAACATTTCAACGTAGTGGAAAAGTGATGATTGAGAGAAATTTGGTGATATAAAACTTTTCTTTTCAAACATGCAAGAAATCAAATCAAATAAAAAGCATTTATTACAAGTAGACCAACAATAAAACTTAAGCTACAGTACCAGCCACAAGGCATAATAACTGTTAAAGTACTTTAGTTGCCGATTCTAAAGCGTAGAAAACGTCTACAAGAAATGTCTGACTCTGGACAGTAACTACTTGTAAGGTGGGACCTCCAAATCAATTGCTACACAGTTTCAAGTTGTGATCGCACAAACTATCTGACATTTATCGCTGAAATTATGTTACAGGTGAAAAAACAGCCTTAAACACTGACCATGTCACAATTTAATTTCCGGCTATAAAACGAAGCTCGGCTTGGCTCAAGGCAAGCTCTGAAATTTTAATATTCGCCCCCACAAGCCACGTTTACCTGGCAAAGGACCAAATTCGTTAGCGTTTCAAGTGAAAATCTATGTACGAAGTAAACTCTTGTTAAAAATTCTGCAAAGATCTTTTGGCGCATAACTGACATTGCTAGGAGGGCGCTATTGGTAAACATTTGTAGAAATTATAGTGCTAATACAAGATGGCGGCGCTAGTTCTGATTATAGCCACCCGCCAAAAGAACTTTGTACTTCAATACTATGAACGCTCTTAACTTGTGCCCGACGCCATTTTAATTCCCGGCAATAGTGCGGCGGCTCAGTCGGCTCTTCTGTTGGTTGAACCCGAGAAATTTTAATTTTTGCGACTACCCGCTTTTCAGATTAGGCTCTGTTAGTGGTGGCGGCTTGGCTTGACACTTTAATTGTTGTTTTACACTTGTAAGTAAATTTTGAATGGATAAAATAAGGAACGAGTATATAGGAGTAAGTCTGAAAGTAGCGCTGGTGACTGAAAAGTTTTGTGTCGGTTAATAAACGGTTGGCTTGGTATGCATGTGATGCGGAGGAATGAAGAAAATGTCATGAGGGAAGTTTTGAGAATTAATGTGTATTGGAGAAGAGGAAGGAAGAAACAGTAGGTGAAATATTTATTTATTTATTTAATGCACAATGTACAAAAAAGTTATACGCTAGGCTTAAAACTAGTGAGTACATGACCCTGTTAGGGTGCAGCAAAATGACTTAAAACTAATAAAATTATATTGCAGAATATATCACGTATGGTAGGAACTTTCACAATATTATATTAATTAAACTTATATCTAGCCATAAACAACATAAACAATATTCATTAAACTTATAACTAACCTTAAACATTTAGCACATAAGTACATAATTATATTTTAATATTCTATTTTAACTTTGGATCTTCTATAAATTCTTGGATACTATAGTAAGCTTTATCTAAGAGCAATGACTATGTGAAGGATGATATGGCGAGAAAGAAGGTATCTGATGTAATGACAAGTAATCGAGGAGTATGAAAGAAGAATATATGCTGCGCCGACGCCAAATATCTTAGGATAAGGCCAGAAGAATGATGCCCTTAAATGAGAGGTTTTAGTTTACTGCAAGATATTTACCAATTAGGTGCATGATTGACGTTTCCCATAGCCAAAAGCTAAGTGTCGCTAAACAACGTGTTGACGACACGGTTGGCGCAGTAGCTAAGCTATCGACTGTTGCGCTGCGTGTCGCGGGTTCAATTGCCGCACCGAACAAATATGATCTGCAGATAGTTGTTTCGGGTCTGGCTGTTTGTGTATGTGAGTTTAAATGTTTGTAAATGCACCCACGATACAGGAGAAATCCTAGTGTGGAGAAAAGTTTAAAAAAAAATAGCACATATACAATACACACGACGGCAGGGCAACCTATTCTAAACTATTATAACCTGATCTCTCTACTACGTTAAGCGATCCGTAGTGGAGATATCAGGTTAAAATGGTTTTGTATAGGTTGATGTGCCGTCGTGAGTACAACGCGGCCAGTCTCATATAGGGCATATTATAAGCTGACAGCTTTGAGACCGAATTTTTCGATGCCCTTTGATAGTCTGTTGTTTGTTAGTTCGATGTGCAGTCGCTCCATATCTAGCTGCATCTGGTAAGACTGGTAGCCGATTCCAACATAGTTGGGAAAAGGCTAGGCTGAAAATATCAACCAATTTCAAAGTACTAAAATTAACAAATGATAGAAATAAAAAACTACATAGTTTTTAAAATTTTGCTGTAATTGTTTTTTATTTTTATTAACTGTATTACGGCCAGAGGGTAAAACTTTCAAGCTTACAATTTAGTTTTGCCCGACCCGGCTGCCAAACTATTCAAGTTTAACTCGTCTCACGGGAACACCGTCATTAGATACATGGACGTAAATAGGTACGTACCGAAGAATCGATCGAACCCACGAATATGGGAGCAAGGTCACAAGTCACAAAGAGCTCGAACTCGACTACCTTTGGACTTGAGGCCAAAAATAAATTGAAAGTTGATGAATGACCATTTTGTTAAGATGATTAGGACTACACACAAATATTGATCATCACGCACAGATGTGTACCTATAGGATGTAAACCAACCCCTCAAGAAGCCGTCAACCGTGCATTCTGTACATAAAGCTAAATAACTACGCAATAATTGCTGGGAGACAACTTTTTTTGGAATGAAAAATCACGTTAAGAACTCCATCTTACGCACTTAAAACATTATGATAATGGATGCACTGAAATAAATGTATTAACAGACATGAGAAAGCAAAATGTAGTGACTGTGGGTTTTTTATTTTCGGATGGGAAATCATCAACTAACTAACGAGTAAAACCTTTTGTTCCGGGACCGTAGTATCTTGTTCGAACAACCCGCAACCCCGGCAGGCAGGCAGCCCTTACGGGCCCCTCTGCTTTGTTGACATCTCTTAGAGGCGCGCATGGAACACGAACGCGCCGTTGACACGGCCTGTCGTCACTGGACGGACAAACGGTAAGCTACCCATTGCTCACCGTCCACAGACCCGGGAGTGACAGTGAGCTAGCTACTATCGAAGCACCAATTTGAAATGAAGTGGATACTGCGTATCGGCCAAGGGCAGCGTGCGACGATGCCATCCCGTTTGAGAACCCAACGACAGTAAAAATAAGGCTGTGACAGACTATGAACGAAAGGTGGAGAAGGACTGTTCAAGGTTTCTCTGGGAGAGACTCCTGTCCTTGATAGACACTGAGATGAACAATGCGAAATTGGGAGCTGGTACCTCAGGGTGGAGCAGTTGGTTGTAAGGACCAAACTGGCCCTTACATACAAAAAAGAATGTACTTAAATAATTATATTAGGATTTCAAAACACAATTCAATACTAAAACAAAGTAACTGATTTTATAATAATCAAGCTTTACCTTTGTCAAATAAAGTTTATTTCCCGTCAAAACCGTCGAGGGATAGCGTGACCATCTGTTATCATATTATATTGCGAGGGGCAAACACGGATGTGGTTACATTGGCGTGCGCCCGATCTTGTGTCAAGACTGTTTAGTCGTGTTTACCGGGACATCGGTTTCATTGTAAAAGGTTATTTTTTTGTTCAAGTTTATCTTATAGAGGGTACTTGATAAAGGATTGCTTTTTGGATTTAAAATAGATTCAAGGTAGACCTTTCCAATCCTTTTTAGATTTACGATTTCAGGCAGTTTGTTTTAGGAGTTACTTTTTCTTACCTTTATGTATTTACTAGCTTTTGCCCGCGGCTTCGCTCGCGTAAAATTCGAGGTAACACAGTTCTCCTTGCGCCTTATTGATTGGTAATAGCAATGCTTAGTTTTCCAAAAATCATCATCAAAAGCCTATGTCCGTCTCCTGGTTCCCAACTATCTCTGTACCAAAATTCATCAAAATCGGTTTAGCCATTAAAGCGTGAAGAGGTAACAAACAAATAAACTCACTTTCGCTTTTATAATATTAGTAAGGATGCACACACAAAATACATGACAGGATATTACATTAAGACAAGAGCACAAAGGTACAGCTTATGTCATAAGAAGTTTCTTCCAGCAGACCTGCAAGAGGAAAGTTGGATGAGATATGTAGACACAGTATGTGGAAAAGACAAAATGGGAAAAGGAAGACTACTTTAAGATAACACTTGTACCCTGAAGTACAACAGGCCAAGCTTAATGGACTTGAGAGACAAAGCAAATGAAATCAATTGCAAAACCCATATTCGCCCGATCAACTACACTGCTACATCCTACATTGAATGTAGTTTCCATATGAATCAGTATATGGAAGCGAAAAGGCCTTTGCTCCATCATGGTCGAACGCATACTTTTGGAACACGATAGTCAACTTTTTCAACAGAATCCTGGCAATGTTTTGAAAAAGCGCTGATATAGATCAGTATGAACGTTGCGTTGTAGGGTTGCCAACCGTCTGGTCTTGCTATTTCGGCGGGCTGTTCTGACTAAAGAGGATGTTTTAATAAGTTTAGGCAAGATCGACCTCAAAAATCGACGCCGTGGGACGAACTAGGCGCTTTAATGAGAGAATGGTCCAGAACTGATAAGAGAACTGGATGTAATAAAAATAAAAAGTTGAATGACGAAAAACAAAAAAAAAACTTTTCTACCAAATGTAAAAGGAATCACAAAAATCAAACAAGTAATCACAGAGAAATTGGTGACACAAACACATGAAAACATAACGGTGGATTACACAACTCCTTTTTAAAATTCGACCAAAAATTCCGGATTTTATTGCCAACGACAATGTTGGTCAGAATTTTAAATTTCGAACTGGTAACCCTAGTGGTGTCCCAGGAAATACATCGCGCGATCGAACTGACCGCGGATATTGTTGCGGTTGGTCCTGCGGCTTCTTGGAACAACATACATACATAATGTACACAGGGACCAATGTTCGACATCGCATGTATTCATGTGTTGCCACACCATTGCCTGGCTTCGGCCAGTATATTGCCTGTTAGCGGTTTTGCTGGACGGAAATTACGTGGAAGTGCATAATTTTCACCCTTGTGTGAGTATTGTGTTTGCGCCGTTGCTACGAGGGATGACTGCATTGGTTTGCGGTCGTCGCCCTGATTGTCGGGCGAGGTAACTCATATGGTGGAAGGTGTTTATAGTTTTTTTGGAAGTTTAATCAAGTATTGCTTATAGGCTTTTTCACGGATGGGAAATTGTCAAATAACTTCCCACCGCTCTGGGCGGTACTGGGGAGAGAGTCAGACTTTTAGTGACTAACACCTATCCATGTTCCCTTGTGTTCCGGGGCCACGGTATCTCTTTCGAACAACCCGCAATTCCGGCTGGATTGCTATAGGCGTAGTTAAGTCTAGCTTCCGCCCGCGACTTCGTCCGCGCGTTACTTTGGTCTAACGCTAATTTTAACCCGCGTGATAATCGAAAAAATGTTATCTTTCTTTCCCCTTTTCTTCCCTCTTTCTCCCCCTTATCTCACTTTAAAAAAAAATTGCCTATGACCGTCTCCAGGGTCCCAACTTTCTCTTAACCAAAATTCATCAAAATCGGTTTGGCCATTTAAGCGTGAAGACGTAACAAACAAACAAACTCACTTTCGCTTTTATAATATGAAGGAATATGAAGGATTAAGGGGGATTAATTATGTTTGATAATTGTACCTACAGAACCTTCAACTAGATTATGTTGTGTAGCAATTAGAACTGATATTTGGCGCGAAATGCGTGTGCCCCGCTTGTTCTACACAGAAAAAAGAACAAAGGCTGGGAAGTGATCTCTCCGAAGATTATCAGAAAATATAAAAAAAGGCGATTGAATTACCTACTTGCTGGATGACTTCTAACTTATTTTTTATTTCTCTGGTTTAAAAAATCTTTTACCGGCTCTTAAAGCAAATCCTGCCATCAAATCGGAACGCGATCAGCGCATCTAAGTCGTATTTAAGACAGCTCTTAAACACGACTTAGATGCGTTGTTGACATTGTTGTCAATTCAAAGCAGTATTTCACTAAATTCTATCCAATACAGCACCACCAGCATCTCGTTTAAACCACATTTCGAACAATCCTATTGTAGTATATAAATGAGAAGTAAGCATAATCTTGAACGAATATCAGTGGCGGCTGAGACTAGCCGACTAAGCACTGGAAGATGTCTAGACTAGGCGTAATGACATACCTACAGATTTACAGAACACTACGTAGGCGATCAATACGAGATTACAGAGCTTAGTAAATTATATATCTAACGGGCGGGAGTGGGATTGTTTTTTTTTTTTTGTTTAGGCGAGTTCTTAATTTGAAATGAAATTCTGGCTGTGTTAACAGTCTTTTCATATTTTTATTTTTATTTTGCGCCTCAATCTATACCACAATGTTTATTACTACCTTTGATACAGGTTGCTGCCACCAACGAGTCTCTCAAAATTACAGTTATCTTTATTTCCGTTACAATAAAGTTGCTTTTTGGATGTTGTTGTCGGTAAAATTACTGTAAAAGAACTGTAGTCACAGTATTGATTATTTTTTTAGAAGAAATGTCTGAATTTCTTGTTTTCACTTGCAGTCTATCCGAAAATATTCCACCCCAAAATCAATCTTGCCAACAAGCTAAGCCTAACAAAGACATCAGCTCATATTGTGCTTGTTTCAACATCAATAGGTACTTATTTTAATAGCAATGTGTCATCTTTCAAGATTGATTTTCTCTTACTAATTGCTCACGATTGAAACCATTTGTCTTTTTACCAAATAACGTATACCAAATAATAACTTTCATTTAATTTTAATTGCCAAGAGCCTCGACCAACACCTGAGGAGGCTCTCGTTGGGCAGCTGGATCAAGGGTTTGATACAGAAAGCGGTACTCCTGGACACGGCTCGTATTGTTAGGAGGTTCCTTTCTCTGGAGCCCTGACCGCCGATAGCTTGGACTCTGTTCCCGATACCGGTGGGCTACTATTTTTACATTTTTAATTTTTTTTTTATGTTTTTAAGAAATATTTAAAAATGTAGTTATATGTTGATAAATCAATAAATGGACGAAAAACTTGCATTTACTATTAACGATACCTTTATTCTTTGTCATGCGCCCTACAAAAAGTACGTAAGTTATAATTTGTCGCATAACATCGATAACATGCGTGCGTGCGTCCAAGGTCTCGACCGTGGCCATTCGTGGCCCATGGGTCACAAGCAGGCACCACCATCATTGGCCAGCATGCCTGACACGCAATCCTACGATTACGATATCAACGCTTGTTCAAAGAAATGTGGACTGTAACCTTTTGATTTATTTAATTACTTGTTTTTAGGGATTTTTGGTTGCCCTTATTGGTTTATTTCTGTTTTTAATCGTACAGTCAGACGTACTTTTTAACTAAATAATAACTAGTCGTCTAATATTAACTTTCTGTGGATGGGTGACCATATACATACCGAGTTTCCTCCGTGCCTCGGAAAGCACGTTAAGCTGTTGGTGTCCGCTGTCAACCGTTTGACAGTTAACAGGTAGTCAGTGGCGTGAAATCCAAAGTCTTACTACCAGTCTCAACAAGGGGTATCGTTTTACCCAGTACTAACAGGGTTTTGGAGGCAAATAGGCAGTCGCTCTTGTAGAATACCGTGGTTTAGCAGCATCGGGATAGACTGGAAGCCGAGCCCAATGGTTGTAAAAAGTCTAAGCAGTTGGCACAGTAAAGCGTACCTTGATTCACGGCTTTTAGGAGTTATTGTTCAATGTATCAATCACGCTATCGTGAAATACCACGTTTCGATCGAAAGAGCAATCTACCATTTCAATTACAGAGAGATAATATGTCGCTTCGAACGAAATGAAAGCGAGTCTTAATAATGTATTAAATGTCCAAGAAATTAAGTCCGCCTTTGTACAATATTTTTTTATGTATGTATGTAGTTTTGATAAAAAAATAAATATCAAAATTACCACTTAGGTATTTATATGACCCACTCACTCACAACTACCTTCTACTGTCAACAAACAAAATGCGATTGCCAATGAAATCCAATCACCCTTCACGAAAACTCAACTAAAGCGTAATTCACGAAGAGTGAGCTGATTGGCTCACGCAAAAAGCTCGACAACAAAAAGAAAAAAGCATTGAACCCGCAGTAAAAAGGCCGCACACACACAAGACACCTCCAACAAAAATAAACAGCTGTCGTTTCTGTGTGTTCTCCCCCTGTGTGCAGTTGTCCTGTGTATACAAGTCTTAATAAGGGCCACGAATCCACGATAAAAGCACTTATCTGGTTTAAAACCCTTTAAATGAAGCAATAAACGCGAGAATCGCTGTGAGGCACACAGTGACACGCTCACTGTTTATTTACGAGGAAAACATTCACATGTTTGTGTTGCTTAAGAGGTGTCGGCAATTGTTTAAGCAATCGGGATTGTATAGAATTAATTCATACACATAATAAATGTGAATGCGAAATTAGTTGGGATCATATATATGTCTTTTAGGTTGTCTGTGTGCTGAAGAGGTTAAAATCTCCGGGGTTGCAGGTTGTTCGAAAGAGATATCGCGGCCCCGGAATATAAAGGGCAAAAAAGTACCATCTTGAGGATCATCTTCTTGAGATAAGTCTGACACTACCCCCCCCCCCCCCCGCTCCGCCTAGAACGGGGAGAAGTTATTTGATTTCCCATTCATAAAAAAGATGTTAAAATCTTAATTCGGTTTTGTCACTTCAGTCCGTGATCATTCAGGCATTTTATCGATCTTAGAACTTAAAGGTGAACAACCTCATTGAACTGCATCGCCCCCGATCCCATTAACCTGGTCGCCGTGGTTCCCCACCAAGTATTTTCTCCACCTAGAAAATGCGAAGCCCGCTATAAAAATACGCAAATAACTCCGCCGCTTGACGACCCTCGTGGAAACGTTTGTCATCCCTGAACCTGTCACGTACACTGTCGGGAACAATTTATTTTTTTCCAGGCAGAGATCGTGAACAATTTTTACAAGTTTAATGAACATCGCATAATGTTAATGATATTCGGTGCAATTAGCGATGGAGGTTACGTCAGTGGCGTTTATGTTTCGGCCGCATAGGAGGAGTTAATTGCTAGATTGGATGGGACGGTTTATTGCAGTTTGCATACAATTTCGTCTTGTGTTAGTTCTAGAGTTGTGGGCCATTTGACCTTGAGGCTATTAATTGCTGATAAATTATCATGTCTTATACAGAAGGTTTTCAAGCACAAAGCATCACACTCAATTAGACAGTTACAGGCACTTTTGAAGGATACGTTTACGTTTCTGAAGGATAGAATCCGCAACGAATACATCCGACAGAGAACCAAAGTTATCGACATAGCTCAAAGAATTAGCAAGCTGAAGTGGCAGTGGGCTGGCCATATCTCACGAAGAACCGACAACCGTTGGGGTAAACGTGTTCTTGAGTGGAGACCGCGACTCGGCAAGCGTAGTGTAGGACGCCCTCCGACCAGGTGGGATGACGATCTACGAAAGACTGCAGGCAGATGCTGGATGCGGCAAGCTGAAGACAGGGCGCTATGGCGCTCATTAGGGGAGGGCTATGTCCAGCAGTGGACTAATATAGCCTGATGATGATGATGATGATGATGAGGCACTTTTGAATGTCAAAAACACAAGAATGAAGCTACAGTCCCAGTCACAAAGGATATTAACGTGTGAAAGTATTACAGTTGCCCAAAGCGTAGATTTCTATGAAGAAGAATGGGCAAGATTAGATTTATTATAACAAGGGGCGTTTAATGCAAATAATATTGTATATCTGTTGCTATGGTCACTGAAGAAATACATAGTAGGTAAAACAAGTGTGCACCAAAATGCTGATCTATCCTAGTTTTATTAGAAAAAAAAATATCTTTCCCTCCCCTTTTCTTCCCTCTTTCTCCCCTTTTTCTCACTTTTTTTAGCCTATGTCCTTCCCCAGGGTCAACATTTTTGGCCATTTAGGCGTGAAGACGTAACAAACTCACTTTTGCTTTTATAATATTAGTAAGGATTTATCGGTGAAAAGAAAGTTAGATTATCTACCTCAGGCGAAATTAGCGACCCTCATAATTGCAAGAACAATAAAGAAGTCCATACTTCTATTACGTTCTAAAACCTCTGTTCCCTTATTCAGTAATAATTTCTGCCAAATTAATTGCACCAGTATTGCTTTACGGTACAAATCATGAAATCCGCGGGAAAATAGGAAAATGGCGGAAAAACAGAGAAAATGGCGGCGCGGCGGCGGACACAACCTACCGAACACTACACCTGTTACCAACTTAATACTACTAAGCTAATACTAGAAAGTCCAGCGTCAGAAGGCCGCCTGCGAGTGGGACAGACATTCTGGTGAAGATTGTGGAAACCCATTGGGTGCGAAAGGCACAAGGCGTTTGATGTGGCGAATTTTGGGGGAGAACTATGGCCTACAGAGGACATCTTTTGTCTGCTATGATGAAAGAGTTTCTTGCCGTGTCTTCTCCATAGGAAACGACAAACCCAAACTTTTTTCGACGTTTTTCTTCATGCCCGTATTTCATATAATATTGTGAACGGAACATGTTTTGTTAAAATAAGTTTTCATTACAGATGTTTTTTTTATCAATTAATAAACAATTCTTAGGCAGAATCTATCACTTACCTAAACATAAAAATGCAAAAAAACCTTTACTCTATAAAAATACAGACTAGATTGAATATTCTAGTCTCGTTGTTGGCAGTGAGCACATCGAAATGAATAGAAATGAGAGCGTCTAGGTAACGTAGAAGCAACATATCTTTTTAGGGATGCAGCGAATGTTGGTTTTAAAGATTGTGCCAGTGAATAGGGTTGCATATTATATCGAGACGACTTTTTGACTATGTCAAATGACAAAATCAGACCAAATTCGTAAAAAAACTCGGTTTTTAAAATTCGCAATAAAAAAAAACCGGGAACAAAAATCCTTTTGAAACAAAAAGAACCTGGTAAGTGCGAAACGGACTTTCACACCGAGGGTTTTGTACTGAGGGTGCGACATAAACGGCCATATCTTTTGACTGCGTAGACTTAGATATATGATGAGATATTTTTCCACAACTCCAAGGGACCACAGACTAGAGTATATAGTTTAAATTTCAACTCGATACGTCCACGCGTTTCGGAGATAAAAGATCTTGACAGACAGACGGACAACAAAATGATCCAAAAAGGGTTCAGTTTTTTTGCTTATTAGGTACGGAATCCTAAAAACAATATAACCAGTTAAATTATGTAGATATTAAGACTTTTCTTGACAAACTTACTCAGTTTCGAGATAGCAACCCTACTAGTGAATGGCATGCAGGCTGCGAACATACCAGCGCATAAGCCTGCAACTGTCGTTGCAAGATAAGCAGCTCATACGGTGTTTCTCTTTAATTTCGGCGGGAATGATGTGGGTTTAAAAACCAACAGAGTTTGGTTTAAACTGCGGTTAAGTCTACATTCTACAGACTGCTTTACCATTTTATGGTTTAATTATTAAAGCGTTTGCCAGCTGTTTTGCAGACCAGAATTTGTGCAGAAGAGAATAGCCAGTTGGGTGAGTTTCACAAATAAAACGGAACGCGGTCAGCACTTAAAAAGTGGTTTAGATGTGCTAAAGGTATTTAGTTTCATTGGTGTTTGGTCTTGAAGGTTGCACTGACTTAAATGAAAGGAGGAGGAGGTGCATGCAGTAAACTTAAATCCTACTAATTGCCATTCAATGCTGCCAAGCCATCTGGGCACTTTACCCGTTGATGGCGATGTTGACAATTTTTTGACGCCCTGTTATTTTCTTCCCATTTTAGGACTTATTTATAGTAAACTAGCTTTTGCCCGCGGCTTCGCTCGCGTTGAATTCGGGGTAACACAGTTCCTCTTTCCTGATTTGCAGGTACCTGCTACTTGTAGTTTTTGCCCTAGCGCCTGATTTATTGTAATAGCAATGCTAAGTTTTCCCTCTTTCTCCCTCATTTCTCACTATTTTTTTATATAAATAAAGTTAGCCTATGCCCGTCTCCAGGGTCCCAACTATTTCTGTACCAAAATTCATCAAAATCGGTTTAGCCATGTAAGCGTGAAGATGTAACAAACAAACTCACTTTCGCTTTTATAATATTAGTAAGGATATTCTTACCACAGCCATAAATGCGAATGTTTGTGAAGATGAAGACTAAACGGATTTAGACGAAATTTGGAAAACAGATAGTCTGTAACCTAAAACAATAACGCAAAGGATAATTTTCATCCCTATAGTACCATTCCGCAGGACAATTAGCTAACTCCATACGGGCAAAGCCACGAGCGTAGACTAGTGTACAAATATAAGTATTTTCAGTGTCTCAATGAAAAACCAACAAAAATTTTGGTTGAATATTTCAGGAAAATGAACAACATCTAGAGCAGATGGCAAAATAGCAAATGAAAAAACTGTACTAATTACCACAGAACTAATTAATATTTTTAATTACGCCAGTGTGCTGGCCAGGGATATAATATAAGGACTCTTTACATTTTCAGCGGATCCAATTATCATAATTTAGGTGGGCGCTAACCTTAACACTCGGTGAAAAATATATTTTATTACTAGCTTTTAGCCCGCGGCTTCACTCGCGTTAAATTCGGGGTAACACAGTTCCCCTTGCGCCTTATTGATTTGTAATAGCAACGCTAAGTTTTCCCTTTTCTTCCCTCTTTCTCCCTCACATCCCACTTTTTTAACCTCATAGCCTATGTCCGTCTCCTGGTTCCCAACTATCTCTGTACCAAAATTCATCAAAATGTAGCCATTAAAGCGTGAAGAGGTAACAAAGAAACAAACTCACTTTCGCTTTTATAATATTAGTAAGGATTTTTTGGCAACAAACAGTCTGATGGAAAATTTTGCTTTTCTAGGGTGATTTCACATGACACCCAGTTATATTTGAAAAAAAAAGTCAAAGTTATATATTTAATTTGTGAAACATGGGAACATGGTATATGGTATAAAGAATTGTGTTGTCTCACTATGTTTTGCCTTGCAAGGCGTACAAATTAATTACAAGAAACCGTTTCAAATACAAAATAGAATAACACATAGATCGGACAGTATTATTTTATGTTTTATCCTCTAAAAACTCATTATAGAAGAGTAGGTATACTAGTACTGAGCTGTGGGTTTTTATATTCAACATCTGAAAACAATGTTCAAACTCTTACTGACCCTACAGCATAAAAATTCTATCTAAGATAATCCATTTAATATAACCTGTTCGAATAAAGCAAGACCCCTCGATATGTTGATGGTAGTCAAGAAACTTATAATCAGCAATCAACATGCTGCATACCTATAACACAAATAAAGGAAAACAATAAAAAACCAAACTTTAAACAGGTAAAATTCACATTTTATATGATTACTAGCAGCGGTTTCACCCACTGTCCAGCTCCTTTTCTGGAGACGGCCACACTTAGGGGTTTGAAACAAAGATTACAACCGATTCTCTGATTATAAGTATAAAATTTCATAAAAATCGGTCAAGCCGTTTCGAAGGAGTATGACAACTAAAACTGTAACATGAGAGTTTTATAAATAAGAGATAGTTTTAGTTTCGTCATGCCTCTAATCATAAGTGCTTAGAGGCTTTAACAGCCAGGTTCTACGTTGCTTAAATAGTCCTATATTGTCAATTCAATTTGTGGTACTTAGTGAAGCCTACCCCTTACTTCAGTGCGTTCGTTTTCCACGCGCGCGTCAAAGAGTTGTTAGCAAAGCAGAGGGACCTGTCAGAGCCAATGCCTGCCGGTGTTGCAGGTTGTTCGAAAGACATACCGCAGCCCCAGAAAACACGGTAAAAGAAGGAAAACGAATTGATTTTAGTCAGTAAAAGTCTGAGACTCCCTTCCGCTCCGCCCAGAGCGGGAAAAACTAATTTGAAGATTCCCATCCGAAAAAAAAATATACCCTTCTCTCAGAAATGTACGTGTATTTAATACAACTGCAGTACAATCCCACCAAAAACCAAATAAACGAAACAACCCCAACCTTATGGTAATTTTAATTTGAAAACTAGCATTATGTACCTATCCACCCCATGTTTGAGAATATAATGATAATGCAGTGGAGCAAACATTGGCGGCCAAGCTTGTTGGCCCAGGCCAAACATTTTAGCTGCCCGAGGTATGAAGTCGTTAATGTACCGCGGCGCTCTGATTTTGTATATTGAACTTTGTTTCAATAAATAGAGAGGATAGTTTGCTTTGAGTTTTTGTTCTGTTTAATTTTGTGAATACGGTTGTTGCCCAAAAGTGCAGCGACATAGCATGTCATAGTTTTCTGCAAAGTACTCATGCAAATACAAGCTTAAGGCTGAGGCTACAGTAGGCAGCGATTTGCGATGCGACTGAAAGAGCGAAACGAGAAAAACATGGTATGGCTACATTACAAGCGAAATTCCGGCGTATATTCGGCGATGACAAGGCTACAGTACATTTTCTTAGAATGCGATCAAATCATCCATCGCGGTTTACTATACGCATAATGTAGCCACACGCATATTTAGCAGCACTATTGAACTGGTCGTGCAAGTGAAATTTTTTCTAATAAATTCGCTTTAATTTCGCTCATATGTTGATGTAGCCGATGCCGTGATTTCAGTAATGTTGTTCCTATCGCATAAAGACATCAAAGATTGCTAGTAATATTTGATGTACGGTGTAGCCCTATACGTGAGCATTCATTTACTTGTTTTAATCGGTCATGTGTCGCAGGTCGCGTCGCGGCCTAATGTAGCCTCAGCCTAATACACTGAACGCGATTCTACTATCTAATATTTTGTTCCTATTCCCATATTCGATTAATTTTGGATTTGACAGCCTCGTTGATCGCTCGCAATCGCGACGACTAGCAAGAAATCATGGGATCGATTCCCGGGTCAAGAAAAGTATTATTTAGTAGGTCAGGAATCTAAATCTGTGCCCGGTTGATGGCAATGGGCTCGCCCCTATTACATGTGACTTAAATATAACTGGCGAAATGGGGTATACTGTTGAATACTCGTTTGCCTAAACTATCGCTGAAATATGGGCGTGATATTATGTTAATTTAAGATAACACTGCATACATTATGTGCCCCGTCTCTAGACAGGTTCCCATATCTTCATGACTTCCGTGGGGTGATAAGATATCATACTTCGGATGTAGTTTGCATTCTGGAAAACCTATTAAACTGAATATTACCCACAGAAAAAGTTATCATCGAGCAGCGGTTTTCGTAAATACATTTCTACAGAATTAGTGTTATAGTTTACAAAACTTACTTATCACTGAAACTACTTATGACTGTATTCTTCTGAGCAAACCATTTCATTTGATATCCTACCATACGATTATATATTCCATATCATCAAAATTCATAAAATATAACTAGTCCGCCATATTGTATTCAGAATTGTTCTGAACTGACCATGCATTCATGCATTGCATGCATTGCATTTGATCGTGCCTCTCCGTGGCATCACTTGATGACGCGCCTAGGTCAACCCCTACCTCTACCGGGGTTGCGGTTGGTGTGGTTGTTCGAAAGAGATACCGCGGCCCCAGAACACAAAGGGCAAAAAAAAGAACATGGTTGGATTTTAGTCAGTAAAAGCCTGACACTTGCCCCGCTCAACTCAGAGTGGGAAAAGTTATTTGATTTCCCATTCTCAAAAGGGGGCACCCCTTATGGTGTACCAGCGTCGGGTTAGGTCGCCGCAATGTACAGCCTGAATCAAAACAAATTCACTACTGCGTTTTTCACAAGTCACAACATATTTAGAAATATGGACAAAATAACACTCGACGTTCCATAACCAAACACATAGCAACAAGAAAGTTCTCCTAACACATAAATATTCAAGTCAGTTACATTACCCTGATGTCTATGACAAAAGGAGACTTTTTGTCCCCAACTACAAGTTACTGTTGAACAAAAACTTTTCAATTATGTAAACGGCACGGTAAAGGCGACATCTCCCGTTTGCACTTTGCTTATGAATAAATAGTTTTGTGTACTTAGTTCTCTTGTGTATAGATGCTAGAAGCGAGTGGAATATTTGTAGTTTTTATTAAAGTAAAAGCATTTATAGTTCTTACTCTTTACCGCGCAAGAACACCATTGCCGTCTCAATGAAAGTAACATAATTATAGATAAATCATTCATTCAGACAGGGCAAGGAATCAACACAAAAAACAGTTTTGAAAGAAATTTTAAAAGATTTAAAATATAAACGTTAGATTGATCCATAGAGACGGATGGTCGCCCACGACCAGGTGGTGTGTCTCAAAGTTGTATCAAATGGGAGTCCAACTTAGTATAATGCCAAGTAGAATACCTGACAAGAATGTCGAGAAATGCAATAATTAAAAAAAAAAAACAAAATACGACATTGTGCGGCGATATAATATATTTTAATCTATAAACTGACATACATTTAAAATTTATAGACGGAAAGTTTCACATTTGAAAGTTAAATAATATTTTATCCGCTTAAAGAGGACACGTAGGACACGATGCTGAGTGATGTCGAGTCTGGAGTCATATTTCAAGACTTCCAGGCTACTCATGGCAACTGTTCTCCAGTTGAAACGAATGAGTTTGGTTAGGATGCACCACATGGCCACAGACTTTTCTTTCTGTCAATTTCTATTCATTAGAAATCAATCATAGCTTACCAATTTATAAATACATTTATACGGTTCATTTTTCGTGTCATTCTTAAGTTTGCCAATTTAAAGTAAGCTAAAGAGCTTTTAACCCGCTTGGGAATAGGGGAACAAAATAAAATCATGAATACCATAAATCCGTAATCCATCATTACTTACCATGACTGTTGTTAACGAATAGGAGCTCATGAAATAACTTCCCACATTCAGGGCGGTGCGGGGAGTATCTTTTACTGACTAAAACAAACCCATGTTCCTTCTTTTGACCTTAATGTTCCGGGGCCGCTGTATTTGACGACACGGTTAGCGCAACGGTTGACCAATCGACTGCTGCGCTGCGTGTCGCGAGTTCGATCCCCGCACGGAACAAATATTTGTTTGACCTACAAGTAGTCGTTTCGGGTCTGGCTGTTTGTGTATGTGAGTTTAAATGTTTGTAAACGCACCCACGATACAGGAGAAAATCCTAGTGTGGGGCAAGGTAAAAACTGTCTTACGACGACCCGCAAGGCCGAAGTTGCGGGTTGTGCCGGGCCACCCGCAACTTCGGCCTTACCACATCCTTTAAACACCGATCATGTAGTAAGAAAAGTCGACAAGATCCTAACCAAGGAGTATGGAAAGTGTTCAATTATGCAGAAAGTCCGCTAAGAGCAGCGAACACAGGGTGAAACGTAGGGTTACCATTTCGTAACTTTAAAAGTTGGGGGAAAAAACTGGAGAAAAGAATGTAAAAAGTGTAAGCATTTTATTTTATACTAGCTGGCGCCCGCGGCTCCGACTGTGTGATGATCGAAAAAAATGTATCCTATGTGTTATTCCAGACTATAATCTAACTCTGTGCCAAATTTCATCAAGATCCGTTCAGCCGTTTTGACGTAAAAGAGACAAACATTCGCATTTATAATATTATTTTGTTCCTGTTCCTTAACATCTATAAGCAACACCTAAAATCGAGAATTCTGGCCAATCGACAAGATTGCACGGGGGCCTAAAATATTTCCGGACAAATCCGGACGAATGGCAACCCTAGGTGCACGTCTTCGCTCCGTTTGCGCATTCACTTATGAATAAATCCGCCATTTTGTTGATGCTCACAGCCCTGTAAGATGTACGGCTGTGTCTCGATTGTAGCGCTCTATAATACGTATAAATATTTCTTAATGTATACTCACGACCAAAAAGGTATGCACTTAAAATTTAAAAACGTTTTTCTTCTTGAATCACTATTGTAACTTTGAAATAAGACCTATTTGGAATATTACGGATTAAGATACAGGTTAAAATATTATGAACTTAACAATACACTATAAAACTTATTGCAATAAGAGAAAAACACTTTTAAAATTTTGTAAGTGCATATCGGTGTTCCTGACTGTACCTAAACGTGGTCGCCCGGTTCTGAGTTCGTTGGAGTGCTAACATTTAAGGCTGTTGTGATGTGCCCCAGTTCGAAAAACAAAGTATCGAATATCGATATCAGCGAGACCATTCAAGTTTAGAAATTCTAAATGCCAAAGAGATACTACGGATAAGATAATAAGGAATTAAGGAGAATTTGCTTGTGTTGAATTTTATTATGGCATTTATATAATACAGTTATCTCAACGTATACTAGGCATCAACATAAAACATTTCTCAGAAATGAATACCCATATATTTTTATACGAAATATAAATTATGACAAGCTCGAGTGATACGTATAAGGGCACGTTCACTTTTGGGCGACTATCTCCTGAGACAAGATAAATTGACATTTGATGGAGCGTCTAATTCAAATTGTTTTTAAATCCGGATAAGCCTGTCTACCATCAAAAGCAAATCTTAATTTCCTTTCACCGGGTCCTCTTGTGTTCCCCAAACAGAATTAGTTATGATGGTAAATGTATTTCAATACAAAAAAGCCGAAGATAATTATTTTACACGCATGTCAGTTGTGAATTCATGCTGTGAATTCTTATAATATATGCTTGTCAAACAATAAGATTTCGCAGAATTTGTCGGTATTAGTCTTCGCTTCACTTGTAAAAAAACTAAGAAAATAAATTTGATGGATGCCTAACCATGCATCAAATTTATTTTAGTGACGTCATTCTAAATCCAATATGGCGAATATTTTTTATCCACGCATTTTCAAGTAATGGATATCAAATGTAAGGGTTTGTTGAGAATTACGAGAAAGTGTGTTTTTTAAAACGATAGTATGAATATTTTTTTGGAGAAGAAGACCAAAAAAAGATGATTTTATTGTGTGAGGAATATGATACTATGTATGTGTGTATATGTATAATGATAGCGTGTTTATTGACAGGGGGTAATGAAAGAAATAAAACAGGCCAAGTGCGATCTATAAAAACGACAAAAATTCTTATTTTATTCTCTGTTCTTGAGTATATGTTACAATAACTTGTAGCAACAAAAATACATCACCTGTACAAAAATCAACTGTCTAATTATCACGGTTCATGAGATACAGCTTGGTGACAGACGGACAGGCGGATGGACAGAGGAGTCTTAGTATTAGGGTCACTATAGGTTTTGTAATGTCATGTGTGGGAAATGCGACGTAAACGGCTACATCATATAGACGTAACAGAGTAAATAAAGGAACTGACAAATAAATGCGCACACATCGAAGCACTAGAACACGCCCCAATAATAAATACAAAGGAAAAACTACAGAAGACGTTCTTCGTTGTTCTTTTTGTTACTCTTTGTCTTTTATCAAACACTTATGAGAATCATATTGTCCTTTTGAACGTCACTCTCTTCATTAATAAAATACTCAAGTCTTTTTTGCCACTTGTGAGAATTTTTCCCTTTGAAGTGTGTGTTATGATTTTGGCGGCGCACATAATGGGGATGTTTGGCAAGATGTGAAAAAGTCAAAAAGGTTTTCTTTTCATAAATGGAACCAAAATGTTACTGAATTCCATGAACAATTCAAATATGGAACGGCGTACACGATATAATAGCGACAGTTGAAAATCGCTGTATTTTGTTTTTTTTTACTGGCATAAAAGTTGCCAAAGATAAAAATATGGCCAGCCTATTATGCAAATAAAGAAGAACATATTGTGCCCGAAGAGATTTACCTCAATTTAGGACCAGCTAAATGGGGACCCCGAATTAATTTGCCTAAAATGGTCTAATTTACCCGAAAACATGAAACTCTTGAACAAGAGTTAGGGCTAAACATTTTATGATGTAATAATATAGTGTAATATGTATGAAGCCTAGTCTCGTAACAGAGGCGTTTAGGTCTACTTTGCTCCCACATTCGAGGTTTTGTCGTAAAATTTAACGTTACATAGTAAAATACGAAATACTTGCTATTATATTTTGGGGAAACGAGAAGTGAGTTACTCACAGGCACAATCATAAGTGAATATTGAAGTGGAACGAGAGTGCCTCATTGAAGCTGTAATTTAAAATTCTTGATAAAATTTTATAAGAGCACCAATCCCTTTACTTTCGTAATTATAAACGATACCTTCAGAATATAACACGACAAAAACCATTAACGGCCGATGAAAATCTACTTTCAAACTCTTCTAAAACGAATTTGAACATTGTAATTTATTCTTAATAGAATATCCTTTTCAATTTATTTTTCCCATTAAACCAACCCTTAAATTAAATCCTTCACTTCCCTAAAAATGTTAAAGGTCGGTTCGGGTGTAATCCCATGTTACAAATGGCCAGATAGTTAGCAGACGAACTCACAAACATGGTTAATTAGCAAAGCTGTCCAAAGGTCATCAACGGGATAACATCCTAAAGTAAAATACAAATAGCCAAAACTACTAACTAAAATTTGGTGTATAAAAGCCGAATACAGGCTTAGAAGTATGTATGTATGCTGCATTGGTTGCCGTTACTTAAGATTTGTATCATAAGAGATATGATAAACTAGCTTCCGCCCGCGACTTCGTCCGCGTAGCATAGTTACTTTGGACTAACGCTAACTTTAACCCGCGTGATGATCGTAACAAAAATATCTTTCTCTCCCCCTTTCACTCCCTTTTTTTAGGCTATGTCCGTTTCCAGGGTCCCAACTATCTCTGTACCAAAATTCATCTTAATCGGTTTGGCTATTTAGGCGCGAAAACGTAACAAACAAACTCACTTTCGCTTTTTTAATATTAGTAAGGATTGGTCGTAAAACCAGAAAAAAACCAGACTGATAACGGAGTTAACAAAACTCTACTGCAGTACTTAAATGCTTATGCAGTAACTCGAAAGCAGTTAAACGCAACACTCAGAACAAACAAAGAAACTAATAATGCCCTAGTTAAGAAGTACCTACATAAACAGTTCCGACAAGAAAAAGCAGCAGGGTTACCATGACATCTTATAGCAGTTCTTATTCCTGTGTGAGAAAGAGATGGCGCTAAACACCCTGTATAGCTCTGTCTCTTTCCCTCAGCGAAATAAGTTCTGCTTTAAGACGTCATGGTAGGTTAGCAGGTCATAACAATACGCTGGAAAACTCAAACAAAGGAAATTACTGTTTAGCTCATTCTGCTAATTTTAGGAAGTTTTTGGTGTTAATTAAGATACTTGAACACATATAGAGCAGACGGTACAGTGCGACAAGGATATTTTGTCGCTGACATAATAGTGACAGAGAAGTATTGTTGGCAAAAAGCTGTGAAATCCTTACTAATATTTTAAAAGCGAAGGTGGTACAGAGATAGTTGGAAACCAGGAGACGGACATAGGCTAATTTTTATTTTAAAAAAGTGGGATGTGAGGGAGAAAAAGGGAAGAAAAGGGAAAACTTAGCATTGCTATTATAAATCAATAAGGCGCAAGGGGAACTGTGTTACCCCGAATTTAACGCGAGCGAAGCCGCGGGCAAAAGCTAGCTAGTAACAAATTTCTTATTACTAATGCCAGTCGTTCTTGCGTACCTTGGGTTCAGTACAAACTTCCGACATAAATGACCATATCTTTTGACTGCGTAGACCTAGAGGGTTGATTTTTTCACAGCTCTTAGTGACCACCACACATGTTCATCATTCTGTACTTAAAAAAAAACATCTAAAAACAGCCTCAAACTAGGAATTTATCGTGGGTGCGTTTACAGACATTATAACTCACATACAAACAGCCAGACCCGAAACAACTAACTATAGGTCATACAAGTATTTGTTCCGTGCGGGTGTTAAACCCGCGACACGCAGCGCAGAAGTCGATCGCTCGGCCACTGCGCCAACCGTGCCGTCAACATGTTGTTGTTGAACTTAAAACCATATACTACATAGGTATATACATATATGGTTTTAATTTCAACTCGATACCTAAACGCGTTCCCGAGATGAAGTGTCTTGATAGACAGACGGACAACAAAGTGATCATATAAAGGTCCCGTTTTTTCCTTTTGTGGTGCGGGAAAAAAAGATGGCGTAATTCGTTTTAATTTAAGCCAAACAACACAGGGTTGCGGGTTGTTCGAAAGATATACCGGGGCCCCGCAACCTAAAGGGCAATAGAAGGAACATGGGTGGGTTTTAGTCAGTAAAAGTCTGTCTGCCCCCCCGCTTTGCCCCGAGCGGGGGAAGTTATTTGATAATTTCCCACCCCAAAAAAAGCCAAACAACACAATATCAGTTTACAGTTTGGAAACCAACCACAAAATAAATCAAAACAAAAACATATTAATTAATTCAGTAATAAAGAAAACTGATCTTTATCTTAAGGCAATCAGAGAACAAATCCCTGTTCCTTTAATACAGGCAATCGTTCAGGACTTAAAGATTAAAAATGCTCACCGCTGTGATCGCTTTCTTTCGATATAGATTGCCAATTTGATAAAACGGAGCCGGATTCAAAATGAGGAGATTTTATTAAAGAAATGATTGAAAGGGTGTACATTCAAAATGAAAGTTCGTGAAGGTGTTCTAAGTATGATTAAACGGTTCTCAAGTTAGCATATAGATAGAGAATACAACATTATTTTTAGTTTATGCGAAAGCCGAAACACCTGTCCAGTATTTTTATGTAAAGAATCTATGTACAAAATTTCAGAACTGTATCATGAAAAACCACAAAGATAAAAGCTTGTTATGTTACCTGGATATCCGTACAAATTCACTGTCACCAACGGCGCGCGGCCGGTGTCCCCGCACCGCGCGCCTTGCGTTCATTGGTAATAATAATTTCTCAGTTTGTATTGTAATTAACTGGTGATAACATTTTCTTTTTATAAACTTTTTAAAATATTTTTGGGAAAAATTATAACATGGTGTAAAAATGATTGGAATCGATTCAGTTACTTATTCTGAACAAACTATTTTCAGGTTTCGCATATACTAAAATAATGTTGTATATTGTTAGAAAATAATGATCAATTTGATTTGTTTATTTTTTAATTTTTAGGGTTCCGTACCTAAAAAGAAAAAAAACCCTTATTGGATCACTTTGTTGTCCATCTGTCTGTCTGTCAAGGCCGTTTATTTCGGAAACACGTGTCGGTATCGATTTGAAATTAAACCCAACTTAACTCTGTGTGTGAAAATCAACCCTCTCAGTCAAAACATATGGCTGTTTGTTTATGTATGTAGCAAGTTTGTACGGAATCCTCGGTGCGCGAGACTGACTCGTTCTCAGACGGTTTATTTTTTTTTTACAAAACGTTGCCCCACACTAGGCATTTCTCCTGTATCGTGGGTGTGTTTATAGATATTAAAACTCACATACACAAAAAGCTAGACCAGGAACACATATCTGTATTAACAAATATTTGTTCTGAGCGGGGATCCCGCGACACGTAGGTAGCGTATCAATCAAACGCTTGATTGAAAAATGTGAATTTTATTTATTCATTTGCAAACGTAAACATAGGTAAATGAAGGTCTAAAATGTACAAGTTATGTTAACATAGCGTGTTATGATCAAGAGCAAAGACACTTACTAAGCAGTGATACTTAACCGCATTCTACTACGAAACTGGCTTAATATTTTTTGGCAATCCATACCAAAACTTTTTGCAAATATTTCTTCACAAATAACAAAAGAATAGCCATCCGCGTATCAGTCGTCCGCCATCACATAAAGCTATTTGGCAGGGAGACGGCGCAACTTGCTACTTTAGTGCTCAACCCGCGTCCGCAACCCCAGGAGTTTTAAACTTCACAGAACGCCACGTTTTATACATAGAGGATTTACTACCGTTCCCACAAACTGTGTAACCGAACAATTTTATGTGACAAATTGTTAAAGGAAGTTGCTAACTTAAATTGAACAACTCAAGATCTTTCTTTGTCGTTAGACAAGTTAATTGCGACGCAGATGCAAAAGCTGGTAGATGGGACTCATCTACCACCACCGATGCATAACTTTTGCCTCTCTTTTGTCCTATAACAAAAGGAGCAACATTAATTGCTGTATCATCTACATACGCCTTTGATATGGTCCTTCGTACATCCAATTACGATGTTCTTTCGAATGTTTTACTTGTAGCCCAGTCATATTAGGTAAAAAAAGGGGTCAACCTCGGAATGAAAGATAATAAGCTGCAAATTGGTATGAACCTTTGTTTTGTCATTCTAAATGTTGTCTCAAAAGTCACAATCGTTATCGTGTCCGCGTCTCAAGATATTCAAGGTCAAAGGTCACAAAAATCGGTTTTTCGCGAATATCTGGCTTCCTATCGGTTAAATGAGATTTGCATTTATTATAAAAGTTGTAGGCTATAAAATTCCCTACAACTTTTGTTTAAACTTTTTTTTCATACGACCAACCGTTTTGAAGGTAGAGCGCGAAGTGCACATCGTACAGTCATATACGGCCTAATGCAAGGTCAAGCGTGAGTTATGGTTATCAGTACGTTATAAAGTCAATTATTTACTTGGAAATTATAATTATTAAACAATGCCTATTATTTATGTACTAACTATTAATTATTTATATTTAATTAAAGTAAGTAACTTGATTATTTATATATAATTATTCATATTTAACTATTTAAGTATAAAATATTATTAATTCTGGATTATATATTTTAGTTTTATTTTAAGTTAACACGACATTATATATCTTTTCTTTAAAACGCGTAAATTTCTCAATACTTATATACCTGGAAATACTTGTCCCTACCCTATGCCCTTTTCTATTCATTGCCGGGACAGATGTTCAATAATATTTTATACTTAAATAGTTAAATATGAATAATTATATATAAATAATCAAGTTACTTACTTTAATTAAATATAAATAATTAATAGTTAGTACATAAATAATAGGCATTGTTTAATAATTATAATTTCCAAGTAAATAATTGACTTTATAACGTACTGATAACCATAACTCACGATTGACCTTGCATTAGGCCGTATATGACTGTACGATGTGCACTTCGCGCTCTACCTTCAAAACGGTTGGTCGTATGAAAAAAAAGTTTAAACAAAAGTTGTAGGGAATTTTATAGCCTACAACTTTTATAATAAATGCAAATCTCATTTAACCGATAGGAAGCCAGATATTCGCGAAAAACCGATTTTTGTGACCTTTGACCTTGAATATCTTGAGACGCGGACACGATAACGATTGTGACTTTTGAGACAACATTTAGAATGACAAAACAAAGGTTCATACCAATTTGCAGCTTATTATCTTTCATTCCGAGGTGAAAGCCCTAATATGACTGGGCTATTGAGCGTGTTGGAAGAATTCTCGCCTTGTTCATTAGAGGTCGTTTACATTGGCTACACTCCCCGGTCTTTCGAGTCGAGGCGTCGCGAGTTTCCAGCACGTAACGATTGCAGCTGTACCTAATTGTCGTACAAATCGTCGGCGGCACGTCTACATCGCCTTGTTTTATTGCCTCGAGACTAGATTCATGCAAAGAGTGCGAAGATGGGTGTACCGTCATTAACGTTTGACATGAGGTATGAGATGTGAAATTGGATGCAAATTGAACGTATCTAGGTGATTGTTTCGTGAGAATATTCAGGATGTTTTAGAAAGAGGACCAATTTTCGTATCATTTACATATAATTTAGGCACTACTCTTAGAAAAGTGGCTGAGTAATCGACTGCTGCATTGCGTGTCGCGGGTTCGATCTTAGCGGAACAAATATTACGATTTAATATGCGTATCTACAAGTACGTTGTTTCGGGTCTGGCTGTTTGTGTATATGAGTTTCAATGTTTGTAAATGCACTCACACAGAATAATATAATATATAAAATGATACTTACAGGAGGAATTCCTAGAATGGGGCGACATTTTCAAATAAAAAAAATGGTGGTCTTTTGAGGCTTTCATTTAAGTACGTCTGTCAAGATTATGGAATCACAAGATTTGACTGCCTCTTTCGTCTTGTGGCCGCAATCGCAAATGCTGGGCTCCTGCGACATTTTCAGTAGCAACCATGGAATCTGGATTTATGTCCGATTGATGGCAATCGTCGTCATTACATGGGACTTTAACATAAGATGCTAAATAACTACCTAACCCTTCGCGAATTACAGGCGTGACGTTTTGTTTTATTATACAACTAGCTTTTTCCCGCGGCTTCGCTCGCGTTAAATTCGGGGTAACACAGTTCCCCTTTCCTGATTTGCAGGTACCTGCTACCTGTAATATTTGCCTTTGCGCCTTATTTATTGTAATAGCAAAGCTAACCCTCTTTCTCCCTCATTTCTCACTTTAAAAAAAATGGCTATATTCGTCTCCAGGGTCCTAACTATCTCTGTGCCAAAATTCATCAAAATCGGTTTAGTAATATAGGCGTGAAGACGTAACAAAAAATCTGACAAACAAACAAACCTTTCGCTTTTATAATATTAGTAGGATAAATCGCCTAGAGACCTAAGAACCACTACCTAAGAATGTTTACTATAGGTTTACGGAATAAAAAGTTCCGTACAGAATTAATTCTAGTCATACATAGAACATCACTAGCCCATTTGATTGATGATATGACATGCCTACAATAATTCAAGTTGCGAAGACTTTTATGAAATACTGTTTCTCTGCCAGCAAACAAAACAACGAACGGCAACAAAAAAAAAGCAATACTTGGCACAAAAAAATAAATACAAATTCACGCTCCAATCCAATAAATCATGAACGTATTTGCGAAATTAATACAAGTTAGAGATTTAATCGTAGAGGTCAACGCACAGTTACAACTACTAAGCATTAAAAAAGCAGGTAGTTTTAATCTTATTGTCGTGTGTGAAAGAGATAGCGCTAGACAGCCTGTATAGATCTGTCTCTTTCCCAGACGCGAATGTAATCATTTTTAAATTTGAAAATATAATTAACTAGCTGTGCCCCGGCAATATGCGTTGCAATGCATTTTTTTTTAGTAGGTATGTATCTTTCAAGTTGGATCAAACTGCACACGGTGTGCTAATTTAATTTAAAATCGGTTGAGTAGTTTGGGAGTCCATCGCGGACAAACAACGTGACACGTGATTTATTAAGATTAAGAAGATATTAAAAATGTAATATATATGACGAATGAAAAAAAATACGATGATGAATGTGACGTCAAATAGCGTCTACCCAGAGCGCGATCAAGACACTTCTGACGATACCTCTTTATCAGATACTAGCTTTTGCCCGCGGCTTCGCTCGCGTTAAATTCGGGGTGACACAGTTCCCCTTGCGCCTTATTGATTTGTAATAGCAACGCTAAGTTTTCCCTTTTCTTCCCTCCTTCTCCCTCACATCCCACTTTTTTCAAAAAAATATTAGCCTATGTCCGTCTCCTGGTTCCCAACTATCTCTGTACCAAAATTCATCAAAATCGGTTTAGCCATTAAAGCGTGAAGAGGTAACAAACAAACAAACAAATAAACAAACAAACAAACTCACTTTCGCTTTTATAATATTATAAGTATATAAGTATAAGTATAATAAGTATATATAAGTAAGGATTAATAACAAAGTTAGAGGAAAGAAGTTATGAAGGAACAGACGAACCACGAATATTTACATACATACCGACCAAAACATAACCCTATTTTTGGTAAGTAGTCTGGTTAAAATTAAGGTGAGGTAATGCCGATCCGGCGCAGTGCTTACAAGTGTGCTTTGAGCTTAATACCAGGCGGGGTCGTAGTACGACCGGTCCTCAACCTGGCAGAGGGCACTCCAGCTTGCACTGTAAACACTCCTGTATTTATCTGCTGGATAAATACCTTATTACCCGATGCCAGACCCAAGAGGCGTTAGAATTTACTCATAATAAAAGTTTTAATAACATTCCTTGCGAATCCGTGACTTTCCAACAAATGAGTTTCGAGTTTTAAGTACTGTTGTGTGAATTATGTTTAATAACGCTAAACATTGTTTGAATGAGTATTTCTAAAAGACAAAACTTTTTGAAATTGTCTAAGGATTCGTAGGAATTTGATGTGGTTGTACTTTGTTATTTTTTAAGAATGGGAAATCATCACATAACTTCCCTCGCTCTGAGCGGAGCGGGGGGGAGTGTCAAACTTTTACTGACTAAAACCCACCCATGTTCCTTTATTTGCCCTTTAAGTAATAGGGCTTCTGTCTCTCTTTCGAACAACCCGCAACCCCAGGTTGTACTTAAAGTTAATTTTAACATCAATTATACGTTATGGAATGAATATTAAGTTTGGGTAAAAGGAAGTAGAACTTAAGAGAAACATTTATCTTTGGATTTAAACTGAACTTGGGACTAGTTGTACTTAACGTTAACTGTAACGTCAATTATACGTTATGGAATGAATATTAAGTTTGGGTAAAAGAAGTAGAACTTAAAAGAAACATTTATCTTTGGATTTAAACTGAACTTGGGACTAAACTAGGAAAGTTATATAATAAGTCCCAGATAACTTACAAAGCATAAATACTTTCACCCAAAGCGTCATCTTTCTGCTTTTGTTCTGTTATTTGGGGTCGGCGCAACACGTCGTTTCCTTCCGTTCTCCCCGTCAACCGTCACTCAATCATTTTTTTAGGGGTTTTGTACCACAAAAGGAAAAAAAAACGGAAAACTTATAGGACAACTTGCTTTTGCCCGCGGCTTCGCTCGCGTTAAATTCGGTATAACACAGTACCTGCTACCTGCAATTTTTGCCCTAGCGCCTTATTGATTTGTAATAGCAACGCTAAGTTTTCCCTTTTCTTCCCTCTTTCTCCCGCATATCCCAATTTTTTTAGAAAAAAAAATTACCCTATGTCCGTCTCCTAGTTCCCAACTATCTTTGTACCAAAATTCATCAAAATCGGTGTAGCCATTAAAGCGTGAAGAGGTAACAAACAAACAAACAAACTCACTTTCGCTTTTATAATATTAGTAAGGATAAATAGTAAGGATTTTGTTGTCCGTCTGTCTGTCTGTCTGTGGAGACTCTGTATCTCAAAAACTTGTGATGGTATCGAGTTGAAATTAAAACCATATACTTAAACCTGTGGTCCCTTGAAACTGTGAAAAAAAATCAACGTTGTAAGTCTACGCAGTCAAAAGCTATGGCCGTTTATGTCGCAAGTTTGTACGGAACCCTCGGTGCGTGAGTCTGACTCGCATTTGACCGGTTTTTACTTTAATATCATTCTTCACACAATTCATCCATCGTTTCCATGGCCTTACCTTTCCTCTTTATCCATCAAAATTCATATTCATCACTCTCTCAATTACATGCGATTTGCTCCTCCTCATCACACGTCCATATGTGAGTTTTAAATGTTTGTAAACGCACCCACGATAAAGGAGAAATTCCTAGTGTGGGGCAACGTTTTTAAAAAAAAATAAAAAAATACCAAGACAGTAGATTCCCTTAAGACTTTCTGTAACTGGCGCAACTATTGAACTCCCTCTAATACACTCATTCCTGTCTTTACATTCTTGTCACACATCTAGCTGAAGAAATCATCTCCCCTACATGCAATCTTATTTCATCCATCAGCTATCCAATCCCAAATAGGTTGGTGTATTTCAAAATGCATGAACAAATTTCTCCATTCCACATCACATTAACAATCATGTCCTGATTATCCTTAAACTGGCAAGCGCGGAAATTGAACTTCAAAATCTCAGCAGGTAACATTTAAGCTACCTCCATCATCAAGTTTTACGTAATTTCGACACTCCACCGTTCGTAATTGGAGTGAAATTATTTGCCAACCAAGATATATTAATAGATTTAGAGGGGTTTTGCTAAATTGAACGCATTCAGTACTTCTAAACCGAGTTCAAGAACTTTTAAGGTCAATATTCCATATCAATGATAAAAAATCATGGCTAAATAATAAGAGTCGCTTGAGTCGATCTTCAAGGTTAAGGCATGGTTGCCAAGGCCAGGCAGTGTATAGGTAACCATCATTACAGGCCGAGTTTCCTCCGTGCTTCGTAAAGCACGTTCAGCCATTGGTACCGGCTGTGCCCGAAAGTCTGATAACCAGGCCTTCCACGGGGTATCGTACCCAGTACTAACTGGATTATGGAGGTTAGAAATTCAGTCGCTCTACGTATAATACTAATATTCGGTGTTCCTTCATGACACACATAATAGATATCTGAGGTCATCGGAAAACCTGAGACTGGAGATGCATTCTACTAGCTTCTACGATAAATCCTTTACAGTTCAAGCTGTACGGCTATGGAATGCCCTGCCCGTGTCTGTAAGGAGGGCTCAAACCCAGCCCACTTTTAGAATTCTGGCCAAAAAGCACTACCTCTCTCCTTAAACAACAATCCTTATTCTTACTTCCTTCCTTACTAATTAAAATTATAAAAGCGAAAGTGAGTTTGTTTGTTACCTCTTCACGCTTTAATGGCTACACCGATTTTGATGAATTTTGGTACAGAGATAGCTGGAAACCAGGAGACGGACATAGGCTATTTTTTATTTTAAAAAATAGTGGGATGTGAGGGAGAAAGAGGGTAGAAAAGGGAAAACTTAGCGTTGCTATTACAAATCAATAAGGCGCAAGGGGAACTGTGTTACCCCGAATTTAACGCGAGCGAAGCCGCAGCCAAAAGCTAGTATAAAATATTTCTTAGCTCTTTACGATTATTTTTGTTGTCTTGAAAAGATCGCTTTTAGCGATAAGACCGCCCATTGTGTCACCCTATTTATAAGTTGTATACTGTTATTCTTGTAATTTGTATGGAGTAGATAATAATGAATATTATTATATCTATCTATTCAGCTGCACCCGGCAGACTAGAAGCCGACCTCAATAAAGTTGGCGAAAGGTAGGCGGATGAGAGCTCTTGAACGAAATACGCAATGATTACATTCAGTTTCACGGGTGAATTTCGCCCTTAATGACGTTAGACAGATTGTTTCAAATCCAGGCTTAAGTTGAATAGAATGTCATGGACGTAAATCAATATGGAGTTAGTTGGGCGTGTGAGGGCTCGATTTCGGGCTGAGCGCTTAATCCCTTCATATATTATCACGATCACGATATTTAGGAAGGACGCCTAAATATCGTGATCGTTGTCTTGTGACTGGCATTTTAATTGAAGCTTGACAAAATCATTTACACACAATCCTGTTTACGTTTAATTAGGTAACTATAGTATAGTTCAGTTCAAACTTTATGGCGCCTCTGAAGTTGGCTGCGTGTGACGGTCTGCGCACTATAGTCAATACGATGCGCCCTGTACGCCCTGATAATATCTAAAATTTGTGTTCTACGCAGGTTCCTTCCTACTCGTGCTTAGATGTTCCTAAATAAAATTTTAGCCGCCATGCCTGCGCAGACGATCATTCGCAGAACTTCCGAGCCTTCAAGTAAAGTAAAGTTAAATAAAGTAAAGTATAGTAAAGTTTGAACAGAACTATACACCCACATTTGGCAAATAGGGGGCTAGCCTAAAGTCGAGCACAAATCCAGAACGTCTGTTTGTATGTCTACGCAGAAAGTATGGAGAAGAAAATCAATCCAATCTATGATCTAATGCTTATCAAGACCGCTTGCGACCTATTAGTTGTCCAACGAGAACATTGTTTATGGAATTTTGGAAAAAGATATCTTGCTTTCATTCCTTGGTCGTTTTATACGCAATAGCTATTCTTCTCCACGTTTTTCCTATACCATCACTCTCACCCATAAATAACACGAAAAAAAAACGAAACAAAGAAATTGAAAACATTACAGTCTCGTTTGTAACAGAAATTACCTTAATAAAATTACATTAGGCTCACTGCCACGGTCGCTTAATTTTTTGTGATGGAGAATGACCAGTTCATAACATCACGGCTGTTATCCCTGAATGGTTAGGCAGAGGGACCTATATTACGTCAGTTATGTTTAGGTTGTAACAGGGGGCGAATCTATTGCCATCAAACGTACACAAATAGAGACTCCGTACCGCTACTTCTTCTTCTTTTTGTGTGATTTCTGCCTAAACAGAGCCAGTTGCATCAGTTGCATGTCGCCAATGGCCCTCTGTCTCGGCTATAATGCCGTCTAGTAATATCTCTTAGGTATGCTAGTTCCTTTTCTTCATGATGTTTTCCTTCATCTCAAAAAAATCCTTTTAACCAAATGTTATTACAGCCTATTAGATTTTTTTAATGATTGAAAAGCAAAGTGCAATTACGACATTTCTTGTAAATTTTATGTCTAATTTTAACTTCAAAGCATGGTTGCTACATGGTTCGCCAATCCTGGATGGCAAAACATGTAGCAACTTTACAAATTATATGATCTTTATACATACATTTACAAATTATATGATCTTTATACATGCTCATGTTTTACAAAATAAATATTTCTTTATCTTTATCGAAGCCAATTTTGATTGCAACTCGCACATGAATCCCAAAAATCAGAAGTGCGTGACTAGGGTTAAATTCGAGAGCTATGACATGGTAGCTATGATGGTCACACCACTAGGCTATAAGTCGCAACTGAGAAATTCCAAATTTAAAAAACCCTTTAACACTTTGAACGACTTGGAAGTCGATCCCATGATCTGGGGCCTTAGTCTGCTATTACAATAGCGTCAGAATGGTCGATCACTGATCGCATAATGGTTGATTTTGACATCTACTACATACTAAACTTGTCAAAATCAACCATTATGCGATCAGTGATCGACCATTCTGACACCATTGTAATAGCAGACTAAGGCCCCTGGATAGCAGTAGAGCTTGCGACGACTACACTAACTGGTTTAGAACATTTTGTTTTATTAATTTGCAAGTAGGTTTTTAGAAACACTTTTAAACGTCGTTTTTTTAACTAGATGAGGACGGTGTTTTGCACTCAACTACTCTGAGAAGAAACAGCCGAATCAAACTGAGAGAATGAGCTCTGAGTTTGATACGGCTGTTTCTATGAAGAAAAGAGACTATGAAGTCTCTTTTAAGGTCCAGACAAAATGTTGGTCAACTTACATGAGGACTCTGCAGATTGTATAGAATAGTCTTTTTAAAAAGCACCACACAGTTTTGAGTGGACCTGTCCAGTCAGTGCAAGCATTTGATTTGTCAGTTATCGTTTAGCTTGACTCAAAACTCAAGGACCTCAACGACACGACGAACAATACCAAAAAAAGGACATCTGTGAAGGTCGCTTATGTATATGGTCATTTATTCGAATGAACTCATTCAAATAAATGACCAAACTGTTCTAGTGACGATAGTAAACTCGAGAATCGATCCAGGGTGACAAATTGTCTTGAATTGGATTGGCTAATAGAGATTGATTGTTTCGTCCATAGATGTTTATTGACCGCTCATTGGCTAGCCGTTTCTTCTGTTATTTAGTCCGCAGAGCCACGGGGGTGTCGTTAATTGGAAGTTAGTGAGCCATTGTTGCCTTTTTGTTGTAGTTTCTGTGCCATTTTTGTTCGTATCTATCATTTAAATAGTACGAGAAGTAGTACCTATTTTCGATTATTTAAACGAATTTAACTTTACAGAAAACACTTATCTTCTTCAAAGGAAACACTTCGGAGTTAACAAGACACGTTTTATTAAAGAAGTATACTTATTTAAGTCACAAATATTATAAAGAAGTATATTTTGTAAGCTCCACGGTTGGCGCAGTGGCCAAGATCTTTAGTGCGCTGCGTGTCGAGGATTCGATTCCCGCACGGAACATAAATTTATATAGCCTACAAGTATTTGTGCCAGGTGTGGCTGTTAATGTATTTGAGAGTTTAAATGTCTTTTAACGCACCCACGATAGGAGAGAAATTCCTAGTGTTTCTTAAATTTTAATTCACCACTGTAGGTTAAATATAAACGATAAAAAAAACATTTACTGAAAAATGATTACAATGAATGTCTTTCAACACAGTCTAGGTTTTTGATAAAAAAACACCTACGAATGAATAACTAGGCAACGCTAGATTTTCACGAATAATTTGATGTAAAAAAATATACTTGAAAAGCATTCTTCAAGCGAGATGCTTAGAAGTCTGATTTAAAATAGATATTTTCCGATATTTTTGTTTTTTGAGTGTAAATGTATATAGTATTATTTTGGTAGGTATTAACCAACGCTAGCACACCCTATACTATGTTGTACTATTTACTGGACACCCGTTTATTATGGTATATGAAAAACAAAACCAAATAATTAAATTAACTATAATTAAACATGACTTAATGTGACACCCATAAAAGCTGGTCTGTACCAGCCACGCATAAATGTCAATTAAAATTGCTTTATACGCCGACGTTGATAATAATGAGCAAGTGAAAAAGGCCGACGATGTCGCGATGGGACGAAAGATATAAAGAGTATGGTTGATGAACGCGGATCGCCAGTCATGCGGAACATTATGAGTATGGAGGAGGGCAATAAAATAAAAACCGCTTGATAAAAAGAGAGAAGAAAAAAGTAATTCAATTGGAAGATGGGCAGTGAAAATGAAAGACTCTCAGGTATTGTTGGTTTAGAAATACGTCTTACAATTCCTGCAAATATTTCAAATGCGAGAGTTTATGGCTGTTTGTTAGTTACTCTTTCAAGCAAAAACTGCTCAACGGATTTGAAAGAAATTTGGCACACAGATAGTTTAGAACCTGGATTGACACATTGTATCTGTCAAACTCGTGCAGGTTGTTCGAAAGAGATACTGCAGCCCCGAAACACAAAAGAAGGAACATGGATGGGTTTTAGGCAATAAAACACTGACACTCCCCTTATCTCCGTCAGAGCGGGGGGAAGTTATTTCTCCGAAGAAAAGGCCAGGATAATGAGGATGGAACGATTGTTGTATGAGAAAGAGAAATACGTTTATCTGCCACTATGTATACTAGCTATATACAAATAATATGTATAATATATAGTACGGTATACAGAAATAAGAGAATTGCTTCAACAGCTAATTATAATGGTGATGAGTATAATGTACAGTCACTAGTAAAGCTTTGACCAAGACCTACCCTAAAGAAATTTCAGTCGAACAGGAGCCTGGTTTAAATACTGCTCCTGTTCTCAATAACGAACAGCTGATCCCATTCCCTGACGTACCTATGTACAGCCTACCATTCCTTTCCTAGCTGTAATTTTTGAACTAAATATTCGTCCGTAGGCATGTCGGGCGCCAAACAAAGGAAGGCTTCCCTTTGTGCCACCATTACAGCTACACCTACAGGATAGTTAGCATCTGGTGTACGTGATTAATGTTTGTATTTCTGTCTGCGTCCTGCGTCAGGTGACTGCTGTGTCCGAGCACGTAAAACATTCATAGACCTTTGTGAGTTTGTGCTGGCTTGCATTTAAAATTGGGCATTAAACGGACCCTTTATGAAGCCGTCAAGCATGCACTCAGCACTTGATGTGTTTGGAATTAGTCCAAACTTAGTTTGATGTACAGAAAAAGTCTCTACGCGAAAAAAAATGCGAGAAAACGACTTCTTTTGGGATGAAAAATTACTTTTTATGGTAAGTCGCACTCTAAACATACTAGAAAGGGGTCGTGGAGGCATTAAAAATTAAGTTATAATAATAACAACTTGCGATGAGGTAGACCGTGGGAATGAAACAAGAAAACATTTACAAATAAAATATAACAATAAATATTATATACATACATACAAACAAAAGTGACTTAAAAATATTTAAATACACGAACAAAAACTAACAACCATAATCCATAATTCTACTTTTAGCTCCATAAGGCTTGGGTCTAAATAGCTAATGACAGAAAAAAGGGGAAAGTGGGAAGGGGAGACACATCAGCCTCATAATAAATAAATAATAATAAGTATCTCCGGTTAGGAGTGTTGGGAGGGTCGAAAAGCTAAGCTCAAACAAGACTTTATTTTCTTTAGTTCTTTAAAAATGTCTACAACTTTATCATTATCTGCTTAGCATTTTCCCAACTTTCTTGGGGTGAGCTTCCTGTGTAACCGGATACAGCTTAATACCAGCGACTGACTATCTGACCTCCACAGCCCAGTTAGTACTGGGTGAAACAATACCCCTTGGTAAGACTGGTTGTCAGACTTTTGGGACATTGACTACTTGTAAGATCTGCTAATGACAGCCGGGACTAACAGTTTAACGTGCTTTCCAAGGAAACTCGGTACGTAACGGGTGATCACCCACAAACCAACCTAGGCAAGCGCGGCTTAACCTAAAGATCGACTAGCCACGAGCTCTACAACTTGGTGACAATACTTAATATGAAAGCTTTTATTACGTACTGAAATGGTGAGTGCTGCTGGCCCTAAAATAGATCCTTGAGGGACTACTTTCATATTTTATTTATACTATCTTCCATTCTGAAAATATCCGCCTCTAATGTGTGTTATGAATAACAATTTGTATTCGCAAAGGAGAAAAGTATATTCAATAGATTTCGTAGAAGCTTAACAAAAGAATAATTCAGCAGAGTTCACTAAAATAAATATTTAGCAACACCTGTGTATTCGTAACTAATGGATTGTTAATATGTAACGAGTTTTTTAACATTTTTTTCCCAGAATACCTTACCTTTGACAGGCTTTTACGAATTGTCAGCAATAAACATAATAATAGATTTGGCGAAAATGGTTTTTGTTAGCACTATCGTTTATTTTTCATTTCACTTGGTTGTTTTGTATCAGAACCAGGTCAATCAATCAATGCTTTATTTGTAAACACGGTGACACATCATTTATTGTTATCTCAACACAATAAAACAGTTAAAACACGCTTGCGTAGTTTCGCTTGGTAATTTAAGTTTACCTAGCAATAAAATACGGTGTTATCCATTGTCATTACATTTTTTTTTGTCGGTTGGAAATCTTCAATTAAGTTTTCCCGCTCTGGGCGCAGCAGAAGGGAGTGTCGGATTTGTACTGACGAAAACCCATCCATGTTTCTTTCTTTTGCCTTTTTTGTTCCGGGGCCGAGCTTTCAACTCTTCTATTTCCCATTGAGTCCGATCAATGTACTTCCAATCCATAATTCAAGGCACACAAGGCTCCAGCAAATAATTGCTCAGCACGTTAACGGCCTGTCTAATGCACCCCACAGCGTGATGCATCGTCCATGCGACAGGGGTAACCATACGGTCTCATTTGTCCCAACCCCCCCCCCCCCCCGGAATTTTCGAAAAAGAAAAAACATAGCTACTAGGTTAAACATACTACGGCTTTTCCTCAGTAGTACCTGGATGAAAAAATGCCTAAGTCCATAATGATGATGAATGATAAGTTACTTTTCGAATGGTGACAGTTTTTTTTCAAATATGTGCATGATTCCGAAGGATACTCTCCACATACGTTCAAACTCACAAAATTTGGATTATGTTTTCTTAACAATATTAGTGTAGGGCTTGATACAGAAAGCTGTAGATACTTTTGGACACGGTTCTTATTGTTAGAAGGTTCCTTTCTCTGGAGCCTTGATTGGTCCTGGACTCCTGGTACTGGCAGTCCACTATTTTTTGTATTTATAAAGAAATATTAAGAAATTTGTTAAACTATGGGTACAAATAAATAAACAAAACATTATAGATATGAACCCTGAAAAGGAAAATTGAAAAACAAAATGTCCTGAATAGTTCACAAATAGCCAGCTTTTTGTTAGAACTTTTCGAAATGGTGACCCTACACGCAACCAGCATACATACACAACGTGATGAAGTTTGCACGCAGTTAGCACTTAATGGATAACAGGCTTTAATAATATATAGTTTAAGGTTCTAAATTGAAGGAACAATAGTCTCATGAGTGTAGGGTCTGTGGGTGACGCTTATTTATTGGCGAGTGGAGAACAATGATGTGCTCGTTGTTTTGTGAGAGGTGAAATTGCTGTGTTTTGTATGGAATTGTTCGCTCTTTTATAACGTCATGTGTAGATCTCGTTTTGAGGCTTTTGCTGGCAAATGAAAAAAATGAAATCCTAATTTATAAAGTTGTTTTTTTTTTGTATCACTAATCAATCAGCGATACGAAAATATACCAAGTGTAAGTGTTCCGAAAGTCTGACAACCAGTCTTACCAAGGGGTATCGTATTACCCAGTACTAACTGGGTTGTGGAGGTCAGATAGGCAGTCGCTCCGTGTAAAATACTGATATTCAGCTGCATCCGGTTAGACTGGACCGACCCCAACATAGTTGGGAAAAGGCTAGGCAGATGATGATGAACTTTGAGCATTTAGAATTATTAAATGACAAATAGGTTGTGGATGGAAAATTCATCTCCAACTCACCTTGTATATTTGGTACGTACGTTTTGTCATCTAAACATTTATTGCCCCTAATAAAATACTTGAGGCACATGCGACCAATTACTGAGTTGCGCAGTCAACATCTGCAATTTGAATATTTACGATCAATAACCTATTGTTTAGTAGCCTATGAAATAAAATTTTACCGTGCCATGTCTGAAATTACATACATAAAGCCTATTCAAGTCCTTGTTTCCAATTGACTTTACTTCTTCTTAAAGGAAAAACAACTTTATGTAGGTCGAAATAACGTGGCTTTTAGACTGATTAGTACTACTGACTAAGTTATAAAATGTATAAAGTTGTAACGCAAACTGAACTTTATATGTGCGCAATAAAGTATCAAGTAAAACATATTTATTTATATGTTTGGAAACGACATGACTAACGGGGTACTAATACTCGTAGGTAAAGGCACCTATACAGTAGCTTAAGTATAGAATGACGGGAGCCACAATAAATTGGATTTTTTTGCCTCTAGTAGACAATATTATTACGATCTATGGTTGGTTTATGACGTTTGGAATAGTTTCTGGCTATCTGGTCGTTATTGTGAACACTCCACGCGACGACTTCAGTATCCGCTATTTGATGTTTTGTTGTGATTTTTCGGAATAGTCATATACATATGAATTTCCTCTTTTGGAAAAATAGGGTACTCACTAACTGCATAAGCCGCGCATCGGATATTTTGCACTTAACTGAAAAATTATTCACATAAAAGGAAGAAAAAACATACATGTTGAATTGAGAGCCTCCTCCTGTTAGGGTTCCGTACCCCAAAAGAAAAAAAGGAACCCTTATAGGATCACTTTGTTGTCCATCTGCGTGTCTGTCTGTCAAATCCTTTAGCTCAGAAACGCGTGGAGGTATCGAGTTGAAATTAAAACCATATATACTCATATCTGTGGTCTCTTTGTAACTCAAACTTTATCCTCTAGTCTAAGCCAACGCAGTCAAAAGATTATTATATATGTCGTTGATTATTTATGTCGCAAGTTTGTACGGAACCCTTTTTTTTTTTGGGGTGGGAAATCTTCAAGTAACTTCCCCCGCTCTGAACGGAGCGGGGGTTTTCTCGATTAAAAATAAACAGAAAATACATACATTGCAGGTGATCCAATTTCAACTTTCACCTCAATTTACCTCGAACACCAAACAACAGATAAAAAATAATTTTCAACTAAAAAGTAACACAACATGGCGTAAATTTCAGGATAACATCACCACGAAGTACTGAGGCCGCGTCAATGGGACACGCCATGAATGTTGATAAGAGGGTGCTATTCGAAGTACTCGTAAAACCGCGTATAAATATCCCTCTTATAAGGCAAGGAGACGTGCAGACGCATAACCTACGTTTACATTACGTAACATACCCCGTTTAATGTAACCTAAAGTAAAGCACCGCGATTCCATCTTCACGTTAAATATACAAAGGTTTTGCTGCTGAAAAATGTTAGTTTTTTTCAAGATAAATAATGCGAAAAAACAACCCTTATGGCTCGTTTTCGGATGTTGATTTACGAGTGTACATAAATAACTTAGCGCCACAGCAAAGGGTTTCCCAGAAATGTATTTAAAACAATGACGTGGACCTGACACGGAAGCTTTAATTTTAGACGGTTTCTGAATTGTTCATGTACTTGTTCGCCATAGAGATTGTTGTCAGGCTCATTTTTAGGGTTCTGTACCTCCTAAGGAAGAATCGGAACCCTTGTAGGATCACTTTGTTGTCCGTTCGTCTGTCTATCAACACCCATTATCTCAAGAACGCGTGGCGGTATTTCTTTTTTTGCAGAAATCATCAAATAAAATTTCTGTTTTTTATTTATTTCTCTAATCATTAAATAACAACCCGCAACCCCAGCAGGCGGTGGCCGTGGCAGGCCCCTCTGCTTTGCTGACATCTCTTTGAGGCGCGCGTGAAACACAAACGCGCCGTCAACAGGGCTAGTCGTCACTGAACGGGCGGACGTTGAGCTACCCATTGTTTATCGTCCACAGGCCCGAATCTACGGTGGCCGCGAAACCATTTACATAAGTTCGTGGTGCCTTGGAGTTGTGAAAAAGTCAACTCTTTTAATCTACGCAGTCAAAAGATATAACCGTTTATGTTGCAAGTTTGTACGGTCCAGTCAGGAACGAGTTCAAAAAATCATGCCAGCGTTTTTAGAGTCTTCCTCGGGGATGACGACCGTCTTTAATAGACCAATTATAAAATAGAGAATTTTCCCGAGTGGGGAATATCAGTTTTCTACAACGGTAATCTAGATTCTAGACAGGTCTCAACCTAATCCTTTTTAAAACGAATCTCAAGTCTCTTCAAGTTTATCTCCAAACAAATATTGATCTTAAGTTTCCGAACAAAACTGTCCCCGCTCCCTAACCGGTAATAAAGGTGTATACGTACACTTTTTTCTCAATTTTTCTCGAACTTTCGAGAAAATGAGTAAGGTGAATTGATTTACGCTCAAAGTTGGACAGTTAGTAAATGAAGAAACGTCTCGAAGGAATGCGGGAGAAGGGGGGAAGAATCGAACTACTTGAAATTTTCTGCATTTTCTTTCGAAATAGAGTTTCGTCGTGGATTTATTTTTGATGAAAGTTTACAATGATATTTGAAATTATACGGGGAGAATGTACAATGTGGAAGTTTTGTGTAGGGTGAAAAAGATTGCAAATCCCTTATACGCCTTGGGGAAGGTGGGTCGTAAAAGCGACGAGCCCCTGCATAGGGTTGATGGCAGCTATGTATAGTTTTAGCTATTGTCCTTGTATTGGAGATTCGGGAGAAAATCCGACAAAAAGTATATGTAATATGTATATTTATTGACGGAATTCGCACTCCCAAATCCTTGTACTAAAATAAATATGTGTGTGTGGATAATAAATTGAACACACAAAAGTAAACAAGTAAAGTTCCTTAAATGTTTCATATACGATAATACAAATAAATGTCTTGTATTTGAAGCAAATATGTTCAATTTAATTTATCTTGCGATACGACATCTCCGCTGTAATACAATAAATTCCTCCCGCCAACAAGAGACTTTGGCATTAAAATCTCCTATACATTAACGACCACCGACATCTCATTTACTTGTCGTTGCCGTACTTGACATAAATGTAATGTACCTTAACTTCTAAGGGGCCTTACACACGTGTTCGGGTCGGCATGATTTGGCAAAGAAAAATATACGTTCCGGAAAAAGCCGCTTGCTTATCGCTTCTAATCCAAACATGATTCGGCGATAATGGATCATCATCTGCCTAGCTTTTTCCCAACTATGTAAGTTCGGTTTCCAGTCTAACCGGATGCAGCTGAATACCAGTTTTTTACCGCCTATCTGACCTCCACAACTCAGTTAGCACTGGGTTATTATTTAGCGACATGCTCTTCATTCAGCGATGACGGATATCGAACAGAATTCACTGATCTGCTCGAGTGGATGGAAAATCATCAAATAACTTCCCTCGCTCTTGGCGGAGCGGGGAGGGGGGAGTGTTAGACTTGTACTGACTAAAACCCACCCACGTTCTTTCTATTGCCCTTTATGTTCCGGGGCCGCGGTATCTCTTTCGTGCTGTTGAACACTTTTAAAAAATATATTTATGATTATGAAACAGCCGAGGGTAGGATGGTAAGAGAGAATACGCGTAGGCAAGAATTTGGTAACAAAATCACCCCGGCTCTTGGAATAGTGAAACACAGTCCACAGTATCAGGCAGTCAAAATATTTAATAATTTACCGCTAGAGTTAAAAAGCACACTGTACACAGTTTCATTCAAGGCAAGGCTCAGGGCATTCTTGTTGGATAGATGTCTCTACTTCCTAGACGAACTGTAATGTGCTTAAAACTGACATGTATTTTTTTTTTCTTTTTTGACTTTAGTATTATGTTTTAGTTTTATGTTTGCCTTTTATTAATTGTTTTTGATTATTTTTTTTTAAATTAATTTATTGACATTGTGTTTTTATTAATTATGTGTGCATGACATTTACATTATTGGTTTGTCAATTTTATTTTATTTTTAATTTTTTAATAAAGTGTAATTTTTTTTTTTTAATAGTTAATTGTAAGTATACTCAATTCAATATTCTGTTTCATGTTAAAATATTCATGTACAATGTAAATTGTTCCTGAAAATAAATAAATAAAAAAAGGATAACGTTATACTTTCGGGTCGGTTTTGTTGATTAATTTTATTAATTCTAACGAATCGAATGTGTATATCCGAAACAGTGTATAGCGTCCCTTAGACATACGACACGCTTCGTCGAACAAAAAGCTTCGAAAGCAAGTTGCCAGGAACAAAGGACTACATAAGGCCATATCTAAAGCCGTATGATGACGCGAAAGGGTTAGGAAACCTAGGATTACGTAGTGTTTTTTTTTTCATATACAGGGCTATTCAACGAACGAAACCACGACTTAGATATTAGATAAATAAAAACTTTTTTGCAAAAAGAAAAGTCGGTGAATTTTGTAATTTTTTTGGAAGTCAGCTTTTTTTTTATAAAACTTTCGATTGTAAAAAAAAAGATTCCAACGAATTAAAAATCTCCTCTTTTTTTGAAGTCGGTTAAAAATAATTTCGAGAATCACCTCACAATTGACGAAGAAATCGCGTAACAACAATACAAAGAAATGCAATCGAATTGAGAACCTCCTCCTTTTTTGAGTTGGTTAAGAACATAGCATCACGCCTATAGTCACAGAATAGGCAGAGGTGTATCTACCTAATGGTACACCCACATTTCACTAATTATGATCAAGGCCCATGTAATAGGGCGGGGGGGGGGGGGGGGGGGTTGTTGCCATCAATAAGACACAAATCCGCAATTTGTGGCTGCTACTAAAAAGTTCCTGATGAAAAAACTCAATAACACTTTGACAACTGACACTACACGAAAACGAGGCGGTCGATATGAGGGTTAAGAATAATAGCACTCAAGGTTTCTGTGGACTATGAGCAATGGGTTGCTCACTGTCCGTCCATCCAGTGACGACAGGCCGTGTCGATGGCGCGTTAGTGTTCCACGCCCGCCTCAAAGAGACTTCAGCAAAGCAGAGGGGCCTGCCAGGGCCACCGCCTGCCGGGGTTGCGGGTTGTTCGAAACTACTTTTTGTCTCTTTCTGACCCCTTCCCTAAAATAGGGGATTGGAAGTTTGTATGGAGAATTCCGCAATTTTCAGGGTAGGAAGCTAAAAATTGCGGACTTTAAATTTGTCACTAACAAAAACATCTTACATTTTAAATTTGCTTCCAACCCCTTAAAAGAGGGTATGAAATTTTATATGGGACTTTTCGCAGTTTTCAAGGTAGCAAGCTAAAATTGATACACACTCTTTGTTACCAACGAAAAATACATGCAAATCAGGAAAGGGGAACGGTGTTACCCCGAATTTAACGCGAGCCGCGGGTAAAAGCTATTTATTATTATAATTACTATTAGGTACACGTCCGCCAAACCTTTCGGGGATTAAAAGCGTGACGTAATGTGTCCTAGCATATTTAGAACGAGCATTGCACCGAGTCATCAAAATCAATATCTCTACCACATGATTGTGTTCCAGTAATTGTTAGTAAAAGTTTATCAATGTAGGCTTTCCCATGACTAAAGTGGATGACGTTTTTTCTCAGAACAATGAATCACCCTGTATACAAAAAAACTTTGTTGGCAGTCTAAAAGCAATTTATATACCTAAGGAATATAGTCGGATTTCAGTTTTAAATCGGGCTGATCCTGTCTTCGGGCTGGCGACCATTATTTCGTTCAGATTTATTTTAAAGGTTTTGTGGAAAAGGTCACTTAAGTTTGGGGCGAAGTTAAATAAAGAGGGGTTCGCGTTGAATCTTTTTTATTTTATCGCAAACTATCGAAGTGATTGAAATATAAAAAAGTTCGAAACCTTTATTCGTATGGAAGTTAGACGTTTTAAGGAGGAACGCGAGTTTTCTAGAAAATAACCTTTTTACAGTCATTCACATAAAAACCATACAGCTGTTAGGTTAGCTAATCGACATAAAAAGAACGTCATTATCACGGAGCAATTACTTTTAGATTAGGTAAAGCCTACATTTGTTCCCGAACGAAATAAATACTTGGTATTAATAGCTCTATAGTATTACAAGCACAAACATTGACGTCACGTCATGTCACGTTGATTATCTACCCCTTTTTTTGGATGACAAATCATCAAATAACTTCCCCCGCTCTCGGCGGAACGGGGAGGTGTCAGCTTGATTACCCCTAAATTCAACTTTTAACAACGCAAAACCTGAAGTCTTATAAAACTTGTAAACTTGTATTAATAATATAAAAGCCGTAAAACAAAAACATTTTGTTCAGAAAATATCATGATCCAAGAACTAGTTTACATAAAGTAAATTTGTTTGAACCACTTGGGGACGGAACTTAGAACGTTATCACACAGACGATTTGCGGCGTGTTTCTAGCGACGCGATTTGTGTAGGGGCTCTCCACGGGTAAGAAGCGAGCCCTTCGCGTCTACACGCCACGCAGTGGGCTGAAAATCGATAAAAAAAAACATATTTTTCTAACATAATCTAACAAGAGTGCAATATGTCAAAAATGCAGAAACTTATACGTACTTAGTCTATGAAAGTCGATTCTCAGCCCACTGTGCGACAACTCTGTTCGATTTTACAATTTTAACAGTAAATAAATAAAGTAACTAGGCTTGTCAGATACAGTTGAACATAAAAATCCTTGAATGTTTCAAAATAAAATTAAATGTATTTGATTGAAAACTAACAGTTCATTGAATAAATTAAATTTGAGTAAAAAATGTCCATCACTACATCTGACGAATCTGGTTCCTTATCTATTTTACTGAATGTACATTCGCCTGTCTCGCTCTCTCTTGTATACTCGCGTCTACGAAGACTCCGCGAAGACTGCGTACACGTGGCGTACGCGTTACAAATACGCCGGAGAGTATCAAATAATCTTTTCGCTGGAAACCCGCTTTCAAATCGCCGACCGCAGTCCGGCCGCTTCATCACTTTTTTGTTTGAACATGTGGCTTAAGATTAAAAAGAAATGTTTCTGTGTTTGAGTTGATTTCAAAAGAATTTGCGAAAAGTTTTTGGGAACCTTTTAAAGTACAGGAGTTGCCCCAGAGACTAAGAAAATTCCATGAAATGCTGCCATTTTCCGAGTGATAGCCAGAGGGCAAAAATCCATGTTCCCAAGGGTATTGGGAAAAGCTGCTGAGGGGAATTATGGGTGCCTAGACGGTTATGGAATAGCTGTAGTAAAAGTGAATTTACAAGCAATGCAGTGCTGGCAGATATTTTTAACAAATCTAAACTAAAAAACCGTCCGATTGCGAATCGGAGTCGCGCAACAAGGGTTTATGAGCTCGCGACCTAAACGAACACACACAGCTTCAAGGGACCACAGACTTGAGTACATATACGGTTTTAATTTCAAGTCGATACTTCGATACTTCCATACATTTCCAAGATAAAGGGTCTTGACAGACAGACGGACAGACAACAAAGTGATCCTATAGGTAAGGGTTCCTTTTTTTTTGTCATTTTGAGGTACGGAACTTTCTTATTACATAATTGATGTAAAAGTACCCTTAGAGAAGCCGAAAAGCTTTTGTTATCCTTCTGATGTTTTATTCGTTCTGGACAATACCTAAGAACCTCGGTCTTGGACATATTGGTGGTCAAAGAACAATTTTGTATTTTAAATACTTGTTCTGAATGTTAATTGCCCTAATACAAGGCACCAGCACAATGTCTTGAACGCGTTACTATGTCCTCTCCTGCCCGAAAAAAAAAATTTACAACAAATAAAAAACAGGACGTTTTCCAACAATACTACTTTTTGCGAAGGTACATTGTATTGTGTTATTAGTCTAAAATATCTATCTATCATGATGCGAAATGTGCAGAAAAGACATTGTTGATGCAAAACGTATCTTCGCTTATAGTCTAAGTACGCTGCTAAATGCAGTGCACGACATTATATTGAACTTCTTGATACAACTAAGCTTGTGGCGTTTTAATCGGGTCGCAGCCAACCACTCGATTACCGAAGAGGTGTCATTGGCTTATCTACTGCTCCCATTTCCAGCACTGCGGTCTTATAAAGGGAATATCCAAAGGCACTCTCCAAATTAGCCTACATCAATAAACGTAGCCGAAATGAGATCAAATGAATACCACAACCAATTCGCATACAAAAATAAGGAGTTTGATAGCAGGATCCCTTCATTTGCACTTAAAATTGATACTTTAGCTACGAAGGGCTAGTATTAACAGTTTCCGTGTTAAAAAAATGTTGTTTACCCTCCTCTAGAGCCGAACGGTTAATGGAGGTATCGGATAAGTCCCGAATTAGATTATTATCGAGAAGCGCAGGATCGTCGGGAGCCGAGCGAACGAACGGTAAGTTCGTTGTGGAGAAGATCGGTGAGAAACACGACATTCACGTTTTACATACTGATGTTTTGAGAGATACTTCACCAAATAACACTGAAATTTTAAGAGTTTTGTCATAAAATGCAAAAATATCTCGTTTACAAAGATATTTCTACTCGAGTCACTTTATGGCAGAATATATTTCAATACGTAGTAAAACAAACATGTGCACAACGTGTAATAATTTAGAATGTCGACGGAATTAATTTACGTTACTGGTACACGTGGTAAATATTATCCAAAATACCTACTAATTTTGGTACAAATAACGGTTGAAACACCCGTCAGCCTGAAGCCAGCTAAAGCTTTGTACCTAATACAGTGTAATTACTAAAATGAACACGTGATTTAAATGCCAAAACACTGGTTGAACGAACCATAAGCCGTCGTTCGCAAATGAACAGTGAAAGCAGTCTAAAACCGCAAATCTCGTTGATCTCTGCCCATCGGAAACTCTCCCTTTGTAATCCCTCCCCTCCCACACTCATTATTTATTATTTTTTATCTGACATCCGCCGCTGCCCTACTCGAAAATGGTGCGAAAATGTCGCTATTTTCGTTCAAAATGATATTGCGAAATAGAACTGTTATCTTCGGTATATTTTGGGCATCTTTGCGGTATCGAGGAGGTTATCGTGGCAAATGCAATCTTTGGGGCTGTTTTGAAATTGCACTTAGATGATGACATCGCAAATGGTAAAATAAGTGAGGGCTCTAATATTGAAGCTATTGCAGGCGATATGATATTTTTCCGGGAGGCACAGTAAAATAAAGGGCGCTTATTTACGTATCACGCTACATCGTACGTGGTGATATCCCTGAGATTGCTCATAGTACTGGGGTATAAAACATGCTCACGTTTAATAGTAGACATAGTCAGCTTCATGAAAACGTAATAAAAGACCTTGCTACAGAGGCTCCCAAACTATATTATTAGTTTTAAGAGCAAGACAGAGAAACAGCCAACACTGGATACGGTCATTCACGAAATCTTGCCAAAACTCAGCAACGAAGTCACATCGCGTTTTCTATTATAGTAGAGAAATCCCTTTACATTACTGTTGAGACTGGCAACATGTTCCGTTTACTACGGGGAAGGCGTATTTATGAGGGGTGTGGGGGAGCGGGAAGCCCCCCAATGACGTGTTGCTTATAACCTCGCGTTTAATGTGTATAAGATGTGTCAGCGAATCTTGTTGTTCTGGTACAATTTTATCAATATTGGGAAATTCATTTGGATTGTACTAATGCTTGAATAGCGTTTATTTTTAAGCTATTGCATAGCTTCTATCGCGGGCCTTGAGCGCGGGGACCGAATCCAGAAATTCCGTAACGAAGAAAAAAATGACGCTCCCCACTCCGACGGGCACGGAGGTGTGGCTTGTCTAACGTTGAAATAACAGACCGTATTGTGTAAACGACTTTACACAATACGGTCTGTTATTTCAACGCGATTCTAATGTTCTAATTTGCGTGTTTGGTAGAGAATCGGATAGTCAATCGACATTACGCTGGATCAAACCTTCTCTCTCTCTCTTGTTTTTCTTTTTGCGACTTCTTTTCATTGGAAGTACTTTTTAAATATTATATTTAGTTTTTTTTTTATTTATTGTCTAAGTTGATAAAAAAATGTTTCTTTTTGCGACTTCTTTTCATTGGAAGTACTTTTTAAATATTTTATTTAGATTGTTTTTATTTATTGCATAAGTTGATAAAAAATGCTATGCAATAGCTTTACCGCGGCAGTCCCCGAGTGCCACACGTATTTTTTCTTTGTTTTGGTAGCATTCGATTTTCCAGGACATGCCCTTTTAATCACGATGTTTTTCCAGCTTTGAGCATTAGTCGATCAATAATTCACACGTATTTCTCGAAGTTTGGTTAGTGCAAAATCTAATATATAAAATTCTCGTGTCACAATGTTCGTTCCCATATTCCTCAGAAGCGGCTCGACCGATTTTTATGCATATTCAGTAAGTCAGAGAATCGGGTACCATCTATTTTTCATACCCCAAAATGATACGGGGGACCTGAGCAGCGGGTGGAACCGCTGGGCACAGCTAGTATTTTTCCAAAAACACACATGACGCGTTGTACAGACCTCTCACCTCCCAATCATCAATATTAACAACAAAAATATATTGAAACATTAATTTAATAACGTCCAGTAGTGTACAGCTATCGGGTTGATTGATTAATTATTAAAATTTCAGGGTCCCTGTAACATTGGTCAGTTTCCCGCACTTGTCCAATTATATAATTCGACAGTTTCGTTGATGCGTCAGTTACCTTGATTTGACAGTTTTGTTAATTAGACAGGTGTGCCTTCTCATCCGTCCTAATAATGCGTCGGTTACCCGGTTCGTCAGTTTTCTTAATTCGTAATATTGGTACACTCAGAGAAAAATCCTTCTAATATTATAAATGCGAATGTTTGTGAGGATGGATGGATGTATGGGTTACGAGTTGTTCGAAAGAGATACCGCGACACCGGAACATAAAGGGCAATAGATGGAACATGGGTGGATTCTAGTCAGTACAAGTATAACACTCCCCCCATTCCATCAAGAGCGGTGGAATTTATTTAATGATTGCCTATCCGCAAAAAAAAGGAATGTTCGTCCATTGATAAGTACTAACGCTGCAACAACAACATTGTAAAACGAAATGATTTTAAAAGAGTTACCATGTTATACCATGGAGTTTTTTGCCGGCTCTTCTCTATAGGAAACGTCCAACTGTGCACCTTTTCTCGACGTTTTATTAGTGTGTTTTTTATTTTTGTAAAAATAACTTTGCCCCACACTAGGAATTTCTCCTGTATTGTGGGTGCGTTTACAAACATTTAAACTCACATACACAAACAGCCAGACCCGGAACAACTATCTGTAGGCAATACCAATATTTGTACCGTGCGGGGATCGAACACGCGACACGCAGCGCAGCAGTCGATCACTTACCCACTGCGCCAACCGTGTCGTATTGATTGTTGTCTACACACCTTATATTGATTTTCAACACTCGGATCAGTGCCTATTATTGAAATTACAACAGCGCATTGCTTTGGAAATTTTCGCCTTGCTAACAGTAAAAACCGGTCAAGTGAGAGTCGGATTCGCACCTTAAATATTTATTTTAATCTGTTTTTAGTATTTGTTGTTATAGCGGCAACAGAAATACATCATCTGTAAAAATTTCAACTGTTTATCACGGTTCATGAGATACAAACTGGTGAAAGGTGGACAGACGGACCGACAGCAGAGTCGTAGTTGGGTATACCCTAAAAAGAGCATAAGTTTATTTGTCCAGGCGCAAATGCTTTCAAAATACCTGTGCAGTATTGTATCGTATTCATTCCTGCTAGTACTGCAGTGTTACTTAAAGGTAAAAAAGAGAATATAAAACAACGTTCAATTACTTTAAATACACCATAAACCTTCATTCCCAATTGGGAATTTCCCAATCTCGAAACGTAATGTCTCCCTTTTATTCCAACACAGGTTGCGAACAGCTATAATTGCGCCGAATATTTACCGTACCGTAGTCGTAATGCGAGAATTGGTATTGCTTACCTGTAACAAAAACGACACAATAATTAATCAGGGAAAATAGCAGTATTAACATTTTAATGAACTTGTTTTGTTAACGGTACTGGCTGAGCGGTAATACATAATTACATACATGATCGAATGACGGGTTGGCAAGATTCGGAACAGTTGAATAGCAAACTCGTATATAAGATGTTAACGAACTCTTCACAAAGCCGGGTATCATTCTATACATCAAACTAAGAACACATAAAAAACCGGGCAAGTGCGAGCCGGACCATCACACCGAGGGTTCCGTACAAACTTGCGACATGAACGGCCATATCTTTTGACTGCGTAAATTTAGAGATGTGATTTTTGCACATCTCCAAGGGACCACAGATTTAAGTTATGGTTTTAATTTCAACTCGATACCTTTACACGTTCCCGAGATAAATGGTCTTGACAGACAGACAAACAATAAAGTGATCCAATAAGGGGTTCCGTTTTTTTGTTTTGTGGTACGAACTAAAAATGACCTTATTTTTTGGGTGAAAGATCATGTTTTACTGTAGAACTCAATATAAGGCACTCAATTGTGCTAATGGATGCAATAACTGGTACGGGGGTCGGGGAGGTATTTTAAATAAAGTTATAACACTAAAAATATGGATTAAAAAAAATACTTGTGAAATAGTTGTACTTTGACCTCCAATATATCCGAAACTAGAAGGTGTGGTCCATGTCTGGTCTCAACAAAAAAATACATCTCTATGTCGGGGAAGTACAAGTGCTTTTCATCAGTTTTTTTTCATAATTTAGGGACATTTTCTTAACTAAATCAGCCCTTTTTCGCGAGAGGAAATCCTCGATGAAAATATCGGAAACTCATAAACAATAATAATCATGGTTTGTTTATTTTTTTGTTTTTAAAGTGAAATATTAAAAAAAAAAATTATATGTTTTTAAATGAATAAATGGAATAACGGTAAATATCCTGTTTCAAATGTTTTATAAAATGTCAATGTTAGTTTAAAAACTTATTTGTTGTAAAAAATCATAAAGCCAAACCTATCAAGAGTGATGTCGATGACTCACGTAACCCATTTGATCAAAAATGCAAACTATAATAAGTTTCATTGAATAAAGTCGTAAGTGCAACGAACGAGCTCTATTAACATAATTACAGAGCCAGTTGACGGGTGGTGGGATCGCGTGTTATACAATATGGTTATCCGAAGTCGATTAACTTTAATGTGCTTTGCTTTTAGCATTTTCAATTACGTGGTGGTTTACGTGGTGAAAATATTCTTGTTTAGAGACAATAGCGGATATACACAGGCTACAACCTCCTCTAGGTCAAAATTTAATGTAAAGCTAGGCTCGCTAAGATCGAGGGCGTTTTCAATACGTTATGAGCAGATATATGGACATACCCTGGCAAAGCACGATGAGGACTTTTGTAAAAATCGTTACAAACTTACACATCGACGGTTCCTACGTACATAAGGTTAAGGTTTTTTTTATTTTTATGTCAAAACCAAGGTTTACAGGAGAGCATAATTTGTGTTCAACACGCTCTAGAAATAATCCTATGAGCAATAATAAATATTTTCTTTGTACTATATTTTAACAGTTTTTTTATTTTTTCACGTTTTCTTGGAAAAACTGATAAATGACAGTTTCTACGACACTTATTCATTGTATTTATAATACTTGTTCTCTTATACGATTTCTAAAACAAGGTAAATAAATTAAATAAAAATCGTAAGTCAGCATGTGCGCATAGATAATCTAAAGCCAATGATACAATAAAAATGCCATTTCCGACATGTCTTTATGTACGTAGGGACCGTCGACACATGCTCATTGCCTTGGAAAAAAGGCATTATTCAAATGTAAAAAAAATATTTACTTTCAGCAATTTTTATTTTCAAACTTTGACCTTTTTATTACGCAACTGTGGATTTATATATCGAAACAAAACCACACGGGTCAATCGGACGTGCGAGCGTTAATTCAACACACCCACACGAAATTGATTAAACAAAAACACTACAGACCTTAATTGATTTTGTCGCAACAAAAACATGAGGTCCAGTTAAAGGAATCCCGCCAACCCGTTGAGCCGTCCATTAGCGAAATGCCGAGTCACCAGCACTAATAGGGCGGAAGCCGGCACACGTTTGTGCGGATAAGAAGGGCACAATCGAAATAGGTTGTACTGTTGTACGGAACCCCGCATTGTAAGACTGGGAGTCAACGACCGTACTAACGATCGTGGTGTTACACGCAGTGTGAGACACACAGGCTTTTGAGTTGGAGGATAATTATGAACTAATATTACAAATACACTTTGGCAATGAGCCGAGGAAGTCCTGGGGGAAGGAAAAGAAAGGAGGTCAAGTAATGTTAAATTATTAAATAATGGAGGCTGAATAAAAAATCATTTGTCTTAGAAAATATAAAAATGGATATCAGGAAATCTATAATATCATAACTTGTTTTAATCTTATTATAGCCGTATTTTAAGACGCTTTTGTGGTTTTTAAGGTATATTTGTATATATTCCTCAAAAACACCATACCACACAAACACTTGTTGAGTGCAAAAATATGACCAACATGTAGCCCTAAGAAATAGCTTCTGTGTATCATCATAAGTCCGTCGACTGCCCTGATGCAATATTAAAGTATGGGCCACCGTTGGCGCCCAAAAGGGACAAATTTTGTAAGCATTTTTCTCAGTCGATAATCATCGAGTGATCGAAATCAAAAATAGTTTGTTTGTTCCAGTCTTACCTTTAATAATCAAAGTCACAAAACATCATTTCGCAATCAAAATGTGTCATTTTAACAAACACATTGTTGGGCGCCAATATCAAGTTAGCCAACTTGTCTTCACAAGTGGGGGCGTATCATTTGTCCAGTGGCCAGCCGTCATGATACAATAATTATGAATGACTACAAGCCCCAAAGAATATATAAGTAGCATAGAATGGGTTTTTAAGACTCTTTAGTTCTCAATATAATCCAAATCAGAGAACACCCTTTCAAGATGAAATCTCACATCGCTTTCCAAACACTTGTTGGGCGCCAATAACAAGTTGGCTGACTTGTCTCTTTTAGCCAACTTGTCGTCTTCACAAATGGCGACTATGTATCATTTGACCGGCAGCCGGCCTGACGCAATAATAAAGTATGGACTACCGCGGGCGCCCAACGGAGACATTAGTAGTAGTGAGATATATATCGGCTGACCCTATTTCATAATAGAGAGATAAATCGAACGGTATAGGGTACAGGAAGAGCAATTTTGTATAGGTTGAATTTATTAATGGGTTTAGCGTAAGTTTGTGGCTTCAGAAAAATGGAAATACATTTTAAAGGGTTTCATGTTTTAACAGCGTCTTTAAACAAGATTGACGACTTTTTCTGTAGCATCTCGTGTTGTCCCACGGCTGGGCAAAGGCTTCCCCTTTTTCCTTTCAAACCTCTATTTCCTATGCGATATCTGGCCATGTTCGTCCCGCACACAAGATCAGATCATTACACTACAATCACCGCGACTGACGTCTTAAGCTAACGAAAAGTTTCCCAGAAAGTCAGTGTAGTGCCAGAAGCCCCATACATCTTTAACCTCGTCTAACTATAACTGTCTAGACACGAAACAATTTATTTTTTGTTAGCTTATTATTTGGACTAGCAATTTATTCCATAAACTCGTAAACACTACTTATTGCCGGGAATTTTCCTCCATCCGTCCATATGAACAATCATCATCAAGCCTTTTTCCAAATATATTAGGGGCATGCTAATTTACAATTTGTTCGGTGAAAACCTCATTACTTCAACTCAATTAAAACCTCACGAACTGCACCACTGTTTGAACGTAGCTGGGGTTCCGCACTTTAATTATAAACAAACATCCCCGAATAGACCCAGTTTCCACACACGGTGCAACAATGACACAGCGGTAGACTATAAGCTAGACTCTTTGACAGCGTAAGGGAGTGTCAGGCTTGTACTTGTGTGAATAAAACCCATCCATGTTCCTTGTTTTACCCTTTGTTTTCCTCGGCTGCGGTTTGTTCGAAATATATTTCGCGCTAGTTAGTTTAGCCAGTACAAGTCTTTCCGCTACGGCCAGAGCAAGAAAAGTCATTTGATGATTATCCATCCGATAAACAAGACTCACAAAAACATGAAGCTGCACATTAGTACAGAAGCTAGGATACTATTTGACTTTGCACTCTACTGCTAATACAGAAAGCTAGCATATTTGATTGGGCTAGTGAACTGTGCCTCGACATGCATTCCCTAAGGAGAGTACCCACAGGACAAATTGAGCATTAGCTACAATACAATAGTCGGCCACATGTTATTTACTGATCCAGGTCGCATTGGCTCTTGTTAACGTTTTATGTCCAGCATCTTGTTACTACCTGAGAACATTCGTAAACCTCAGACAATTGAGTGATGTTTCGCTGTATGAATTCTGCATATATAGGCCCTTCACAGTTTAGTTTAGGCATTTCTGACAACGTCAACTTTATTGCAATTTATTTATTGATTAAAGATGTGACTGTGATGTCAATAGACGTCTCTATGACAGCGACTTAACATCAACCTTATTGTAAGGAAAATAAACATCACTATATCGGGCAAAAGCCCGAGACGCCAAATCAGAGTTAAACTATCTGTGGAAAGGCTGAACTTCAGGCCCAACGTCGATTTTTGAATCGACAATTCAAGTATCGTATAGCATTATTGTTCAATTGTTTGCAACAAACACAAAATCGACGTATTTTAGATACATTTACACGCGCATGCTCATGCAACACATGCAGGCCTCTGGAATGCTTGACCGTAATTTGACTGATGTTATGCTCAAACCTCCTTTCATTGTTTGCTCCCGGATAGTAGGTACTCTCCTTAACACAGGAGCATGGATATTTGATTACATACACTATGCGCAAAGCTGCCTCAGTGTGCATTCCTTATACGTACGCTAAACGCTTCGTTAAGCACACCATGTCGTATTAAGGTCCCGTATACGACCGCAGCCGATTCGACTTACGTCAAAGGACACGTGCGTTTGTTTCCTTCGCGTTAAAGTTACTTGTGGCATGCTTACTATCTTAAGAAGCTGTTAAATGATTTTTATTTTGCAAGTAGGTTTTTACAAACAATTTTATATTTGTTTTTTTTTTAAACAATACTGAGGAGAAACAGCCGAAACTAACTCAGCGGTCATGACAAAATCTTGGTCTCCTTACATAAGAACTATGCAGATTAGTGCCTGAAATGGTTTTTTTAAGAAAGCACCACCCAGAATGAGTGGACCTGTCCAGTCAGTGCAAGCATTTGTCAGTTATCGTGTGGCTCGACTCATAACTCAAGGAGCTCAACCACACGACGAACAATACCAAAAAAAGGATAATTGTGTAGGTAGCTTATAGTATCTACATATTTACCATTAACTAACTTCGTAAAAAAATCTTAGTTTTTGCCCAGAAACAGGCGAATTGTCAAGTTGAGTAATTGGAATTTTCCTATACCATTTTTGATTCGAAAGCACCAACCTAAATTAAAATGAAAAACTCGACAGACCAAAGTAAGCACTTACGAGACGAAGTGTGTTGTAGTTCGAAATTGGAATCGTACACAATGGGGATTTAGGATCGTTCGTCGCTCCCGAACTCCTAAAACTGTCAAAGGTGTACCGTACAGGCACAGGTACCACTGTACCTTACGATATACGTTGCAAGGTACGTGTAGATCAGTATTGACAGAGGTCAGAAGGTAGTCGTTTTTAATCCAATCGTATCAGAGGCATTCACATCTACACCACTTTCAAAAGCTTACAAACACACTAAATGCAACAAGCACGACTTCTCGTGTAGTGTTTAAGCTTATGAAACTGAAGGACTTTTTTTTAGTTTACTACTTTAACGGTTTTAATCAACTAATCAGTTCTAGTCAGTTCTTCTAAGAACTGACGCGATTAGTTGAACAATTAGACTTTCTCTAGAAAGTCTAATTGTTTTTTCAATTTTAAGAACTCGTACAAAAAAGTATGTTTAGTTTCAAAGTTTGGGAGATCCGGGGTTGCCGGTTGTCCGGGATTACAGGTTGTTCGAAAGAGATACCGCGGCCCCGGAACATTAAGGGCAACAGAAGGAACATGGAACTTGGGTTTTAGTCGGTACAAGTCAATTTTTTTTTGTAGTGTTAAGATTTCATTTTTTTTTATTTTTTTATTTACTTATGTCAAGTGCCAAACTAACATGTTTTTTTCTTTCTTCTTATTTCTCCGACTCCGCCCAGAGCGGAGGAAGTTATTTGATGACTTGCCATTTAAAAAAAAATGATGTTATTTTTACGTTAAGTTTCAACAGCGAAATCCCCTTTAAATAAAAATCTCATTTAAACTGTTCCCACTTAACGCACACACCATAAACCAAACCATTAACTTCAATTAGTGATCGCATTACACACAGTTAAGCACAAACAGCCCATTTTAACTGCTAACAATATTTTGAAAAGGTAACTGCGTGCATTCAATCAACCTTCAATTAACTAGTGCAAAGGAAAAATCAACAATATGAAACAAAGAGCAATATTCGTATATAGCGCCGCCGGTTTAAATGTAAAACGGCCATTTTCAACTTCTAACGCAATATTTCGCTCGAACATATTACGGGAAATGAATGGCTGGAGGCAAGAGGGCTGGTCCGGTGGAGCTATTTAAAAAATAATACCTAGAAATGAACGTTACATTTCTTCGCACTCTTCTCTTGGCAGAGTTAATAGAATTTCCAGCCAAGCACTTAAGGCAATAGTTCCGGTTGTATTTCGAACGTATCTAGGTAGGTATGGTATTAAATGAGGCTAATTAATTTAAATTGGGGTTTAAACTGAACGTCCTATCTTTTTGTTTTTTTTTAAACGTTTCACTAGGATTTTCCCCTGTACCGTGGGTACCAGGCAGCCAGACCCGGAACAACTATTTGTAGGCCTTACAAATATTTGCTCCGTGCTAGGATCGAGCCCGTGACACGCAGCGCAGCAGTCGATTGCTCAGCCACTGCACCAACCATGTCGTCTTAGGGATTAAATAAAATAAATATTATTATAAACTTAAGAAAATATCGTAAGGAAAGTTATAAATATGAATGTGGATGGGTATAGTAAAAGAAGAAGGTCAAGGAAAGGATAGGTGGACTGTGTAAAGGTTGATATGGCAAGAAAGGAGGTGTCTGATGAAATGACGGATAATGGAGGAGTATGGAAAAAGACATGCTACGCTGACTCCAAATATCTTGGTATAAGGGCAGGAGAGAGAAACCGAAAAAGATACCGCGGCCCCGCAACGTAAAGAGCAGTAGAAAGAACATGAGTGGGTTTTAGTCAGTAAGTCTGTCACTCCCACCCGCTCCGCCCAGAGCAGGGGAAGTTATTTGATGATGGCCTATCCGCAAAAAAAGGGCAGGAGAATGATGTTGATGATATTTTTAAAGTTAGGGCAATCGAATGGTTTACGATAGAAGCTCTGTTAAAAAAAAGTATAAATATCATTTTGGTCTTTGACTGGCGTTCTGTGGATGAGTGCGCGCCACCGACACCAAATTACCCGAAAACTACAAATTACTGCGTTAAGAAAAACTGTCAGTCGTGACTGATCATCTATTAGCCGCCACGGTTTGTTTTAAATATTATTAATTCATCTATTCAACTCTTGTTTTTACTCTGGACACTGTTAATGTGCTCGTTTTTCTACATCGTTCTCACATGTATGTATAATGTCAACATGAATGATGTATCCATAATTTTGTAAAAATATTATGATTTAAAAGAGTGTCCATGGAGTTTCTTGTCCATTCTTTTCCATAGAGATCTACGCTTTGGAATGGGCAACTACAGTACTTTCACAAATTATTATGTCTTGTGACTGGGACTGTAGCAGCATCGTTTTTTGTTTTCATGACATTCAAAATTGCCTGTATTGGTCAAATTGAAAGAAATGAGTTTGAGTTTATACCAAATATCCAACCAAAGCATTTTACTTAACCTAAAGGGTTAAATAAAATTATCATTGAGTAGACTGTAGGCAACATACCGTGCAAACGCTTCAAAATTTTTAGTAATTTATTTCATACCGTAAACGCGTACTGTATCACGTAGTCTATATTCCGAACTAACGAACTAGTACCAAAAATACGACTCTCGACCTCAGTATTGCCTAAATGAATTGAAGTCATTTGGTTTTGTTTGTAAAAAATGTTAAAACCCAAAAATACGGGTATTTTTTTTGTAATCATCCCAAATAAAAGACCTTGTATATGGGTGATAGTGGGTTAAGTTCAGGAGTTTCATTTTACCACCGTTAAAAACAGGGCCAGCACAATTCCAAGTTTTCATTAGACACAAATAGCACGTTCTTTACGTACTATTGTTTTTCTTGATTTTTATCGAATCATGAACCAAAATAGAACTTATAAATCACGATGATAAGTTACACGCAAACCGTCGTCATAACTAGAAACTACCCACCTACCTAACCTAAATTTTACCTTTATTTTAATTGCGTAAGGCACCTCATGTTCCTACCAAAACTAAGTACAATTAGTAGGTAGGTACAGTCAACAAAAGGGATAACTAACCAGGCTCGAAACAATAAACATGGTAAATACCCGGTTCAAGTTTTAATAATAAAATTAATTTGATGAAAAACAAACAGTTGGTTAACTAACTTAAATTTGAGTTTAAAACATCGATCGGTTTCTACGAAAAATTCAAGTTACTCTGGTTACTTATCTTTTTTGTTGAGCATACTTTGACCAACGTCACCACAGATATAGATAGACATAGATAACGCAAGACTACTTCAAAGCTGCTACTTTCGCGCAACTAGTCGGACGTCAATTATCAAATTTAAAATGGTTAATCGCGTGTGATAAATTGTAAAAACTATCGTCGATCACTAATTAGACATCACAGCACTAAATATAGTGTATGAGACGTCATAATAAGTAGTCAAAAAATGGCACGCTTGGTTTTCAAACAGGGGCCTAAGTCTGCTATTACAATAGTGTCAGAATGGTCGATCACTGATCGCATAATGGTTAATTTTGACAAGTTTGGTAATCTAGTACATACTAAACTTGTCAAAATCAACCATTATGCGATCAGTGATCGACCATTCTGACACTATTGTAATAGCAGACTTAGGCCCCAGATCGTGATACTTGCGCTATCTATGTCAATCTACGTTTGTGATCGCCACGCACATTGTATAATAAGGATTCTCGATATTGCTCAAGTTACATCACTACAAATATTGTGAAAGTCGCTCTCGACAGCTGGGCTCTGTGCCCCGAGGCTGTTGCTATGCCGCATACAATACCAACTTCAAGGTCAGTGTCTAAAGATGTTCCAGTTTCTTTCTCATTTCACGTGTGGAACGCTGAATTTAAAAAAATAAAGCGGTTTTTATTTCTCCGGTTTTTACGTTTGCTGTGTTTCACCTTGGGAGAGAGAAAAGAGCTGTTGTATCATTTTATGTCTATCAGAACTTCTAGCATATAGAATTTCTAGCCAAGAACGTAAGGCAATAGTTCCGGTTTTATTTCGAACGTATCTAGGTAGGTATGGTATTAAATGAGGCAAATAATTAAAATTGGAGTTTTAATTGAATGTTTCCTTTTTGTTTTTTTTAACGTTGCCCCACATTAGAATTTTTTTCTCCTGTATTGTGGATGCTTTTACAAACATCTTAACTCATATACACAAACAGCCAGACCCGGAACAACTATCTGTAGGCCATACAAATATCTGTTCCGTGCGGGTATCGAACCCGCAACACGCTGCGCAGCAGTCGATCGCTCAGCCACTGTACTAACCATGTCATCAAAAAATAAATTAAGTTATTTAAAACAAAACAAAAATTAGAAAAAAAACACAGGGAAAAATATATTATAAGGTTTTAATTTAACTGGATACCTCCGCGCGTTCTTGAGATAAAGGACAGATGCACAACAAAGTGATCTTATAAGGGTTCCGTATTTTCCTTTTAAGGTACAAAACCCAAAAAAGAAAGGAAAAGTATTTATTTGAAACGCACAGGATATAACAATAAAACAACAAAAAAAAATAATAACGAACGTCATTAAAAAAAAATAACGTTAAAAAGTTTTTGATTTAAACGCGTTTACCATAAGATCGTATCACTGCACTTGCCTTTAGATGGGCCGACACCGTCATATTTCTTTTCGCTTAGGGGCTCGCCCGGGGAAATAAGCTTGGTGTTATCTGTGCTCCCTTATGCTTTTCTCGTGTAAACAAAAAAACAAATTATATCGTAAGGAAACATAGCGGTCCTTATACATATTTATTTCCTACACCTGTTTTTAGATCTGTGAGGAGCTCGTGGCTAAATAATAGCAGCCGCTCGGGTCGATCTTTAGGTTAAGCCACGCTTGCCTAGGTTGGTCTGTGGATGGGTGACCACCCGTTACATACCGAGTTTCCTCCGTGCCTCGGAAAGCACGTTAAGCTGTTGGTCCCGGCTATCATTTGTAGATCTTTGACAGTCGTTACAGGTAGTCAGTGTTCCGAAAGTCTGACAACCAGTCTTACCAAGGGGTATCGCATTGGGTTGTGGAGGTCAGATAGGCAGTCGCTCCATGTAAAATACTGATATTCAGCTGCATCCGGTTAGACTGGAAGCCGATCCCAACATAGTTGGGAAAAGGCTAAGCAGATGATGACCTGTTTTTAGATCTACGTAATTTTTTGAGTTGCCTCATCATTTGCCTAGCCTTTTCTAGACTATTGGCGTCGGCTTCTAGTCTTACCGTTTCAGCTGATTACCAATATTTTCGATGGAGGGACTGCCTATCTACCCATTTAACGACTAGATAATAAGATACTCTTTGATAAAACTAGCTGTCAAACTTTTAAGTCACTACCTTTAACGACTGTCAAAGATCTAGAAATGACAAGTAAGAAGAAACTAAAATAATAATGAGTAAGTGAAAAAGAATCGACCAAGTGCGAGTCGGACTCGAGCACTGAGGGTTCCGTACAAACTACATAAACGGCCATGTCTTTTGATTGCGTTGACTTGGTCGATTGATTTTACACAGCTTAAAGGGACACATACACAGGCTTGGGTATATGGTTTTTCAACTACGCTTTCCCGAGATAAAGGGTCTAGCAATGGGTAGCTCACTGTCCGGCCGTCTATTGACGACAGGCCGTGTCGACGGCGCGTTAGTGTTTCACGCGAGCCTCAAAGAGATGTCAGCAAAGCAGAGGAGCCTGCCAGGGCCTCCGCCTGCCGGGGTTGCGGGTTGTTCGAAAGAGATACCGCGGCCCCGGGACGTAAAGGGCAATGGAAGGAACATGGGTGGGTTTTAGTCAGTACAAGTCTGACACTCCCCCCCGCTCCGCCCAGAGCGGGGGTAGTTTTTCGATGATTCCCCACCCCAAAAAAAAGGGTCTTAACAGACAGATGAATAACAGGTGATCCTATTAAGGTTTCGTTTTTTCCTTTTGAGGTATGGAGCCCTACATAAGGATGAGTTTTGAAGAATTTAGTAAATGAAATTCTCACCCTATAAGCGCCCCAGTTGAAGGACTAACAGAAGTAGTATCAAAACATAAGCATTATATAGAAATTCTTCTACTTCAAATAATGTAACCCAAGACTCAATTAAATGCCAGCATTAGCAAGCATCGGACCAACGGAAATCTATATAAGACCTTTCCGTCCCAATTCCGATATACCGATCAAAGCCTTGAGAAACGAACCCAAGAAAGCGAACAAGCAAAGGGTTACTGTACCCATATAGGTCAACAAACAACAGCAAAATCACAACAGTACCTACACGTAATATGCAGTATACGCGGGCCTCAGTTGATAATTGATTTATTACATCCCCTTTTGTATACAGAAACACGGCACGTCGACAAAATTAAGTCTGTTATGCGTAGAACTATACGTACTGGATACGACATTGAACAACCTTGATCCGACAATTACTGAGTTATTTTTGGTAATATTACCTACAGTCCTACATAAATCAATTCGAGTTTGGCTTGGTTGATGTGGTAGCAATAAAATGCGTGCTTGACAAAAAGTTGGGCAATTTCGGTTATTGGTTGTTTCGGGCGAAAAGGTTTTTATTGAATTCAGAATTGAATCAGACTTTTTGCCAATACCTATCCAGTACTCACTGGTCCGACCTACGTTATCAGGAGTATCATGGAATGTAACGGCTGCCTGTTTGTAGATAAGAGTAGGTCCGACACAAAGCTTCGGTAAAGCTTTGTTTGCTTGTAAAACCGAAAAACAGTTACGCTTTCGTAGGAATTGTAAAGTTTTCAACCAAACTTAAATTAAGAAGGCTGCTTACAGCTATGCCCGGATTCTCGAAGGATTTTGTATTAAGAATGATTCTGAATCTTAACGCATTTTATTTAAAATATAATCTCACTTTACCCTACCGACTCAAGAATATAAGAAGGGAAAAAGGCCAAAAACGAGTCAGAGTCGCCAACCGAGGGTTTCATACAAACTAACGACATAAACAGCTATATCATTTGAATGAGTAGACTAAGGGCTGATTTTTCAATAGTCAGATAACTTTTATCTGAGGAATAAAATGGCGTTTTGACACCTTATCTATAGAAAATATGTCAAACCGCTATTTATTCCTCCGATAAAAGTTATCTGACTATTGAAAAATCAGCCCTCAGAGGGTTTATTTTTCACAGCACAAAGGAACCACAGACTTGAATATATGTTTTTTTCAACTCGATACCTCTAAACTTTCCCGAGACGAATGTACTTGACAGACAGATGAACAACATGTGATTCTATGATGAAGTTCTCGAGTAAAAACTAACATATCTACAGACAGTTGAATGCAACAGTTGAATTATTTATGAACCTAAAAGACAGCGTCTTCCATTACGTATGAAAAATAATCATACATCTTCCATCCTACAAAAATGTCTCATCTAGTCGATCAGGTTTACGTCATGAGGGTCGCACCACCCCACATATCCCATTCATGATCTCAACAGATTACTCCTCGTGCGGGGGTGGATTATTTGAACTAATTATCGAATTGTCTCTGGCACGCATGATTCACCCCCTTGCAATTTCATACCAATTCGTTTCGGGGGGCGAAACGTTCGGGGAATAAGATGACTCATCGCTTTAGTGTTTTTTCGATAGTTGGGTTGGATGGTCTGAGTTTCCTTCTATCAATATCGAATGAGATTTAAATGGGATTCTCCGTATTTTTTACGTGATTCTTTCTCTAAACTAAAAAAAGTTTGATTCAGTATAACTAAATTATAAAAGCAAACTGCTCATAAAACGTAGCACGTTTCCATATTTTTTAATGTCCATGTTCTAAAAATATAAAGAAATAATTACCAAGCTTAATAAACTTAAAACACGTAATAACTGAATAATGATCCCGCTCGGAGTTAACCCTCGCATGGTGACGGCGCTGCTCAATATTACAGGTGAAATAAAATGTTACAAAGTTTCTCGCTCGGCTAAAAATATCACCGCAGTAAGTTTTCATCGGTCCACGACGTCAACGCTCGACCACTGCAGTGTTTTGTGAGCTGTCAATTTATTTTTCTTCAAGAATTTCCACTTTTAGCCTTTTCTGCAAAAATGTTTTCGCGAAATTATGTAGAACAAAGTTATCGTACGAACAAAGATATTACGCAAAATGGCTTGTTTGAAAATGTAAGAGAAGTCTGAAAAGAAAAGGGCCTTTTTACGTAATCCTGGACGTAATTCCGAATGAATGTACAGACATACATATATCTCGGTGAACTTGAAACCCTACTTAGTTACAGAACATTTAAATTCTCTTGAATATATAATCCGTTCTAATCCTAAATATTGTACGCAGTATTCCTTAATATTTGTTTGAATATTTTAGCAATTACGAGTACTTCTGTCGCTTATATAACATTTTATTATTTCAAACAAAAAGGTTAAGTAACAAAGACATGTCATAAAGATGTCTAAGTTCGTCATCGTATATATATATATCGATTAATCATAAACATTTCGACACAATTATGAAAGATAAAGAAGTTTGTAACATTTTAATAAGTAAAAATAAGTAGCGAAAGAATGACTAAACTTTAGAAGAACAAAAGGATACAGATAAAACAACGCAAACAGGAAAATATCTAAAAACAAAGGACAACCACTTGTATCAAATAAAGTATCAACTTACATCACAAACGAACAGCGACAATAAAATCCCGAGCTTATCTGACAATCAAAGGTAGCCAAATAGCCAAAGCCAGTCACCACAATACGTAAATCATTGCACTATGTCAATATGTTGTTATCACTGCTACTTATCACGCTGTTAATCACACGCAATATTTCATTTACGTTATCGGCAACGCTACGAAACGTCACTGCAGGTGCGGGGTTAAGCTACTCGCTACGCTAGTGCTACGGTGCTACGCGCGTAGCTCGGTGCTACGGGCAGCGGTGACGACGCCTGAGGACGAACTGCGTCGGGTGGCGCGCCGATGTCTCGCGCATGCGCCTCACCCTGCGTAGGGGATGGATTCGCATAGTCGTATCATTCTCGTTTTCCGATAGGTAAGTTATAATATTCGTAAATGAAAATAGTGTGCGGAAAAATGTAACGTGGTTTTCGAGAACACTAGGGCGAAGAGGTTCAAAGAAATATTCAGTGCTACGCTGTGTTTCTTGTTTATATTTATTTTACTCGGATGGCCTGCTCGGCGAAGCTGTCAAAAACAATACGCAAAGTTTCCACAGATTAGAATGTTCTAAAAGTACATTATTACTGCCTGGATTAGTCTGCTTCAATTTTCTTTGTCAACTTGGGTATCTTGAAAGTTTATTAAAAAGTTTGTATTACAAACTTGGGCCCATATTAATAACGTTCTCGTCGACAGTGTCGCGGGTGACGGCACGTCACGCACGTCGCTGTCATTTTGACGTCTGTTGCCAGACATGAGGTAATTAAATTGTTACGTTATTAAATTAATCAAATTAAGGTACAAGGTCAAGAGTCTTTGTGGGTTATATCTTGAAAATTAAAGCCGTCTTACATTTTAATAATAATTATTAATTGTGGACTTACCGGCCCCACAGGAAAACGGCGTATGTTGTCAAATGAGATTCTAGTAAGTATTTTCTATTTTGTATAAATCAACCATTTTCTCAATAGAGACGGAATGTTCATAGTGAAAATATAATAATAGCGTGAGTCAACACGTCGGAGCTCTTTTGTGACTAATCGCGTACTCTGTGCGGACCAGAAATATTTACCTAATGTTATGAGATGTGCCCATTTGTATGTCGATTGAAATTATGAGATCAACTTATACGGTTGCTGTCTGCTTAACGGATTTATCCTGTGGGGTTTGAGTGTAGGGCCTCCAGCCAGGGGCAAATACTTATAAACTAAGCGATTACACGCTAAAGGCTCCTACTGCAGGACACGAGCCGAGGCTTAGGGCGTCGCTGGGGGAGCAGCAATAGACAGGTTGGATCGGAACAAAAAAAACCGCTTGTCTTGGTTTGAAGTAATGTAGACAAGTTTTACCCTGAGTTTTCCAATTGGCAAAGGTCGAATGAAAGCCGAATATATATAAAAATCCATCCTTTTGATTCTGTAGATTATTTCCACAAACTCACATTTAGTTACTTTTACTCTATATCATTGTGTAGACTGTAGGCAACATACTGTATAAACGCCACAAAATTTTAACTACTTATTTGATTTCATACCATAGTCGCGTACAGTAGCTTGTAGTCAACATTCCGAACTAAAAAACTAGTACCAAAAAACACTACTCTCGATCTCAGTGATGCCTAAAAGCAACAATATCTATAAAATTTTGTTTTGTTTTTTGAAAATATATTTCAAAACCTAGAAATAAGAATATTTTATTTCTTTGTAATCATCTCCCATTCAAGAAATAAAATAAAACCCAGTTCATGAGTGATAGAGGGTTTTTGTGGGTTGGGAAATCATCAAATAACTTCCCCCGCTCTGAGCGGTGCGGGCGGGAAGTGTCAGACTAGTACTGACTAAAAACCACCCATGTTCCTTCCATTGCCCTTTATGTTTTGGGGCCTCGGTATCTCTTTCGAACAACCCGCAACCCCGGGAAGCGGAGGCCCTGGCAGGCCCCTCTGCGTGATAGAGGGTTAAGGACACATCTTCAACTACAACTCAAAAGAAATTGTATCCGATATAAGACACAAAGGCATCCGCGATCGTTTAAACCAGAACAATTAGTTCTACCAATTTAAAGACAAAACAATATCACAGTGAAATTTCCAAATAGCATCACAGACCGTATTTATGCGGGTGACATGAGTAAAAGTATATTCCCTCGCTTACACGGAATTTCGTGCGACAGCTTAAACGTTTTTCGCGCAGGTAACAATGTGTCGCGGAATCCTAAACTAGATGAATGTGTGGCCATAAAAAATTTACTAGTGCAACAACAGCGATTTTAGGACAAAAAATGTACGGAACGCAACGGGTCATAGTTCTATGAAATCTAGTTCGTTTGAAATCGCCGGTATTGTTAAAAAATATATGGTATATGGATGCGTGTTCAGTACACATGAATACCTTTGATGTATTTCAGTTGTAACGTATAGCGTTTTTGTTGAATATAACTTCTTTTTGTTATTGATATTTTATGGTTTACAGGTTTTATCAAAATGTCAAAAAAATCAACATGCGAAAAAGCATGTATTCATTTTATTTTTTTAATTTCAAGCTTCCACAGATAATTACAAAATTATTACCTCCAGCGTAAGTTGCTTCTTCAAAGTTGGTTTTACTCATTTTGTTATTAATTATTTTAAAATAATTTGTGGAAAATATAGTTCAAGTGTAAGTAAGGTATAGTTCAAATAAAGTTTGGTGCCTCATGTACAAAACATGGCTTTGCTATGAGCTTCCTTACTATGCTTACAATGGTGCAAAATGGTCAATTTACAAGAAATTTCATTAAAACTGCGACTGGCTCTCGTAAAGTATGCATTACGCCTAAAGTTAGTCTTTGTATAAGGTACACAGAACGGCACATCAACCTATACAAAACCATTTCATCCTGATCTCTCTACTACGGTCTGCGATCCGTAGTAGAGAGATCAGGTTATAATAGTTTAGGATAGGTTGACCTGCCGTAGTGTGTTCATACAAAAGTGGTCGCCGTCGCAGCCCCATCTGATTAGTGTGTATCGCTAATTTTGAAACAAGTTCAGGATAGTAATAAATTAACTAATTGATTTTCTATCTTTATATATATAATTCTTCTGTGAGTGTGTATGTAACTGAACTTCTCTCAAACGACTGGACCGATTTTGATGAATTTTTTTGTGTGTGTTCAAGGGGATCTGGGAATGGTTTAGATTCACAATTTTGTCCGCTGGACAATGTTTTTTTAATTAATTTTTAATTTATTAGTAGTTGTTGATTTTGGAATGTTTTACATTGGATCCGACAGACGGCGCTACCATCGCAGTGTCAAATTAGACAGCTTATTAGCTTATTAAAAAAAGTTTGAAATTTTCAAATTAAAGACGTGTAGACAGGACAACGTCTGTCGGGTCCGCTAGTTCTCCAATAAAATGTAATTACTGGAATAAGACGCTATTGTGAAAAAGCTTTATGTAAATAAACAAGATTAACGACTTTTATCAACAAAAGAATAAGTATTTTTCATCTGTTCGACTTTTGCTATCAAAAACTTTCCAGACTGATTATAAGGTTTTTGTACAAGAATTTACAAGTTCTTAACTATCTGAAACATCTGAGTCCGTTTGTTATACCTATAGCAATCGATCTATGATGATGTAGATATTGACTCAGTAATCAATATCTGCAAAATATGCTTTTACGTAACTATTTTTGCATCGATTTCTCGACTAACCGTTAGTAGCCGAATAATTGAATTTCACACATATATAAAATAACTAGCTTTCGCCCGCGGCTTCGCTTGCGTTAAATTCGGTATAACACACCAAGCAGACCTGCAGCTTTTGCTCTTGCGTCTGATTGATTTGTAATAGCAACGCTAAGTTTTCCCTTTTCATCCCTCGTTCTCCCTCACATCCCACTTTTTTTTAATAAAAATTAGCCTATGTCCGTCTCCTGGTTCCCAACTATCTCTGTACCAAAATTCATCAAAATCGGTTTAGCCATTAAAGCGTGAAGAGGTAACAAACAAACAAACTCACTTTCGCTTTTATAATATTAGTAAGGATTTAATCGTTAATATAAAATAATGTTAGGTATAGTTATTTTAAAATAATGTTATTGTTATCATAAAATAAATTAATTGCTTTTATAAAAAAAAACGTAATTATAAAATAGTTATCTATAAAAGAACACCAACAAAGAAATCGACTGAACGCTTCTAGAACTATTTATTTACTAGTCCTCTGAACCGCTTCTCTTTTCTCCTGACTTTTCTAGGTGGAAACACAGCTTTTAATTTTCAAATGTCCTTTGTCTGTTGGATTTTTCCAGCTATTCTGCCATAATAATGGACTGCAGGAGTCGGAGCAGTCTTTTGAAATGTTGCATTTTGAGAGAAAAAGTCTCGTTCTAAGTTATATTGCACTACGGCTAAATGAATAAAACACTTTATTAATGATATTTTAATCTTATTGCTGTCGCTTTTCACTTTCAGTTTTTATTTGTGTTGGTATGTTATGTGATCAATCCTCGGGAAATCAGTTGATTTATTTAACTTAAGGTGCGGTAACAAGCTAATCTTTAGGTATTCGCGGAAGTGAGGCTAGCTGCCTACTGGGCATGGTCTGACACAAGTACACGACAGTATTGCATCGAAAGAATAGAAATAAGGTAGAAAATATTTCGGTGTTTGATTTTATTTGAATATCATGTCCGCCAAAATGTAGGTGATTTTGCAGTTTTAATTGAATATAAAAAAATACAGTTCCGTGTTTGAAAAATTTTAGATATCTCTTTAGTCTAAAAAAATTCCTTTGTTATAGATAAAAAATATGATGGTTGTCGTTGAAAAAATTGAGAATTTCGAGACGAAAAAAATTTTTTCGTGGTCTTTTTAAACATTTTTTTTTTCGTAGTACTAGACCACTTTTCTAAACTGATTTTGTTTAAGTCTTTACTTTATGTATTTAACTATACACGGTATTTTTTTTTGGCTAGTGGCATGTACAGATACGGCTAACTTTGCGACGAAAATCTAGACGTTTTACGAAGTGTTTGCTTTGTACAGCGCCTTAAGCTCGCGACTTCGCCCGATTGTAAATCGGTAATTATACCACAAACAGTACAGTATTATGGAACAAAAAGAAATTTCATCGAAATCCGCTTAACAGTTTTTACGTAAAAGTGTAACATACATACATCAACTAGTAGTGCAACTGGAAAAGCTTGAGCGACTCCAAAATTTTTGTATTAGATTCATATTTGGTTTGCGTAAATATGATCATGTTTCAGAGTTTCGCGTTAAGCTCAAGTGGTTGCCTATCCGTCTTCGCCGGAATGCTCACATTTTATCATTACTTTACAGTATTCTTTTTAATCCTACAACACCCTCTTATCTCAAAGAACGTTTCAAGTTCCTTCATGACACACATAGTAGACATTTGAGATCATCGGAGAATTTAAAGCTTTTGATGCCTGAACATTCCACAAAATTTTATGACCAGTCATTCACGGTTCAGGCTGTCCGTTTGTGGAACGAATTGCCGTTGTCAGTAAGACAAGCTCAGTCACTCGTTGCTTTTAAAACCTCAGTTGCAAATCATTATTTTACCCTTTGATTTTTATTTTTTTCTGAATAAATGTTAGACACCTATTTGTCAACCGTTTAATATTATAAAACACATGTTAAATAAATAGATTATATGTATTTATTTATGTATTTATATATTTTGAATAAGTAACTTTATTTTAATTATTTGTGTAGTATTAGCAGTAGGTACACCATTGACTACCCCCGTTGTATTTTTATATTCGTAAAGTCCATCCAAAGGTTGTCTGGAAGATATCGCTATTAGCGATAAGACCGCCATTGTAACCATAGATTTAGCACTTTTTTATAAAACAGTTTGTTTTTTTTCAATTTTTGGTGTGCAATAAAGTATATTCTATTCTATTCTATTCTATACATCCTCACAAACGTATAATATAAGTAGGATTTAGCTCTATAATACCATACAGTTAGAATAATAATCGCGGACATGAAGACAAGTTGATCACATCGTTAAAACAATAGCGAAAATAAAAAAAAGCATGTAAGGAGGGTTACCAGTAAAATAATAGGTAAAGCATAAATTGAACAAAGGCATTTCACAAAAAATACAATCGAATTGAGAACCTCCTCCTTTTTTGAAGTCGGTTAAAAAGCCCATTCCTTTACAAAAAAGAATTAAATATCTTAACACAAAAATTATGAACTTTCCTTAAAAAAGAAAGCTTTTTATTCTACGAAACAATATCTTCAGAAATTCTGAACTCATTTGCACTAAAAACAGTCTTAAAAAACAGAAGACCAACCAACCAATAGTAAAATAGCTAATAAGTTAGTATATGTTACGGTTTGTAGTATTTCATCGAGTTTTCAGGGTTCTCTAGCGAAAGGGTCTGAGCCGTCGACCCTCTTGTTATGAGACCTTAATAATAATATGGTTCGTCAGACTTTCGGACAAAATTACGTTCTGGAGTAAAGCAATTTCATTATAACAACACGAAATTGCAACAAATATCAAATTAACTAGAAATCACATAGCGTAGCGCCATCACCGCAGGGTTCGGCAGTGGTGTCCCTAATAGTATACCCACATTTGTGTCAGCAATTTTAAAGTCCTTAACCTATTACATGGGGCGTAAGTTACTAATGAAATGGGCGAGCCTATTGCCATCAAGCGGTCACAAATCTAGACTCCGTGGCTGCTACTCAGAAATTCTTGATGGAAAAACCCAATAAGACTTTGCACGACCCGGTAATAGCACCCAGGACTTCATTAGACCAACGAGGCATCTCACCGTCGAGGTTTAATTAGAAATAGCCTGCCGGGGTTGCGGGTTGTTCGAAAGGGATACCGCGGCCTCGGAACATAAAGGGCAATAGAAAAAACTTGGGTGGGTTTTATTCAGTACAAGTCTGACACTCCCCCCCGCTCCGCCCAGAGCGGGGGAAGTTATTTGATGATTTCCCACCCGCAAACAAAACAACGGATTATGTTCGGGTCGGCAAACCCGGGCGGCAAACTCAAACCCACAGCAAACAGTAACAATTGCGTCAAATATTTACCGAACCGTAGTTGTATAGCGAGGATTGGTATTGCTTACCTGTAACAAAAAAGACACAATAATTAATCAAGGAAGTTGACACTATTATGAAAACGTTCTATTGGACTCTTTTTGTGATTGATTGATGTATTGGCTGAAGGGTGGGGCAAGGGGTCTACATGATTCGGCACAGCCGACCGAAATTGAATACCTGTAGGAAGAAATAGACTCGGAAAAAAACGGCCGGCTTGTGGAGTTTAGGCGATATTTATCTTATACTAGCTTTCGCCCGCGGCTTCGCTCGCGTTAAATTCGGTATAACACACCAAGCAGACCTGCAGTTTTTGCTCTTGCGCCTGATTGATTTGTAATAGCAACGCTAAGTTTTCCCTCTTCTTCCCTCGTTCTCCCTCATATCCCACTTTTTTTTAATAAAAATTAGCCGATGTCCGTCTCCTGGTTCCCAACTATATCTGTACCAAAATTCATCAAAATCGGTTTAGCCATTAAAGCGTGAAGAGGTAACAAACAAACAAACAAACAAACTCACTTTCGCTTTTATAATATTATAGTAAGGATTTATAGCCAATAAATCAATATTTTAATAAATATTGTGTATCTTATTAAAATACAATAAAAATATTTATAAGTAAACACCTACACGAACGAAGCAGAAGAATCTAATAAAAATAAAGATTTAAATATAAAAGAAAACACATTTCTATAAATAAATGTATAACAACACCTGAATCGTTTAATGACAAATCTTCGTCACAAAAATATCAACTATCTTATAAAACAAACTTGATCTCCTCTACCCTTTTGCTATGCCCTACAGGGTCCATAATGATCACATTATTATAAAACTACTACCTAAGTACACATTATGGTAAAGCAATAAAGATAGTCGAACTGACATGAACACAATTTAGCGATGAAACATCCCAAACGGAGTTTACCGATCGCCACGAGGCAATTGCAATACCTTGTATAATAATTATTGTTTCGGGTCAGCGTTGAAGTTTAACAAATACAAACCCGATCGAAAGACTGCAATATTCTTAATAGTTTTTGGTATTTGTTCTCAACTTTACGACAGTATCTGTGTGTGTGCTGAAGACATAAAGAGTCGAGTAATCGAGTCTATCGCCGGAATCGATACAATCATTCTGGTCACGAATACGGTTCTCGAAAGTTCCGAACACGAGTTTCCGTTTCGCGTTCTTTAACGGTTTTTCAACATTATTATCGTTTAGAATGGAGTTTTGACTCATTGGAGTAGTGGTTGGTAATGCTACTGTTGAGCTCGAGATCGTATGTTTGATTCCCGGATCGGGCAATGTCACTGGGCTATGGCCATCAGTAATTTCTTAGTAAAATCCCATTTAGCAATTTTACACCATTTAAGTACATACCGTCGTTACAGGTCGTTAACGGCCCGAAAGGGTCTGACAACCAGTCTTACTTTTGGGTATCGTATTACCCAGTACTAACTGGGTTATGGAGGTCAAATGCCTATCTGACTAGCTGCCTAATTAAGCCATACAAAATACTGGTTTTCAGCTACATCCAGTATGACTGGATACCGACGTCAATCAAGAATGGAAGAAATGGAAGGCTTCCCAGATAATGATATGATCCTCAATTCTACTTCCAATAAAATTTATTCACGGCTCTCGTTTTCGAACTTCAAAAAGAGCAAATGTAAAATAAAGCATATTTCTTTCATCTCCCTGATTCGTATGGCCGTGGATATCGAGTGAGCATTTGAGCGAGCGGAGCGCTAAACTATCGCCTTAGTCTGCTCAGTCGGCTCGCGAGCGTCGGACGATGAAATTACACGAGACTTTGCCAAGAACCCTATAAATCTAAGACTGTTTACAATTATATAGAGATCTTAGAGCTGAAGTTACGATTGTAAGCGGATTTTGTGTGGCTTAGAAAATAAGGAAGTTTTAGATGAAATTGTTTAGTTGGTGAGAGCAATTTTCTGTACGAATGAGATGGGAATGGCAATTAGAATGAGAATAAAGTTCTAGAACATATCGCACATCTAGATCTAAACTGAAACAACTCAAAAATCTTAAATTTCAAGTATTCCTTGTTATCCAATGGTCGGTGATCATACGCAACTATCCAACATAACACAATAAGCATAGCGTTAGATTTCTACATTTAATACTAGCTGTCCTGAATGGTTTCACCCGCGTCTTATATTGTCCCGTGGATACATAGTAGCGTGATGTTGTATAGCCTATGTTACTTCCTGATAATGTAATTTAACCATATTTTCACTTTATAACATTCACAACTTCCCATACAGATAGTCATTATATTGTTTGTCGTGTGTCATTGTCTCAGTTTAGATCTAGGCGTACGATATATAAAAAGTCCATTCTGGGGCTGCAAACAATAGGACAAAAAACTAACGTCCCCTTTTCGCGCTCCACACTTGTGTACAAAGTTACCCCTTTATTGCCCAAACAACTCAATTACGACCAATAATAATACAGAGGTATCTGCAACTTTACCGACGATCGAGAACGCAGTCATTTGCGGAGTTAATTGCATTGTATCTTCGGTATTTATTTGTTATTCATAACACACTACGAAACGACGATAGAGACTTACTTGGCCGGCGCTTGCTGTTGCGACTACTTGCGCGACTTGCTTGTTTAGATACAAACTCTGCCAGAATAAGTTTGTGGCTAGTACTGTTCAGGTTTAATAATATTGATCAAACCTTTAACAGTACAGGCTGGTTTCAAGGGCGTTCGAATACTCAGGTTTTTAACAGAACAAAAATAAAAGAGGAGGTTCTTAATTCGACATGTATTTGTTATATTTATTTATGTATGCATAACTTTTTACTGAGACGTCCGATTTGAAAAAATGTTTTTTCATTGGAATTTCGAATTTGGTCCCATGTTTAAAATGAAGAATTAATAACAAATAGAAGATGGAATAGTTTTGTAATGTGAGATGTATTGATGAAATATAATCTTAAAGTATTTAATGCTTCTTTTAATTACGTATATCACCAACTTTCTCGTGACTTAAATTGTGTTGCAATTTATTGTATTCGTTGCAGAATAAACAGTATGAAATTTGGCTATAAATGTGGGCTGTTTTTGTGGTTGAAAACTCAAGATTAATTTTGCTTCAGATTATTTTATCGCCATGAGTGAGAAAAACCGAACTCCAGACAAAGCGTCATTGAAGTTAATAAACTCCTGTCTGAGCAAACAAATTTACTGAATAGCATCTGATTGGATGCAAAGCCATTCATCGTCTTGTAGTTAACACAGCAATTCAGATTTCCCATTTGACTTCATTTTCTTTTTAGGGTTTATAACACTCCGCTGTCCGTCAGTCACCAGGCCGTATCTCATGAACCGTAATAGTGAGACAGTTAAAATGTTCACAGATGATGTATTTCTGTTGCTGCTATCACAACAAATACTGAAAAACAGAATAAAATAATTTCTTTCAATCTGGCCTTTTATTCTATCCCATTCTGATGTTAGAACTTCACATAACCCCTTTTCTTTCGCTCCTCCTTTTCATAGACATTCCAAATACCCAGACACTTATCACTTGGAAATCTAAACAACAGTGTACGCGGAATCGACGCCCGGCGCCGACCGGCCGCGGCCTGCGAACCGCAGCGCAATTGCGATCTTGTCATCCCCCCCCTGCTTCATTTGCATTTAGTAATGTGCAATACAGAGATATAGGCCCACGATTTACTTCAACGATTCCTCTTTGATCTTAAAAGGTATCGATGTATCTTTGAAAGCATTAAAAGCTATGAAATCGATTGAATAAGTAGGCATCAGGGTGCCTTTGCCGTTGACCACAGTCTACTACCAACTGCTTTAGACCTTGATTAACATTTAGATATGCGAGTCTCGACCGTATTGCACCCCTCTTTCGCCTAGCCAAAGACCAATGCACTAAGTATTTAGAAAAATAAACATTGAGGCAGGGATCGATGATCACGGCGCCGCCCGCCGGCCGTCGACCGATGGGAACCCTGCTACACCGCTATATGCTATACCGTTTTATTTGATCGTAAATACATGTAATATTATTTGTATGTTGCATGAGCGTTATATTTCGAGTTGCGGGAATTTTATCAGGCTTTTACGCCGAAATGTTATTTCGGCTGATGAACTTTGAAACATGCATTCAAGTGAATATATTTTAAAAGCTTTTACTAGTATATATACGGTGTGTATTAAACAATGATAACACAAATTCAAACCTAATAGTTGTAGTGCGTCCAGTTTGTGGAATAAAGGGTCTTGACAGACAGACAGACAGACGGCCAACAAAGTGATCCCATAAGGGTTTTGATTTTTGAAGTACTGAACCCTAAAAAAATTGTATTCTAATTCAGAGTTGTCATTGGACTCCCTGACCCATAATGCGGTTGATACTTATTATTTATTATTATTATTTGTTTTTATACATTTACGTATCTCGGCTTATTTGCCGGATTTTAGGATAGGACAGGCCGAAGCCAGATACTACCCCGTGAAAGTGGTAATAGGATGAGATGGTGATAGTGTATGTTATTATTATGAGCCAGTCGCACTGCAGGGCAAAGGTTGATACTTACGTAGCAATTTAAAAAAAAAAACAACTTCGACACTGAATGATTTAAACCCAAAAACACTACATAATACACGTTTCCCAGTGTGTTCACAGCTTTGAAAAATAAACACTTTTCTAGGAGTATTTGAAACATAGGACACTTGGCATAGTTGAAATATAGCTCAATTTTCCAATTAAGTAAAGAAAACATTGTTTTGTTGTGTTCTTTTGTGATAAAATTAAACGATGAGAAGTTATATATAAGCTATCCTTACTTAATATTATAAAAGCGAAAGTGAATTTGTTTGTTACCTCACGCTTTAATGGCTAAACCGATTTAAATGAATTTTGGTACAGAGATAGTTGGGAACCAGGAGACGGACATAGGCTAATTTTATTTAAAAAAGTGGGATATGAGGGAGAACGAGGGAAGAAAAGGGAAAACTTAGCGTTGCTATTACAAATCGATAAGGCGCTAGGGCAAACTGCAGGTGGCAGGTACTGTGTAATACCGAATTTCACACGAGCGAAACCGCGGGCAAAAGCTAATAAATATATAAACACATACTCTTTATGAGTATATATGTATACTATTGCGGGTTGTTCGAATGAAATGAAATTAAATTTATTTGCTATGAATGTAGGTACAGAAATATGGTGTTGAGTAAAAGAAGGATCCAATACATTCTACCGTGAGGCATGCAACATTTTTATATTAGAATTAATTACGAAATTATTAAAATAAACAAAATAAAAGAAACAAATATTTAACTAATGTCAAGTGATTACAATCATCAATAAAATATAAATCATTCAAATTGTAAATTCATTAGGTAGTAAACAATGTCAAAAAAATAAATTAATCATTAAGTCATCAATACAATGTCAATAATAAGTTAAATATACAATGACAATAGCAAGTTATTAATTAGTCAATAATACAATCAAATAATAAATTAAGTTAAAAAATTAAATTCTTCAGGAAAATCATTGTTAATAAATAATCATATGGATTTGTCATTCAAAAATTCATCTATTGTATAATAACATTTTTTAACTTGCAATTTATTTAATTTAGTTTTAAATATTTGTAGTGTACAATTTTTTATATCATCAGGTATTTTTTTGGATACCACGGGTCCCATATGCATAATATTTTAAAATACCGGGGTTACGGAACACAAAGGGCAAAAGACGAAACATGGATGGGATTCACTCAGTACAAGTCTATTTTAAAACAGATTATAATGGAACCCAGCTGGTGAGACTGTCAGAAACTTCCTAGTTCGATTCAAATCGAATTTTAGTCGATTTCGTATCAATTTGTCTCTAATTTAAATCGAATTTGGGTCAATTTAACTTTCATTACCATTCAAATCGATTTAATGATGCCGTGACAAATCCTGAAGTGTAATTATAAAATTAATAGAAGCCTGAAAAAGGGTGATTGTTTAATAAATACTCAAATATAAGTTAAAGTTCACTCATATAGTAAACTGAAAACCAACTACAAATAAAACAACAATTAAAACGGAATGAATAAACAGGTCATTGATATCGATTTCTTTTGCTATTAGATCATTTACTCGTACAACCTTTGGGGTATCGATTTTTAATCTATACCTATAACTAACGTTTTAAATCTTCAGTTCTCGGTTTCCGATTGAGCTGAAATCCTTATCCTTACTAATATTATAATACGAAAGTGAGTTTGTTTGTTTGTTACGTCTTCGCGCCTAAATGGCTAAACCGATATTGATGAATTTAGGGTTTTCTTTAGTTTTTTTTAAAGGTGTTAAATGAGGGAGAAAGAGGAAAGAAAAGGGAAAACTTAGCTTTGATATTACAGTAAAAAAGGCGCAGGCATTTATGTATTTTTTTTTCATTCTCATGATATGGTTATTTAATGAAAGGGTAAATAACTTATACTATTTACCTAGTTTTTTTTTTAAAACAATTAAAAAGATAAGCAGGTAGTTATGACTTAGAGAAACGTTCATACATAACATAACCCGCCTTCGGCTTTGCCGTAGTCGAGCAAAAACACTCTTCTAAATACTTAATCTATTCATCCACTATTTAGATCACCATGGTGTTACCCTACATTCGTGTGTGACGTCACGTGAGTCTAGGCTCACAGCGTGGCCCAGTAACATATAGCTGATAGCTTCTGACACGACCTAATAACGAACTATTACAGGCGACATAGAATGAACGACGTATTTCATGAAAATACAGCGTGTATTTCAAATGTGTTGGCCTCTGCCTTTGACCTGCGCGACATCTTTATACTGGTCCGATTTACGTGATTCTGGTAAACCTGTAGGACAAAACCTCTCCTGTTAGAGGACAGGAGAGGTTTTGTCCTACAGGTTTCTACGGGTTGAGTTGATAAATTTGATATAGCGTAATGGTTGGATTCTTCTTGAGATCCTCAAATATACAACATGCATATCGATCACTCTTTTAGTCACATGCATTTCGTCCCTTCTCATTACATCCATACCAAGACGAACGAAATCCTTTCAATTTTACTTTAATTTTCAAACTGCCTCTAATATACCCATTCCTTAGTTTATCCATTCTTGTCACTCCACACATCCATAACAACATTCTCATCTCCGCTACATGCAATCATTTTTCATCCGACACACGCTGTATAGCCATTCTAATACATTAACGGTTAAGGGTGAGAAAATAGTGTGCTAGGTTATTTGACGTATTTGTTTCAAGGTACACACGACGGCACATCAACCTACCAAAACCATTATAAGCTGATCTCCCTAATACGGTGTGCGATTCGTAGTAGAGAGATCAGGTTATAATAGTTTAGAATAGGTTGACCTGCCGTCGTGTGTACTGCGTTGTAGTAACCCCTTATTATGCCATTCGGAACACCTTTAACACAGCTATTCTTGACATTTTTGTGACGTTTCTAAATTGTACATGTGCTAATGGCTCACGGCTTTTTATGCTATTCACACAATGTTAGAGTTTTATTTTATAGCCGTTTGTTTAGGGTTCTGTACCCAAATGGTAAAACGAGACCCTACTATTAAGACTCTGTTGTCCATTCGAATGTCCGTCTGTCACGAGACTGTATCTCATGAAGTTAGACAGTTGAAATTTTCACAGATGATGTTTTTCTGTTGTCACTATAATAAGAATGCTAAATACAGAATAAAATAAATATTTAAGAGGGCTCCCATACAACATTTATTTTTTGGCCGTTTCATTTATAATGGTAGGACTAGGCCGGATTTTTAGTACTTAAGTGAATTGCATTCTTACTTAAATCCAATCAGAACGGTTAGACCAACAGTTCTTGCTTTGATGGTTTTTCATTATGTTATGCATAAGAGTATTAAGTGTGCATTAAAAACTGAATACCATTCCAAAACTATCTGTAGGTACCGTTTTCCCCTCCCCGAAACACATCAGACATGGCATAATAGCACTTACAAAACGTCGTCTTGACACGACGTTTGACGTTTGCTTTCAAAGTATTGTTTTTAACATTGACGTTGAAAGAATGTAAAAAAGTAATGATACTTTGTTTTGACTCTCTACGCAACATGGAACAGTAAAAGCTGAACGGATCTTGATGAAATTTGGCAGAGAGGTAGATTATAGTCTGGAATAAAAAAGTTTTGTTTTTCGATCATCACGCGTGCTAAGCCGCAGGCGCCAGCTAGTTTAAAATACTATTGCGATAGTCCAGATTTCACATAACAAACTCAAATATACAAAGCGAGACTAAAAACAAAAGAAATCTTAGCTTAGCACACAGCTCAGCTCAGCTAAGCTAAGTATAAAGGTTTTTTTTTTAATTTGTGTGCAATAAAGAAAAAGAATAAGAACATCGACATCCCTAGTTCAAATTACTCTCATTAAGTACTCCGTCACACCGACACGTAGCATGACATGTTCGCCCGCTCTTCAATTACACCGTGTTCGCAAGCTAACCACGCGACTGAGTGCATTAATCCTGCGATAATTAAATGAGGGTTTTAAAACGGTGTCATCGGCAGCCTTTGAGTAGGCAACACTTTTGAAGTAAGTTCGTGTTTCAATTGAGTTTTAGACTATATCTACATTTAATTTAATAATAAAATTATGTAGTCAAGAAGTTACTTCGACGAGTGTGCCCAAGGGCAACAAGGGAGGTCATTCCACCATGTCCTTTCTACAATCATGTTCCAGACCTACTGTGGATTTTCCCCCATACTTTGTCGATACTCCACACATTCGCTTTTGTTACGCACATAGCTAAGAAGTGGAATTTTCGTAAAATCACCAAATAACTTCCCCCGCTCTGGCTGGTCGGAGCGGGGGGGAGTGTCAGACTTTTACTGCCTAAGCCCACCAGGTTCCTTCTTTTGCAATTTGTTTTCCGAGGCCGCGGTCTTTCGAACAACCCGCAGCCCCGGCAGGACCCGCAAACCCGGCAGGACCCACAACCCCGGCAGGTAAATCCCTGGCTGCGTGTATTTCCGAGTTCATATAGCCCGGAACTATTTAAGTCACTAGTTAATAGGATTCTTTTGCATTGGCTCGTTCCATCGTCGACATTAGCTCTGTGCGGACAAGATTGATGATAATTAGTAAGTATCTTCTAGTACATCATCTTCATCATCCACATTTCAACTTCACTCGCTGCTAATGTTTTTTTTGTATGGCATCTCGCAGTTCGACCTATGAGGTCGTTTTCTGCTTAATCGGTCAATCCTGTGGATGCCTTGCAGTTAAGGCCTCCAGCCAGGGGCACTCGCCACTCTCATGGCCTTACTATTCTTATGCAAAGCTCCACGATTCTAGGGAAAAGCGATGGCTAAACTGTCGTCTGCCCATCGAATAAAACCATCGAATAAACTCAAAAACTACTAGACCGATTTCGAAAAGTCTTTTGCCATTAGAAAGCTTCATTATCACTGAGTAACATGGCTATATAACATCACGCTACTACCCGCGGGAGCGGGGCAGTAACCAAAGACTGGAGTAAAACCACACAAGACAGCTAGTAGTATATAAACAAGTGCGAGTCTGACTCGCACACCGAGGGTTCCGTACTAACTTACGACATGAATAGCCATATCTTTTGCCTGCGTAGACTTAGAGATAGGTTTTTTCACATTTCGAAGGGAGCACAGACTTGAGTATATTAGTTTTAATTTCAACTCGAAACCTGCACCCCTTCACGAGATAAAGGGTCTTGACAGACAGACGGACGGACAACAAAGTGATCCAATAAGGGTTCCGTTTTTTCCTTTTGAAGTACTAAGAACCCTAAAAAAACTCATTTGCTTGTAATCGCCCACCCACTTCAAAACAGAAAACAACTCAAAGTTGTTCCAGTAAACCCGTTAGTTAAGATTTCAATGAACAAGTACCAAGTATCAAGACAGTGATTGAAACTTCTAGACATTATCTAGAACCAATCTACAACACTGTAATGAACTCAACGATACTGTATTTTAAATTCACGACGAAACTTTAAATTATCTTGGAGAGAATGAGCGCAGAAATTTTCACTAGAATAAGCTTGAATATTTCCTAGTTTGAAGGCGACTGGGTATCTAAATCTAAACATTGTTAAATGGTATGTGCAGAAGAAATAGCTAGACGATATCTTGATAAAAACTTGCATTTTGCACTAAAAACTGCAGCTGTAATAATAATAATCATGTCTTCTTCTTTAGCCTCTACCACCACCCGAGGAAGCTTTCGTTTGACTGCTGGATCAAGGGTTTGATACAGAAAGCGGTACTCCTGGACACGGCTCGTATAATTAGGATGTTCCTATCTCTGGAGCCCTGACTGGCCGTCAGCTTGGACCCTATCAATGGGCTACTATTTTTTATATGTTTAAATGATTCGTTTTCTATGTTTTTATTAAAAAATATTTAAAAATATAAAATTATATGTATTGAAATGAATGAACGAGAATCATGTCTTCAAAATCGGCGTGTGTGATCAGATGTAAGAACGTGGACGAAAAATAGTAGTATACAGCGTGAACCATAAAGGTATGGCTATATTTTAGGGTGTGATTCGTACCATCAAACTGAGCAAATTTCTTTCGACGACAATCAAAATCGTGCTCGAAATCGAAAACTTCAATACCTCTGCTCGACCCAAATGTATGGGACAGCTGTGTTTTTTGCGAATTCGATGGTGGTCCCATAGAGAAAGTTGTTCAGTTTGACAGTCTGAACCATGCAATGAAATATGACCACACCTTCCTACTACACGCTGTATAAGGATTTTAGCATGTGGCTTCAAAGAAACTGAAAAAGACGTGAGTTTATATATGTACTAGCTTTTGCCCGCGGCTTCGCTCGCGTTAAATTCAGGTTACCACGGTTTCTCTTTTCTGATACCTGTAGTTTTTGCGCTAGCGCCTGATTTATGGTAATAGCAAAGCTATGTTTTCCCTTTTCTTCCCTCTCTCTCCCTCATTTCTCACTTTTATTTAAAAAAAATATCCTATGTCCGTCTCCAGGATTCCATCTATCTCTGTACCAAAATTCATCAAAATCGGTTTAGCCATTTAGGCGTGAAGAGGTAACAAACAAACAAACTCATTTTCGCTTTTATAATATTAGTAAGGAAGTAAGGATGTCATAACTGAAAGATTGGATTTTTTGTAAAATGATACACCGTAAAATGTTCTGTAAATTGTCTAATAACAAGGCTCGTTATGATGCTATAAATAAACAATTATTGTCATTTACCGTAAATATGAACTGGTGAACAACCCATAAAACATACAATTAACAATCCTTTAGGGAACGCTATGGCTGCAATCAAAACAATTGACAATCGTATTGTTTTATCGCAGTTCGGGTAATTATCAGGGTAATGGAATACGTCTCTCATTTGAGATCGTAACATAAATGCATGTTTCTACGAAGGGTTAGGCAGGGATGTGTTTGTCAATTCAATTCAAAAGCCTCTTTATTTCCATGACAAAACATTTTTAAGTTCTTATATAACTAAACACTAGGGGTATATTTATTTGTTATTAACATTATATAAAGAAAACATTTTTAGATACTTATAAATTAATTCTATGAAATATTTGTTACATTTAAAAAAAAAAACGTCATTGTCCCTTTCGGGTATAGGCCTCCTACAGTTGTCTCCAACTTTCTCTATTATTCGCGACGTCTATCCAGTCTCTACCCGCTATTCTTTCTAGTTCGTCAGTCGATGTGTTTCTAGTACACTCAAATTTCTCGCCAGTTATGTCTATGTTCCAAGTAACATGGGAACCTGTCGAGGATGCGGGTTGTTCGAAAGAGATAACGCGGTTCCGGAATACAATGAGCAAAAGAAGGAACATGGATTGGTTTTAGTCAGTCAAAGTCTGACACTCCCTTCCACTCAGCCCAGAGGGAGAAGTTATTTGATAGTTACCCATCCCGAAAAAAAAGTAATAGGTATAGGGCCAATTGAGAAATCTTTCGGTAATTAAAGATTCACTAAGTATTCATTACTTTGTTTATGGAACTTGAATTTAAACAATTTCAAGATATGTGGATATACTATAGTTCTGTATGTAGTTTGCTACCTACCACGGAAAAAAAACCACTTCTTCAACGTGAATTTTTATGTCGCCAATGGGCTTCTGACTGGACTGGACAGACGGTGAGCAATGGGTAGCTCACCGTCCGTCCGTCTACTGACGACAGGCCGTGTCAACGGCGCGTTAGTGTTCAAAGAGATGTCAGCAAAGCAGAGGAGCCTGCCAGGGCCACCGCCTAAAGGGCAATAGAAGGAACATGGCTCGGTTTTTGTCAGTACAAGTCTTACACTCCCCCCCGTTCCGCCCAGAGTGAGAGAAGTTTTGTGATGATTTCCCAGCCGCGAAAAAATGGGCTTCTGACTTGGCTTAACAAGCCGTCGAGAAATATCTCTCAGACATGCTGGTTTTGTCACAATGTTTTTCTTCACTGAAGCAAATGACAATAATTTATGAAAAATAGTGTTAATGGAATTAAATGGCCATGAATTAGAGAAATATACAAAAGAATCCGAAAATCAGTGGTAAGTATCTTGAGTTCGAATTCGAGCCCAATGATTTATGAATTTAAAAGCAGTTGGCTCAGCTACATTCATAAATAATTGACATTTATAATAGTTTTGAAAAAACACCCGACCTTGTCGTTCTCATCTCGGTAGAGTGAAAGGGCGATATACTGTAGTTTCAATTATAGAATATCGAAAGTTTCTTAGTATAAAACGAGCTAGGGGCTCGTTAAGTCATAACACACATTCACGCAATTGACCCACGCCAATACTAAATGACCTAGCATTTAGTATTGGCGTGGGTCTAATTTAGACTCTATGTCAACGCACTAAGGTAACTTTGATTTCGATCGGATGGATTCGGTCGTTTATAGAACGTGGTTCGCCCCCTTTAAGGGTACGCATAAAACGGTTGCCCACTTCATTAAGTGTTCGACGACCTGAGCGATTAAGTTTGGAGATATAACTTCATAGCACACAATAAGCACTGCACTTCAATTTTGCTAGTTAATCTCGATCCGAGGCAATGGTGTCAAGGTTCTTGTGTATCGTGTTTCAGAAAAGTATCCGAGTTGACTTTTAAAATGAACAACTATCTCAGCGGGACCAACATTATAAACGGGATAAAATAAATAATATCTTGGGACAACTCACACACGGCTATCTGATCCCAAGCTAAGCAGAGCTTGTGTTATGGTAACCTGACAACTGATATACATACTTATATAATTTATAAATACATACATATTATAGATAAATCACACCCAGACACAGAACAAACAATCATGCTCATCACACAAAGTTTGTCCTGGGTGGGAATCGAACCCACGACCTCCGACTCAGCAGTCAGGGCCACTAACCACTAGACCAACAGGCCCGTCAAATAATCTGATGTCTCAACCCTTTCGCTGCCTAGTCCAAATTATACAATGTATTTTGGACTCATACGCTGAGTTCTGGGCAGCGGAAGTGTTAAAACTTCAATATCTACTAGACCCCAAATGCATGGGATAGCTGATTATTTTTTCGCGCTTGATGAATTATTTTCAGATACAAGATGAAAGTGTGCGTTGCAGTATTGTATCTGTTGTTGGCGAAGTGGCTGAGCGATTGACTGCTGTGCTGCGTGTCGCGGGTTCGATTATCGCACGGAACAAATATTCGTATGGGCCTACAAATAGTTCTTTCGGTTCCGGCTGTTTGTGTATGTGAGTTTAAATGTTTGTAAACGCACCCACGTTAGAAGAAACTCCTAGTATGGTGCAACTTTTTTTTTAAGAAGGTATAGTTTAAAGATAAGACTCCCAAACGAAAGTAGAAGTCGTAGAAATATAAAAAATCAGATACAACTTGGTATATCAATGGGCGATGATCATGCCGTGCAGTGCTTAATGTGCGTTGACCTTTACTTTTATATGAACGCGAAGCCACACACGTTACGAGGTAGCCTTATGAAATTGTTTCGGCACGTGTAAAATGAATTGTTATGACGGCACTAAAGCGTTTTACTAACATTTTTAGTCTGTTTTTTACTGAAAAGTTTATGTTGTGGCCAGAAAAAATAATAAAATCGTTGTACTGTAACGATTAGTCCAGATTCTGACAGGACGGAAAAATACTCGCGCGATTTACTGGCTGCATTGAAAATAGGACTGTTTTAACATTGTTTAAAGTAGAAAATTGTATGAAAGTCGGTAAGTATATATACAATACCATTGGCGTCCGTTTTTGTCACATATATGTAACAATGGCGTTCATAGGTTAATTTGAACTTACCCTGAGGCCCGTCCACGGTTTCGAGTGTTGCGATTAACGATGCGACTTGTGATGCGATCATCATTTGTTCCCTCAAGTCGCATCGCCATTGGCCATGTGTAATAGACAACTTTTTCATTGCCTCGGATACACGCGTCTTGAGAACTACCTCTTCGACAGAACTGTGAAAGAGATTACAATGTTCACGATGCATGTTCCCTCGGATTTCTATCTCTGTGTTTATTACGCATGATCAAGTTAATTGGTCTATAAATTCGTGTTCTGTAGAAGATGGTATCAAACAATTGTATAATAAATTCTGCTCATAAACTTGGAGCAACTATTTGCGTTGATTTATTTTCGTTGGATCCCAGTTTTTGATCCCATTTTTTAGGTATTAACGATGGGTCCCATTTGATATTACCATTGAATCCCATTATATGACAACATGTGTACATTTCAGAAGAAAAGTGATTTACTTTTATTAAATATTTCAAAAACACCGTGTGTGTATTTTGGATTTTTTAGGATTGTTGCCACTGGGGAATAAATGAGACAAATGATGTACTCCAAATAGTACTAGACTGGCATGAGTTAAAAATGATCAGGTTTATTTGTGATGTTTATAAATAAATAAATATGAACGCCTTCAAAACAAGCGCCTCTAAGCTCAAAAAAAAATACTGCCGTCATAATTTTTCCATATTTTTTTTTATATAATGTGGCCGTTTCTGGCACACAGGTCACAGTTTTAACCTAACCTTTTTTTTGTAAATAAGTAATTATCCTAATCTAAATAGTTCAGTTCCGGGTAAACAACTAAAAACAATCTCTTTTTTCTATAAATGCAAGTCGTTTGTGGCACTCGCCGGCCGCTGCCGCGGCACCGCTCGCTCCGCTCGCTCGGCTCGTGCGTAGGAGGTCACAGTTTTAACCTAACCAAACCTAGTTCCCGGTTCCTATAATTTGTTTGGGTAATGAAATTTTTCGGAAAAACGGCAGGCACCCGTTATTCTAACATAACCTATCCACATACCCAAATTTCATCCAAATCAGTCTAGAAGTTTGAGCGTGTTGGAATAACAAACATACATACAAAATTTCGCCTTAAAATATTATTGTGATTTTGTTGTTGGATGTACCCGCATTCAGATGTTTTTAAACATCTGGGATCCAACGGAAATAGTTTTTGGGATTCAGTGGCAATAAAACGTATTTTTTTAGTATTTTTCAAAGGCGAACGGCAGAATTCGTACCGCATACTTTTTTTGTTGTTTTGTGATAGAATTTGTACCACTTATTAAGGCAACTAAACCATTCATTTTCATGTAACGTTAGTATTTTTAGCACACTGCATTAATGAATTATATCAATTAAAAGATTAAGTAATTAAATGTAATATCATCTTAAACTGAACGCAACTAAATGTGGTTATGTTTTTAGAAGTTGCCATTTGTAAAATATCACGAGGTTCAAAATGATAAATGATTATTTAAAAATAGAAATAAGAGTAAATAAAATTAACCTATTACACATTATACCTTACAATGAATAATTATTGCATACAATCTTAACTATTTAACTATAGGAATTATTTTCGCCATCAAAGTTTTTTTGTATTGGCAATTTTTTTGACAGGATAGAAAAATCCCGAAAATCTTTTCTTGTGCTTTGTTGTTTAATTGTTTTGGTTTATAGTTTGTAACTGCATCTGAGCAATATGGCAAATTATCTGGCCATTTTTACGTTGAGTTGAACTACTGGTGCTCCGTACTCTATCTGTTGATAGTACTTTCGCGAAAGGACGCTGTATCCGATGAGAGTGAAGATATTGTCAATACTAATCGGCTGTGGGTATATCCTAGAGATGTAAGTAGTTTCCAAATAACATTTTGCGTACGAGTGTGTCAGTTACGTTAAGTTATAACTTTTACGTGTTAAAAAGTAGTCCTTACCATATTTTAATCTACGCGATATGATACTAAAATAAAATGTGTATACTAAAACAAATCTAAACATTATTTGAAAAAATAACAAACACTTGTGGTTGTATAAATATTTACATTTTGTCCTATATAATGTGTCCTCCTGTATAAACACTTGAGTGATCGTTTATATGTATTGTTTACTTGCCTGTTATAATAGTTATTACTCTGTTAGTATGACTGTCATAGTGTCATAGTCATATAAAGCAATGTTGTTCACTCAAAATCACTTAATTATTTTCAGATAACACCTGCTGACTTACTCATTCACATTCTTCTGATAATATGCCGAGGAGAAGCATAATAATGCCATCTAAGTGTTTGTGTTGTGTGCGGACAATCCATACTCTGAATCAGTTGACGCAGGATTTTGATTAAAGATGCAAATGAAAAGAACAAAGAATGGCTAACACAGTTGCTACATGGATCCAACCACGAGAGGTATAGCATATATCATATACACATATATCTTGATTTGATGTATGTATGTGTTAAAACAATGTAAATTATTTTCCACTAATACCATGCATTTTTAAATGCAAGCTTTTCTTTATTAATAATTTTTATTTTAGCTTCGTTCTGAAGATGAAGCTTATGTACCGTGTTGTCTAAGAGCTAGAAGAACTAGGGTTGTTTCACCAAATAAAAATATTCAACTCATTGTGCCTGATCATCTGGAGGGTGATCATTATGATTTGATGTGTGCTGTATGTGGTCAGTCTATCCACCCCAAAATCAGATCAAGAGTGGAATCGCGACAACACTGCTCGATTGTTGTAGCACCAGCAGGTATATATGAAATAATAATTATATTTAATTTATAGTAATTAGCTTATAAAAATGTGTCATGCAAATGGCAATTACTATTTTATAATGCTAAATCTGGGACAGTCATGATGGCTCTACTATCAACAAAATATACTGGTTTCACCATTTTCACATAGCCCTTCTCTCTCATATTTAACACAACATAGATATTTTTGGTAAAGGTTTTCTGTAAGGTGAAAACCAATCATTGGATGTTATAAACTATTCTGTAGCTTGGTCATGATGGGCGCAATTTATGTCTATCAAACTTAGTGTTTAATTTGTATTTCATAAATGTTATTTATTTACAGATGTCATCCATGAATGAAGTTTGTGGAGTTTGCTGGGGCCAAGCTCGAGATTTGAGCTTTTATGTTCCAGAAGAACCAGAAGAAAGATCCCAACATATTGTGTTGCTCAATATAAGAAGAGCGGCTGAAACACCAAGACACTGCATTTTCCAAAGAGTGCATGGAACCAGAGCGAAATACTGTGCCTGAAGAAACCAGGCAAGCTGTATTGGTTAAGTATCAATATTTTATACCAAGAGGAGCTCGTATTTGCTCCTTACATAGACAGGACGCTAATTTTATTATGAAAACCTGTATACTGCTGAGTATAGCCTTAATAGCTGTACTTCCACACACATAGAGGAAATAATTTTTATTTTAATGGAAGGGTTAAGTAACATCTCTTATGAGAATATTCAAAACTACTCCGATGACCAAGTACAGTACTTTATAGGCATAAATAAACAACATCAACAAATATTGGATGTTACAACGAGGCTTAGGAATATGCATCGGGATAGTTTTGCATTAACAGCCTTATTGTGTAAATTAAGGACTGGGGATTCAGAGGACAGATTGTCATATCTATTTCAAGTTCCGATAAGGTTCTTTTTTTTTCTCCTCCTGTGGCAACACTGCAGCTAACAGCTGATTTTTAAATGTCCTTTAATTCTAAACTTTAAATATTAAATTTCTTTGTTTTTAAAGCATATTTCCAATTGCTCATCAACTAAAAAGTTTATTTATGTGTTCTTTTGTATTAGTTTTGTATTAGATTCACCTAACAAGTACAAATTGATGTTAAAATCTATATGTGAATCAGTGACAGTTACCAGCTAAAGGGATTTTTTGCATTGTCATCGATATCAGGTACAATACTTTATATTTTACTTGCTATTATATTGTTCGCGTTCTATAATTTCGCCAGCTAATAAATAGTCTACCTTTGAATTAGATTATTTACGAAATTAAAGACCTTTAGAACGTAAACATAACCTTGCTTGGTTTGGTGACAGCACTCGCTAATTAAGTTATTTCATTTGTTTTTGTTAGTTTGTTTCCCCTTTCATACTATAATATCTTAAACTTGCTGCCACAGTTACCTACTCTCTTCCAATTTCTTTTCCTATCTTTTTTTTATTAATCTATTTTCTCCTATTCAATCATGACTTTAACTCGTACCGCCTACGCCCGCCAAGAAGAACTCAAGTTAGCTTTGAGCGAATTAAAGTCGTCCAAGCAGTCCTGTGACCAACTAAGTAGGGAATTGGATGACAATGAGAAGGTTCTCTTTGAAGCCCATGAAACGAATAGGAAATTAAAAAAAGAAATGGGTCAGTTATACACTCAATTCACTGTCGCCATAGAAGACCGGGATAGGCTCCAAGTTATTGTGGACGGGTTCAGCCAGTGTAGCACAGAGTATGAACAAGCTCTGGATCACAAACATTTGTTACAACAGCAGCTACACGAGGCTAGAAGTCAAATAACAGAACTTGAGACTACCAATTTCAACATCACTGCCTCGCTGAATCAAAGTCTGTTCAGTGAATTGGTGCCTATTGCCCCGTCAATAGTTTCTGCCATCAATCCCACCTATACCATAGATTTGACAGATGAGGATGATTCTAAGGTATCTCACTCAGTAAGGGCAGTCACTAGTAAAAATAAAATTAAAAAATACATTAAAATCAATAAATACATTGTCAAAACACAGAGAATGGTTAAAAGGCAAAAGTTTTTCATTAAAAATGTTAAATTAAATAGAGAAAGATTGAATGTAATAAAACAATTAGAAATGTACTCATTTAATTTGGAACAAAGCACTAGGAAGTACAAAATTGACACTGAACACTTGCAATCCAAACTTGACCACCTACAAGAGAAGTTAAGTTCAATGACTACCAAATATAATACCTCTGAACATCTAATGAGGGAATATGTGTTGGCGATGAATGATCTGGTGAACTCACAAACCAATAGCTGTGTGTAACATTGCAATACTCAGTCAAGTTACTCAGCCAATAGTTTGATCACAATTAATGAATCAGTTCATCATTTAAATTAGAGATTGAGACAATAGAGGCAGCCTCTTGCAATAACGTAAGGAAGCCAGATAGTAAATCAGTTGAAATAATTGGGAATTTTGATTGTATCAACCTGGTGCATCAAAATATTCAAGGATTTTTGAACAAAGAATTAGAAGTAGGGCTTTTCCTGAACTGTAACAACATAGATATTCTTTGTATCACAGAGCATTGGCTCAAAAGTCATCAATTAATTTTTAATTTTAGTAATCACCAGGTTGGTAGTTCATTCAGTAGAGTAAATGCTATACATGGCGGCGCAATAATCTTAGTAAATAATCAGCTCAAATTTAAAGAACGTAAGGATATTGTAAACCTGTCTGTTGAGAGAACAATTGAAATAGCCTGTATAGAATTGGAGCAGTTTATCATATTAAGTGTGTATAGGCCCCCTTCAGGTTTGTATGATTGTTTTGAAAAGGTAATGGATGAAGTGTTGCATAAAATCTGTAGCTCAAAGAAATCTATAATCACTTGTGGTGATTTTAATATTAATTTGCTAGAAAAATCTGTGTTAAGTACTAAAATTACAAACCTGTTTCAGTCATACAACCTTGAAAACAAATTTTTGGAGCCCACTAGAAAAACCCAGACTAGTGCCACTTGCCTAGATAATATTTATACAGATGTTATACCAACCCACAAAGTAATTATTAACTTATTAGATTCAGATCATTGCGGGCAACTGATCACAATTCCAAATGTAAACAAAAAAGTAGCTAAAATGGATATCATTGTCAACCCAAAAACTAAAAGTCGCCTAGAAACTTTTAAAATTAAACTCTCAACTAAATTACCACTTTTGTCAACTAGTGATGACCCCAATCAACAATATAACAATTTTTTTAGTATGTATTGCACACAGTTTAATACCACGTTTGTTCCTAAGACTATCTCGGTTAATAATAACGCTTCTTTCAATGACTGGGCCACCATTGGTATTCATAAAAGTAGAAAACGGCTTTACGAGCTGTATGAAGAGCGAATTTGTATTAATACTGTAGAATTTAATTTGTATGTTAAGAATTATTCTAAAGTTTTTAAAAAAGTATGTGCTATAGCTAAGTCACATTATTTGAGTTCAAAAATTAAAAATAGTAGTAACGTAATTAAAACGACTTGGAACATTATTAATAGCGAAGCAGGAAGGTCTTGCAACCGAAATAGTGACTACAGCCTTGCTATCGGCGATAATATCATAAAATCAGATACTCAAGTTGCTACAGCTTTTGAAAATTTCTTTGCGGATATTCCTGTATCGAATACTAAATCGCTAAACTCGTCGCCTGCGGCTGCAGATGCTTTACTAAAGGAAAACGTTCCATTTAATGATTCCGAATTTAATTTTCAATATGTTAACTGTAATGATGTAATTAAAACATTTCATATGTTAAATGTTAAGAAGACCGCTGATCTATGGGGTCATTCTGTGGACGTTGCTAAGTCCATTATAACCATTGTAGCTCCTTCATTAGCTGTTATATTTAATGATTGTATTGACCGTGGTGAGTTTCCTGATCTAATGAAAAATAGTAAAATAATACCATTGTTTAAATCGGGTAGTACATCAGACCCTACTAACTATAGACCAATTTCAGTGCTACCAACATTTAGTAAAATTTTTGAAAAAATAATTTTAGATCAAATGCAAAGATTTTTCAATAAACATAAGTTAATGCATCATAAACAGTTCGGTTTTACAAAGGGTCGTTCAACTACTGATGCCGGTGTTGAACTTCTAGGACACATTTATAATGCCTGGGAAGATAAATGCGATGCTTTGGGGATTTTTTGCGATTTGTCCAAGGCTTTCGATTGCGTTCTCCATAAAACATTAATCAGAAAACTACACCACTACGGAATCCGGAACGCCTCTCTGAATCTTCTTACGTCATATTTGAGTGGTAGGATTCAGAGAGTTGATGTTAACGGGAAAAGATCTCCCGGATCTGTAGTAAGCATGGGAGTACCTCAAGGCTCCATTCTTGGTCCTTTTTTGTTTCTTATTTATATTAATGACTTGCCTTACCTCATAAAGGATAATCATGATGTAGTGTTGTTTGCAGACGACACTTCTCTTTTATTTAAACTAAAACGTCAGCAGCTAGCTAGTGACGATGTTAATAGCGCTCTGGTAAAGGTCGTTAATTGGTTTAACGTTAATAATTTACTTCTAAATGAGAAAAAGACCAAATGCATTAAGTTTACGTTACCTCATGTTAGACAAGTGGAAACTAGTGTACTAATCAAGGATGAAGAGTTGAAACCGGAAGATAACACAGTGTTTTTAGGCTTAACTTTGGATGCTAAGCTTCAGTGGGGCCCTCATATAGATAAGTTGTCAAAAAAGCTTAGCTCTGCAGCATACGCCGTTAAAAAAATTCGTGATTTGACTGATTTAGAGACAGCCCGTTTAGTTTATTTTAGTTATTTCCACAGTGTGATGTCGTATGGTATTCTCTTGTGGGGCCATGCCGCCGATATTCAGACAATTTTTATTTTGCAAAAGAGGGCAATTCGTTCAATGTATAAATTAAGTCCTAGACACTCCCTCAGAGAAAAATTTAAAGAGATTAACATACTAACTGTGCCCTCTCAGTTTATTTACGAAAACCTTTTGTACGCGCATAAAAATATAAAATTGTTTAAAAAATACAGTGATATCCACGACATAAATACAAGGAACAAACACAAATTTGTTGTTCCTGCAACGAGGCTCAAAAAAATAGGGGGTACGTTCACATGCCAATGTATACGTTATTATAATAAACTACTAAGCGATATTCAAACACTAAGCCTCAATAAATTTAAATCTTTTATAAAACGTAAGCTATGTTTGAAAGCTTACTATAATATGAATCATTACCTTGAAGATAAAAAGGCTTGGGATTAAGCTGCTCCAATTTAATTTGCTCTGTGAGTGTCAAAATTTTCCTTTGTTTCACTTATTTATTGTTTATTCCTTTATTTTATACAATTTGACATTACTTTGTTTATTTTTACATTTCTTTTTATTATTTATTATTTGTGACATTTTATTTTCCTTATTATTTTAATTCATGACATTTTATGATTTCATTATGATCTCATTAATTTAATTTTGTATTTTTTTATTTTTATTTGTTTATTGTGAATGTGAAGACCATGTGGATCATTTCTTTTATTTACTTTGTTTTTTGACGATAGTCTGGCAGTTTGAGTACTATAAGCGACCTACACAAATGTCCTTTTTTTTGGTATAATAATAAATAAATATAATAAATATCTTGGGACAACTCACACACGGCTATCTGATCCCAAGCTAAGCAGAGCTTGTGTTATGGTAACCAGACAACTGATATACATACTTATATAATTTATAAATACATACATATTATAGATAAATCACACCCAGACACAGAACAAACAATCATGCTCATCACACAAAGTTTGTCCTGGGTGGGAATCGAACCCACGACCTCCGGCTCAGCAGTCAGGGCCACTAACCACTAGACCAACAGGCCCGTCATAAATGGTATTGTTCGTCGTGTCGTTGAGCTCCTTGGGTTATGAGTTGAGCTACACGATAACTGACAAATGCTTGCACTGACTGGGCAGGTCCACTCAATCTGTGTGGTGCTTTCTTAAAAAGACCATTTCAGACACTATCTGCATAGTCTTCATGTAAGTTGACCAAGATTATTTTGTCTGGACCTTAAAAGAGACTATGACCTCTGAGTTTGTTTCGGCTGTTTCTTCTCAGAGTAGTCGGGTACGAAACACCGGCCTCATCTAGTCTTAAAAAAAAATGACGTGTAAAAGTGTTTGTGAAAACCTACTTGCAAAATAAACATCATTTATCATTTATCATAAGGACCCTAGAGACATTAATGTCTGTAGCAATAAATATTTTGCTAACTGATTATGTTCCAGGATTTCTTGGTTTTTCTCATTTAAGAAGGAAGCAAGTGGCAGCAAGAAATTCATACATTGCCGATCACATTTTTGTGAGCCTAATGCACCAGCTGATGAGAGACAATAGCTGATGCAATATAAATATATACACAAAAAAGTAGTAATTACTTATTTCAAAAGGATACATATTCCCTTCATAAATATAGGAATTTATTAAAGCCATTTGTCCTCTGTGCCTCTGATGGATATATTATAGACTAGCTTCCGCCCGCGGCTTCGCTCGCGTTAAATTCGGTATAACACACCAAGCAGACCTGCAGTTTTTGCTCTTGCGCCTGATTGATTTGTAATAGCAACGCTAAGTTTTCCCTTTTCATCCCTCGTTCTCCCTCACATCCCACTTTTTTTTAATAAAAATTAGCCTATGTCCGTCTCCTGGTTCCCAACTATCTCTGTACCAAAATTCATCAAAATCGGTTTAGCCATTAAAGCGTGAAGAGGTAACAAACAAACAAACAAACAAACTCACTTTCGCTTTTATAATATTAGTAAGGATAGTAAGGATGTACGCGGACCATATAGTGTCACTACAAATAATGCCACCATAGAGAGATTTATTAAACGAAACTGAATTTAATGATTTTTGTAACTGGATGGGATGCTGCTCACATGTTATGAGCATTATTTGGTACCTTAGTTACGCTTGCCATGAAGATATGACCCGACCTGCCCCTTTCTTAGATAAAATAATATTAAGAATCAATTAGGTAATTATAACAACAATAAAATTAATGTAAGTTCTGCAAAAACAAAGTTGTTTTATTTACCCACACTCAAAACTGCATCAGCACTTCATCATTCATCATCATCAAACTATTACAGACCACTGCTGGACGTAGGTCTCCTAAAGCACTCTACTGAATAGGTACAGTTCTCATGTCAATTTGCTAACTTAATGATAAGTAAAACACTACAAAGATAGCACCAGCTATCTAGAACATATCGTTTTCCACCAAAACAATGTTTATGTGCTTACACGTAATAATATTTTTAGGACATAACCTCAAAAATAAAACTGGTTATAACTTTTAGGTCCCAACTCCTAAAAATCTAAGAATTTCAAAAGGGCTTGACTATCGTATTGACTACCAATTTAAACGAAAATATATCCAAAACACGATATTTTATTAGGGGTACTAAACTCCCATACAACCCTGCCGTTCGCCTTTGGGATTCAACGGAAATATATAATAATGTTTTGTGGGATCCAACGCCAAAAATATTAAAGTGGGATCAAAAACTGGGATCCAACGAAAATAAGCGTTTGCGTTTACATTGAATCTTATCTTCACGCTCATCGTTACAATTGTGCTGAAGTTGTGACGAATTCATAGCATAATTTACTTATGAGTACACATTTAGAACTAACTGCGCTATTCCTTGCATTTTAGGGTTCTGTACCTCAAAGTAACAAAAGGAACCCTTTTTTTTGGGGGTCGAAAATTATCAAATAACTTCCCCCGCTTTGGGCGGAGCGGGGGGGAGTGTCAGACTTGTACTGGCTAAAACCCACCCATGTTCCTTCTATTGCCCTTTACATTCCGGGGCCGCGGGATCTCTTCCGAATAACCCGCAACCCCGGCAGGCGGAGGCCCTGGCAGGCCCCTCTGCTTTGCTGACATCTCTTTCAGGCGCGCGTGGAACACTAACGCGCTGTCGACGCGGCTTGTCGTCAATAGACGGACGGACGGTGAGCTACCCATTGCTCACCGTTGCACCCTTATGGGATAACTTTTTACCATTTGTCTGTCTGTCTGTCAAGATCATTTATCTTGTGAATACGTGGAGGTATCAAGTTGAAATTAAAACTATATACTCAAGTCTGTGGATCCCCAAAGATATGAAACAATCAACTCTGTAAGTCTACGCAGTCAAAAACTCCTCCTTCTTGGCTGGTTTTTTGATTCTCGTCACACTACACATCCATCTCAACATTCTTATCACAGCTACATGCACCTTTTTATCAATATTCATCACAGCCCAGCATTCCAATCCATACAGTACGACACGTCTAATCACGGACTTAAACATGCAAGACCTATTAATTATGATCTATGGATCTCTTGGTGACTGACAAAAGCTAGCACTGACTCGACAGGTTCACTCAAATCTGTGTGGTTCTTTCTTAAAAAGACCTTCTGATACTAGTCTACATGGTCATCATGTAAGTTGACCAAGATTTTTGCCTGGACCTTAAAAGAGACGATGACCTCTGAGTTTGTTTCGGCTGTTTCTTCTCAGAGTAGTCAGGTACGAAACTCCGGCCTCATCTAGATTAAAAAATAAACGTCGTGAAAAAGTGTTTGTAAAAAGCCTACTTGCGAAATAAACATCATTTATCACTTGTTAAGACAAAAGTATTTAATAACTGAGGTAAAAAGCAATGCTATGAGAATTGTCAAAACGTGAAATATTTAAAAAGCTAAAAAACAGTCACACGGCGTAAATATTAGTATACTTACTTTGTTACTTATTTACGGTTTTAACTGAACAAACACCACGAAATTTAACGATTTAATATTACCCACGTCTCAATTTTACTCACATCGCAGCGTGTACAAATACACCAATAAACATTTTAACGATAAGAAATGTACATAGTAAAATATTCATAAGACGCAGGGGGAGAACATATTCGAGTATTTTCAACCACACTTACGTGACTATGAAATCAGTCTTAAGTGCTAGAGAATAAAGGCGAAATTTCAGATAGTGTGGTTGAGGGTACGAATAAGCCTTGTTACAAGGTCAAAGAACCAGACAGCGGGGGAAATGTCTGGGAGAGGTAAGTAACACTGAATGTACTCGGCAAACACGACTAGGTGCGAAATCTGTCTGTATGTATGACTGTGCCACTGTGTGTGGACGTATTGGATAGGCGATCGAAATACCAAGGAGTTTAAAATATCATGTTGGGTGATGAAGAGTGTCCATGGAGTTTCTTGCCCATTCTGCTCCATAGAGATCTACGCTTTGGAATGACCAACTGCAGTACTTTTACAAGTTATTGTGCCTTGACAAAAATATGAAGACGGCACGATTGGCGCAGGGGCTGAATGATCGACTGCTGCACTGCGTGTTGCGGGTTCGATTCCTGCACGGAACAAATATTTGTATGACCTGCAGATAGTTGTTTCAGGTCTGGCTGCGGTGCGTTTACAAACATTTAAACTCACATACACAATATGTGAGTTTAAATGTTTGTAAACGCACCCACGAAACAGGAGAAATTCCTAGTGTGGTGCAAGGTTTTTCCTTAAAAAAAAAAATATGCTTCTGTCCTGTTGGGATAATAGCTTCAAAAAGATGAAGCAATCTTTTTGTTTTTTGAGAATTAAAAGCTCCTGTACCAATTAGATCTTCAAAGATTTTAATTGGTTAACCGAGAGCTGAATTTTAGTGAAATGCGTCGAGGCAGAACTCGTAGGACGCGGAACCAGCTGGATAAAACCAACAAACAGTGGTCCCACATTGGCCCCGGATTGCACCAACTGGAAGTCAAGAGGAGAGGCCTTGCCCAGTAGTGGGATGACGCAGGCTAACAGTAATAGTAAAGTCAAATCTTCGTTTGCTCTGTAAGTAAAATAGGTACTAAGTGCCTGCTTTCGGAGAGATTGCCTGTAATTTGTATTAAATAAAGAATATTATCGATCTGTCAAAGACCATGATTCAAGTCAGTTGGAGCAATGTTAAAACCAGTTCATAATAAATATTCACTGTTTCCAGTACAAATTGCACTGAGAATACTAAATATTTTCTTGCCACAATTCCGAACAATTTTCCGAACTTTATTTGTCTCGTATCCAAACGTTTTAATAACTGCGGACCACCGAGACCTATATTAACTACTGCAGCTTTAATTTCCCAAAGGATGTGACCATACGAGTGGTTCTTCCAAGACTCGACGTTGAAACTTGGGACATACACACCTACACAATGCACTCAAATTGCAATAACAAAACTTTTGTGTTGTCTCGAGAGGTCCACTACACCCCTATACGGTATCTTGAGTAAGACCAGAGTTGAACCGTTGAAACAATGTTAATATAATATTTAAAATTAACTTTAAGAATCTTGTGGTTTGTTTCAAAATTCAGTTCGTAATATTTTAGGGTTCCGTACGTCTAAAGGGAAAACAGAACCCTTATTGGATCACGTTGTTCCGTCTGTCTGTCTGTCTTAATGTTAAGACAGTTATCTCGGGAACGAATGGAGGTATCGAGTTGAAATTAATAACAAATACTGAAGTCTGTCCCTTGATGCTGTCAAAAAGCAACCCTTTAAACCTACGCGATCAATATATATGGCCGTTTATTTCGCATTTTCCATACACCCGCAAAGGGAATCAAAATCTATAAGGCAAGTTTGAAAGGAACGCTCGGTGCGCAAGTCTAACTCGCACTTGACCAGTTTTCTCATCTTAAATTCATTTATTTTGTGTTCTTTTGATAGTTTCTTAAAGAGAAATGTTGAATTGACAACTTGCAACGGCACTTTATAATATTAAAGGGCCAGGTCGGGGGTCGGCACGGGTATATAGGTCAGGTGGGCGTAATGTAGAATGATATGCAGATATGGACCCTGAAAGTTATAATATCATGTCAAGTTTTCATACCTTCTAGTTAAGTCACGTTTTGAATATACACATTCAGAGTAAACATATTCATTGTAAGTTATTACTCAATCCTTTTTAATAACTCATCTTTAGGGTTCATATTTGCGTAAAACACTTTCTGCTTTTGCTTCAATTTATGATGTTCCAACGTGAGTAAACATTCACATTGAAGGAAAGGTAATACTCCTGAGAGGTGCACAATAACTAAACGATATATCAACAAAAATGGACGGTGCAATGTAATAAATAATAAAAAAGGAAATAACTAATAATGGCGTGTTCAGGGGTAACAAATCACATTTTTGTGACACAAAGGCAAAGACTAGAACTTTATGGAATTTAATCTAGGTGATCTTCGTAGCTTGTCTCCCAATCTCCCAATCTAAGGGTAAGTACACGGGTAAACTGCTCAATATCGGGCAATTATGGGTTCAAACAACATATCGTCATGGCAGCATGAAGCAATTTAGTTATTTCAATTAGAGGCACTTTTGAATGTCAAGAAACAAAAAAATTAAGCTACAGTCCCAGACACAATGCAAAATAACTTGTGAAAGTACTGTAGTTGCTATTAAAAAGTGTTGATCTCTATGGAGACGAATGGGCAAGAAACTCCATGAACACTCTTTTAAATCATAACAATTTTACAAGATCATGGTACTGCCTATATTGTAGTATTTGTTGCTATATTTAGTATAACATATCAGGTGATATGAGCAATCATTAAGGGCGTGTTTGACCTGTGAAAATGATGAGTTTTCAAAAGTTGCGTTCAAAAAAAGACAGTAAAAGAATCACTATAATAGAATCTCAATCCTGACAGTTCTTAAACGAGGTTAAGACGTCCTGAACGCGTTCAAATTCGTCGTAGAAAAGGACTAACAAGTTTACTCGACAAATTGCTCTAAAACAATACCTCCGGTAACAGTTGCTGAACAATAATTGCTCGAGTCTCCTTAGCTAAGCTATGTATTGAACAGGTGGCTGTCATCTTGTGATTTCCCACGGGGCGACGCCCACGCACAGATCGTGCGAAACACAGCACTAACTCCGTATTTGAGTATGAATTGCGTATACGCAATAAGTACCTACCTATTGGGAGCGGTAATGTAAGTGTTTTTAGTACGTTGCGGGTTGTTCAAAACAGATACCGCGGCCTCGGAACGTAAAGGAAGACGTACCTTCTTCCTCGTAAAGGAAGAAGTACCTACTTCCTCATAAAGAAACCACACCTCATCATAACCTTTTTCTTGTTAGCAAAAAAAGGAACATGGATTGGTTTTAGTCAGTCAAAGTCTGACACTCCCTTCCACTCTCCACTGACTCCAGTAATTTTTTGTATTGCAATTCGTTTGTATTTTTTTTATACATATTTGTGTGCAATGAAGGATAAGCATAAGAAGATTATAATTGACATTAGTTTACTGTCAAGACAAATAGTTTGGGATAAAATACGTCTATTTTTTTTTTTTAATTACAGTTTTATTCATTTTGTAATAAGTTTTGTGGCAGTTTTTGTGCTGAAATATCGGATGTTAGTTATTAAAGCATATTTTATGCTGTAACCATGCATAACACATCCGTTATTGGTAGAATTTTCGAAATCGGCACCAATTGACATAAAGAATACCTTTTCGGGAAGTTCATAGAATGTTTCTTTCAGAATGTTCAGAACATTACTCTCTTCTCGAACTCCCCTTTCGCAGGTATGCTGGAAAACATTCATTTAGAAATAAGAATCACCTTTGTAGAGACGCCTGCACATCAAGCTACTACAATCTGTCAGATTTCTTTGATAGATTTTCGACTTTATTTCTAAAGTATTAGGTTCAAGATTCATTGGGAAAAATTGACAGTTTCCGGTAGCTTGATGTGCAGGCTTCTGTACCTATTTTCTGTTCTTGTCTTCTTTATTTTAATTTGTGGATACGTAAATCGTTAAAAAAAAACTTTTTCTAATTCAACGTAGAACATAGTCGCTTTAGCCTATGGGCAACATAAATTTCTGAAACCAAGTTAGCCACACGATAAAGGAAAAAATATTCCTATTAAAACCATACTGTATTAAAACAGGCCATTTCTCAAATTCACAATCGTTATTTCACGAAGAAATCGCTTTTCATTTTGTATAAAACATTTAGGTATGCTTGTAACTGTACTTCCATAGCGAGTATCATTCGGTTACCTCCACAACGGTAATCGGATTGTTAGGTAGGTAACACAATTACACAAGTACATGTAAGCGTATCTATCTAGACCCAATTATCAGATGCCTGGGTGTCGTAATACACAAGCAATGTACAATGTGTAGTCGATGTCATCGGTAGTTACATTCGTATTGTACGGTATATTGGTACGGAGGTAGGTACTAGGTAGTAAATTAGAGTACCTAAACCTGTCTGTACTATAAATGTGAATGCGATAGAAATTGAAGAAAGTGGCACAGACAGAAATACCTGTCGTAGTTATCCTATGCTATTACATTTTTTTGTTATTTTCTGTTACATTTCGTAAAAGTTAACTGAAAAACTCGAAAACGACTCTAACAATTTCAATGAAAGTTGCAAAATATATACCTACATACATATATTATCGTAATGCAAATAAATATTGTATGAAAAAAAATATATTTCAGAAATTAAATAATTAAAAAAAATGGTATACTGGAACGAAAATTGACAAAGCTATAGATATCTGGAAAAATTCGTAGTCTCCATAATTTCATCCAAATAGATCAATGTGTATATTATAGCTCATCGTAACACTATTTGTCACTTTAAGGAAGTGTTAAGGGTATACACGACAATAATCAACATAATTATGTGTGCTTCTCAAAAATACAGTAACTAGAAAAAGTGGGTAAGCAAGCTTTATAGAAAGAACCACTCTAGTATTATAGTAGAGACGCCAACCTGCTAACCAGCCAGTCATACTCGCGCACCGAGGCCGAAGGTTCCGTAAAAACTTGCGACATAAACGGCCATATTTTTTAACTTCGAAGACTTAGAGGGTTGATTTTTTCAGAGCACTAAGGCACCACAGACTTGAGTATATGATTTTTATTTCAACTCGATTCCTCCACGCTTTCCCGAGATAAATGGTCTTGAGAGACTGACACCAAAGTGATCCACAATAAGGGCTCCATTTCCCTAGGTACACGAGGTACCCTAAACATGCCAATATTTACATGATTTGTCAAAAATCATCCGCATTTAACAATTTCACGTATAAAATGTGTGACGATAACGCTTGAGTGGACAATTTGATACGACAAAAGCTGCGGAACGCCCTTTGTGTCCACGTTTAGATACGATAAGATAGACACAAGCCAATACCACTTCACTTTGGCGTGGTTTATGGGTTTTAGTATACCAGAAACCTAGCATAGTGTTATTGAAGCCTCCTGGGGTTGCGAGTTCTTCGAAAGAGATACCGCGGCCCCGGAACATAAAGGGTAAAAGAAGGAACATGGTTCGGTTTTAGTCGGTAAGTCTGACACAAAAAAATACGTGTGGCACTCGGGGACTGCCGCGGTAAAGCTATTGCATAGCATTTTTATCAACTTATGCAATAAATAAAAACAATCTAAATAAAATATTTAAAAAGTACTTCCAATGAAAAGAAGTCGCAAAAAGAAAAACAAGACCTTGGGTTTGATCCAGCGTAATGTCGATTGACTATCCGATTCTCTACCAAACACGCAATTAGAACATTAGAATCGGGATTGAAATAACTGACCGTATTGTGTAAACGACGTTAGACAATCCACACCTCCGTGCCCGTCGGAGTGGGGAGCGTCATGTTTTTCTTCGTTACGGAATTTCTGGATTCGGTCCCCGCGCTCAAGGCCCGCGCTAGAAGCTATGCAATAGCTTAATAAAATCATCAAATAACTTTCCTCGCTCCGGAAAGTTATTTGATGATTTCCCATACGCAAAAATAAAAAAGTCAACCACTGTTAGCTATGAAATAACATAAGTAAATACTTTGAATGCATTGTAAAATATGAAACAAACATATAGAATAAGAAATATGATATCAGATTAAAACATAATATTTTCATATATTTTTTACGCAATACTAACACTAATAAAACGTACAATTCCAAAGGAATTCCATTTAATCGAAATTTGATCTCAAGAAACGTTGCAAGCGTCTGAGGTCCTAGTCTGAAGGCAAGGAGACGAGACGAGTAATGGAATTATTCGTGTGATCGCTTACAGCGAAATCACTTAATTCCTCCCTCTGCATTCCCACAGTGGCTGCATTGAAACCGTGATGGGAATTGATAACCGCATTCTGTTATCTGACTGACTCCCATTGTTCAGCAATTTGTTGGTAAACGAAATATGAATCAACTTGTATATTTAAAGCCACAAGGGTGAATTTTCATTGTTCCTGAACATGATTTGTGTTAACTGTTTTGGGGTTAATTTGGTTTCATTTTATTTTATACTAGCTTTTGCCCGCGGCTTCGCTCGCGTTAAATTCGGGGTAACACAGTTTTCCTTGCGCCTTATTGATTTGTAATAGCAACGCTAAGTTTTCCCTTTTCTTCCCTCTTTCTCCCTCACATCCCACTTTTTAAAAAAAAATATCCTATGTCCGTCTCCTGCTTCCCAACTATCTCTGTACCAAAATTCATCAAAATCGGTTATGCCATTAAAGCGTGAAGAGGTAACAAACAAACAAACAAACTCACTTTCGCTTTTATAATATTAGTAAGAATTTTTACTTTTATCGAATTGGTTTTCAGTCATAATCATAACTTATTTATTTAGTATCGTTAATACAATACGATAATTGCGAGTCGGTTATGATTACTGCGGGGTTCAAAATCAATTAATAGGTTGGTGTTTGGGTGGCGTTGACAAAGGCTTTTGTCCAACCCACAGAGTTGCTTTGAATGGGAACGAAAAGCTCAAATGTTGATAACTTCAATATAAGCTTATAGGTATGTAGTATGTCTGAGTAATTATCCGACTAGCCGTCCTGAAGTATTTTGGGGGTCAGCTTCCAGTCTAACCGGATGGCCCCGGGAACACAAAGAGCAAAATAAGGAACGGATGGGTTTTAGTCAGTAAAAGACTGACACTCCTTTCTGCTCAGCCTAGAGCGGGAGAAGTGTTTTGAGGATTTTCCAACGGAAAAAAGCATGTTGGGTCCATTTGGTACCGCACAGGCCTTTTTCTTATCTACTTAAGTCAAACTAGATTGAAGGACTCATTAGTACGTCTAAATAAAGGTGTGTACCTTTCGTGATAGTGTATGCAAATTGAACAACAAGATTGCTTTCTCACACGTTCTCGTTCACGCTTTAGCTTTGAATCGAGTCTGTAACAAAAGGGATATAACTCCTAAATTTTATTTATTTAAGCCCATTTATTTTTGTGAAACAGATTTATTTACCTTCCGATACGACCTATTTACTTCCAAAAAGAATGATAAGTTGTTGTGGCAGTGTAAATTATGTATTTTCAAAAACTACAAGGCAGGCTGCTATCGTTTTCTACTGTTTATTTGTAATTAATATTGTTTACGAGTTCTTGGCAGGCACTAAGCCTTATCTAGTCACGCACCAATGATTAACGCTAGCTATTCTATTGATTTTCCCAACCTTTCTAGTATTTCCCTTACTGCGACCCAACATCACTACTAAACCAACGAACTTTCATAATTGATGGTTCGTCGAAGCACAAAGTTTACCTGACTTAGTTTGTCTGGCTTTAAACTGTCTAACTGATTTCATTTCCTAGTTTTCACTTAATTATCTGAGGTTACCTGAACCCTTTTGACACTGATTTATTTATAGGCTATATTAAATTTTCTAGCAGCGAGGCGCGTTAGCATGCCGCTCACGCAACACTCGGGTGGCCCAACTCCCGCCGCTCCGCCGAGATGGCGGCAAACGGACGCCATATTTATTTATGAATTGAATTCTCTATGGACGATCGCGAACCAATCTAAAAAGCGTTGAGTGTACGGAATTTTTGCAACGTCAGAAGCGAAATTATGGATTTGATTCGTTTGCTTTGGTAATATTGGATCCGTTTTACTTTTGCCGCAACTCACGATATTTTATTGTTATTACACACAAGTTAGGGAAATTAGGGTAAAACTCAAATAATTTGTAGTCGCCTTGGAACGTCACAGTTCATTACTTCTTAGTACAGTTCTAAGCAAATGAAACCGTGTAGTCATTGAGGCGGGAACTTATAAAACGGAAATAATTTTCATTAATTTTCCTCGCATGAGGTAACTTGGAATATATTTGACCTGCGGTGTTTACTATGTGAATAAGGGCAACTACGAAATTGTTTGTTTCTTTACATTAATTTACACAAAGTTGCAAAACGGCGACATGGATGGAAATAGAAACACGGAAGATAATGAAAATAAAGATAAGTCTGAACATTTTTTTAGGTCTCTCTAGCATAAAAGAACGCAACAAAAAATCGAAACAGAACAGTTTAATTAATTAACATCATGGGGACAATATTTACGGAAAAAGGCGCATATTTTGAAGTCACACCTTATTAAATTCCGTATTAAGGCGATGCAATAAATTAGGGACGGCCGGCTCGCCACTCGACGCCAGCTTAATGAAAATATATCGAGGGAAACATTGACATCTTTAGAAAAAAAAATCTCGAGGTAATTTTATATTGGCAAAATTATGAAAGAATTCTTTCAAGAAAATACCCCCGTTTTAGAAGTCTAATTAAAATTCTGTGAATTGTGGTCTCCTTGTTTTTGGGTGATTATTTTTCCGACCCAAATATCGACCAATAGAATTGCACCATTCGACGTCACGTGGTACAACCTACATGGTATTATACTAATAATTTTTTGAAAATTTTCTCTGGTCGTTGCTATGCATAAAAAACAAAACATGGTCCAGTCAAATTAACCACACGTCAAACTGACAGGTTGAATTCAATTGTGAAAATTGGAGATTTTGCATGAAAATGAGTCGATTTGGAGTTTGTGAAATTCTATTGGCCGACATTTGGGACGGAAAAATAATCCCCCGAATACCACACGAGCTTCAAAATTATCTGGCATTTCCCGATAATTTTGAAGCTCTTGTGGTATTATAAGTGAAAATAAAATGACTACAAGATTTGTTGACCGTCATTTGTTTGACAACGTTTTTGATTAATAATCCTACGCAAAATATTTGTTGTTTCAAAGATATTAAACATTTATTTTCTCTATTCAAGCTAATCAAAATATAAGATCTTGGCAGAAAACATTTAAGGTGGCTGTGATAAGAGGTAATGAATAAGATTGATGATTGTAAAATAAGTCTGAAAAAATACAAAAAGCGTGCGTGACCGTAGCAGGTGGTGTAGTCGTTTCTGCATACCTCCATAGGAAAGAGGAATGACTTTATGTTTATATCTAGAAAAACCAAAATGATTCCCCTTTTGTTTATTATGCGTGTGGCAAATCCTACTAATATTATAAATGCGAATGTTTGTGAGGATGGATGGATGTTTGTTACTCTTTCACGTCCAAACGGCTGAACGGATCTTGATGAAATTTGGCACAGAGGTAGATTATAGTCTGGAATAACACATAGGATACTTTTTTTCGATATCACGCGGGCGAAACCGCGGGCGCGAGCTAGTCATCAAATAACTGCTACTGCTCTGGGCGGAGCCTTTATCCAAATATGTTGGGGACATGCTTATTTACAATTTGTTTGGTGAAAACCTCATTACTTCAACTCAATTAAAACCTCACGAACTGAACCACTGCTTGGTCGTAGCTGGGGTTCCGCACTTCAAATATAAACAAACATCCCCGAATAGACCCAGTTTCCACACACAATGCATCAATGACACGGCGGTACACTTTAAACTAGACTCTTTGACCGCGGAGAGGAGTGTCAGACTTTTACACACTAAAACCCACCCATGTTCCTTCTTTTGCCCTTTATGTTCCAGGGCCGCAGTATCTCTTTCGAACACCTCACAACCCCGGCCGGTGTAGATGTTCCCCTTGAATGCAATATTTTCTCATAAACGTTAATAGTATGTGCAATATAAAGGTTGTACATCAAGGTGTATAGCCGAACGCTATTACCCTTAATGACGTAGTGATTGCCCGTTGATAAGGCTATCAGATGAAATGCAATCATTACTCTGAGCTTGCAGAATTTATCACACTAAGTGCTTCCAGTTACATCGGAAGGGATAATATTGTTTTCATCTAAAGTTATGACATCATGGTAGTTATCATTTACAACATATTTTTCTTGGTGCTTGAATGAAAATGGCAGTAGAGCTTTCGGAAAAAAATAGCGGCTTTAGTTTAGACTATTGTCTTTTATTTTTAACGGATCGGAAATCACCAAATAACTTCCCCCTTCTCTTGGCGGAGCGGGGGGGAGTGTCAGGCTTTTACTGACTTAAACCTAACCATGTTCCTTCTTTTGCCCTTTGTGTTTCGGGGCCGCGGTATCTCTTTCGAATAACCCGACTATTGTTTGGCGCCAAATCTTTGAATTGCAGCAAAGTTCAAGTTAAAATTATGGCACTTAACGATAAGTAAAAGATCATTGAATTGGAAATTTATCAATTTAGTAAGATGGCATTTAAGGCAGTGAGACAACACAACACACACAATAAAGAACAACTACCTGCGACTGTTTTGACAAAAATCAATATACAAAAACTAAATAAAACAACCTCTCGCGGTAATGATTTCCATTCAAAACACTAATAAATGCGAATTCAATGCTCACTTCGTACTGCCTCTTCCTTGAGTCGATTCAGAATCTATTCTATGTCTATCAAAATTCAAATATAATCCATTACATAAATCCTGTATTAGATTATCACTTAGGCTTAATAAGTCACGTACTGCCAGACAACGTAATAGGTTAGGGTTACCATCTCTAAGGATTTATCCGGATACGTCCGGCTTTTTGGGACACCGTCCGTAATTGATCTGGCTTTGTTTTTTTTATTCGGAATTCATCTTGAGAGGATTGTATACGAAAAAAAAAATGTGTTCTGTTAGTTACAATAGAATAAAATAGTTTATTTTCACTCATAATGATACATATTTCTCTCAATCTAGGTATTAAAATATGGCAATGAATACATTTTTAAAGAGATTAAGTTGACGACTATTACAAACTATATCACAGTAGCCAGCGTCTTCCACACGTATGTTTGAAATATAATTTAGTTACAATGTTACAGTTTTGTTCTGACGGTGGCTTTAAGAGTAGAGAGTACCAAATAAACGTTAGATGAACTGTGTAAAGGATAATATGACGAGTTATACAGAAGTATGGAAAAAGAGGACATGCCGCGCCGACCCCAAATAAATGGAATTAAAGTAGGAGAGCGATGAGTGAATACTGAAAAAAACAACTTGACTTTCTAAGATTAACAATAAAATTGTAGGCTGGTAGAAAATGCCTGCAAATGCATTCTACAGTATTTAATTGTGCATAAAATTTTAATACATAAATAAAAATAAATTGACTAAAAACGTTCGGTTTTTTTTAGTCCGGCTTTTTCGAAGTTCGAAATGGTAACCCTACACTAGGTTGACAACGCACTGGTATTCTGTAGGTACATTTGTATTCAATCGGTAACTGTATTAGCGCGCGGCCATCAAACGCCACGCGCGTCATTTGGTGCCAGCCCTACAAAGGCGTACTCCAGCTGTGAGTTATGTACTCCATTTATTGCATAATTGTCTGGTTGATGATGCGTGGTTGTTGTTGGGATGGAAATTTTGGGAACTACCAATTAGGTGTTGCTATAGGTTCTACACATTTTTTGCGGATGGGAAATCATCAAATAACTTCCCCCCGCTCTGGGCGGAGCGGAGGGGAGTTTCAGACTTGTACTAACTAAACCCACCCATGTTCCTGCTATCGCCTTTTATGTTCCGGGTTATCAGGGGGATCCTCAAGATGAATTCTGTTCCTTGTTTTGCCCTTTATGTTCCGGGGCCGCGGTATCTCTTTCGAACAAGCCGAGGACACATGTTACACTGAGATGAAAACAAAAAACCGGAACCCAAATCTATGGAAAAGCTGTTTTGTTTTACGATTCCGATGTTGGTTCCGTAGAAAATTTTTGCGAGTTTAATGGTCTGTGGCACGTCCTTGAAAGGTCTACGCATTTCTAATACACGCTACATATTATTTGAAATAATTCCCGTTGCGTAACAATTACCTATGGAAGATTTAAAGAGAAAATCATTGATTCACTCATCACGATATTTCAGAAAGTCTTAAATCTTGCAGAGGGATCCTATTAGAACGTAGGTGTTCACTAAGACTTTTTCAAAATTCAACCCCGATGTGGTTGAAACAGGGTGGCCAAATTGGTATTGGCCAACGCGATTCCTTGGCCGGATTGATTTAAAATTTTACATAGGCTTCCAAGAAATTAATAGATTTTATAACATCACACTACGAGAATGAGAAGCTGAGTAGCGGGTGAAACCGCTGGGCACAGCTCGTGTATCGTGTATCAACTCTCTCTTCTATAATCCATCCAAAGGTTGTTGTGTTTTTTGTGATAAGATCTGTCCTTTGTGTCACCTTTGTGAAATGTTCTCTTTTAAGAAAGTTATCCATGATTTTATAAAATATTATGATTTAAAAGAGTGTCCATGGAGTTTCTTGCCCATTCTTCTCCATAGAAATCTATGCTTTCGAATGGGCAACTACAGTACTTTCACAAAATATTATGTCTTGTGACTGGGACTGTAACAGCATCTTTTTTTTTGTTATTATGACATTCAAAAGTGCCTGTAATGGTCTAATTGAAATAAATGCTTTGAGTTTGATTTGTATGTTGTACAGTCGGTACAAATGGTAGGTACGAGCCGTTCGTGTATAAATAATGGAAACTAATTTACATGTTATCACACGCTAAATTAAACTAATATTCGGCCTATTGGAGATACAGTGGCGTGCAAGCGTTCTCGGTCTGTCGTTAATCTTTTTCATGTAATCTAGATGTATTGGATTTTTATGTAAAACAGTGTGATTCATGCTTCTTAACGTTTCGTTTATATGGTATGCATTATTAATGGCCGTCATATTTTGAATGGAGTAATTTGCAGGTTTAAAATACGTGTTTAGAATATTTTAAATTATATTGCCATGGCTTTTCCATTTTGTGACTGCCTTTTTTTAGGTATGGGAAATCATCAAATAATTCCCTCGCTCTGGGCGGAGCAGGGGGAATGTCAGACCTTTGCTGACTAAAACCCATTGATGTTCCTTCTTTCACCCTTTGTGTTCCGCATTGACTCTTCCGAACAACCCGTTGAGATTTCTTATTAATTTTCACACAAGTCCTACAATCTTCAGAACCATTCTCTCCAGTTCTATGCAGTAAACTAAGGGCAAATTACACAAATTAAACCTAACACGATCAACATATTATCTTATCCGCGTTTAAGACGTGTTAGTATCAAATTCTATAGTAATGATGACACTGACAGCATTCAACGCAGTTAAGTGCCCTATAACTTTTAGTTATTGTCAAAAATCGCCTTTAGTCGTCGAACTTTAAGTACACAGTGGTTCGTTTCGATCGGCCGGAGTCTGCAAGCCTGACGCCTGACGTCGGCAAACGAAGCCAATCGTTGACGTCGCGTCGACAGTTTGAAACTCGCCAAATTTGTTTCGCCGCGTTATTTTCCGACAATTCCGTAATGTGCCGAGAATATTTGGCTCAGTATTTTTTTTTTGGTAATATTGGATATTGCTTACGTACACGTGGTAGCTAGATTATGTACATTTATTTGTAAACATAGTAGTACCGGTAATTGAATTAGCCACCTACTTTCTTCTTAAATTATTTAAATTTTGGTATATTTGGATTATTAAATTATAATTTTAATTTGTATGTCAGTATGACAAGCCATAGCAAGAACGAGCTTTACTTAGAACATCCTATTAATATAACTACCTATGTCTTACAAATGAATAAATGATAATGATTATGATTCGCAGTAAATATCATTGAATGATTGGCAGTACAATATTGATGGCATGGGAATGCTTACAAAATTGCTATTCCGCATTCTTTGGGAAACCAACATATTAGATTAAGAAGGACGTCACGTGGCTAACCATGGAATGAAATCCAAACTAAAAATGTACCTATACATGATTTCAGCTCACTCGGGAACCGGGAAGTGCGTCAAATTTGACTTCTATTTATTTATTTATTTAACGATTTATGTACATATGTTACTGTAAAAGCCCGAACTACGGTAAATCTTAAGATTTTCCAGTAAAACCTAAGATTTACCGACATGAGTTGGTAAATGTAAGTATTTATTATGAAGGGACGACTTTTTCGGACTTTTACCATTCCAATTCAGTACATGCTAGGTTTTACCAATGTAGACTGGTAAATGTTGGTTTTAGGAATAATAATAAGGCGTAAAAATTATTTGATATATTTATCGTTTAGCATATTATAATGTTTAAAACTCCGAATTTACAATGGCATACTTCTAAGATGGTTTAGTAGATGATTTAGTATAATTACGATTGCCAGAGTTCAAATTTAGCATTATATCGTTTAGCATAATGTTCATTTAGAGCGATGATTATTTGGTATAATTTCACTTTTCATGCTATGCAGATGCAGAATTTCATTAAGAATAACTTTAATAGGCATTAAGTCTTTAAACTGACATGGTCACTAAAATTATTATTATCGGTTAAAACCGGGTATTTACCATGTTTGTTATTTATTTTGAGTTTCCAATATGTTGGCGTAAACTGATACAGTGAGTTACAATTATACAAAAAATATTAAGGCAAAAATAAGATTTTTTGGGAATAAAATATATAAAAAGATATTTTTTTTTAGTAGGTTACCCGAAACTGAAGTACCTAGATTAGGTTAATTCCATAAAAAAAAAAGAAATGGGTAGGTTAGGTTAGGTTAAAACTATGACCCCTACGCACGAGTGGCAGAAACGACTTGCATTAATAGAAAAAAAAGATTGTTTTTAGTAGGTTACTCGGAACTGAACTATTTAGATTAGGATAATTATTTATTGAATTAAATGACATTATTTCAAAGAAATAAATAATTTAAATAAATGGCAACAAATAATGACCAAGATGATTCTAACTACAAACTTTCTGCGATATGACAATTCTGTCGTTTAATGATTATCGATATGAAATATATGCCAAAAGACGATTCTGACTGTGAACTTTCTGCGATATGATGGACCCAATTTTTTTCGACATTTACCGTTCCTTTAATGTAAATCCTAAGATTGACCAAGTGAATGATGGTAAAAGTTCGAATCCCAAACTTTTATGGACATTTACCAATCATAATCGGTAAATCCTAGGTTTTACTGGAAAATCTTAAGATTAACCGTAGTTCGGGCTTTTACAGTAACACATACACACTGAAGACAGAAAAATAAAAGACAGGAACAGAAAACAGGTATAAAGATAATGCTTATTTCTATAGAAATCTCTTCCCGCATACCTGCGAAAGGAGAGTAAATAAAAAGAGATGTAGACACAGTGCGTAAAGAAAAAAGAGAAAAAAAATACATAAAAACATGAGCAAATAATTACTAAATACAATATAAGAATACACAAACATACATACAAGTACAAAGACAAATATATAACATAAATACAATATAAAATAAAATAATAAATACCTATGCAACTATGGTGAAATAGAAAGATAATGTTCTTTTACTCTTCTCTTAAAAACTGAAACAGTTTGGCAGTCCCTAATGTCAGGCGTCCTAATGGCAGGGTTTTACTTATTTTTAAGGTTACGTTTCTCTAAAAGGAAAACGGCGCCTTTATTGGATCACTTTGTTGTTTGCCTCTCTGTCTGTCACGACCCTTTATCTCGGGAACGCGTGAAGGTATCGAGTTGAAATTGAAGCTATATACTCAAGTCTGTGATCCCTTGGAGCTGTGGAAAAATCACATCTCTAAGTCTACGCAGTCAAAAGATATGGTCGTTTATGTCGCAAGTTTTTTATATATATAGATGAAGCTAATAAAAGCGTTTTAAAAAAAAGAATTTTTCAAATCGGACGTCAGTAAAAAGTTATGCGTGGATGCATAAAAAAGTATCGAATTGAAAACGTCCTCCTTTTTTTCGTCGGTTAAAAAGATACTTTATTAATTGTCTTTATGCACTTTTTTTTTTACTAAATTTCTCTTTTGTAAATTGTCACGCTTCTACATCCATTTTAGATTTCATAGATACAAACAAAAACGTAAAACTTCGTTTAGACTTCCAGTTTCAGGTAGAAATAGATGCTGCATGAATAATCATGAATCCTTTCAACGAAATCCAATCAGCCTGTTGTTCGAAGAGATTATGGCCCTTTTCTCTTACGCCACACGTCGAATCGGTTTATCGAGGAGGCCGAAATTAAATCGTGGATAAATATGGGCTATATGAGCTTCACCACGATACCTAATATTTTATACGTGGATGGTTTATCGTTCAAACAATTAATATAACATAACATCATTACGTTGGTAATCTCCGAAGATATAGGCAGGGGTGTACCTGGTTAGGTCACCGTCCGTCCGTCTATTGACGACAGGCCGTGTCGATGGCGCGTTAGGCGCGTCGTCCACACGACCAACAGTCGTGTTAGTGTTCCACACGTGCCTCAAAGAGATGTCAGCAAAGCAGAGGGGCCTGCCAGGGAATCCGCCTGCCGGGGTTGCGGGTTGTTCGAAATAGACACCGCGGCCTCGGAACGTAACGGGCAACAGAAGTTATTATATTTTGTCGGCTAGTATGAAACATCTTTGACAGTCGTTATAGATCAGATTTAGGGGCCCGAAAGTCTGACAACCAGTCTTACCAAAGAATATCGTATTACTTAGTACTAACTAATCTGTAGAAGTCAGATAGACAGTTGCTCCATGTAATATACTGACGTTCAGCTGCATCCGATTAGACTGGAAGCAGTCCCGAGCATACTAGGGACAATGCAGATGATAAGGGTCTTGCCGAACTAGTGCAGCATGTTTCTTTTTACAAGAAGGCATTATTAATCTACTAGCTTCCGCCCGCGACTTCGTCCGCGTGGCATAGTAGCTAACTTTAACCCACGTGATGATCGAAAAAAAATATCTTTCTTCCCCTTTTCTTCCCTCTTTCTACCCCTTTTTTTAAATTATCCTATGTCCGTCTCCAGGGTTCCAACTATCTCTGTACCAAAATTCACAAAATCGGTTTGGCCATTTAGGCGTGAAGACGTAACAAAAAAACAAACAAACTCACTTTCAGTTTTATAATATTAGTAAGGATGGCAAGGATTAATTGACTATTCCAAAACACAAATGTATCGAATACTTAAAGTAAGAGCTACATATCCTATTATACCTAAGCAATCCTTACTAATATTATAAAAGCGAAAGTGAGTTTGTTTGTTTGTTACCTCTTCAAGCTTTAATGGCTAAACCGATTTTGATGAATTTTGGTACAGAGATACTTAAGAACCAGGAGACGGACATGGGCTTTTTTTTAAAAAGTGGGATGTGGGGAGAAAGAGGGAAGAAAAGGGAAAACTTAGCGTTGCTATTACAAATCAATAAGGCGCAAGGGGAACTGTGATACCCCGAATTTCACGCGAACAAAGCCGCGGGCAAAAGCTAGTATATAAATAAAACACTTTATTGCTTACTATGGCCAAATAAAAATCCTTTCTTATCACCATTCCGCTATACGATTCCGGAACGTGTTCGCTCTTCAAGCGACTCTTGAACCAGAAAAATCATTTAAGGCTCGGAAAGTTTCGATCAAAATGTGTTTTCCACATCATTGGAGCTTCTTCGCCGCTGTACTGAATTCTATGTATGCGAAAATGGAAGATTTTTAGACTTAAGATACGAAATATTTGTCTTTCTAGAGTAAACTTGTACTTTGATGCCGTAAAAAGGTCATAATTTGCTCATACATAAGTTCCATACATACATACATAAGTAGACATAACTTTCACAATATGGTCCACAAGATATTGTGAAAGTTTTGGCTTTATACTACGACACGGTTGGCGCAGTGGCTGAGCGATCGACTGCTGCACTGCGTGTCGCGGGTTCGATTCCCGCACGGAACAAATATTTGTATGGCCTACAGATAATTGTTTCGGGTCTGGCTGTTTGTATATGTGAGTTTATATGTTTGTAAACGCACCCACGATACAGGAGAAATTCCTAGTGTAGGGCAAAGTTTAAAAAAAATAAAAAACTGGTCTACGAAGTGAAAACGTAAAACCTTCGTGTTACCTCACGTCTTAACCGAAAGTAAAGAAAATACACGGCTTCATGGATTTTCTTTTTTTTATTGGAACGAAGATAATTATCACGCGTTGCGAAAGGGGGCTAGACGGAAAAATTAAGACCAAAAGTTGTAACGACACTTTTTTGCTATAGTTGTAAGCCGCGCGGCGTGCGCGTGTTTCTCTGTCTGTCTGTCTCTCTCTCTCTCTCTCTCTCATCGAAAGCAAGCCAGTGATTTTCGTTTCGTCTTTCTATTTCGCATTGAACAGTGTGGTGTCGAGACGATTATTTTTGTTGAGGGTATACAAGATTTTGTACATAATTAATAATAACGTTTAATTTTTCAGAAGTCAGAAGACCACGAGCGAAAAAGAAACACATGGAAGATTTGACGCTGGTCTCTATTCTCTAGTTTGACACAAACGAGAAACTTGTTGATAGAATTATAAAGACAGAACGAAGACCAAAGTAGCTAGCTTTATTTGTAATCAAAGTAAAGGACAATGTCAGAAGATAAGAAAAGATCAACACTGCACTGACCGCAAGCAATGTTGCATTCTGTCTTCAAGAACCTTTATCACAATACCTTTTGCAAATCAAAGCATACTTGCATTTTTTTCTCCATTTTCTTTTAACAGTTAATTAAAATGTTGAAAGAAAAGCCTGTAGGATTTTTCGAGAGCAATATGGAAACTAATTAACAACTAAGAGGAATTTGGGGGTAAACTCAAACAAAAGAAGCTTACGGACTGTATCACCACCTTCTTAGACCTGATAAGTTCTGGTTAAGTATCCGGACTATAGTTTCAAACAATTTGTATTCCATTTTCAAGGTTCCGTGGACAAATCACAAGCCTTACAGTTTCGTCATGGCCGTTCCGTCAGTATTTCACAACGATTATCATCATAACTATGTCATCGAATCCCGGTTTCGGTCCCGTAGTAAAACCGTTTTTTTTTTCGTGCTTTTACTAGGCTATCAGATCCGGGTTTTTAAGCCCAAATCATAACTTAGCCATTTATTTTTATTAACCAAAGCTTATCGGCCATTTGCTAATGGCCGTGCCCAGATTAAGAAAAAAGTTGCCCCACACTCGGAATTATTCCTCTATCGTGGGTGCTAAACCACCACAATAGAGGAGTTAACATAAATAGCCAGACACGAAACAACTACCGTGCTGGGACCAAATCGTGCTTGTTCTTTGCGGGGATCGCAGCATAGCAGTCAGAGTCAACCGTGCCGCCAAAGTGCCACGAACCCTAGTCATTTTGCTTCGTCTACGTTTATTTATACATCTGGTCATCCACGCGAAGAGAGAGCATTTGCCTAGCAGTAGAACACCAGGCTACCTAGTTCATAATACTCAGGTCATACGTACGTGCGTCATTACTCCGATCCTAACCTATTGTCATCCGCATATGCCACTCGAGCCAGCAACACGTACAACACAACACGGCCTAACAGCCAAGGCCACTTAGAGACATGAGTTAGTGGCACTGCTTCGCACAGACGTACTTTACATACAAATTGTACTGACATTGTTTGGCAGACGGATTAAATTACGTTTCTAATTGATGTTTGGGAATGTATTGTAGTTGATTTGTGGAGAGGGGACTTGGTTATGATGAGTCAGAGAGGCATATGATAATACGTCACTAGGTAGCAAGGAAGTTAGACATAATTTAGTTTGTTATCTACGTACCTGCACTGGGCCTAACTGGTGGATTAAAAGAGTAACCATGGAGTTTCTTGCCGGTTCTTCTCCATAGGAAACGACAAACCCGAACCGTGCACCTTTTCTCGACGTTTTATAAATGCCCATGTAGGCCTATGTGAAATAAAAATAATATATGTATTTTTAATTTTGTTTTTTTTTTTATTTTGATTACAGCACAACCTTCTTACAAGTAAACTCCTTACCTTTAAAGTCTCATTATTCAAGTAAGTAATCATTATCTGCCTAAAACCTTTTATTTGGTTTTTTCCAGTCTAACCTGATCCAGTTGAATATCAGTATTTTACATAGAGACTGCCTATCTGACCTCCAAAAATATGTACTGGAAAAATACGATAACCCTTAGTAACACAGGTCGTCAGACTTTTGACTTGATTATACAAGTAAGTCAGCTTCAGAAATCTTCACCAACTGAAGCAACAGAGATAGAAATAAATTTGCATCAGTACCGCTACGAAATTCACTTCAAACAAGCCCTTCATCAAATTGTATCACGAATGAAGCTCTAAATTAAACTTAACATACTTATATGCACAAGTTTAGCATAACCTCGTGTCTCCGTCGCCACGCCAACGCCCCACTTCCAAGCCACTTGAGTAGCAGCGAGGCCTGCGACCTATTTGGTGGCTCAGCATCCATTGCGACCTAAATTCCCCTACTGATATCTGTCAGTCCCAGCCAGCGACGCATCTGCAACGGGCAACTCGATTTGTACGTTTACACCCCATTTGGCACTGTTACTAGTACCTACCGACTGTGCGAGATTTGAAATTGCCTTCTGAAAAGCATTTGTAAATATATTTTTGTGTGTTCTTGTTTATCTTATTTTTTGTTTGAAACTTTGTTGAAAACTCATAATTCAGCAGAGCCACTTTCGCTCAACAATTTAACGGATGTTGAAAATTGTTGTGAGAAATTGGACATCTAAAATGTTGGGGAGAATTTATGGTTATTTGCGTCCAATGAGCTCAAGTTAAAGGCATTTCAGAAGCTGTCTGCAGGAGTTAGTTGGATCGCTAGTTTTGTGCACGAATTTCTTGACACGTTGACTATGCGGTCAAAGATTTGGTTGGCTGCAATATTGCTATCGTTATTTCAACATTCCGTTCCAAATATTTCTTCCAATATCCGGGACTGCATTGTATAACAAATGTTTTCAGTACCTAACTGGGAATAACTTTACCGGCCAAGTAACCGGCAGAATTATCCTTACTAATATTATAAAAGCGAAAGTGAGTTTGTTTGTTTGTTACCTCTTCACGCTTTAATGGCTAAACCGATTTTGATGAATTTTGGTACAGAGATAGTTGGGACCTTAGAGACGGACATAGGCTAAAAATGTGGGATGTGAGGGAGAAAGAGGGAAGAAAAGGCAAAACTTAGCGTTGCTATTACAAATCAATAAGGCGCAAGGGGAACTGTGTTACCCCGAATTTAACGCGAGCGAAGCCGCGGGCAAAAGCTAGTAGTTTCATAAATAGTTGACGACACGGTTGGCGCAGTGGTTGAGGGATCGACTGCTGCGCTGCGTATCGGAACAAAAGTTTATATGGATTCAGATAGTTGTTTCGAGTGGCTGTTTGTGTATGTGAGTTTAAATGTTTGTAAATGCGCCCAACATGCCGGAGAAACTCCTAGTGTGGGGCAAGGTTTAGGTTTAAAAATAGGGATTTCGCCCATCACTTCACTGACATCGGGAAACTATGCATGCAGTCAACGCATCATGTCATTTATACAAATACGTTTATTTTGGCAATACGGCACAAAGTCGCTAAACACAGTTTAAATACAATCATTTCACAATTATTCTTCAATATAATAATGTTCCATTAACTCAATATTAATGGAACATTATATATTGAAGAATAATTGTGAAATTATTGTATTTAATTATTGTATTAGCTCGTTCAAACTTAACTTTAAACGGCGTAATTGTTGATTTAACACTACGATGAAACTTAAAATTTAACTAAAAAGTTTAGAAATAAACATAATTAATATCCTAAATTACTTGTTTTATTAGTTTATTTCCCATTTAAGTTGTAAGCACTGCTGAAATTTACTTTAAGTACCTACTGAAGAAGATTGAAGCACATTAAGAAAATGTAGGCTTAAACGAAAAAGGTATGTATTTAAAAAAAACCGTAAATAGCTACCGCATTTCAAAAGCATAAAAATGAGTAAGGTCAACCGGGGCAATTGCGTTATAAAAATAGACTACACAGTTTTAAAAAATCATATCACGATAACTGTATTTTTTAACAAAAAATCTTAAATATGAATGTGTATATTAATTATCTGTGTGCAGCATCAGTTAATTCTTTCTTTCTATTAGTAACAGTAAGTACGAGTAACTTAACTTTTTTTAAAAAAGAGGAATTTTAGACGCTTTTTCCCCTATTGGGGTAAAAGCGTCTTCATAAATTAAGTTTTAATCCTGTGACGCTTGAAGGTTGAAATAAATAAGTTTTGCTTCAGTTTAAGTTTTGTATACAAATCTTTCAAAAAATTACAAAAATATTAAATGTACATTACATCCGAAGCGATTTTATAAAAACTGGGAAAATGCGTCTAAAAAAACTTTTTTTTTGTAGACGCATTTACCCCCCTGTCAATTCCAGACGTTCTAAACATTTTAATTGTTAAAGCAAAATTAATCGAAACTCATAAAAGCTATATGTACAATTTATAAGTTTAATCAATTTCAAGTTATAATTGACAAATATTACAAAGTTTAAATAAAAAAAAAGTTTTTATTACCAATGTATGTCTCTATGACCTGTCGAATAAGGTTTTTTTTTAAAAAAAAACAAATACTGAAGATTAAAGCTTGCGAAGCGTGTGCAGTACTGCATCAAATGCTTTAATTTAAACAGCCTTTATTCAACATTACACCGAAATGTGAAGTGAAACCACGGCCACGTAAGTTTCTGATCGATATAATTTTGAAAGTTCATTTCTGTATTTATCGATATCAATGGCTCTCAGAAAAACCATTATGTTCGTATGCCAATTTACCTGCAACACAACAAATTCATAACTTCACTATAACAAAAAAAAAACATAAAAAGTTAAAAAATATATTAAGAAAAACAAATTTTTACTTAATCGTTAAAGCTTTAAGAAATAATGTTCATCGCTAAACCCCAAAAAGGTTTAAAATCTCTGGTATTGGGGCAAATGCGTCATACAGACGCAATGACCCCACAACAACAGATGCATTTACCCCAATAATCCAGACCTAACTTAAAAAATTGCAATCATCATTTCTCCGTAAATAAAACGATTTCAGTTAAAATAACTATTGGTATAGATAGGCTATAATATAATATTTATGTACATTTCATAATAAAAACAGGAAACCAAGAAAAACTCTGGATTATTAGCGATTTTGATCACTCACCTAACGCTGCACCGCTTGACAAAAATCATGTGAATTTCATTATGGCCGATATTTTTAATTTGCCCGGTACAACGCCATCTATTGAAAATGTACGATTTGATTTCGTTCAGAATAAACAAAACCAGATGGCGGGAGAAGTTGGTTTTCAAGCAGGTATTAAATTATTTCAATTAAACGCAATTACCCCAAAGACGCAAAAGCCCCGGTTGACCTTAAGTCGTTATAAAATTGGAATACAAAATCTCGCTAGCACTTATGAAAAATTCCGCCATCGTCGATTTAATAATTTTCCAATTAATTGGATAAATTAATCCGCCCTTAATTTCTTGCGCAAAAAGCTCAGCACAAAATGCGTGGGGAGTGTGTAAGTAATCCGTGACGTCACATTTTTAATTTCCTCGTATTCAAATCTATAAGTACCATCTAGATAACTTACGAGTGCGATTGATAAAATCCATACTGATATAAAATGCGAAGGATTTTTGTACATTTGTTCCTGAAAGAATTTGTAAGGTAAAAAATAGAGGTTAGAGGATTGAGGTTACTTTTTTTATCTCTGTGGCATATTTGCATCTTATTTAGTAAGCCAAAACAAGCTGCACAAAATCAGCAAAAAAACTTGCAAGCACACAAACGATCAAACAACATAGAACGCAAAAGTTCCTCAAACTAAAGAACAGTTGCCGCAACCTCTTCCTACAATGTTTACCTACCAACTTAATTAGCCAATTCGTCTATCAACAAGCAAGACATGTAAAAGTTACTGAACTTTGATTAACACGGCCATTACGTAGTCGTCTGCAGTTTACCCGTCAGCTCCAAAGGAGTATTGGCCAGGAGGATTTATGGCCTCAATACAATTTATCGAGTAAGATGGGGCGCTGGGGACACACGGCAATGTCTCGACGTGACGGCGCGGGCGGCAGTAATAAAACTGGTGCATTGTAGAATAGGGTGGTGTTTGTCTAGTGATGTCTTTGTGGCTTGGTTTTCGTGGTGGCTGTTGTAGGAATATGATGGGAAGTATAACAACTAAAGGAAAAGGCGGTTACTAAATCTCAACTGCAAAAGTTTGCCAATTCATGAGTCTTATTATTTTGACTTAGTTGCTACAGATGTCGAATCTGGTTCATGTGTGAACTTCACAGCAACATCGAAAAACACACAACCTCCAATTTTATTCAGCAGGTAAGCAAAGCTTCAGTTTATTTTAACTTGCATATGTTAGCTTTACACCTTCAGCAAAACCCACGTCAGATATGTACAGTTGAGTAATTAGACTGTCGAGTACATACGAGCATTCGAGAAACTTCTACAGGCACTTCCCGCCTGTGATAGGTTTTCATTAAAAGGTATACATTGAAGGTGGTTCCGCTGTTCTACTTCCAATTTCCTTTGCCTAGATTGAATTTCTTCACATTCATCAGGATTATTATTACGCAGTTATAAGAAGGATGTACATAACTTTATGGAAGACTAGACTACGTAAATGTCAAGGCTGTGTCGGAGACAAGTGAGGCTTTTAAAGTTAATCAAGAAAAAGGATCTAAGGATGTGTGGTGGCCTGTTGACGCCACATACGAACTGGGAGTCGTACCTAATGTCTATGTTATGCTATGTCAATAGCATTCCTCTGTGCACCGTGCGTGCGTATTTTTCGGAAAACACGTTAAGCTGTTGGTCCTGGTTCTCATTTAATAGATCTTTGACATTCGTTACAGGTAGTCAGTGGCCCGAAAGCCTGACCACTAACCAAGAGGTATCATGAGGTCAGATAGACAGTGGCTCTATGTAAAATAATGGTATTCAGTTGGATCCGGTAAGCCTCAAAATTGACCCAACGTAGTTGGGAAAAAACTAGGCAAATGCTGAGGATATCCACGAGATAAATTTTTGTATAATAGCCCTTCTGATCGAAGGAGGCCCATTTTCCAACCCTTACCCCATATTTAAAAAGGTAACCAGAAAAAACCAACGACTTGTCTAATTTAAAGTGCCTAGAGCTCCAAGAACTGCCAAGAGAGCTATCTTTTACGAGTATAAAATCAAAATTCTCCAGCCAATCGTTATGAAATACGCTAAGGGTGTAGACGGCCAGTTTTTATCTGTTATTAACAACGCGTGTGCGACAAGTTACGAAGTGACCAGCCAGGGAGGGATTAAACTTAAATCAAATCTTCGTGGTGCTACACCAGAGACCACTCGACGGTGAAGTAGGGCTGCCGAATGTCTTAAGGATTATTGAGAAGCTATTTACGTTTTATTGATACAGTTAACTTGTTTTTTGAAGAGTGAACGTTGATTGCGTTACGTAGGTGGCTATCGTTTGTCCAAACGTAAAGATGCATTTGTAAAGAATAATGAGTGGGAACTGATAACGATTTTTGACGACCTAACGAATATGGAGTAGGTAAGTCACGCAGTATTTTTGTTATTAAGGGTTTATTAAAAAAATAAACAAATTGCTTTTATTTTCTCTGCAATCTATAGAGGCTAGATAGATCGAATACAGACAGCACGGTTGGCGCAGTGGCTGAGGCATCAAGTGCTGCGCTGCGTGTCGCGGGTTCGATTCCCGCACGGAACAAATATTTGTATGAACTGCAGATAGTTGTTTCGGGTCTGGGTGTTGGTGTATGTGAGTTTAAATGTTTGTAAACGCACCCACGATCCAGGAGGAAATACTTGTGTGGGGCAACGTTTAAAAAATATATATTTTTACTGCAATATATCAACTGTACAACCTACGAAAATGATATAAATGTAGATTGACATAGAGCAAAACATATTTCCTCTAATATTGAATTAGTATCAGGTATACAAACTTCACCATGCACCCTTATCCTGCATGATATATGTGCAAGATCACATCATACATATTATTAACCTACCATGTGCACTCACACTTAAACTATCGAGAGTGCACCTTTAATACGCGTATGTTCAACTGGAGCTATCGTTGTCCTACCTCCTACCGTGCATGGCCTAAATAATCTGAACAATGTATATCTATTACATTTGTCTATTATATTGCAAAACACATTTAGAAAAGAAAAATATGTATCACAAATCAAAACTACTTTAAATGTAAACTGTACTATCTTCGACAATGACATGAATGTAACTGACATAGAGCAAAACAGATTTTCTCTAATATTAAATTACTGTTAGATATACAACCTCCATGAATCTCAGAGCATTTCACAACCCTATAGAACGTCAACAATAGCCCAGTCGGAATCCTCTTACAGCTACAGATTTCAAGTTATCGCCGACTCCTCCGTCTGGATTGAGATGCAGTTTCTTAGAGTAAATATCGTATTCACTGACGTCTGTTCTAGTGCTACTGCAAAGACGAGGATCAAAGCAAACAATGTCGGAGGTTTCCTTATCTTATTAAGGTTTGTTTAATTGGACTTGTCCAAATCGAACACCAACGGGTGTTTAAAAAAATCATCGTCATTACTGTATTTTAGTTACTGTTAGTGTTAGCCCACAGCATCCCACTGCTATGTAAAGGCCACGATTTCCAATTCTTTCGATATATGACGGGCTGGTCGTTGGTTATTCCACATAAAAAGTAGGAACAACATGGATTGACTGAACATTTTTGTTGCATTATAGGTATCCGGCTGTTGAAGAAAAGAATTTTAAAATTAAATAAATTGATGAACACGCTATATTTCAGAACGTGTATATTTGTTTATAAAATCGCAACACATTCATAGTTGGACATAAAAGTAATCCATAGTAAAAATTACGCACACTAGCGCAACTGGTGAATATATAACGTCATCGAGAGCTTATTCCCATCCGGACACAAACGCCATTTGAAACCGGATTGCCGGACTGCGCCACTCTGCGGTTATATTCCGGCGCGAACGATAAAAAGTCCGTTCAAATCCTCAAAACGTATAGTTACTAGTGCAAATTAAATTATGGATTCTAAAACTCGTCGAGAATTTTTTTCAGAGCTGTCACTGGCCGCTATCACTCGGTGTCTGGTTGTGCGCCAAACCGGTTAACCGGATTACAACAACGCTTTTGTGGTTTCATCCAGGTTTGCATGACAAATATGTACGTGTGTGTGTTTATTCAAATTTCGTATTTATGTTTTGAGTGGCCCGAAGTGTAGAATTTAAAACAGGCGGGAAAGGGATCCACGACGACCATCCTATGATATTTTGTTTTGTTTTTGATTACTTGGGCGCGGGACCCTAATTAGGGTTACACTTTTAACATTTCAATCCATCTCTTTTGATAAAGGTATGCCTATCAGTCGCTGTTTCATTTTCACAGAGCTTTTGAAACAACTTTACACAAAGAAAGGGCACTGAACCTTATTCGTTAAAAAAAGAGGAATTAACTGCGCAATTACTTCTGAAAAATTATGTAAATTATATTAAAAGAAAAACTCTAAATAAACTTTCTTTTAATACAGAAAGAACCTTTTAAAACGTTTAAACGTTTTATAGTTCTCGTTTTTATTTATTTTTAAATGTATTTATTAGTTTTTTTTATATGTGTATTAGTATCCGTATAAAAATATACGTTTTCGTAAAAATAATAATATATTTTAGATAATATACTTAGGTATATATTTTATATATTTTTGTACCCTATCACAATGTTGTCGTACTTTACCCAAAGGTTGACTGGTAGAGAATGCCTTATGGCATTAAGCCCGCCTATGTACCACTATTGTACATGAAGTTTAAATAAAACACAAATATGTAATAAATACATATATTTTTAGATTATACTTTTAGTATGCAACCCTACACAGACTACGAAACCTTGGAATGCTCGGTCGAACACCGTTCTACTCGGGTCTAGTAAATAAAGCGCGATGGCTATATCCATCTTTCCTGCGGCAGCTCGGACACATTGGCGTCCAAGCTAGTGCTCTCCTATATTTTAGACAAAGGGGAGGGAGCTAGTACACACGACGGCACATCAACCTACACAAAACCATTTTAACCTGATCTCTCTACTACAGTGTGCGATCCGTAGTAGAGAGATCAGGTTATAATAGTTAAGGATAGGTTGACCTGCCGTCGCGTGTACAAACTAGAACATAATTCTAATAGGTGTTCAAACAAAGACTCGGAAGTAAAGTTTTTGTAGCGAGACTTAGTTTTTCAGCAATGTTGACCAGAAAATTGAAGTTACTACGCAGGCGAGGGCGTTTTCTGGGACTGTCTCGTGTAATAGACCTTCAAAAAGTCTAAAAGCTGATCATTTTTTTTACTGATGGAAAATCATCAAATAACTTCCCCCGCTCAGGGCGGAGCTGGAGGAGGGGAGTGTTAGACTTTTACAAACTAAAAACCACCATTGGATTTCACCGATGTTCCTTCTTTTGCCCTTTATGTTCCGGGGCCACGGTATCTCTTTCGAACAACTTGCAACCCCTAAAAGCAGTGGCCCTGGCAGGCTCTTCTTTGCTGACATCTTTTTAAAGCGCGCGTGGAAAACGAACGCGCCGTCATCTTCAGTCTAGTCTAAATAAAATAAATGACTTTTGATTTTGAATTTAAAATGAAGGTCCATGTCAACTCCACAGAGGACCAGTTGTGAATCCACCAATTTTATATATCAGAAGTTTTACGGTGAAAACTAAATGTCCCAACAGAACGCTATATCTAAGACCTGTAGAAATCTGTATCTCGCACTAAAATAAGGATCCGTGGAAACAGTCCCATGGCGAGGATAAATGTACTGTTGATAGGAACTGACTGGAACCGGGGCGAATCGCAAAAGGTTTACTAAGACATCTTGTATATCACTCATGTATCTTTGTTTGGGACGAAAGTCGATTGACTTAGAGAGATCGAAGTATATTGCCTGAGAAAATGTATTGCCAAAGTTTAATTGCAAGGTTTTATTGAAAAAGGTTTGATGGTAGTGGAACTTTCAATTTACTTAAAGGATTGCAGCGATCATGAATTTGTTGAATGATACTGAAATGTTTTCGCATTCGATGGAGCGAATGTGTTCAGAGAAGTCGTTAAGATTATGGTTATTTGTTAGAAAGTGATACCGCAGCTCCAGAACATAAGGCAAAAGGAGCATGGATGGGATTTAGCCAGTACAAGTCTGACACTCTCTTCCATCAGATAACATCCCCCGCTCCGGGTGGAGACCCGGAGCGGATGTTTTCTGATGATTTCCATCCCAAAAAAGGGCGTTAAGTTATTGTTTTTCCTACCTATACTACATGCGAAACTATGTGGGCATGTAAGGATGTTTGTTACTCTTTCACACGAAAACTACTGAAAGGGTTTGGATGAAATTCGGCACACAGGTACTTTATAAGCTGGATTAAACACTTTGTTTTGTGAAGTCAACGCGGGTGAACCCGAGGGCAGTATAGAAAATTAATGGAGGTATGTTTTGTGAGTAGTTCTTGAGCATATTGTATTAAATGCATAATATTTTGCTAATGATACAATATGCAAACAATGCCAAAAACAATAAACCACATAATTTATGTGATTGCTCATATTATGTATTCAAATACCAGTCAACCTTGAGTACCAATTGCAGTCACATTACGGCTTACCATTAGAGTGACAAATAAATAAATAAATTACGCTCTTGCGTAAGACAATGACTTGCCTCTCAAATGTAAGAGCAAGAAAAATGTACCCAAAATTTTATAATAACACGCATGCTTGAAAAGCGTTCTTCTCCATGGAGATCTACGTTTTGGAACTAGGAACTAGCTTCAAATCTGACAGTCCCCTTGACCCTTATTGAAAAATGCCTGCAATATATAGTTTAATGGTAATTAAATTAATATTGGTTAGTATGCAAAAGCAAATAAAAGTATGCAAAAAAACAAATAAAATTGTTCGGTTTTTTTACTTAATAATCGTGACGGTACGGTATTTTAAGAATTTGTGTGTATGTCTGTTTGTTTCGGCTCTGTTTCCAAAACAGCTGAACCGATTTTGACAAGACTTATACAGGCATATATGTGATGGTATAAGCAGTAACTTAGGCTTACTTTTATTATAAAAAGATTAGGATTCCGTGCAAGAGAAATACTACGAAATTGTTAACAAAATCCGTTTCAAATAGAAAAGTCATACTTTTATAATAATTTCATTATCTAGCTAGCTAGTCTCAAATTAATATGTAAGCTATTTAAGCCTCGTCAGGTGATTACAATTCATCATGGCGCCGGGAGCTAGGAAGCTGGCAACGAATTTGCACGGGTACTGAAAGTTGACGACGAGTTTCCTGCGTGTTACTGAGACGACTGTGTGAGCTGATTTAGTGGTTATGGTACAAGTTAGAGAGGATGAGCGAATCTTATCTCGTTAAGGCATTGTGATTAAACCCACGATACAGAATTCTTTGTCTCATTGTGAAAGGCAACGTTTAATCTCTTTTCATCCTAATAACTACTAAAATGGCACGTCTTTTCAATAGCTGTAAGAGTAACTAGTAGAAGAGAGAAGAGTTGAATTCCTAAAAACACATGTAAAAGTATTTTTAAGTTATTGAAATAAACATTTTATTTATTTAACCACAGAATTCAGGCCGCCATGGTCAAAATCTTGATCAGACGCCGTAGGTATTAACCGGGTTGACAGCCCAGGGTGTTCTGCTCGGACAAACAATCCGTAAGTTTACTACTTGTCAAATCAACAAAATATCAAGAGAATTGAGAGAACAGCACCCACCATCGTCGGACTTGGTCTGGGTCAGGGGAACTATTATCTTGTCAGGAGAGCAGAGAATTGCTTACTGCTTGCAGTGGCCAAAGCGGCAACTCCTGCACAATTTAAAAAAAGAATTCAAGAGAGGTCGATTGATAGTTTGACACTCAGTACCAACCATCATCCGTTGGTTCTGAGTACGACGATGTCACCGCAAACTATTACAAACACAAACCGACAATTTCGCAGAAAATAAATAAAACAACGTTGCGATTGAATCATAAATCACCCGGAGACCGTCGTCATACAGAACCGGTAGCAGTTTTGAATTTACGTACAAACCTGGAAAGGCGAATATCTGTCGTGTTACGAATGTGCCAGGACAAGCGTATGAGCTGGCGATTTATTATATGGAGACGGGTTTAAAGCAAGAAGCGGTGGAAGAAACTATGATGTCGGAATATTGTCGAGTTTGAATTGTTTATTCGTAACTACATATTTTACAAACATCGGAGAAGATTCTGGATAAATAATATCAGCCACTCGAGTCGATTTCTACGTTAGGCAGCGCTTGCTTAGGTTGGTCTGTAGATCTGATCACCCATTACATACCGAGTTTCCTCCGTGTCTCGGAAAGCACGTTAAGCCGTTAGTCCTAACTGTTATTTTTAGAATTTTGACTGTCGTTACAGATTGAGTCCCGAAAGTCTGACAACCAGTCTTACCAAGGAACTAGGTTGTGGAGGTCAGACAGGCAGTCGCTTCATACTTGGTTTTTGGCTGTGATGTGTGGAAACCGACTTGAACATAGCCGGGTAAAGGCTAAGCATATGAAGCAGACGAAGGCATATTGTCGCAAAGTTGACAACATGCCTTTTTAAAAGTAGTTGTTGGGGAGCCAATGCATAATAACTACAAACACCATTTTTGCAGTGTGAAAGGGTCTTGGAAACGTAACCTATTGTCATGAGTTCAGTATATGATACTAATCCTTACTTAATATTATAAAAATGAAAGTGAGTTTGTTTGTTTGTTACGTCTTCACGCCTAAATGGCTAAACCGATTTTGATAAATTTTAGTACAGAGATAGTTGGGACCCTGGAGACGGACATAGGCTATTTTTTTTAAATAAGATTAAGATGTGAGAGAGAAAGAAAGAAAAGGGAAAACTTAGCATTGCTATTACAATAAATAAGGCGCAAGGGCAAAAACTACAGGTAAATCAGGAAAAGGGAACTGTGTCACCCCGAATTTAAAGCGAGCGAACCCGCGGGCAAAAGCTAGTTCTTAATAACAAGTTCCATTAACTTCGTTCTTATGCTTCTACTCCGAAACGGCAACAGACCAACGCCATGGCATACAAAACACTCTGATATAGGAAATTTCATCCACTTAACCAAACGACGGAACCCAACAGTTTCCAAACTCATACAACCCTTTCACCCACAACTTGGACCGTAAAATAAGACTGGTGACGCGTACTTATGAATTTAATAAGGCTCCAGGAACAAATTACGTCAAGAATGAGTCAACTACGAGCGATAGCGAGGAACTTTATTAAGTGTGCCGAACCACTGTCTACTAATCTGATAACGCAGTATTTTCGTGTCAAGCGACACACTGGAACTTTAATTTGAAGGTATGTTGTCAAAGGGGTGGTATTCGCATGAAAGTTTGTTGGCAACGCTACGCATGTTAGTCGCTAGTGTTTGGCTGTGGTGTGAAACTAATTAAGTAACTAAACTTACATTTATGTCATTTGATTATGTAGGTTTGGAATTTAATCTCGTGTATCGTGTTTCATCGTACTTGACATGAAAGTGAAGGCTTTATCAGCGTTTGTTACAAAACAGTCCGAAGTCCTACACTAAATGGAATATCTAAAATGGTATTTTACAATGAAATGCATTCACGCTTCAGTGTGGCAGGATGCACTTTAGCAGACGATAGATCAACTCAAGATAATGGGTTATTATAGTCGTGCAGCTTCCAGTTAATCACGATCCTAGAGCTGTGACTCTACTGCGTACTGTGTGTGTTTCGGCACGGTTGGCGCAGTGGCTGAGCGATCGACTGCTGCTCTGTGTGTCGCGGGTTCGATTCCCGCACAGAACAAATATTTGTATGACCTGCAGATAGTTGTTCCGGGTCTGGCTGTTTGTGTATGTGAGTTTAAATATTTGTAAACGCACCCACGATACAGGAGAAATTCCTAGGGGCAACGTTTAAAAAGAAAAAGAAAATATAATTCCTCTCAAAAAAACATCAATATTTAAATTCAAACTTTCGGGCAGCTGTTGGGCGTCATTGCCTACTTACTTTTAATAACTGAACTACTTAGTTCTAGCTACAGGTGCAGCTAAAAGAAACAATTAATTTTGAGCTTTATGCTAAGAGATACTAAGTTGGAAGTAATAAAGATCTCGTTTAAGATTAAAATGGAGGTAGACTAGCCACCATTCCCGTGAGAAAAGTTAGAAAGAAGTTCAGACAGATATGGTAACTAATGATGAGCTACTGGTGTTACTAGAATAAAATAACAGAACCAACGTAGTTAGTTAAAGTGAGACCGCGTAAGAGTTTACTTCCATTTGGACCCCGAATTCAATCCAATCACTTCAATTAAGAGCCGCCTACTCAACATAACAAGTCAATTATCCTACTTTTAAAAGGAAATAAACTACGAACGACATTTAAATAAAATTGACTTTCCGGAACAAATAAGTGGGCTTAATGTAATTATATCGGAGTATTGTCAAAACGGAGGATTTCCACAATAAACATTGTTTTGTTTAATTCAACGTAAGCTTGACTATGTTTTCCAGTTTTGACAGATACCTCTTAGTCAGCTACACCTAAATGTAGGTAGGTAATGCCTAAATGTTTTTTTTTTACTAAGACTCCACTGTCAGTCTGTCTGTCACTAGGCTGTATCCTATGAACCCTGATACTTAAACAGTTCATAATTTTCACAGATTTCTCTCTGTTGCCGCTATAACAAAAAATACTTAAAAACAGAATAAAATAAATATTTAATTTAAATAATCCCATCCAACAAACATGTTTTTTTTTGCTGTTTTTAAATATAATGATACAGCTCCCTTCGAGTCCGACTCTTCATCCGTCTCGACATCCTTCCACTGTTCTCTCTGTATCGATCTCTCCGACCAATTTCTGACAGACGCCTTTTATTTGGATGGGATATCACCGTCTATGTTCCTTCATTTGCCCTTCGTGTTCTGGGGCTACAGTATCTCTTTCGAACAACCCGCAACCCCAGCAGGCGGTGGCCCTATGCTGACAAATGCCTTTAATCATCACGCCAGAGTCATAGAGGCCTCCCTCGGCGACGACTACTGTCTTCTGGCAGTAACTGCATGACGACTCTGACCCATCCGTCTTGATGCAATCTACACACATGGCTCGCCTAATCCCACTTCAAACTAGCATCTTTACTGCCCTAATCAGCTATCCCAGTTTTGGAGCTTATCGTGGTATTGCGAATTTTGTCGCTGAGCTTAATACCCTACAACGCTTTATGGATATGCAACTAGCTGGCGCCCGCGGCTTAGCCCGCGTGATGATCGAAAAAAAACTATCCTATGTGTTGGTTCAGACTATAATCTACCCCTGTGCCAAATTTCAACAAGATCCGTTCAGGCGTTTTGACAAAACTTATACAAACTTTCGCGTTTATAATATTATATAGTAGGATAGTAGGAAGTGGGACATTGAGTTTAAATGTGACTTGGTTAGGGACCAGTTTGAGCACCGTACGTTAGAAAGGGTTTAGCACCTACCATTGGAAGTTCAACCGTGTGTGCGTTTATCTAGGCTTTATATTTGGGTCTCGCTTAGTAAAAGCGGGCATTGAAAGCTTAACAATAACAATTCGTATGTGAAGAATAATAGCAAAGGCTTATTATCTGAAGCATACAGATGTAGCAAATTCAAGGGAAACGGGCACAAGCTTCGGTCCCATTTTCATATTACACCCAAATGAAATGCCCAAATCAAAACGTACTCTTGGAATTTTTACGCTCCGATCAACTCCGAGAGCTTAAAATTCCACACCGCACTACAATTCAGGCATTACAGCCAGTTGCAACATAGACTTAAGAGAAAAAGCCATTGAAAGCTCTACTGGAACAATGGGTGAATGAAAAATAGTAAAAGGAGCGAATTATCTGGACCAACCAGATGTGGAAATCCTTTTTTGTATCACGCCAGAGCAGACGCTTTTGTATCGCTTGGTGTTATGCGATGCAAAAAGCTGCGACAAACAAATAAAGAACAGTCTGCTGGGATTGTTGGTGAAACTGGACTGGATTAAGTTTTGTTAACACATTGGGTCGCATTCTCGCATCCCAGTATCTTTCGAAAACTGTAGTGATAGGATGAAAGTTGTGATGTGTAGGTATTTTAATTTGCAATTATTATAAAGATACTAGCGTTTGCCCTCAGCTTCACTCGCGTAAAATTCGGGGTAACACAGTTCCCCTTTCCTGATTTGCAAGTACCTGCTACCTGTAGTTTTTGCCCTTGCGTCTCATTTATTGTAATAGCAAAGCTAAGTTTTCCACTTTCTTCCCTCTTTCTCCCTCATTTCTCACTCTTTTTAAAAAAAAATGATACCTATGTCCGTTTCCAAGGTCCCAACTATCTCTGTACCAAAATTCATCAAAATTGGTTTGTCCATTTAGGCGTGAAGACGTAACAAACAAACAAACTCACTTTCGCTTTTATAATATTAGTAAGGATAGGCTTATATGTTTTAGTAGCAAATGTGAGATACCATCATACCACAAGTAACAAGGCTGCGTCCACGTTCATAGAATTGGCCATACTGTATGGCAAAAAAAAACTTGAGAGCTGTCAAGGGACACCCGGATGAAACGAAGTTATTATTTATTATGTACAAAAAACCTGTATACACTCAACAAAAATGATCATCGCGACACCACACTGTTCAGTGCCAAATAGAAAGACGAAACGAAAATAACTCACTTGCTTTATATATGAGAGAGAGAGATAGAGAGAGAGACAGACAGAGAAACACGCGCACGCCGCACGGCTAACAATAGCAAAAAAAAGTGTCGTTACAACTTTTGCTCTTAAGCAAAAGTCTCGTTACAACTTTTGGTCTTAATTTTTTCCGTCTAGCCCCCTTTCACAACGCGCGATAAGGATCGTTCCAAAAACACAAGCCTAAATCAAAATCTCAATTGAATAGTAACAGTATTCTCAGTCATTCAATAGAAGTCATGTTACACAAAGTGATCAACCCTAGTTTAATATGACAAACGATGGCCCTTCATTTGAAATCGGACTCCTTTGGCGACCAAATGAGACTTGACTGTTCGAAAGGCGACTATGAAACGAAAACCCTTTACAAATTGCCCTTATACGATAAAATATTAAAACGTAACTAGTTTTTGTCCGCGGCTATACTTGCATTGTGGACAGAAATTAAATTCTCTTGATTTTTCTTGTTTTCTTTTTGCCCCTGTCATAATGGCTTTCATTTGTGACAGAATCTCGGGATCGAATAAATAGTTCCGTAGTTTACCCCCAACATCCAAACTCACAAAATTGACCTCTTTGTAGCACTAGTAAAGACAAACTTGTAAAAAAAGTGGCTGAATAACCAGTATTAAAAATGGCTGCAGGGTTACAATCCGAAAATTAAGTTAAGGTGTATGTATGTATGCGCCAGAGCGTAGCCCTGCCCCTTAAATTTTCTTATTTCTTTGACAAATCATGAGGTGTGTATGTTGAAAGAAATATGATTTGCGGTGCAAACAGAATGTACCTATCTACATAGACACAGAATAACAATCATTAAAATCATAATTACAACCCACTGCAAGTTAAAAAAAAATAAAAACGGTATCCCTACACTAGGCATTTCTCCTGTATCGTGGGTGCGTTTAAATTCACATACACAAACAGCCGGACCCGAAACAACTAGCTGTAGGTCATAAAACAGTTGTTCCGTGCGGGGACCGATCCCGCGACACGCAGAGCAACAATCGATTGTTCAATCACTGCGCCAACCGTTCCATCGTCAGTTTATTTAATCCAATTGCCCCCCGCTACCCTGACACATCCCCTTTAGAGCACTTACAGCTACATCAGCTGACGTGCATCCAAAAACTATTCGATCAATTAACGCCACAATATATCCGCGGTGATAGAATTGCAAACGTACGAATCGATGACCTGACACTAATAAATTAGTATGTACTACACGCGTGGCCATATAGGCATAAAAGCAAGACCGTTGCATACTAAAATAAACCTATATTGCATGATGAGTAGAGTGGTTTTAGACTGGAGGGTTGAGCTACTAAATTCCTTGGTTGAATGAGAAGAGCGGATATTACCTTAATGATGTAGTGTCAGTGGCTGCGCATTGCATACAATGTTTTGGTATACTTGATCATAATATACATATATGTATGTGTTTATTTATACTAAAAGAGTGATGGATCTGAATGTTGATAGACGGAGAGCGAGAGGAAGGCCAAAGAAAAGATGGATGGATTGTGTAAGGAATGATATGAAGGAGAAAGGAGTAAATGATGCCGCGTGCCGTGACGTCTGATAGGAGAGAATGGAAGAAGAAAAAGTGTTGCGCCGACCCCAAATAGAATGGGACAAGGGCAGGAAAATGATGATGTATGGGTTTATTTATATATCTATCTATGAGGCTTGTTAAAAAGGGGTTAGATTTTATTTGACTTACACTAAATCGGAAGCCAACCGAACAGTGGTTTTTGCCATTCGTTTTAGTTTAACTCAGTAGAATACACAAACAACTTGAGTTAAAACTAGATGTTTTCAATATTTCTTTGTACAGTTTTTAGTAAGCAACGCGCCTGACACAAGAGTTATTCCAATTACGTACTCGAATATTTTAATAGTTTCGCGAAATCGGTTTTGTGACAAGAGCCAAAGTTTACGCCACTAATATAAAAACCGGCCAAGTGAGAGTCAGACTCGCGCACCAAGAGTTCCGTACAAATTTCCGATTTAGCAGATCTTTTGACTGCGACCACATAATTGCGTATAGTTTTGATTTCAATTCGATACCTTTACGCGTTCCCAAGATAAAGAGTCTTGACAGACAGACAGACGGACAACAAAGTAATCCAATCAGGGTTCCGTTTTTTCCTTTTAAGACACGGAACTCGAAAAATCACACGTAATTTTCTGCTCAACGACTTTTTTCGTTACACACGTCAGGAATGAGTCCAAATCGTCACGCCGAAAGACTTACCTCAAAATAAATCCACCCCAGTATCAATCACTCAAAACGATCCATAAAACATTGTTAACAAACTCACAACAGTAAACAAAGCCGAGGGACACAATCACAACGTTTGAACAGTGGTTAAGTGTGCTTAACCAGCCGTGCACTATACACTCAGAGCTGCAATATCGATAATATGCGAACTCGCTAACCGGTTTATCGAATCGAGAATCGATTGAATTCCTTCGCACACTTGACAGATTCGAATGTCTTGCGTCTGTGAGTGGCAGCAGAAAAAGAGTTTGAAATGAAAAAGAAATCGGGATCGTTGCAAAATTGCGTTTCGATTCGGACAGATCTGATATGTCGACAGTTGGTAAAATGGAGGAGTTTATTGCCTGTCTTTATTATTTATTTATACTGACATATGGGAATTAATTGGATGCCTGAGTCCTATACTAAGTTTAGTGTTGTTTGAAATGAGGGTTCTTTGACAGCCATTTAAAATCGTAATCATAATATTTTTATTTTACATAAGCCTTCACCTACAGGGGCACGTATGAAACATTGAGAAAAGGTGCACGGTTCTGGTTGGTCGTTTCCTATGGAGAAGAACCGGCAAGAAACTCCATGGTTACTCTTTTAAAATCATTCAAGTAATTGAATGCTTTAATATTCTTTGTCTAATTTACGTATTAACTCTTAACTTATGTACTACTAGATTTTGCCCGCGGCTTCGCTCGCGTTAAATTCGGGGTAACACAGTTCCCCTTGCGCCTTATTGATTTGTAATAGCAATGCTAAGTTTTCCCTTTTCTTCCCTCTTTCTCCCTCACATCCCATTTTTTTCAAAATTAGCCTATGTCCGTCTCCTGGTTCCCAACTATCTCTGTACCAAAATTCATCAAAATCGGTTTAGCCATTAAAGCGTGAAGAGGTAACAAACAAACAAACTCACTTTCGCTTTTATAATATTAGTAAGGATTACGTAGCAATAGATAGCGATAAGTACAAATATCTGCAAAAGTCAAATCATCTTCATTGCCATTGCCATCGATAAAAACTGTCCAAATGTTTTCATCCATATAATTCAAGTTTGCTATCATAACGGAAATCATGCACAAAGCAGCACTATGCCATTATTATTCTTGCGTTTAATTGAACTGATTGCATAATTAATAGTTATTAAATCGGTATCCAGTTCATAATAGGGCAATTTATAGCAAGCTTTAACCGATGGCCTTCAATCGGGAACGACTGCAATACAAGTAACTACCTACAATATTTATGCATACAAATCTCATTAGTGAACAAAAAATACATTGCTCCGCATTATGGGGAAAATAGCATTTTATGGAAGACTCGCTATAATGTTTAAAACTTTCATGAATATTTTTAAATTGACGGTCTACTTGGAAAACCCGAAACACATGGGAAAGAGAAAACACAAGACGCTCTGCACATGCAGCACAATTGAAACTTTTTACAATCTCGCTCAATGTAGCCATAAAATACAAACTTATTCAAATTAAAAACAAAAAAAGAGAGAAAACAACGAAATAAAAAGTTTACCGAACAGCGGTTAAAAGGAAAATAAAAGTACTTAACAAAACGATGGTTTGGGACACAGAAACAGGGCCGCAATAATTCCAGCAAGTCCTTATTGCGAAACGTAACGTTAACTTGATAGCAGATAATGCAAATTGGACTTTGATAACTAAGAAATACGCCTCGGATTGCAATTAAAACAATTGTAAATTTGTTGAGGAGCAAAAAGCGGGGGAGGTAAATGGAGGGGTCCTCGAAATAAATGACGAAAGACGGCCGTGGACAGCGCTCCGCGTCCAAACTAAATTACTTTACACAATTAGCTTTTGGAAATGTTTCTCTCAAAAATGAAGCAGTAAAAAGGAATATTTGAGATCTCTAAATCTTCCGGAGGTTTCGTTGGGGTTTCCCCAAATGCTATGACTTGTCACAAATAAAACACTCTATAAGAGAATGGCCCACTATCAAGAAATGAGCCAGGGTTGACGACAGGCCGTGTCGTGTCGCCGTGTGTTCAAAGAGATGTCAGCAAAGCAGAGGGGCCTGCTAATGCCACTGCCTGCTGGGGTTGCGTGTTATTCTATAGTGATACCGCGGCACCGGAACACAAAGGCAGAAGAAGGAACATGGATGGGTTTCAGACAGTTAAGGTCTGAAACTCCCCCACACTTAATAATAACACCTAGGGGAAGTTATTCGATGATTTCTCACCCGGAAAAAACAATGAAGCGATCCGAAACAACAATTGTTCATGCAGGTGTCGCTAAACCTAACCAAAGATATATTAACTGAACCTTAACCAAAAAAAAATCTTTCTTTTATAGAATTTCATTGTTAAACACGACATAAAACTAATTTCTGTAAAATCTGGATGAACGATAACAATGTAATAAAAGAAAAATAGAATGTAAATAAAATAAAATGTAAGAACAAAAAGGCTTCGAACGAGCGAAAATTAGATTTAAAAGCTATACACCGCCAGCGTTCGTTGTCTTTTAGACAAAATGATGTTTGATCGTGTTTTAAGGACTTGAGATACAATGGGAATTAGTTCAAAGCGGTGTATTGACCGGATTAGTGTTTTTGTATTATTATTTACTAGCTTTTGCCCGCGGCTTCGCCCGTGTTAAATTCGGTATAGTTCCCCTTTCCTGATTTGCAGGTACCTGCTACCTTTAGTTTTTGCCCTAGCGCCTTATTTATTGTAATTGCAATGCTAAGTTTTCCCTTTTCTTCTCTCTTTCTCCCTCATATTTCACTCTTTTTAAAAAAATGCCTTTGTTCGTTTCCAGGGTCCCAACGATCTCTGTACCAAAATTCATCAAAATTGGTTTGGCCATTTAGGCGTGAAGACGTAACAAACAAAGAAACAAACTCACTTTCGCTTTTATAATATTAGTAAGGATTTTTATATGAGGCTTTTACACTCAAAGGCAAGTCATCTCATCATAACTTAATATCGATTTAAAACTTAACAACACTTATGATATAATATATTATTCTACACTAAATAAATTGCAGCTTTTTTATACCGGCCCGCCCCGGCTTCGCACGGGTGCAACGTAGATATTAATACTTATACTCATATTATAGAGCTTACACGTGTGTGAAATAAAATATTTTTATGTGCTCTCAAGTGTCCTTGTAGTAAGTCTAAGGACGGTGACCCAACACACCGTAACGCAGTCATCAATTAAATAATAACAAAGCTACGCATTTAATGAACATACAAATGTATCTCCATTCAAAATTTGATTATTGTTGAGATGGAGTTTGCAATAAGACAATGGATCAAGTTAACTGTGATAACTTTCTAATACATTTCAAAACTCAGCTCGTTTTGTGCTGATTGTTGGACGAATCTCAAAGAAATCTATTACGTCTTGAAAATTTTGATGGAAAAATAACAGACCCTTTGACAGAGAAATTATGAATCAAAATATATTTTAACAATTCGTATTTCAAATACAATATTCTAATTGAGAACAGAGTACAAGCATGATATGATTTTCAAACAAATCCTAATAAAAAATGCGTACAGAAACTCTATTAATTCTTTTGAAAGCTTTTTTTCATACAAAACTAGCTTTTGCCCGCGACTTCGCTCGCGTTAAATTCAGGGTAACACAGTTCCCCTTTCCTGATTTGCAGCTTCTGTAGTTTTTGCCCTCGCGCCTTATTGATTGTTATAGCAAAGCTCAGTTTTCCCTTTCCATCCCTCTTTCTCCCTCATGTCCCACTTTTTTTTTAATAGCCTATGTCCGTCTCAAGGGTCCCAACTATCTCTGCACCAAAATTCATCAAAATCGGTTGAGCCATTAAAGCGTGAATACGTAACAAACTCACCTTCACTTTTATAATATTAGTAGGCTTGCTTTTGGCCGCAAATCGCTTGATGTGAAGCGATGAGCCTAGGATAGAACTGCTGAATTTGATCACGTTTCGTGGAGCCATCACAACTATTCTATTCTTTTCATTCTAACTTATCAATCGCACACATTATTGTATTTCAATGAGAATATGGTTTAATTCAATATTAGGCATTTAAATTCACAACCTCACGCCTTGTTTCCTTGGGCAGTAGCTGCAGAAAGCGTCCTACTAAGATCCTCATCTTCATAAATTAACTGAAATTCCCCTATCCATTATTTTTCGGATGGAAAATCCTCAAATAGCTTCTCCCACTCCGGTCGAAGCGCAAGAGTGTCAGACTTTTACTGACTTTAGTCAGTCCCATCCAAATTTCTTCTTTTACCCTTCGTGTTCCGCGGCCGCGGTTTTTCTTTCGAGCAACCCGCTACCTCGGAACTCCCCGATTCTAACATAGTACTTTTAGTTTTTCTACATTAATAAATCTTCTGATACACTGCTCATTCCTATCACCTTGATAAAATGATCACAATTCACACTTTTTCACATTTACATTGATCTTGAAAACTAGTAACAAATTGACTTAAAGCTGCTCTATGTCAGATTTTTCATCAGATATTACTGTAGCGTCGACATTTCACTTCTTCCAGTCCATTAGTGCCACCTCGATTCTATCAAGTAGCTAGGATCCTTGATAAATGAATTTTGCATCGCAATAGCTTCTCGTTCCTTCGAAGTGCAGCTGTAAAAGTATTGAATTACATTTTTCATGAACAAATTGAACGTCAATCGTAAGAACTTTACATCTAGCAGCGAATTGAAGAGTTCAATCACCAGTTGAGTGGCGGAGAGCTTCTATTTTTGTTCTTTATTATGTCGAATATTAAATTTTATGTTAGTATTTGTGAGAAGAAAGAGGAAAGATTAGTTTTTAAGCTATTGCATAGCTTCTATCGCGGGCCTTGAGCGCGGGGACCGAATCCAGAAATTCTGTAACGAAAAAAAAACCTGACGCTCCCCACTCCGACGGGCACGGAGGTGTGGCTTGAAGGCCGTGCATTGTCTAACGTCGTTTACACAATACGGTCAGTTATTTCAATCCCGATTCTAATGTTCTAAAAGCGTGTTTGGTAGAGAATCGGATAGTCAATCGACATTACGCTGGATCAAACCCAAGGTCTTGTTTTTCTTTTTGCGACTTCTTTTCATTGGAAGTACTTTTTAAATATTATATTTAGTTTTTTATTTATTGTCTAAGTTGATAAAAAAATGTTTCTTTTTGCGACTTCTTTTCATTGGAAGTACTTTTTAAATATTTTATTTAGATTGTTTTTATTTATTGCATAAGTTGATAAAAAATGCTATGCAATAGCTTTCCCGCGGCAGTCCCCGAGAACCACACAGGCTCTAAAACTTCTGGACCGATTTTAACCATTTTTTCACTAATAGGAAGCTACATTATCAGGAAGTAACATAGGTTATACAAAATCACGCTACTACTAACGGGAGCGGAGCAGCAACTAAAGACGTGGGTGAAACAGCTAACATTTAGTCTCAGAACGTAAATTCAATGGTGATAAGCTCTTTTCCCGACACTTCTGCCGTAAAATCATAAACTGAATGAACAAGATATTCTGCTCGTAACAAACCAGATGATTATCCTACTTAGCACTAAAGCTTACTAAGTATAAATGCTGCTTATCCGTTAATTTCAGTTTCCGCGCAAAATCCACTACAGCATCCTCCAAGTTTTACAAGTTCTCATCAGACTCTTTAACATCCGCTGTGTAAAACTCTTTCAAAGCATTGAGGTAGTTAACCGGGTTCATAAAGTGTTAAAATTTTTCCGCATTAAATACTAGAAGAAAAAAAATGGCGGAAAAACAAGCTCTCTAACCAAAGTCTTTATTTCGTCGGAATATTTCGCATGGGTATTTTTTTAAATCTAGCCAGCGAAGTTATTTTCGCTAGCCATTTTAAAGTAAATTGGGTTTTAGATGTAATGTCTTCGCGTACCTGTCGCCCTGGCTTCTTTATGCTCGGAAAAATATGTTCTGGAAAATTCTAGTACGTTTTGCTTTTTGTTTCGGAGAATTTAAACTATTCGCTGCAAGCACAAAGGTGCCAGAATAATTCTTTGGGAATTTACTATACTTTCCAAATTCAGTTTTATAATACGGGGATTCTATACCGTTCAACCTGTCTAAGAATATACAATGATAAACACACATTTTTAAGATTACCCCAACTACTTTTTTGTATATTAGGTACAACACGATTTAAAAATGGTCTGTAAAAGACCAATTTTGCAGAATCTGTTTGTCTTTCTTTCAGCAACTTACGGAAAACTAAACAGGCACATAATAAAATTGGGAAAATACAACATAATACCCTGCTGTCTTTTGTGCAGTGCAAATATTGGTTAAAATATTCAACGAAACGATTTTCTGGTTGGTGGATATACAGCGTGTTGTTTTGCATCCTCGTCAAATTCAAGGACGTAACTATGCTAATGATTCTCGACCCGAATCGATAATAAAATAAGTAGGTTTTTTTTTTTACTTTTTTCGTATTTTCAGAAATCGGTAAGTGCACACAGGTGCGTGCATGCCGCTGTATGATACGTATGCGCCGACGCTCACGCACACTGTTCTGTGTGTTCTGTAGGTGATTCTCTACTTTTGAAGTGAAATATTCTGTAATACTGTTAAATTTAAACACACAGAGACAGATCATAAAAGCGCCGTATATTATTATTGATCAGGTACCGTAATTTTCATTGATTATTTATGACTTTTACTAGCACCTCCTAAATTTTGACGAGGATGCAAATCAACATATTGTATTTATCCCGATTTAACCCTATTGAAATGCTTATTTCTTATCTTTCATATCTAATCTTTCACTATAAAAAGCCGCCATGGCGGTGTCCGACTGTATTGGAAAACTAGTACTTTATAAACCAGACGCTAACACCAAAATAAACACGCATTTCTTATGAATATTAATTAATTAAAGCTCTGTAGAAGGTCAAGTTTAATTTTAGCATCGTTTACGATCAACAGTCATTAGCGCCTTACCCTTTTAATCTATAAAAACCGCTCTTACTGCTGTGTCATTAAAGTTCTGTCAATGGACGAGCTTCTGTCCGTCTGTCTGTATAATCAAAATGCGTGGGGAAATGTAAAAGGAGGGTGTATCTATCGTTAGTCAGCTGTCCGGGGGTGACCGGGGCGCCCGGGGGTGACTCACACTCGCCCAGTTTTATTTGTTTTTATACGACGCACCGAAATCTTTCACCATTTGTATGGGCGTTATGTTAGGGAATGAAGGAATACGAATTGTATTGGAAACGTAAATGGAAAGGATACGAGTGTTTCCGTCACGCTGTACTGCTCTTATATTTTATTCTTGGATAGCGAGACTTTTCAAAAAGGTGGAGAGTTCAACTTGAAGCACATCATTCATTTGGCTCTAAGAGGCAAGATTTATGGCATTTTAACGATATTAAAACATAATTTAATGATTTCTCTACTTCTAAAATAATGCTAAAGGTAGAATATTCTAGCTATACCGCGTATTATTTTAAAACAGGTAATATTTTTGCCAGACATGTTATTTCCTAATCATAGAACCACAGTAAAATACAGAATTCAAAAAAGTAGTACGTTTATTCCCTTCACAAACACCTTAAACAAAAACAAATGCAGCGAAGTTGCCAGTAATAAATACACCATGGACATAAAAGTGAGCGCATAAACAATAAATCACAGCGGCTGAACGAAAGGAAGCAACGACGTAAAGAAGGCTACCACGTGAGACAAAAGAATCGCGACAAACGCCCTCAAGAATAGGCTGATAAATGGCACAGCCAGATATATCTAACTATATACAAGACAATAGGGAAGGATCTATCGAAAGCAATTTCGCCCAAAAATAGCACTAAGTTGGAGTGCTCTTAAAAGGTGTCTTTAAAATTGCTAAGACGTGGCTGTTATAATGAACGGAATCGTCCCTTTTCGAGGGAGGGGCGAATTTGGCAGACACTCCTTTTTTGCAACGCAAAGGGCAAGTGGCGAGCGAGTTTAATCTTAACTTCATTAGGGCACGACACGAATTCATTGGGGAATTCTCCGGGAATTATTTATCCCAAAAATGTAATAAAATTCTCATTTCAGCATTGTCTTGGTTTGTTTAGCGTTCGCAAACAAATTGGAATTGGGAAGATTACGACGGCTGTAGCTGTAGCTAGAGGTTTTTATTTTCATTTTGAATTACAGTTCAAGTGTTTTCTTCGTTATTTATTTTAAGTCAATGTTCCAAAACAGCTTGATACGTCATTCTATTTATTTCCTGGAGTTCTAGTTACTTTTATCATGTTTGTGCGCTTTAAATCTTTAACAAATACCCTTGTACCTTTCACTCCAAATTAAGGGCTGCTCAGTCAAGCCGCCATTGTGCCGGGCCGCAACTTGTTCGAATAATTTTAAAGACTGAGATAAGGCCTCCGACACGCACGCCACATAATTACCCCGATTCAAGTCGCCCCCACCTGACCTAAAAATTACCGCTCTATAGACGGATTTTCCCTCTTTTGTACAAATAATTTAATGGGTTCATTTTTGACGATCATTAATAGGCGAGTGTTAAATGACGATAATTGTACCGTAGGTATTGTAGAACACTGACTAAAATACAATAGTTCGTTAGCAGTTTTTAATCACGAATAAGGATGTACCTAAGTTATTAAAGAGAATTTACTACAATTAAGAATATTTATTTTCGAGTGCCTCCTATGCTTTACAGCTTTTCAGTTGAACTGCACGAGGATATTCTTGTTAATACACGAACTCGAAAGACCAAAAACAGAAATGACCATGTGCGAGTCGGACTCGTGCTTCCAGGGTTCCGTACAAACTTGTGATACAAACGGCCATATATTTTGACTGGGTAGACTTAATGGTTGTTTTTTACTTTTGGTTTTAAGTACAATGCGATACCTCCACACGATACCCCCGAGATAAAGGTTCTTGACAGACAGACGCCAACAAAGTGATTCTATAAGGGTTTCATTTTTTCGTATTCAGGTACGGAAACCAAAAAAAAACTCAAACGTAAGAAAGTTTTTAAGCTATTGCATAGCTTCTATCGCGGGCCTTGAGCGCGGGGACCGAATCCAGAAATTCCGTAACGAAGAAAAACATGACGCTCCCCACTCCGACGGGCACGGAGGTGTGGCTTGTCTAACGTCGTTTACACAATACGGTCAGTTATTTCAATCCGATTCTAATGTTCTAATAGCGTGTTTGGTAGAGAATCGGATAGTCAATCGACATTACGCTGGATCAAACCCCCCAAGGTCTTGTTTTTATTTTTGCGACTTCTTTTCATTGAAGTACTTTTTAAATATTATATTTAGTTTTTTATTTTTTTATTTATTGTCTAAGTTGATAAAAAAATGTTTCTTTTTGCGACTTCTTTTCATTGGAAGTACTTTTTAAATATTTTATTTAGATTGTTTTTATTTATTGCATAAGTTGATAAAAAATGCTATGCAATAGCTTTACCGCGGCAGTCCCCGAGTGCCACACGTATTTTTTAATGATGTAGGTAGCTATCATAAAACCAAATAACTTCAAGTAATAAACAGCCTAGTAATAATCCCCTGGAATTGAGAAAGCCGAAAAACGTGTGCGGACCTAAAGAGCTCATTACAAACGAAAGGCAGATAATGTAAGATGGCGCTGAAACACTCGTTACGGAGAATGCCCTGGAGAAGTATTTTTTGCCGTGAAGGTACGACTTAAAGCTAATAGCCTTTCGCTTGACAAATGGAATTAGACACACGATCCTATGGAATACAACGCCTGGATGGAGAGAAATGAAATAAGACTGAATTTGTTATAATGAAACTGGAATATTATGAAATATGGTGGGAACTTGATGATATTTGATCTTTAATCTATGCAAGGTGAAATTAAAATACCTGAAAACATATTTTTATTACGAATGTGTGATCAGAAAATATATTTCTGTTTGCACAACTCGGCGGAGTGTTAGGATCTCATATCTTTTTAAGAACTAGCTGCTTTGCGCAGTTTCACCCGCATCTTTCGTTGCTGCCCCGCTCCCCTGGGTAGTAACGTGATGTTGTATAGCTTATGTTACTTCCTGATAATGTAGTTTCCTATTAGTGGTCAAATGATTAAAAATCGGTTCAGTAGTTTTGGAGGATATTCGATATAAACAAACAAACAAATCTTTCCTTTTTTATATATCAAATTAATAAGTATATATATTTACATTAGTATATGGATTAATGGTGATTGTTCTCTAATTCAATGTAATTCTATTCCAAAGAAAAAGCTTTTCATAAACATGAGTTCAATGACCTTTTCAGACGTTTTCAGTAAATTCAATTACACTTGTTTTATGCATATTCAAATAACAGTAAAAAAAATAACAGAGAATGCAGGTGAGCTTCATGTTTGCATGAATTCACGTAAAACGATACGCGCGAGAACACAACAAACGTATTTTTTTTTGTTTTTATTCTGCTCCATATTTCATGCCAAAATAATAGCGTTGTAGTGCATCGTTAAAATGCACACTTACAGTTCGACGGCTAATAGTCGGGTTGTTTGTAGAATTACCAGAAAATTGTTGGCATACAGTTTTATGTGAGGACCTTTATACACGCGATTCTGTTGATCGATATTTATTGCAGTTATTTTTGGTTATAGAGCCGTTTTTTTGGCTAAATAATAGCAGCCGCTCGGGTCGATCTTTAGGTTAAGCCGCGCTTGCCTAGGTTGGTCTGTGGATGAGTGACCACCCGTTACATACCTAGTTTCCTCCGTGCCTCGGAAAGCACGTTAAGCCGTTGGTCCCGGCTGTCATTTGTAGATATATGACAGTCGTTACAGGTAGAAAGTCTGACAACCAGTCTTACCAAGGGGTATCGTATTACCCAGTACTAATTGGGTTGTGGAGGTCAGATAGGCAGTCGCTCCATGTAAAATACTGATATTCAGCTGCATCCGGTTAGACGGGAAGCCGACCCCAACATTGGGAAAAGACTAGGCAGATGACGATGAGAGGCGTTTTCGTATAACAAATAACGGAATTCTAGCGTCTATAGTTTGTTTGAAAACGATTTTGCTTAGGTCATGCTTTGGCATATAACGACTCGTTTTTACCGATAAGTGCCCTGTTCACGCCCTCATGCGATGTGACTAGCGTTAAGCAAAACGCAAGCGAGTCACTCGTTTTTCCCAATTGAGCACAGTTGCAACGGTGCTCGCGCCGCGGTGTCCTGTTGAATGTGCTAAAAACTTCTTTCTTTTGCTTTTTGGCAGTCGCTATCGCAACACACGTGTCGTCTGAGTGTGAAGCTGTGTAATTCGTGGCTAAGCTTTAAGCCTTCTTATGGACGCATCTATCTTTCCTTTACGTTCATTGCTAGAAACTAATTTGACAGCATTGAACTCCCTAACATGTTATGCTATGTAGTTCCTAGGACAGTCCATAACCGAAAGGAGCGCGCTAGCAGATTATTTTCAATGGGTTCTTGCGTTAACCTGTACGCAGAATGGTCTTTAAAATTTCTACAATAGTACATTTGAACATTTAGATATTTTTTCATGTGCTTCCTATAGGTTCAAAAGTCTTAAGGATATTTCCTGAATATTTTTCCAAAATTTTCGTTTTTATTCCATTTTCTTTTTCAGTACTTATTTATTATTTTTCTTTTAGTCTTAAGCACGAAAGTTAATTTAATGTTAAATATATATAAACGTTATTGCAATAAATTAATTAATTTCCTTTTTCACTGTTATGTATCCATTAGTTAATCTGTGTAAAGCGTTGTAGGCTGCAACATTGTCTATAAGTTTTGTATATTATTTCTTGTTCCTGTTTTATGTTGTAGCTGTTTGTTGTTCCTATTCAACAAATGAAAATTGATTCGATGATCGTGATGACGGATTAGGTGAACGCGAGTCGTAAAGCTCATCGTATAAGGTCCACACTATATATAACATGTTGAAACAAAAGCTAAATAAATCAGGTAGCATAACAATCAAGTGATTCGTTCGTCACGATCAATAAATCCACGTTCAGCGATATCTATGATAATAACACTTGACACAGATACACATAGTAAAACATTAATAACTATGAAAAAGCAGTAAATAAGCACTTACATCCATACAATGAAGAATTTTACTTGACGAAGCGAAGCAGGTAATCTGGAAAAGAAAGGAAGCGTTTACACATAAAGCCAAGCGAAGACGGTATCAACAGGCACTTTAATACTGAAGAAGCGATATAGCATAAAAGTGGCTTTCATAAATATCTCGTTTCATTTAATGACACAAGTGTTATAAAGCATTCCAGAGAGCTTCATATTTTAACACTTGTACGCTAACACTTGAGTACAAGAGCGTAACCAACAATTTGTACTTCCATTATTGGTGTTTGGTCATCTCAAAGCGTAAGCTTGTTTATTCTGTGACGCTTATAATGTTAAGAGTAAGCAGCTGATTCAATAAAAAAAAAACGAACATCAAACATAACGACAAAAGACAGCGTTACAGAATCGATAAGCAGAAAGAGAAGCAAATAATTGTAGGACTTCCTACAAAAACGCAGTTTAGTCCCGAAATTATTGGTAAAGGAAACACTTGAACGGCAGCCTTTGCTTTCATATCAGCCTAAAGCAGTAAAAAGTTCCGTTTCTCAATTTCAACATTTATTTGGGGAAAATTCAAAAAGAAGAGCACAAACGATATCTCGGGGCCGACGCTCCTAAAGAGCCGGATGGTTCGCGCCTCGCAATTAAGATAGCTTTACAGTGACGCCAGATTTTGGTCGCGTTACGGACAATATGGGGACATACAAAGGGAATTGTGTCTGCGATTGTATTGTTTTTGCTGTATCAAAAAGCTGGTATTGTCCCTATATTTTTAATACCTAGTCGTCTTCTGTACAACAACTGGAATCGTTTCACGTTCACAGCAATCTTTTGCTAGTGTTTACAGGGTTATTATTATTTTAAAATTATACTCGGCCCGGCAGTTGATGTCGGGTTCTTCTATAATAATTAAATTTACCGATAACTATGCTTGTGCAACCCTTTTTGGATAAAGTCTCCGGAAATGTTTCCACGTTCCTTCTATAGACCGCTTAAAATCAACTTCCGAAAATGAAATTGAAGTAAGACTCTCGTTACATTCGAATTCAAATATTAATCACTAACAAGCTCTAGGAAAAGCGAGCAATTTGTCAAATCAAGTCGTTAATAATTGGATTCCCAACGTCTTCAATCACACAAATTGAAATAATTGATGTTACAATAAAATTAATGGCGCAAAATGAGCAACGAGATCGTCATTACGCCACCAAGAACTAATAGGAATGGATTTTCGATAAGACGTGGTAGGAAAGAACTCTTTGGCATTTACCGTGGTCGATCGGAAAAAAAACTATTACCCAAACATGGCTCCACCTCTCACATACGTGGCTAACTTCAATTTTGAAACATCAAAACTTTGGCACTAAAGTTTCGTTTTATCTTTATTCCACCGGCAGAGGGCCGTTTTACATTCCCATTTCCAACGAGCGCGTTTCAATTGCCTTTCACAGTTTGTGAGCACTTTTTGTTTTTAAATTCCAGCGCGTGACTTTTTCAGCGATTGACGTTTTCATGACTTCATATCTGTAATCGATAGATACGCTCAAAGTTGAGCGACTGCAATGAAACGAAAAGATACATATGGGATGTCATCCGGGCGAATGTGGAAAAAAAATTATATTGCAGCTTCCTTCGGACGAGCCGCCCGGATTTTTTAATTTTTTATATTTTTGTGGGATCGCTTATGCAAATAGAGCTTGACGAAGTGGCGAGTACGTTTTTCGATTTGATTTTATCTGGTGGCTAGTAGTCGTCGCGCCAACGTAACTCTCAGAGTGACGTCGACCAAATGTTGCGGCTACAGTGACATACAGCTTGTAGGTATGTCGCGAATCTGCTCTCCATGTTGGTGAATAAAAGATTATATCGCTATCTAAATTGTGTCGGCCTAGAACTGAGCCACGAGCCTGGCTCAGTTCTGGGCCGCTGCAGCCGCATTTTTCAAAATTATAACGTTTGCAAATTAAAAATGCAAATTATAATGCGGCTTTCGGTAACGCAGTGTTTGCTGCTCCCGGTCGTAAGCATACTATCCACCAAGTACTCACGCGGTAGAAGGCAGTTCAAAAATAAGTCTTTTGTTTATTTAGAAAACAATGCAATCCATCGCAACACAACGCATTGTCCAAACCTAGAATTTTCCATAAAGATAAAACAAAGACCCATTGAACCAAAACCACGAAGTCGAAACAATGTTATTGCCAAAAACATTGCAAATAGTAGACATGAGATATAGGTACTGCTCGTGAATCCAGCCCCTGACCCACTTCTATTTTAGATATGCAAATTAGAACGAACAAAAACGCCACACCTAGCTGCCAACACAATATTTTAAAGGCAGCCTTTAAAGCAGTGTGATTTGTAAGTCCCAAGAGCAATTTATTCTATTGAAAACGTGGGATGATTTATAATGATTTAACTGTACTGGTTGTAAAGCGTCAGTCCTTTTCTTTGATTACAATGTAAAATCAACATTATCGCAGCTGTAATTATCCCAGTCTTGAATCTATTGCCAAGCCGGCTCTTAGTCTAGCCAGCCAGATGCATTTGTCTAGTTAAATAATAAGCTGGCCTCAGGGTATGAATATAAAACGTAAAATTAATTTATCTAAGTACTTAATCGAAATGCACTGTTAAGTAATTATCTAGGATTTACGCAATGAATCATAGATAAAGCTTTTTCAAAGTGCACGCAAATGAAACATTGCTAAGAACCACTGCCAAAATTATGCCAAAACATAAATCAGAAATAAAATAGTGGGTTTAATTAACACTGAATTTACGCAGACGCTTTGGCAAATCCACCCAACTCCTTGCAGCAAAATTTCTTGATAATTAAGATCAATCATTAACATCACAAAACCCCTTTATTAAACAACAAAATAGTAAGCTAATACCATTTAAAATTAATACTTTTCCAACTCGGCGGGTCTGAGCGCGTGAGATAATTGCTTTAAAATGTTCCGAGCAAAGTTTTAGGTGACAGCAACGACATTACACGACTATTTCAGAGTGCTTTACCGCCACGTTTAAATCATTTAATATTTATATGGACTAGGGACTCTCGTAATTTGGCTCGCATATAATTGTACCCTAACATGAAAATAGCGTTGTGGTGTTAAAAGCCTGTCAAAATCCACCCTATAATTTTCGAAGACCCAGCCTGCTGATGGACAGGGTCAGAAGCCCTTTTTTTGGATTTCTGCTCGATTTCTGTGGCTGTGTGAATAAATACTGCGACAAGAGAGCCTAGCCACAGTAATTCGAAAGAGATTCAGTAAACTGCAAATACCAACAGCAAAATGCATTTCAGTAATGAAAAACATCCCATTAGGACTAGTGAATAACTCCATCCGTGCATCTAAATTCTTTTAAAAGCCTTTTGTACCTCAGTAATCTCACATATCTTCAACTGTATGTATAAATTCTCGCGTGTGCGATTTTAAACCGTTTTATAACAGCAGTACTTACATTGCATCATAAAGACTGAGCGAGGTAAAGCTCCCGTAAACCCTCATACACTACTTATGCCACAGGAATGCAATGTGCAAATGTGGACTAACTTTTATTACTCGGGAACCTGATTACGAACAACTTTTAGCAAAGTTTATTACGTTTTTGGCGGGTTTGTCGCGTAATTTCGGATTCGTTGGATTTGAAAGTCATATTGTCGTGTCTGAAGTTGAGGGAAAAATGTAGTTACACAAAAGAAATCGGGAAAATTTTCTAAATCTTCTCTTTCTGGCCATGTAGCTACCTACTTCAACACGCGCCAGAAAGCAACCCGAGCATTTTTATCGCCCATAGGGAATCATAACAACAAGAGACTCTCCAATTAGCACTTACACAAACCAGTATTTGTTTAATTAAAGATCTTTATAATATCTGCACTCAGTTCTTAATTAAGAGATAACCCACCAACACACGTTTGTTACTATACAAAAGCGTCAGTAAACCGTTCAGTTAACAAACTGAATATCAATGCACCGGTTAATGCCGGTTATGAGCGGCTTATAAGCTCTAGCAACGGGTTTTAAAGAGTTCGATATCTGGTATTAGCTGGTACACGGTGGTTCCTGTTTGGATTACCGCTTTGTGCATTAGCGCTTTCCAATAAGTGTTGGGGAAAGTTAGCCGTGTTTGAAATGCACTTTAGTAAGTGGTCTTTTTGTTCCGGATTCGAAGCATTGGATTTAATTTGCGTCGATCTAAAAAACATGATCGAAAGGGATGTTACATCGATAATGTGTGAAACAAGTTTTGAATATTCGGGGCGATACTGGTGACAACATATCGCCACATAAAGACTTATTTATGACAGCAGAGTTTTTCTAGCATATTATGTTTACTACGGTTAACAGTAAATTGGACCGAAGCATATCCAAGGGTAGGTGAACAGGTAACAGAATAGGTACAATTTCCGCCTGTAATATGGCAGGACCTCTCCGGAATTAGACCCGGCCTAGTACACACGACGACAGATCAACCTATACAAAACCAGTTTATGCGGATCTCTCATTGTACTTGAAATCTATGGTGTACGATCCGTTGTTGAGAGAGCAGCATAAACTGGTTTTGTATAGGTTGATGTGTCGTCGTGTGTACACATTCTGTTTGGAGCAACAATTAATATTTCTCTTTGGAAAAGGGGCTTGTGTATGTATCATAGGTGGTGGTAAAGTACTAACTAAGCTTACATAGTTGCGGTGGCGATATGTTAATTAGGCTACGAATTTATTGTGGACGTAAGGCGAAGTTTGGTACTTAAATTGGTTTGGAACCGCGACGGTTGGTTCGAGGTGGCGCGGGACAAAAATTTGTGAAAAGACATGGGGACAACTATTCTATCCTTTACAACTATTCTAACACTATCTTGTATTCTACTTAACAAACCTTTTCATTTGATTCCAATATCATGGGTATGCCTACAGCAACAAAAAAAATAACTAGTCCACAATCAGCAGGAGCTGAATGTTAATCATGTATTGTCATCCAAACTAAACATTTGCAAAATTTCAACTCTGGGTTCAACTTCTGGCTTTCAAAACTGGGTCAAATGTAACTTCTATGATTTTTAAACAGGGCGAGGGCGACAAGATCGTTACATTAATTTTCGCGTCGAATTTCACAGTCAGATTATTAGTCCAATGCAGAACCGAAATATGGAGAGCAGGTCATCATTTATTCTCCTTGAAATAACTAGTACCCACTCTATCCGTCTTATAATTTACATAGGATAACGACGACAGGAGAAGTAGGGTGAGAATTATGATAAACAGTCGAATACCAATTTGGTTTGAATATCTTGATAACTATCTTATTTTTAGGGTTCCGAACTTCAAAAGGAAAAAGAACGGAACCCTTATTGCACCACTTTGTTGGCAGTCTGTCTGTCAAGACCCTTTGTTTTGGGAACGCGTGAAAGTATCGAGTTGAAATTAAAACCATATTCTCTACTCGGTGGTTCTTTTGTTCTGTGAAAATATTAACCCTGTAAGTCTCATCATCTGCCTAGCCTTTTCTCAACTATGTTGGGGTCGGCGTCCAGTCTAACCGGATGCAGCTGAATATCAGAATTTTACATGGAGCGACTGCCTATCTGACCTCCACAACCCAGTTAGTACTGGGTAATGCGATACCCCTTGGTAAGACTGGTTGTCAGACTTTCGGTACACTGACTACTTTTTTTTTCCTCTTTGGCAACTGAGCCGATGTCGATTATTCTGCCAGGGTCTACACTGACTACTTGTAACGACTGTCAAAGATCTACAAATGACAGCCGGGACCAACGGCTTAACGTGCTTTCAGAGGCACGGAGAAAACTCGATATGTATAGGGTGGTCACCTGGTCACCCATCCACGGATCAACCTAGACAAGCGTGGCTTAACCTCAAAATTGAACCGAGCGGCAGTTTTTATATAACTCTCGATCTTTACACATAATGGAATGCAAATAAAGACATGAATATAAATATCCTTCTGCAACATGTCTATCATTACTTCTAGGAACACAATGATATACAATCTAAAAGTTATGAGGACCAACCAAAGTAGATGAGATTTTCATCCTCCCAAAAACATGAAATTAGGATGAAAATCACTAAAGTAATGGGCAATTATCTACCGCTCCATAATAATTGCAATTTGTATCGTCGTCGAGCCAAATTGCTTTAAATCCCGTTATTGCAGGTCATAACGATAAAAATAAATTACCTTCTTGAATTTCGCTACTATTTTTTAAATCGGGAATGTTTCTGCCTTGAATTTTATAGAAGGAAAATAAATGCTGTGAAAATTATGAGGTAACTTTAAGCTTTTCCCCGCGGCTTTGCTCGCGTTAAATTCGGGGTAACACAGTTCCCTTTTCCTGATTTACAGGTAGGTACCTGCTACCTGCAGTCTTGGCCCTTGCGCCTTATTTATTGTAATAGGAATGCTAAGTTTTCCCTTTTTTTCCTCTTTCTCCCTCATATCTCATTCTTTTTTAAAAAAAATATCACCTATGTCTGTACCAAAATTCCTCAAAACCGGTTTAACCATTTAGGCGTGAAGACGTAACAAACAAACAAACTCACTTTCGCTTTTATAATATTAGTAAGGATTGGCTGTGTCGAGCGGTTTCAACCGCTGCTCAACTCCTAAGTGTCTTAGCGACATGTTGTATATAGTCCAGTATTAATTTCGTGAAGGAATGCCTATGGCAAAACTTCAAGTGGCCAAGGAATTGCGTTCACCCATGTATGATTGTTATAAGAGATAGGAAGGGCCTGTTTCCCTTTCAAAAATGTTTTTTTGCTTAACAAGTATTTAGAAGTAGTATCTATCGATATACCAACAATTCCGGTTGTTAGTAACCACATACTGACGTATCTGTTTCATATTGATTTTTATGCTTGACCTCCACAGCCACAGCGATTATTTATTTATTGATAAAAACATGTGTTTTTTAAACATGCTGTAGGTTAATAATAGCGATATAGGTGCCTATATCGTTAGCGTTAACCTACAACAAGTTTAAATAGGCTAGTTTCCAAAAAAAATATTAGTCCGTCTTTTAGAATATTCAAAATGAAACGCGTTGCTGCATTTTTTCGCAACAAGTGACGTCACATGTAACTTTAATGGGCTATATCTTTGTCATATTTGGTCTAATTTACAAATTAGACCAAATATGTCAAACTTTAGATAAAATAGAATGCCATTTATTTGACCCTATTACATAACATACTATCGCGCCTGTAGTCTCGAAGCGTAAGACAGAGATAACCTGGGAATCGAACCCAGGACCCCATGTATCATCACCATGTATTTTGGTGTTATACTTCAACAACAGGTAGGTAGTTAATAGAAACAAACAGATCACTTTCTCTACCAAGAAAAACTAAACGACCAATCTTTTGACTGCATAAACTTGGTTGGTTTTAGTTTCAACTGACAGACAGACGGACTACAAAGTCCGTTTTTTCCTTTTAAGGTACGGAATCCTAAAAATAGAGAAACCTAAGACAAACTTATTTTAGCTCTAAAGTAAGGCCTCCCAAAATTACCTCGTATCCTTACCACAATTTCTTATATCTTTAGAAATTGTGGTTTTTACCAACGTTCCGTATTTAGAAAAAACAAACCTTTATCGCTACATATACGTAGTGTCGCTTTGGTTTTTTTTCATCAAAGCACTTGGGTAAAGTTACAACACAACTTGTTCGTAGTCGCAGTTAGCTACGCGACTCCGTATATTTTACTAGTCCACAAACTTGCTAACTAAGCAAGAACAGTTTCAGTAAACAATGTGTTCTTTAATTTCTAGTAAAGTTGGTAAGTGAAGGTAATACGTTACTTGCCGCGAAGTTCTCCGTGAAATATTGTTCAGACTCCGCGTAGACCGGATCAAGATTTGCTTCGGATGAGTTCTGTTCCGTTAAATTGTTTTGATTGAGCCAACAGGCGATGAGTTGGTTGTTAATATTGTAAGTGGCGGAAAATCGATAGTTATAGATTAGTTTTCAACATGAATTTATTATGAAGTTTGGTTTGTGCGTCATACTGAAATTGGGGAAAGAGATAACGGTGTAAAGTTTTCCTATTTACGTAATACAAGTTTAAACGTTACGTCATAATCTGTTGATGGAAACTACCTCAGGACAAGGTTCAACAGGTTAAAACCCGATCATTTAAATTCCAAATTCTGTCGCACCCCACGCTCCATCAAACCGTAAGACAACATCTTTAAGGAAAGTATTAAGCTCTGTTACACGTTTCATCATTTACAAGCTCTAATGAGGATGTAGGAACCAGACATCTTGCGTATCTATTCCCAAAACTGATAATGAAAAGCGTTCCTTCAGTAAAATGTATCGTGTTCCTTGCAATTTACCAAATTAACAATTCTCTAGACGAGGCATAATATCAATAACAATTCATGTTTAGGAACCTCTCTTAAGATAGATATAAACAGGATAAATTGAACGGGGAAGCTTAATAATGACATCCATGTCTGGGATTATATAGCCAATGAATTTTGAGGACATGTCAACATTTTAGTGCTATCAATTTAGTATAACGAGATCCTCTAAATGACTTCATTCAACGTTAAGTATGGATTTTCTAGACGAACACAAAAAGGGATTGAATTAATTAATGCACGTTTTACCTAAGCATCTAAGTGAAACCTTAACAAGTAATTTTAATAGCATGTAATTACTAGGAGCACTGCACTGCAATAGCCTTCATAATCACAATTTCTAATACTTAATAAGTAGGTATTTATCGGTAGATATCAAGCAAATCTAGTAAGTGTTAGTAAGCTATACTTACAACACAAATTAGACTGAAACTCCCATAAAGACAATTCAGAAAACGATCATCGTAGATGTTATAGTACGAATAGTACCTACTTAAAACCGGCTATTTGTTTTACGTTTTTTCTAAAATCAAATAGAAGTTACTTACTTCTAATGAAAACTGTTACTCAATGAAGAGCAGGCCCATGAACGAAAGTGCGTCGTACTTGACAAATTGGACCGAGTCGCAGTCGATGCTGTCGAGCAAATGAATCGTGAACAGTTTCTCCTCTGTAACCTGTCCGAACAAATCACCTATCTGTTTCTACCTGGCACTCATGGCGCTTTATTTATTGGATAAGTAGGTAGTACATAGTGTTTCTCTAAAGCTTTACGAGTTCCAATATTAATTAAATAGTTACTAATACCTGTCTTGGTAATTTATACCGACAACTTCACCATTTATGAGTAAGTAATGAATATAAATCAGACAAATTCACAATGCGAAAACTAATAAATCATTAGTAAGTAGCATTATTTTATTAACTACACTACAAATTCAATACATCAAAATTTAAATTCGATCCCGTTAGTAATACAATTCCAAAATGGCGGGCTCCATCAATCAACCGAACGTTTCGTTACATTCAAAAATTACTCGCAAGCGATTGAATCGCGTATTCGATTCAAATACTTCGCAGTTTATCGAATAAAATGAGAGTAATCCTACGAAGTCGCGACACAATAGAGACGGGGAGGCATTCAATGTATTCAGTAAATCTTCGTACAGCGTGCGGTGTCAAATGCAAAGCGCGGCAGAACTGAATCGATGTTTAGCAAAAGCTGTATTCGATTATTGAAATGGGAATCGGGGATTAATACCATTGCGATTGTTGGATTCTGTGAAAGCTGTTTACAATGAACGGTCAACTGGGTTTTAAATAGGACAACGGTCAAATAGGTATTGATGTGGTCAGGACATGAATACCTACTGCAGGCAATTTACCATTTCGAAGCTCATTTTGGAAATGTGAGATATAACTGTTTTATGGTAAATAGATGAGGATAATATTAACCGATTACGAACATAACCTCAAATGACGCTTAAGTGAAATGTGTCAAATTCATACATCTTTATACTATCATTACGTTGCTAACGTTTCCGTATCAAATAAGGCTCACCTACATAGATAAGTTGGCACCTAAGCTGTCTAAATTAGATTCAAAACTAATACAGCGGGTGTGCTGTACCTACCTAACCCACTTACGAACGACAGGGTTTTGCACTCAAGAAAGAATGATTAATACGAGTTAGGCGGTCGAAATGAGAGGAATACCTAACCCTCCCAAGCCCTCCAGAGGGGAAAAATGTATTTGTTTAAACGCCCATCTATCATACTCCCCACAGTTTCTGTCCTTCCCCACAAATATATTGACTAAGTTTAAGTTTATGACTATTTGTATTAACATAATCGAATGTAGCAAAATTTCTTTGGCACTTCAACGGGAATTATGACTGAATTTGCAAGCGAAGTGGCTTATTATAACAGTGAGTATCTACATGGAAACTTTCTTTTAGTACTTATGTGTTAAAAATATCAATTGGGTAGGTACTGACGATCACAGTACTTTTACTTCATTTGCAACCACTTCTTTATTTATTTATCGGTAATTAAAACGGTATAGGTACCTAACATCAACTAGGTACTATAATTAGGTAACATAGAAACAAAAGTTAAACATCAAGTAGACAACGTACAATTAAAACTAACATGGTACAGTGGACACTCTTGCATACTTTCTTTCACATAACACCAGACATTTTAGCATTACCTACTCTATTCCATTAATTCGCAAACACATCGCATCATCTAATGTTTCATGTGTGTTCACATCAGAATGTAAGTGAAGTTGTACCTACGGACCCACACATAATTTTTGTGGGGGGTTACAAAAAAAGACAGAAAAAAATTGTTGCAGACTTATCTGGGTTAAATTTATGGGTACCTTACTAATAAATAAGCACCTAATCTAGCTACATATCGCTTAAATTTCTCATGACAGCTACCGTCAAATAACCCCAAATTCACAATCAAGACACATTACAAGTTAAATACCAAAGGTAAGCATTAGAAACACTGAGGTTGTCTAGAGGTTGCGAAGCACAATGACAGTTGATAACTCTTCCAAATTAAATTTAATATTCACGTATCACGACGCCTTAACTCTGCAAATTACTGTAAAATGAGCAATATTAGGCACAACTAAATGCTGGAAACTTCACAGACTGGGTTTTTCAAGGCGATGTAACGTTAGTAATTCATATGCAAGTTACCTAGCCTAGAGCCCACAAATTGGATCAAGAAGTTATAGATTTAAGCGGTTAGCTTAAAGTGGAATTATTGGATCAGCAGACTGCCTGTTGGGTGAACAAATTTGCTAAGTCCTGATTGGGCTCGATGCAATAGACGGAACTGAACCCGACCTAGATTGCTATAGCAGGAGTTTAAATTACTGTTAGGGTTTAGAAGAGGAGTTAGTCAGAAGAGCGGTTAACTGCGTGACGGGAGTAAGCTGTAACCCCTGTCAGGTGATTTCGTAAGTCCCATGAAATAGGGGAGCAGCCTATTGCCATCCACCGGGCACGAATCCTACCTCCATGGATGCTTCTGAGAAATTCCTCAAAAAAAAACCCAAGGTCTCTTTACCCGACCCAGGAATAACGAGACACTAGACCAACGAGGCAACATATCTTCGTTCCTAAGACCAAAAATGGTTCGTAAACTGATTTAACATTATTAAAACAATGTTTTAGTTAGCAGTACCTAGTTAACTTAAAAACAACAGTGAAGATTTCCCTTTCGGGATTCCGAAATCTTAGACAGATACTTGGTAATAAGTTGCCGACTCCTACTCAAAGTAAGTTTGAGAGCTACCACAAATTTTCCGGTTATAAAGTCTACCCGCATCTGGCAAATATTAAACATTAGCTCAAGGAAACCTCAAGAGTACTCTATATTAGACGCTAAAGTACAGAAGTCGTCTCACACACATGATGACGAAAACAAAACTGTTAAGTTACGTATCCATTTGCTAAAGTGTCTTAGAAGATGGGTGCTTATGTCGCCTGTCAAATGCAGGCCCGTGTACTTATCTAATACCTTGTTAAGTTGAGAAGGAAGGCATTGATGTTACTTGTGTGAATTATGCTCTCTGGGAAACGTGTGAATGTGACAGATCAACCTTGACACTGAGATTGCGTTTAACTGTTAAAAGGTCAAGGAACTAACTTTTGCCCGTTTTGCTCGCGTGGAGGTTGAAATGGGAACATCCTACCGGAACATAAAGTATGTTACTTAGCTAAAATTGGGCCACACATAATTGTTTTCTTACAGATATAGAGGACATAACAGTTATGGATTAAAAGCTTTTGCCCGCGGCTTCGCTCGCGTTAAGTTTGGGGTAAGACAGTTCCCCTTTTCTGATTTAAAGGTACCTGCTACTTGTAGTTTTTGCCCTAGCGCCTTATTTATTGTAATAGCAATGCTAAGTTTTCCCTTTTCTTCCCTCTTTCTCCCTCATATGCCAATCTTTTTTTTTGAAAAAATAGCCTATGTCCGTCTCCAGGGTCCCAACTATCTCTGTACCAAAATTCATCAAAATTGGTTTGGCCATTTAGGCGTGAAGACGTAACAAACAAAGAAACAAACTCACTTTCGCTTTTATAATATTAGTAAGGATTTTAGACAAGTTATTGAAATCTTTCATCTCATCTGCGTATTACCTGCTTGAGAAAGACATCTATTTATATAAAAGAGAAAATCACCGTCTCACTCATCACTAAATCTCAGAAACTACACGAGTGAGAAATCTCAAATTTTGGATAAGGATCCTTTAGAACGTATAGGTGCTCACTAAAGCGGGATTTTGCAAAATTCAACACCTAAGGGAGTGAAACGGGGTGGCAAAGTTTGTATGGCAGACTGCGATTCCTTTGCCAGATTAAGTTGAATTTTTGCGAAATTAATAGACATTATACTTATAAAAGCACTCTACGACACTGAGATGCTGAGCAGCGGGTGAAACCGCTGGGCATAGCTCGTTAAAAATAAAAATGGCGAAAATTACCGTAACATCTTCAGATGCTTCACTGAAAATAGTTCTATTTTATGTTTTAATCAAAATGAGAAAGTGCCTGAACAATTAAGGCACAGAACTAGTCTAGAATTATAGGAACTCCTACGTTGTCATCAGAGTTCAAATTACACGTTATCGTATTCGCAATACGAGTACACAACCACTAATGACGCAGACGCCTGTTTATTTCCTCCCAGTGAGGCTGTGAAACAATGCTCTAGCCATTTCCATTAAGTAGGAAGGTATAGTAGAACAATCTGTTTGGTATATTGGTAAAATATTCATCAACTACCTACATTGCCAACGTTTAGATACTATAATTGTCTGTAACATATAACATAGGTAAGTATTTTTATTTTATGATTTTAAAACGTTGCCCCATACTAGGATTTGATTTTTTCCTGTATCGTGAGTGCGTTTACATACATTTAAACTCACATACACAAACAGCCAGACCCGAAACAACTACCTGTAGGTCATACAAATATTTATTCCGTGCGGGGATCGAACCCGCGACGCGCCGAGAAGTCGAACGTTTAGCCACTGCGTCGACCGTGCCGTCAAAATAAAGGAGTTGGCAGGGCTGGCTGTTGTAGTCAGTACAAGTCTTACAATCCCCCCCCCCCATGAAGTTATTCGATGAGTTTCCATCCGCAAAAAAAGCATTAAGTTTCTTTATTAGGCTGCGTTAGCACCAACCTCTTGCTTCGACTGTACCTACATGAGATACGTGATCACATCCCTATGAATATAAACTAGTAAGCAAAACGTTCAGTATTCGGCTCGTGTACACGTTAATAAACAAGACATTTGTTTGATACGGTACACATGCAAATACGGATACTGAATAATATCTCTTGGTATCTTAGGACCGAATATGAAAACCTTTGTTAGGATTATGATAATTCTAGGTCCATTGTTTTATGTTTTACCTTTCCAAAATGATCATAATGTATAATTTAGGGACAGCAAGCGCGCAGGTTGAACGCAGAGCCAGGAATGCACAAGCGTACGATAAATTCCTAGTGTGGGGCAGTTTTTTTTTTTTTTAAAAAAGAAGGAAATAACTATGATTCGCCCGACTCAGGCTCCGACTGCAATATACTCGCGCGACAGTAATGCCTATAAGGATGGTTCTCGAAAATTCGAATTACTTTCAACTAAATGACTAATTTGTTTTTTTTTATTGAACTTGTTAAAATCAACTTATTCAATACACATAGGTAGCTTATTCAATCCACAAGGACTTGTTCACTGCCAATGTCTTCGCCAAATCAAACAACAGTTTGATACTTCAACAGGCCGTGGTCCGAATCCATTCATTCAATCATTCGTTAGCCCAGGCGTCCGCCGAAAAAAAATGAACAATTCATTGGGTTAAGTTGTTTTAGAGATTCTATTTTAACCCAGCCGCTCCCACTTAGTCCTTTTCAAAATTGCAGTTTAAAGTAAATGTATTACGGTTTTACTATAAGACAAGGTGTAAGCATCAGCTTCCAGTACCTACTTTTTTGTTTACGCTTTAAGCTTTCGCTCAAGCTTTTTAATACGCTTTCCCCAGCTAGCATTATACCTTTTTAATTAACCATCTTCAAAAAGAAGGTTTTCAATTCAACTGTATACAGACACCATACACACTTTTTTTTTCACCGTGTAAGTTTTCTATTTCATTTGTACTTCCAACGAAGTTTATAATGGATGTATGGCCTGGAAAATTGTAATCACAAGAAGATAAGCGTAAAATATTGTCCCTTCACTTAGGTTGGGACCTCGGTAATTCTTTCCTCCTTTGTAGCCAGTTTGTTTTAAACAAATAACGCCTTAATAAACGTTCAAACAAAACGTTATGAATTGCCCTTTTGTGCCGTGAGCAGAAGAATATTGTTTTAAGGGATTCGTAGACTGTTTCCTGGAAAATGTTTTTCTAGGGGTGTCAACTAAGAATTCATAATAGGTAGCTATTTGATACATTAAGAAGTCTGGATTTTTTCCCGGTTACGCATAACTGGTGAATTGTGGGTGTAGGTACTATTTAGCTAAACCGTCTGCTGTATTTCATGAATTAATGTCATCCAGAACTAGTCGATCATTAACTCATAATTTTGAAAACGCATCCTACTAATATTATCTATAAATGCGAATGTTTGTGAGAACGGATGGATGTACCTATGTATGATGTATGTTACTCTTTCACGTCAAACGGCTGAACAAATCTTGATAAAATTAGGCACAGAAGTAGATTATTGTCTGGAATAACACATAGGATACTATTTTTCGATCATCACGTGTGCGAAGCCGCGGGCGCCAGCTAATTTGAAATAAAATTAAATGGCTATAATAATTATGAGTTACAGCTAATTAAAGAAGACCTTAACCTTATATCGTTATCATTATTCTGGCAACCCTATTTGGAGGGTGTCATATTATCTCGTGTAACTTTTAGGTCCGAGTTTATTTATATGTTATTTATCGTACGATCCCGGGGCATCACATGCTTTCATGTTGTAAACATTTACTTTGTATTAGTACCTACTTATTTGAAGTAGTCTGGAACTAGAAGAGAAATGTTTGACCAAATTATCTTTCCCCGAGTAGGTATTTAACTAAGCCGAGATATTTTATTAAAGTTCTTAGTATATAATATCAGCATCAACTAATATGTTTATAATAGAAGTAACAGCAGAATAACAGCATCTAGAATTGAAGAGCACGTGTGTGTAAAAGCATGATATGGCGAGTAAGCGATATACCTAAGTTGGAAAGAAGTTGCTAACTCCGAACGTGAACAATGTTGGCTCCAGCATGTCTTTGACATAGTTTAACTAAGGCTCAAATACTATCGTAAGTTTTACCTTCTTGTCTACCATCATTTAATTTTCATTTATTATTACCAACAATGAAATCCACATGATCTTCTAGTTCAATGTGGAATCGAAATCCTGCAGAGAAGTCCTTTCCGTAATCAAGTTGAAAAATCCAATACCCGCAGCCCCCTAAAGAATATTTTTCAAAAGATTCTTTATCGAGATCTGTGTCCAATTTGCAGTATCCCGCAGATTGCGACTTTTGAAGCTCATCAATGGTTTTTTTCCATAGCCTCAGTATTACCTATGGTTGGATTTGAAAAGATCGAAACGGAATTTGATCTGAAAAGGAAGAAAATACCTGTGGGACAATTCAAAATGCCAATGTGGCAAAGCAAAAGTATCTTTGTTTGTAAAAACGTTGTTAGTCGTAACTTTTGCTTCAAATTGCAGAATATCGTTTTATTTGCCCCATTTACACTCTTCATCTATACAACCCACTTATCATACGCAAGACTGCGAACAACGTTGATATAATTTATGCGATGAACTCCGTTCAGAAACCGTTGTCCGGAAAACATAAAAGCTTTTAACGTCATTACAGCGTGGCCAGAGTAATTTCTACTGCGGTACAAACGACATTACAATGAATTCTGATACTATATAAAAAATATTACGACTGTAAGCGCAAGATGGAGCGATAAACAACCTTTAATAAGATTTTTAAAAAGCTCGCCAAAGAAAAATAAAATATTTTCTTTTTTTGTATTGATTCTTTTAAAAGCGTTTTACCATTTAACGTTACATTCAAGATCTAATTAAAATCCAAATTAACTTAGTTCCCGACTAAAATCTTGTTTTCAACAAACACAGCTAGGGCAGTCCGCCAAAATAAATCTCCAATAAAAATAGCTTTTGAACAATGACGGCGAAAACTTCCGTTTAATTTAGCAGAGAACTTAAAAGCGGCTTTCACTTAGCACGCGTCAAGAGCTTCGGAACTATTAATCTTGGGGATGTTTCCCAAAACAATTTATTACTGTGGCACGTTAACCGTGGTGCCTGCAAATTGGAACGTGGAGATTAGGTGGGTCAGAAACACAGAATATTCTAAACAAACGATCGAATTGTGTTACGTAGAGTACGTGAGAGGCTCGTATTGTTTTAAGGGTTCCTAACAAAGGCTTGTATGACGGGCGTCGGACAGGTTGGGCGCAGATATGTGAGAACTTCTCCCTCGTACGATGTTCTCTAGTTCGCCGAGTCATGTACCCGTAATTAAAGTTATGTAATAAAACTTTTAGGCTCCGTTTTCGGCAGTCATGGCAGGTATAGTTTGTGGTTGTACACTTCATTAGGCGTGGGGCTATGACGTCAACAGTTTTAGATTGTCCACACCCTGTGCCTGGCAACGACAGCTCCCATTAATAATGCACGCTAAACGGTTCACCACGCTGACGGTGGCCCTGTTATCAAACACTGTCACCATAGACTAGTTAGAACTTAGTTAATATTCTTTTTAGAAGCGGGTACACGAACAGCATGTCTCTACCTTAAATTCTTAAATTAACGGACTAATAAATTGCGAAAACCTTGGATTAAATTCACAGTACGCCGCGGGAGATGAAGAATTCAGGTAATATTATGAGCTAACTTAATGAATTTATGAGTAAAAGATTACAAGGGGCTGTGGCGTGTTATTGTGAAATATTTATTTTTCTTAATACCTGAAGCGTGTAACCAACCCACTAGAATTTTCTCATTCGGAATTCACGACCTTGAAGTGGTAGCCGTTTGAAGCTTTACGTAATCGAACCTACCAGAGCCTGTTACATATAAAAGCTTTCGGATTTCACTCAAACGGACATTAAGGTACGGCTCGTAGAAATAAACCGCAACAAGATGGAATAATCTTTTAATGGGGTTTTTGCTTGACAACTTCGGATGTAACGATGATTAAAAAACTGTTTTTGTATTTGCCTCTATTGACTTACATAAACGAGTTGAATTAATGCAAATCAGGTTTTAATCACTCATCGTAACAGCCTTATATGGCTTTCAATTACTCCCATAACCTATCATAACTGTTGATAAGTAGTTTATAGTGGATAAACACTATATATTTTTTTCAATTAAGTATTAGGCACACATTTCAACCCCACCCAACCTACATACAAATGTACAGAATCAAATTATTTCGACACGAAATAAAATGCCAACACAAGTCGCCCCCGACGGTTGAAAATTAATCAAAGGAACAATCTTCCAGGCCATGGAGTCTGAATTAGAAACACTTTGTATCTATTACAAAAGAAAACTTCAAAGGGGACTTTCAGGAACAATGGAGGAATTTTTATAAACAAAATTGCTAGTTTATTAACTTGATTACGCACTCAATGGCGGCAATCTATTGGTTTTTAAATGAGCGAGAAATAAGCTGCTTTCTTAAATTCTTTTCTTAGAAGGCCTTGGTTTTGCTGTATTATTAGTTTCATTCCTTTAGTTTAGGTAATAACTTTTTGCTTGACACTATGTGCTGATCATTTGAAGACTTGTGAATATATTTGACTAAGGTTTTATACATGACTAGCTGTGCCCAGCGGTTTCACCTACCTAGACCGGGATAAAAAGTAAGTTTGTTCTATCCAGACCTTGTTTGTAGGTACAGACCAACCTGTTGGAATGAAAACCACCATGACTTTCATGCAATCTTAGTAGTTTTATCTTAAGTCGGTTCTAGTAAGATTTTGCTCGTAGGTACAAACCAAACTGATGGAATTAATACCTACCACCGTGAAATCATGCAAGCCTAGTAGTTTTATCATGAAAAAAAAACGGTAATGTAATAAAATAATATCCAGTCTTAGTGAGCACCTGCTTTTAGAAAGGATTCCCTTATGCAAATTTAACCCTTAGCTACCTACCCCTTGTTTCGGTCACGTAACTACCTACCTGGAGTCGCTCAGACTCCATACACTAAACTGCTAGGCTGTCAAGAAATAAAGCAATAACCAATAAGTAAATGAAAAACATATTATTTTAATAGTTTTTTATTAATGAAAAGAGTTATAAAATATTAAAAAATCAAATATATTTATAAAAAAAGCTTAATCTTTTAAAGACATCTAAAAAAAACTAAAAATTTACTTCCTATGATATGAGATCTGTTATAAAAAATTAAACGTAAAGTAGGAACTTTTCTCTGTTAATTTATAAAAATGTAACAATCAACTCTTAAATCTAATCAGAAAAAATAATTGAAAAGGCAAAATTTAAAGAAAATTGCAAGCCCTGGACTTTACAACTTTTCGCGGCAAACCTCACATATCTTTTTTGAACATTCGAGGCAAATAGGTTTTTTGCAAATGCAACACAAGTACTGGGTTTTGCGTTTCTGATCGCGTGCTTTGCTGCGGATCGTCAGTCGTTTCATCCACTAAATCTGTCACATCTTCGCCGTCGATTTCTGATTCTGATCCGGAGTGTTCTCCGAGCACAAAATCTTCACCAATGTTTACATCCGCGTCACTATTTTCTTCATTTTGTAAGTCGTCTTCACTGTGAAGTTCTTCCTCCAACCACTGCTCAATAATTCTATCATTAGATGTCATTTTTCACTAAAAACAATAAAAATCATGTGGTTACAAAAAATCACTTAAGTACCTACGTGGAGTCTCTCAGACTCCAAAAGTTGTACTCACCAGAGAGGAATCGCGCACACGTGTAGCGTCGAAGAAAGCAGGCGCGGCACTGCGGGTAGAGGGCGGAAGGTACAGAGACGCTTGAAATCTAAAGACGCGTATGCGACTAGTTATAAACAAAAACAATTTCGTCGGAGTCTGAGATACTCCGGGTAGGTGGTTAAGGGTTAAGACTCCTAACACTTGGTAGTTTCGTGATAGTGAGTCAGTGATTTTCTCTTTTATGCATATAGATTGACCATCACATTCCAAGATTATTAGTTGTTATATTTGTTGTATGTATTAGTTTATTTTGCACATTATCATTAAGATATACTATACTCATTTGTAAATTTCTCTATACATGTAAGGTTTGCTGTAAGTAAAACCAATTCTGGGTTTAGCTCGCCGTTGTACATAAGCTTTATTATCGCAATATATTTTTTTAAAATTTTATAAGCCATAAAGAAAAAGTTAACACATAAGTAGGTCCTAACGGCTACCTATCTACAAATGAGTCAATTCCAAAGATATATCTTCTGCATGCAAGAGCACTTCAGCATGCTGTTGTACCTCTCGTAGTAAAAAGCCTTCTCATTTTCCACACGATCCTTAAAAGCTACTTACGTTTTACTCTGCCTAGAATTTCCATTGTTAAGTTGCATTTAAATGCACCTTGGTGCAACCACTATGTATAACCAGCCCTTTAGCCCGGAACGCGAAAGAGAATAATATTATAGTTTAGAGAAAAAAAACGATAAAACACGGTTTAGAGTGACGCCATTATGTTCTTGGTATTCTTTTGAGCAGAAACTTTTATATGATACCCTTATCATGGGAATGTATAAAGAAACTAGTCCGCCACCTCCAGAAATCCGCCATATTGGATTTAGAACCACGCCACTTAGTTAACACCATGCACTGTCATCTAAACTAAATATGTATCTATGCTCAATTTCAGCTCAATGTGAAACTGGGAAATGCTTGAAATTTAACTTATAAGATTCTTTTATATACTTGTAAGTGAAGCTAATAAGAGTGTGTTACAAACCTTCCGACGCATAGCAAATATTCACAGCATCATTTGGAACGGAAGAAAAGCGATTTTCCTCTATTCTTGACCTCCTTGTTCAAATCACGTAATTGCCTGTTGCCTAGGCTGTTTACAAATTGTGACCGTGGTGGATCAAAGTATTAATGAAAATTTATTTTAAAAGAGGAATCATGGAGATTCTTGCCGGGGTTTCTCCATAGGAAAGAACCAAACCGAACCTTGCACATTTTCTTGATGTTTAATAAAGTACCCATGAAGGCCTATGAGAAATTCGTTCATATTTTGGTATTTAATAGTAACGAAGTTCGTCTGCCATGTTTCATTAAATGACTAATCATGCATTTACTGGTAAAATGCAATAAAACTTGTGGGTATCATTTATTTGTCCAATTATTGTTTTGGCTAACGTACCTATACAATTTATGAGACATATTACACTAAACATGGAATAAAAAGGACAATATGCGATCTCATGGAGCGTATTGAAGTGATGGGATGCGAATGTACAAGTACCCTCCTACTACTAACACTTAGAATAACCGGCCAAGTGCGAGTCGGACTCGCGCATCTAGAGTTCCGTACAAACTTGTGACATAAACGGCCATATCTTTTAAATAAATAAATAAATATCTTGGGACAACTCACACACGGCTATCTGATCCCAAGCTAAGCAGAGCTTGTGTTATGGTAACCAGACAACTGATTTACATACTTATATAATTTATAAATACATACATATTATAGATAAAACACACCCAGACACAGAACAAACAATCATGCTCATTACACAAAGTTTGTCCTGGGTGGGAATCGAACCCACGACCTCCGGCTCAGCAGTCAGGGCCACTAACCACTAGACCAACAGGCCCGTCAGAATGCCCTTTTGAATGCGTAATAGACATAAAGGATTGATTGCCACAGCTCCAAGTAACTACACTCTTAAGTACCTACATGGTTTTAATTCCCAATCGATATCTCCATGCGTTCCGGAGACAAATGGTCCTGACAGACATACAAACGGACAACAAAGTGATCCTATAACGGTAACGTTTTTTCCTTTTGCAGTACGGAACCCTAAAACGAAAATTAAAGTATTTGCCTCAGCCACTAAGCAATTTCTCAAAAATAACCTTGTGCATTCTTGCAATGTTATTCGTAGCAAAGTCGCGTGTATTCAGAATGTTGGCAAATAATTTATTTAATTGATTGTAAAAAATGAAAATCGTGCCGTATCTTTCTTTTTGTAACTGATGATGCTGCTTACAGAACAAAGTCGAATATTTTTTTTATCCTCGGTATAACAAAACCGCAAAATCAAGGCCGTCATATTTCTAAGTCCAACCAACTGTTTGTTTTCGTTAAATTTAAATTTCACAGGATATTGTTACAGTGGGATTATACTATTATACATAAGAGGTAAAGTAAACCCAGGGCGCCCACTAATAGTGTCCAGGTTTATTTACTCGCTTGATGAGTGAGCCACAGACTAAGCCGAGGTTTTAATTACAGTAGCGCAGTGCGTTCCACAGATAAAACAGTGTCGCCGCTGATCCAGGTCAGTCTACACTAATGTACTGCTCTATATTTTACGCTCGGATAATAAATTAAGCTTTGCTTTGGGCAGGTAGTTTAATTGTAAGTGAACTTCCAATTATGCTTTTTAATTACTTTCCTGTAAGCAATTTAAGACCATATTAATCAGATTTTTTTTCTCATTATTGGTCAAACTGATATTTGGATTATCTCGTCATAATTGCTCTGACTGAGGTGGGAGTTTACCTTAACATAAAGTTTAACACGTAAAAAACGTTAATCAAATAACTAACTACAACTACCTAATTAGTAGGATGGAAAGGCAGAGCTGTTGTTCGTCAAACTGTTGAAATCCAAATGGAACCCTACTATAATCAGAAATTCCCGTTATGGTAAACTGAAACTATACACTAAGCTCTATCCGGCTTACAGCTTAAACTCGATCAGTGTCTGTGCGCACAGCTTCTAGCTAGGCCAATGGCCGAGTAGGTATTATCAATTTGCCACTGGCTATATTGCTGTACCGGCAAGTGATAAATGGAACGAAGGATTTTTAATTACGCTGGCTTTTTTCGCGCCACTCGGGAGCGTTGATGAACGCAAAAAATTTCGAACATACAATAACAAATGAGCTAATCTTATTTGAATTATAAGTAAAATAAAACGAAATACAAATACATCAAAACTTTTAACGCTTTAATTTCACAATTCATAAGTACAAATGAAGTTTTACAAAGAACAAACATTTTGATGTTACAATTTTCATTACGAAGTTCGGCTGAAACTTTAAATCTCGTCTGATGAAATAAGTTGCATAATGTTAGTTTAATATTTACTGAAAATTCAACTCGACATTGTTAAAGAAAGTGTATTTTATTTAATTATTACTCTGCTTCATGATAATTAAAACAAACAATAGGTTTTGCTCGCAGCGTCGTTGGAAAGAAAGTCCGTAAATACTAGGAAAGGATCGTGAAAACTTGTAAAGGTGGATTTACTGGAAAGAAAGCAGGCGTCCAATAAGAGCCGGGCAGAATAATGGCTTATTCAAATTTAACTGTGGAAAAACCGCAGTTTGGAAAACGATCCCGGCAGGCAAACACCTGCGCTCACTAAACCTTTTTAACTTAACCTTGTGTGCGGATGTTGCATTTCCCTGGGGTACGCAACATGTACTTGCGTAATAAGTACCTACGTCTTATTTTGACGCCAATCAATAAATGAGAAATAAATTCACATTTCGCAGGTTTATTAACACTGTTATTCTGAATTTCCGCACACAAGACCGTAAACCAATTATCAAATCATTCTCACGCAACGCATTCGGATCCGGGCAGTCATTTAATCAATTTAATTAAAAACATAAACATACCTCACTTAAGATCCAATTTAAACCGGGACAAAATGTATATTGGCCGCAATAAAGTAACATACGGCAGCAAAAAGGGATTGGGGCGGGACTTGGGACCTTGTGGCTGTGTAGGGTACATCCTAGCAAATTACACTTATACGCCGTGAAAAGAATTTTAATGATATTCGAGGTGGCTTTATGCGCGAGGCGACTTAGATACAGCGGCCTTGAGGTCCACAGCGAAATGTTGCGCACGTGCTCTTTGAGAAAGTACCTAAGCATGTCTCCGTAATGCAATAAGCGTATCGCACGCCATCCTGCCAAAGCTTTTTGGTGTGATGTTGATGGTAAGGGGATTCTGAAGTTTCACAAGATATGCGTCTACATAATATGGTGTGATGTCGCACAACGCAGGTCTGAACGATTTTCGCAGTAATTATCTAGCTTGTACCTAAGCCCTTTTTTTGCCTGATTGGATTGATGTCAATCATTGGATCTATTGGTATTGATTATGAGGCATATTTTTTTTAATAAAACGCAGCCCCACCCTAAAAAAATCTCCTGTTTCGTGGGTGTGTTTACAAACATTAACTTATATTCACCAACAACAACCAACAAAGACCCGAAACAACTACCCGCAGGTCATACAAATATTTGTGCCGTGCGGGGTTCGGACTCCCGACACGCAGCGCAGCAGTCTATCCCTCAGCCACTGCGCCAACCGAGGCGTCATTCAATTAGTTTAATATCAAATTATTGTCGAATACTGTTACGTTGACTTCCAGAGACTTTTGACATTATCTTCATGGATATAAATTCACATTTCGCAGGTTTATTAACACTGTTATTCCGAATTTCCGCACACAAGACCGTAAACCAATTATCAAATCATTCTCACGCAACGCATTCGGATCCGGGCAGTCATTTAATCAATTTAATTAAAAACATAAACATGATACCTCACTTAAGATCCAATTTAAACCGGGACAAAATGTATATTGGCCGCAATAAAGTAACATACGGCAGCAAAAAAAAATTGCGGGCCCGCATCCGATGTCCTTAGTGCCTCACTTTGCAATCACCGTAATTCCTAGTTTTCGAATTGGGCAAAAACAGGCGAATAAGAATCAATTTACAACATTACATAATAATGTGTGTAGTATAAAAATGATGAAAACCGTTACGTAGCTAGTTGACATATTCGTCTTTATTTACCCGAGTAACATGGCAGGGTTGGTGCTTTCGATCCCGTATCTTAATTATGTCGTGTAGGTATATGAAGGATGTACTTAACTTAGAACTTAGTATTTCTGTTGAATTAAAATATTTTGATCTTATCAAATCATTTAATATGTAGCCGTATAAAAAATCTTGTTTCTTTTATAATACAGGCTTAGAATTTGTTTTCTGTATCGATATTTTTAATACGGATGACTATCGAATCTGAATAATACCGAATTCATGCATAATTGAGTCGATTATTCCTTTTTTCGGCAAATAAGATCAAATCCACGGATGGCGACGAAATTAACAATAAATTACGCGCTCCTAATGCTTTATGTCATTAGGGAGCAATTAATCAAAAAATCGAAATGAATGCGCCAAAAAATTACGACATTCGGACGGCGATAAACGTCATTATGTGCTATCAATTTCTTATTTACGTACTTCATTCGAACAAAGAAAACCCTGTTTAAATATTAAAATTCATGCAAATAAATAAAAGTTTGTAAGTACAAAATAACAGTTTTTTTCTGAATACATTGTAAGTATTAATATACTTCAAAAAAATAAAAACATTTTCTTTTGTTTTCGTCCGTATCTTTGTTGCGGTTAATCTCCGATACGGCTTGTCCGCTTTTGACGGAACATTAACCAGTAGAAGTCATAAGGAGTGAGCATTATTATTTTATAAGTTTTGGTTTTCGTGCATTAACAAAATCGTATTAAAATAGGTAATTAATACTTTTTTAATATTAATTTCATGCGAACGAATATCATAGGCAATGTGACATAAAATAATATTTTCCTTGAATTATTACTACAATACGCAGCCCAATGGGATAAGAGGCAGCCGCAGAAGATGACAGATCGATTCAAATGCTTATCGAATAAAGTTCCAAAAGTCGTGATTTAAGCTCGTCTATATTTTCAGAACACGGTCAACGATCGTATTGAAAACGTCCCTTTATAACTTTAATATATCTAAGGGTGTCCACATGTGCTGTTGTTCATTACAGATCTTTGACATCCGTATGTAGTCCGTGGAACGTAAGTCTGTATTTTCTTTGCGGACAGGAAATCATCAAATAACTTCCCCCGGTCTGGGCGGAGCGGGAGGGAGTGTCAGACTTGTACTGACTAAAACCCACCCATGTTCCTTCGCTTGCCCTTTATGTTCAGGGGCCGCGGTATCTCTTTCGAACAACCCGAAACCCCGACAGGCGGTGGCCCTGGCAAGCCCCGCTGCTTTGCGACATCTCTTTGAGGCGCGCGTGGAACACTAAAGCGCCGTCGACACGGCCTGTCGTCAATAGAAGGACGGACGGTGAGCTACCCATTGCTCTCCGCCACAGGCCCGCAGTGGAACGTAAATCTGAGAACTGGAGAACCGATTCGATATTGCCGCAGAATCCGGGCGGCAATATCGAATGTATATTTTGCGAACCGGCTGTTCGGGTTGAACCGAATATTTGTTGGTGGACATTAGGTATAGGATAAGGATACCTAATATCCTGATTTTCCGTCGCCGCTAAGGAACAAGTCTACCAAGCACCCGTCATCAAATAGGCGTGAAATACCGGATACTTCCAAGCATATTTCACACTATTTTATAATTCTACCTACTCTAAATGGTAAGTAGAGCGTAAGGGTAATGATAGACACATACTTATAAGGCACATTGATGAAAGTGTTGATTTCTAACTGTGTGTTTGTTGATGGGTATAATATTAAAATGATTGTATTTTAAATAGAGTAGGTACTATGTTTTTGTATGAAAAGAAAGCAAGTTGTGAGGAAAGTAAAATTAAAGAGTTTGATGTTAAATATTAGAAAACACAGTAGTTTTACTGTCTACTGACAATAAGTTGAAAATACACAATGTACATATTCAAAGTGACACCAGAATTTATAATAGCAAAATATTAATATACATAGTATGCATACCAATACCATCAGTTTTTATGCATATCATACTGGGTTTTCAAGGTCAAATGGTGAAACTTGAATACTTGCTTGTCATGTAACAAGATATTAATAAAAAATAGAAGCTAGCTCTCTTAATTTATTGAATTGCTGCATTTTATTTTGAATACAGCCAGTATTGAACTCTAACAGAGCAAAAAGAATTATAAGTATTTATAGGAAATCTTGGTATGTTGGATAATAATATGGTTCAACACAATCCTGTTGTACTGCAGAAACGTGGTTCAACAACAAAAGGCATTTTCTTTTTATTAATGGAACCATGAATTTTTTTTTCCAAATGTCATTTATTCAAATTAGGCTGATAATCAGCACAATTTAAACGTCAAAATCACAATAGTCTGCCCCACAAAATGCCCGCTCTTCGCCTCTCTAAGAGGAGTGGGCTGTAACCTACCCCACTAGCCTAATACAGGTGAGTAGATGTCACATGTCTTAAAATATTTGGTTTTTAGGAAATGCCAGTTTCGCCGCTTGTTTTTCATAGAGCAGCATGATTGCTTCTGAAGTGATTTTTTTCCAGTATAAGTAATGTTGAATCAACTTGCTATACCTAACTGCAAGCTGAAACAAGCATAGGGTCAAATGGTGGATGGGAAGGTGGACTTTAAAAACAATTTTTGACTACACTGTTGGCGCAGTGGCTGAGTGATCGACTGCTGCTCTGAGTGTCTCGGATTCAATCCCCGCACGGTGTCAGATATTTGTATGGCCTACAGATAGTTGTTCCGGGTCTGGCTGTTTGAGTATGTGAGATTGAATATTTGTAAAGGCACCCACGATACAGGATAAATTCCTAGTGTGGGACAATGTTTTTTTTTTTAAATGCCTTCTATATCAATTGTCTGTCTACCTTTTTCCAGTGGCATTAATCCGGGAAACAGGCAACTAGTCAGGACAATTAATATTTTAATTGCTCAACAAGGGATCAACACACACAAGTGTGATTTTATTTTAATATTAGGAACCACATTTCTTTTACTTCTTTAGATCTATTTAGACTAATTATTATAAAAGAACTTATTGATTTTTAGCTCTTTAACTAAACCATTGTTTTATTAGTAACAGATTGTCTCAAGACATTTATTCATATTAAATAAAGAATACTTCCATAAAATATTTTTTTCCTGTAACAAAGAACTATAAAATGATTTATTATTTTTCTACCTTCAATTCATGCTGGATGATACAAGAATAAAATAGGTTACAGTTTGGAATGTATCGTTCAGATCCAAGCAAACCAATTAGCCTTTCTTTATTCTTATTTGAATATGTTCGTATTTAAGTATTTCTTGCGTAGGTCTGTAAAAAATAGCCTTTTAGAAAGTTGCCCCTCAAGCGCAAACAATAAATGAGCCGTTACGTTTTAATGGTCTTATAATATAGATAATACTTATGGCTAGTGAAACATTACCGAATCGTGACCGATTTAACCAATAAAACATAAGTTTTCTAATATCGATCGGCTGTTGGTGTCAGTCTCCGATAGAATTCAAGCACGGTTGAACTTACCTAACGATGTGTCGCCACACCGTACACTTTATTTTTCTCTCGTTGAATAGTCCTCAGTATCAGTAAAGAGTTCCACTCAAAAACAACTCCACCACGCACAATTAAAATTGCCGACTTTTTTGTTTTTATCAAACGCAAATCACGGAAACAAGTCGCGAAAACGAAAAAGTGTCTAAGATGGCGCCACAATGCAAATATTCTAGTGACATTAAACTCTGTGTTGCCATTGTAAAAACCATTTTTGATGGTAGTTTTTGACAAGACCTTTCAATTTCCCAAAACTTTGCAAATAAGACACGTTTTATAAAAATATCAATTTAATTAAAAAAAACTAAGATTGTAATTTCTTTGGCTTTACAAAATTTCAAACGGGATAAATATTTACTCAATAATAAAAATATGTGTGTACTAACTTACAAAGAACAGTTTTAGCAGCATCTCCATCTCAACTTTCAACTAAGCCTAACTTTTACATAAAATGTACTTCTTCGTGACAGTAAATACAAATATATTTTAAGTCTACTCTAAATTATATGAGCAAATACATTTTATCATTTGATTGATTTATTGATTACAGTTACAGTGAGCGATAATCAAATCACTAGACTAAATACATAGGTAAGTTAAAAAAATAAATGCATGTATTTTTGAACTTGCAATATTACATTTAAAACGCTAAAATAATGGTTAACTAATTTTCGTGTTTCATCTCAAAACTACCTAGCCTAATTTAAGTTTCTAATCAGTTCTCGACTCGACATACAATTCATAAATCTATGAAGCACAGTATCTTATTACTAATATAATATAATATTAAATATAAGTACTAAATTTAACATACATAGCTACGATATTTTACAAACTATGAATTCATTACCATGTATGACGAAATGGTCCCGTAAACATACAGCACTTTTGACTTCATTGAAAAAATCTTTAGATAAGTAAGGTAAACCTTCAATGCCATGGTTAAGCTCTTTAACCCTTTGACCGTCACATGAAAATGCAAAAGCTTGCTCTCGGTGTCACAATTTGATTCATTTACATTTTAAAGTCTGTCATGTATTCATGACCATGGCGTGCCAAACACATTTTACTTTGTTATGTATACAAAACTGTGACGGTCAAAAGGTTAAAACTCATAAAAACTATTTATAAATTCTATAGGTACTACAATCAATGCACTATCACTGTAATCATAAGCCATATAATATAGATAAAAAAATGGATTACGAAATTCGTCATGCAAAGTCCACTCCAGTATCTAGTAGATCCCTGATTAACACTGTTGCCTTTCGTGGCAAGATACGTAAAAGGTGTCCAAGATACAGTAGGTGCTTGGGCACGGATGCCTCGAAGTAGTTTCGGCGAACACTCTCCAGGATCGATGTAGCTGCTTTTTTCGGAGTTATTGTGCCGAAGTAACTTGGTATTCTGAAAAACAAATTAGTGAAAAATTACAATCTGTTAAATCAATTCTAAATTTATAAATGTCGAATAACTTCAACTTGATAAAATTACAAAAAAATGTAAGCTCTCGGTCTGCAGCATTCTTTCAACATATCTTGTTAAGTTTTGAAATTGACTTAATAAACTTAAAAATGAATTGTGAAGTAGCATAAACAAACAAATGAAAACTTAATAATGATAAGCACTTAATGCGTCGGGATTTACAAACAGATTTTACAGAGATTTCCTGTCATTTATCACGAACCTTAATCTTATGTCCGCACTTTCGTCAATGACAATAAATGGATAGATATGTGTGAGCGTCACATGGACTCCATCAATCTTGTTCACTCTGAGGTCTTCTGTAAGAGATTCTGCCAGTCCCTGGACAGCAAACTGCGCCACACTCAATGGCATTTGATCCTTGATGTAGCTGAGACCAGCCACTGATGTTAAAACTACAATGTGACCATGGTTTCTAGCTTTCATGTCGGGCAAAAAGTGGTCAATAAGCTGAAACACAAGAAGAATTAATGTTATTTTCTTTCTGCAATAGTCTGTTAATGTAATAGTCTAGAAATTGTTATCTTGTTGACCGTAGCCTCTTGACCTTATCAGAATTTTAGATTGCAAGACCACCTATAAATGTATTGTTCATTTAATAACAATAATTTATTTGTCAACCGTTATGTTTGCCCTTCTTTAGTAAAAGATGTCACTTGTCAATTAAGTAACTATTTAATTATTATAATAAAGAAATATACACAAATTGCCATTTTATAGCTTATGTTGTACAAGGGCAAGTTAAACGGCAGTGGCTGTGAATTATCTAATTTGATGTATTAACATAAAAAGTGATGTAAGTTTAAACTTACCCAAAAGTATGATGTTAGTGTTAGATCCAGAGTACCATGTATATCTTGAGGGGGCTGAGTCAGCAAGGACCTAGGGCTTGGTATCCCACAGCAGTAAAACAGCATGCTGACAAACCCTAGATCCTTTTTTAGCTGAGAAGCTAATGCCTGGACATTCTCCCTCTTAGTAATATCACAAGTGTAACTTATAGCGGAACCACCTCTTTTCTTGATGAATTCAACAGTGTCATCATTTGAAGAAGTATTCTTGTCTACACATAAAACAATAGCTCCTAGGTTAGCTAGCTGTATTGAAAGTTCACGGCCTACACCTCTTCCACCACCAATGACCTGAAAATTAAATTTAATAAATCATTATTTTGTTGATTTTAATTATTTTATTTTCATAACTGTTGCTAGGTCACATCTTTATCAATTATGATTAAAAGTATTTTAAAGAAAGTGCTTACACAATTTATCTCTTATAATAAATAATTGTTATCTAAAAAAATATACAGATCCAAGTTTTATAGTATTAAGATAGCAAAATTCACTAACCAAAGCCGTTTCTAGCCGGACCGATTTCAATGGTGGTGGTCTGAAGAGTTCATAGACCGCCTGGAGAACTGCACAGATGGCATTCAGCACCACCCATCCGATATCCACCATTAAAATACACAAAGAATATACTCTCAACAACATCCTGATTGGGAAGAAGATATTCAAGAGAATTCCCAAAATGTTGTCAGAGATTTTGGACTCCTGAAAAGTTAAATTGATTATGATTAATATTATTTATAATATTCTATAATACAATAAATTTAAGAAAAAAATGTGCACATGCAGGACAATTATTAGAGTATGTACTTATGTAGGTACCTACCTATGTAAATACCTGAGATTTATACAAATACCTGCAATTTCTTACTATTTTATTATGAATACAAGTAAATAATCACTTTACACACACCTTTTCATTGAAATAGTCTTCGGAACTCATAGCAAAAAGAGAAAAGTTCTGTGATAGTATTATTTCAACATTTGGCACTGCCACTCCACTGTATGACATACACAAAAGTAACAAGATGAAACTAAAATCTGAGCTTCGTTAACAGGATACAGAACGATAAATAGTAACCGTGTAATGAAAATGACCGTCACTAGATAAAAATTTTGAAATACAAAACGATACCACGGAATGCTGGGCTGTAATCTGTAATCTACACTTTTGACAGTTGACTTGACAACAACTTATGATAAGAGCCATAGATGAAAAAATAATAATTTGATGAGATTTTCAGGCACAGCCACGATGGCTGTTTTCTGCAAAATGCATATCGGTACAAATACTAAACAAAGTTGTTAAATATTAACATTTATTGATAAATCTGATAGTAATTGGATTTTGTTCCGTAATTTTCTAATTTCTTTAATTAGTAAAAATTAAAAGATTTGTATTGCAACATTATGCTCGTTTAGAAATATATAGACTTTAATTTTGAATTGACACTTTTCAGTGAAAAACTCGTGTAACTTCGTTTTCCATATTTGATTTTGAATCGCAAAATAAAAACAAATACTATTTTAGTGTTTGCTTCTTTTATTTCTAAAACTTTCAAGTTTTTATATATTATTATGATTGTGTGAAACAAGGAGTGCTAACATCTTGTATGTGATTCCTGAACAATGATCGAATTGTCATAGTTATCATTGTTTTCTGTCAATTGTCAAACAAACAAAACAAAATCACGAAGTCGTCGTACGCGTACATTTCAATTACATCTGCGGACATATCAATTAGTTCATAACGACGATTTACTGCTAATATCAGCCTTATTTCAGATAATGCCAAATCAGTTACAATTTTAGAACTCAATCATGGCTTTCGTGTACCAAGGAGACCCTGAACTAGAATCTAAGTCAAGAAAAGGTTTGTTAAATTCATTCATAATGCGTAATAAATAATATCTCCTGCTAAACAGTTTACCTATTTACTATTCCAGCTGCGGAGCGGATATCTGAGAATATGCACATAGTAGCGAACGAGCCATCTTTAGCTCTATATCGACTACAGGAACACGTAAGGAAAGCGTTACCGCCTATGGTTGAAAGAAGAGTTGAGGTGACCAAACTACAACACGAGTTACAGGGAAGGTGCTATGATGTGGAGTATGCTCTGAGGTGGGTACTATGTGCTATTTTGTTTGGTAGATGTGTGGTGTGGGTGAAATGTGATTATGTTTACTCCTTTAACTCCTTACAAATTAATGTCAACACCTGTCTCACACCATGACAGACAACTGCCACATTAAATCAGTTTGCTAGGCCTAGATTTTTTTTTAAACTGTTTTCATAAGGAAATCATTCTATTAAGCTACAAATGCACACAGGTTGCATACTTAAAGTTTAGCGAGTTGCAAATTGAAACAAACATTCTTAGAGTTTCACAACTGACCACAGAGTGTGCTGAATCTTGCTAGTTGTTGTTTCACTTTGTATTCAAATCAAATCAAAAGCATTTATTTCAATTAGACCATTACAGGCACTTTTGAATGTAATCATCAAGTGCCTCTCTCTAAGTACTAAACAAGATACCTTTCAATGCTTACTGACTCTCTGATTGACTTTTTGATCCATTATTATTGAGTTCACAAATAATTCCATTATTATTTCCCAATTTCAGTGCAGTAAAATCAATGGATGGTGCTGCAACCAGTTTCAAGAACATACAAGAAATGTTGAAGCAGTCAATATTTTTAAAGCAACAGTTAAAATATGAGGAAGCTAGGAGAAATAAAAAAGATTCCAATTCTGTTTACAAACGTCTCTCTGCTCATATTGTTCTTGACCTGCCAGACCTGTCCGAGTTCTCTATGGTTAGGGAGACTACCAATAGGATTGAGAACATGATGGCACAGGCTAGGGGCTCCTCTGCTGAGCTGCATAGGTCCCATACCACATTGCATTGAAAGAGCAACCTGTACAATTAAATTAATACATGGCCGCAGTTTGAAATGCTGTAAGGTACATTTGGGCTTGTAGATTTCCAACCTTCAGTTCATCTCTCAAAGTTGAAAATCCCTTACATAATTTCTTACTACTGCTGCCAACATGCTGATAAAGCAGTGTGGGCTTTTTATACCATGTAGAGCAACCTGCTTAGTCTTAGTCTATGCTGAATGAAGGCTTGATCTCAAACTGTGCCACAGCAGCAATATTCTGCTTCTCACATCACCTTTATATTGATGTTAGTAAGCACATTCTAGTTGAAGTTTACAGTAGTATCTAATGCACTGGCACAGTGTATTTATATTTTTTAATCTACACAGGTACTTTTCTGTGAATATGTCCTAAACAACAGAGTAGGTATTTCTTTATCAGTATTATTTTCATAGATCTGAAACAATTAGGTTTAGAAAAAAAAAACTTAAGTATTTTTCTGTCTAGTCAAGTAAAACTATGTTTTCCTGAAAATCCAATTATTGAATCTTCCAAAATACGTTAATCTAAGGTATCATGATAGAAACTAACTTACGACATTGTTATGCATTGTGCAAGAAACTCATACTCAAAGCATTTATTTCAATTAAACACTTAAATGTCAAGAAACAAAAAATAAAGCTACAGTCACAAGGCAAAATAACTTGTGAAAGTACTGAAGTTGCCCAATCGTAAACGTTGATCTCTATGGAGAAGAGACAATGGCAAGAAACTCCATGGACACTCTTTAAACAATATTTTTTTTACAAGATCATAGTTACATAATTCATGTTGAGATTATACAAATGTGTGCGTTCGCGCAGCGGAATGTTGTTGAATTTAAAGATTTTAATTATGCAGATATTTAGTGTATGACGTCGTGTAATTGTGTATCGTAAAAAAAATTTGTGCACGCAGCCATTGTGGAGAAATTCACCAAAAACTGATTCCGCTGGGCGAACGTTGTCCTGGCGGAACTTTTTTTGATTTATAGACTTTAGAAGAAAAGTGATGAGTCTAAAAATTAGTGTGTATTTGTGTGTAATTGTGTATGTATGAATAAAATTTGTGCATGCATAAACTTCGGAGAAATTCAAGTTTCCGCTGCGCGAACGTTTGGCCATTAGCTAGTTTTCATATAAAGCGCTTACATAGAGAGCTGTAGATTTTTACATACGTTGTTTTGAATTTGTGTATATTTGTGTAAAAAACAGATTAAGATAAAATCGTAGGGCTTAAAAGATAAAAATATAAACGTAAAATACGCTTATTAGGTCTTAGTTCTTAAAGTATGCACTTTGGGGTCTAGATTTTCACGTTTATACAAACCTTGTAAGTGTCTGCAACATGTTGCCAAGTATCAATGATGTTCCGTTAGTAATTAAAGAGTTATAGGACCATTTACCATGAATAGATCACTGTTTACAAAGCAGTCAAATATCACGACGTTCTAAAGGGATTGCATGGTAAAATGTATGCCAATAATTAGTGCATTCATTCAACTATTCACATGCAACATTTCATGTCATTAAGTTCAGTAATTAAAGAAAAACAATTATAATACTGACGAAGCATCGAAAACCTACATAACCCGACCAAGTTCGGATGGCTACAAAAAAGCGGCCGTGCAATATATTTGGGTAACATCCCAAAATTTTGAGTATAATACCGGTATTGAATTGGTATAAGTGATAACACAATTGTTGTTTTGATATAATTTATAGGTCATTTATTTTTGTACACCTACTTTTTTAAATGTATTTGACTATGACAGAAAGTAGGTAGTATTTACGTAGGTACTTTATTTAAGTATGCGCTTGAGATTTGAGATATAATCTAGATATATTGCTTAAGACAAATAAAATTCATACAACTAATTTCTAGTGAAGATTTCACGGATTAGTCTAGTTATGTGGTGTGATTTTAATTTTTATTGAAGCTCGAAATATTATACTTACGTTTAAGTCTATTGCTGTCGTTGCAAGCGTTTGTTAACGTTATTATAATTTATTATATGGAATTAAAAATATTTTTGTACACGGATATCTAAATAGAAGTACTTGATAATTGAAGATTTATTTTTATCGTAGATAGTGGCGTTATTATTTTAAAATATTTTTCATTCAAGAAATGCAATTGTTTTATTTTTTCCTATCGCTTGTGTACGCAACTGTACCAAATTAATAAATACTATATTGGAAGGTTAAGAACGTTTGTTAGATATATGGCACGGCCGCTTTTTTGTAGCCATCCGAACTTGGTCGGGTTATGTAGGTTTTCGATGCTTCGTCAGTATTATAATTATTTTTCTTTAATTACTGAATTTAATGACATGAAATTTTGCATGTGAATAGTTGAATGAATACACTAATTATTGGCATACATTTTACCATGCAATTCCTTTAGAACGTCGTGATATTTGACTGCTTTGTAAACAGTGATTTATTCATGGTAAATGGTCCTATAACTCTTTAATTACTAACGGAACATCATTGATACTTGGCAACATGTTACAGACACTTACAAGGTTTGTATAAACGTGAAAATCTAGACCCCAAAGTGCATACTTTAAGAACTAAGACCTAATAAGCGTATTTTACGTTTATATTTTTATCTTTTAAGCCCTACGATTTTATCTTAATCTGTTTTTTACACAAATATACACAAATTCAAAACAACGTATGTAAAAATCTACAGCTCTCTATGTAAGCGCTTTATATGAAAACTAGCTAATGGCCAAACGTTCGCGCAGCGGAAACTTGAATTTCTCCGAAGTTTATGCATGCACAAATTTTATTCATACATACACAATTACACACAAATACACACTAATTTTTAGACTCATCACTTTTCTTCTAAAGTCTATAAATCAAAAAAAGTTCCGCCAGGACAACGTTCGCCCAGCGGAATCAGTTTTTGGTGAATTTCTCCACAATGGCTGCGTGCACAAATTTTTTTTTACGATACACAATTACACGACGTCATACACTAAATATCTGCATAATTAAAAGCTTTAAATTCAACAACATTCCGCTGCGCGAACGCACACTATACAAATGTCTGAGAATGATGTAAAAAGAATTTACACGTCAGTGCACGTTTTTACAAGCTGTCCTTCATGTTCTTCAGGTTAAGTATCAGGTGTCAGAATCCTTTTTCATTAGTCACTCAAATCGTGACATAAATCGGTAAATATGTACTCACTGTAAATATACATTCGCGTAAATATGAGACATAAATTGCCGATCAGCAGAGCGTTATATAGATGTAAGCATAACAGCTCTCAGATCATGAAACTGAAAACTTTGTTTTATGACTTTTGGAAATTCATTAAGTGTGTTTTAGTTTGGCTATACATGTTGATCAGTTGATTGCGGAGTTTCTATATGAAGTACGATTTATTATGTTCAATTTCAAGATCTTATGGAACAAAAGTTGTTGTAAAGCACATGAGGTATGAGGAGGTTGGTGGAGAGGGCGCTGCTGTGCGTAAACAAACATTCAGCTCCGTACAAATAAATCCTAATAATAGAAAAAGTGAATATTTAGTGTCGAAACAGTATTTAAAATAAAGCATTAGTGTCATAAACTGAGTGATATTGAAGTACGTGTATAATACTCAATATAACCGACTAAAAACAGTAAAAAGTGATTGAGGAAAAATAACGACAATAACATTCAAAAGTGATGATGATAAAAGTGATCAGTACTCTTCAATAAACGGATGTATACTGGACTACCTCGGAAAATATAAGGAAAACATCTTTAGAAAAGGTACATAATCTAATATTATAGACCATTATCATCAAATTAAGATAAATGTTATATGTCATTCTTACTTCACTTACTGTGGATAAGCACCATCTATCCTACTAAAAAAGAAACTAAAGCTACGAAGAAACTAGCACCATCTGTTGACACGAAACATAACCAGAGACCCATCGATTTCTATAATATAGTACCTACACAATACACCAGGTGCCGCCTCCAGTAGGTTTTCTAAACTACTACGAAAAAAATCTTCAAGAGATGGCGCCAGCTACCCTATGTGCAGGATGCGGACTCAAGTTGCCAATAAGAGAAACCCTTATTTGCTCGCTCTGCAAGTGTAGATATGACTTGGAGTGTGCAGGTGTAACAAAAGAGTATTACCAGAAATCAATGACATTGGAACTTAGACACTCCTGGAAGTGCCAGACATGCGTCTGTAAAATACCAAAAACAGGAAATACTGACACCCCCGTAAGATCACAAAAAAATCACGAATGCGACGACTTAACCACGTCAACGGCGAGCAACAACGTTACAATGAGAAAGAAGACTATAAATTCCAATAATGACACCACTGGCTCTGAAGACCTGAGTTTGTTAGGAGACACTTTTCAGCCAGAGGATATTGCCAGCAACGAAATGAAAAACTCTTTTACATATGAAAATATAGACTTGATAAATAACACTCAGGGTCAGTTAAACATGCAGAGTTTGAGCGAACTTATTATACTACGTCTGAAAGAGAACAATAAATCTATAATTGAAGAACTACAGAACACAATACAAACAGAGATTAATAGAGCCATAACAGAATTGAAACTAGATTTTGACTCCAAAATGAATACCCTAACTATACAAAACGAACAAAGAAAGCAAGAAATAGAAAACATTGGCATTAAAATAAGAACACTACAATTGGAAAACGAAAAATTGAAAAGAGAAGTAAGGGATTTATCAACTCGGACATTCCAACCAATAAACATACCTGAAAACCACCACCATAAACTAGTACTCTATGGCCTTCCAGAGTACTATCAGGAACCTGACTGTGAACTATATAACAGACTGTTAGATCTATTTCGCGATATAGTCAATGTAGACCTATCAGGTTACATAGAAAACATGTATCGAGTAGGAAGAAAAGGCACAAAAAATAGACCGCTCGTAATAGAATTGCTCAGTAAAAGAATGACCAGGTACATTGTCAGCAGCTTCCAATGTTTCCAGGGAACTGGACTAGGTGTTTCAGAGTTTCTAGACGCGAAATCACGAAAGGAAAGGGCTGAATTGAGAGAACAATTATTTAAGGCTAGACAAAACGGACATCACGCAATAATAAGAAACAACCAACTATACATAGATGGAAAATCCGTTAACAAAAAATATTATAACACGAAACCTCAACATGAAGATTCACCTTACCAGGAAAGCGATACGAGAACAATGAGCATCACTAACACATCCCACCAGATAGATATACCGAATGAATCAATTGATCATACATTTCGTAAACAAAGACCTACCATTTAAAATACTATTTCAGAATTTCCAAAGTCTTAATAATAAACACCACTTACTTGAAGCTTTCATCAACCAAGATTCTACGTACAAAGCAATATGTATCTCGGAAACCTGGCTCTCGGAAGAAAAACTAGAACTGATTAAGATTAGCGGCTATAAATTTGCCTCATCATACTGTCGCAGTACCCGTACAGGTGGCGGTGTCTGTATTCTGCTTCAAGAACATATAGACTATATACATAGAAGTGATATAACAGATAAATCTATAGAATATGTACTAGAGTTATGTGCTACTGAATTACCTAACGAAAACTTATTAATTATAACTATGTATTGGAATAGAAGAGAGGAAGAAGTTTTTTATCAACAACTTAAACTAATTCTAAAATATATAAATGATAAATATTCTAAACTAAACGTAATTATAGGAGGTGACTTTAACATTAACATACTTATAGATAACGTTAAATCAAATCAATTCATAAATTTAATGCAGGAATATAAATTTACCCAATTCATAAAAAACCCAACACGCGTAACGCCAAATACAACTACATGCTTGGATTTAATATTTACAAATTTTAATTTCAGAAATATGTACACAACTGTAGAAGAACTAGGATTTTCAGACCATAATAGTGCCATTTTACATTTACACCTGCCCAACCAAACAAAAAGAATCACCTGGTATGTCAAGAAAAGATTTTTCAATCACACAAATATTTTAAAATTTAAGTCAAAATTACAAGAACAAAATTGGAATAATATCATTACTACTGGAAAAGATATGAACGGTAATTATGAGGCTTTTAGTGGCACCCTCATTGACATTCTAAATCAATGTATGCCGTTAAAAAAATTAAAGTTAAAACCAAAATATAAAAAATACTGGCTTACCGTTGGCATAAAAAAATCTTGCAAAAATAAAAGATTATTAAAAATACTAACAACAAAAACAGACAATCCAATACTAACCCGACATTACAAAAACTATGAAAAAATTCTAAAGAAGACAGTAACGACAGCAAAAAAACTACACTACAAAAATAAAATGACTAAATCTAATAATAAAGTTAAGACGATGTGGAGCATAGTAAATGAACGTACGAATAAAAAAATAGCAAATGAGAAATCTAACATAACTCTTCAAACAAACAATAGCGTGACTTCTGAACCCAAGGAGGTAGCTAACATATTTAACACCTTCTTCGCTTCCATCGGAGAGGCCACGAACAACTCGACCGGAAAACCGAAAATATCTCCAGTTGAATGCCCTACAGAAAACTCAATCTTCCTCAGTCCAATTGATCCCTACGAGGTTAATTCACTAATAAAAAACTTAAAAAATAAAAAAAGTCACGGCGTTGACGAACTCCCACCTAACTTATTAAAACAATGTGCAGATGAATTAACTTTACCTTTTTATTTACTATTAAATCAATCATTTGAAGAAGGATCTTTTCCAAATCTTTTAAAAAAAGCCCTCATAAAACCTATCCATAAGAAGAATAATAAAACCGACCCTAATAATTACCGCCCCATTGCCCTCTTACCGACCGCTTCCAAAATATTCGAAAAAGCCATGTGTAATCGAGTTTATGCTTTTTGTGAAAAATATCATATATTTAACGACTGCCAAAACGGTTTCCGAAAAAACCGCTCCACTACTTTGGCCGTCTACAAATTTATTCAAAAAGCCCTTAATATTATAAATGATAAAAAGTACGCGATAGGACTTTTGCTTGATATGACGAAGGCATATGATAAAGTACAATTTGAAATATTATTAAATAAAATATATAGAATAGGACTCCGCGGCAAATGTTACGACTGGTTTGTATCTTATTTGAAAAACAGGGAACAAGTAGTTGAAATCGAACATTACAACAACAATACAAATGAAATAGAATTGATCAGATCCCACAGCAAACAAATCACCGCCTCAATCCCGCAAGGAAGCGTAATGGGGTGTTTCTTATTTCTAGTTTATGTAAACGATCTTCCAAATAATATAAATGAGCCATGTGTCCTGTTTGCGGATGACATATCTATACTTACCTCATGTGAAAATAACAACAATTTAAATGATAAATTAAACTCTATACTAGATTCTACAATAAATTGGATGACTGAGCACAATCTAGAAATAAATTTCAACAAAACTAAAATAATTTCATTTCACCCTCGTCAAAAAAACCCGATTGATATTAACTTTAGCTTCAATAATAATAAATTAGATGTAGTTGACAAATTCACCCTACTAGGCTTAGAAATTGATACAAACATAAATTGGAAGTCTCACGTTAAGAAAGTCCGAGCAAAAATTTCAAAATTTTCATACGCCCTCCGCGAGATCAAAAAAACCACAGACCTTAAAACAGCATTAGTAACGTACTACGCTTACGCCCACGCATGGCTAAAATATGGTATCATCTTATGGGGCAACAGTACTGACGCGCCCACGCTATTTACCCTACAAAAAAAACTTATTAGGATTTTAGTAAATATTGAAGTCACCGATAGCTGTAAACCCCACTTTCAGGAACTAAAGATCTTGCCCCTACCATGTCTGTATATATTGGAAGTTTGTAAGTTTGTACGTAAGTACCCAGATTACTTCACAAAAAGAGAGGACATACAAACAAAAATAACTCTAAGGCACAAAAATAGGCTAAACTTGCCAATATCGCGACTAAAAATGCACTCCGATAGTACCTTTGTCATGTCCATAAAAATTTATAATAAGTTACCTGCAATAATTAAGAATTTAGATAAATATAACATATTTATTAATAAATTAAAAATATTCCTTGAAAGCAAATGCTACTATAGTATAGGCGAATACTTTAATGATAAATTAGAAATATAAAATAAATAACTTACCCCTGTAGGATAATAATTAATTAAAGTTACTTGTATAATTAATAATATGACTTACATAATTAATAAAATTAATAATAAATAAATAACGCACATATTAAATAAAAATAATAATAAATATATGAAACTATAGTTAATATTTATTTTTAAAGTAATTGGTTACAATGTTACTAAAGAAATACTTGTATATTATTAAACGCCGAGCGTTCTTCCTCCTCTCTACTACTTTTATCTGTGCTGTGCCCGACAGGGTCCATAATTGAGACTTATGAAACTGTTTTCCCTAATATCCTGTATACATTATGGTACGCAATAAAGAATTGAGAATTGAATTGAGAATTGAGGTTTTGCGTGTATAATTTTACACCTTGTATAGTGTTGCTTAGGCATTGTAAGTAAAATCTTTTTTTTTTCTTTAATACTATTTTCTTGCAGTGTTTTTATCTTTCATTAATATTAACATGGTCACGGCATATTTTGAATAACTACTAATACCATTAGTATACTTGTACTTGTGGGTACTTACATATTTAATATTAATTGATTAACAAATAAATGTGAAGTCATAACATTATATTGTCTGTTTCTGCTAAATGCTTGCTTAGCTTTCAGGCAATCGGTTCACTCAAATTTTTAAAAAAGATCAAGTTAAATAAATTAGCGTGACTAGGTATGCAAAGTCTATACCCATCACTAAGAAGGCTTGAAAAGTTTCGCTAGCGTATTTAATCTGATTTAACCGTGGATGGAAGAGACGTCGACGCCCAAACGGTTTAAAATGACTTCAGTAAATGAATAAAGATTAAAATTTTCATTAAAAAAAAACTTTGTATTGTACTGTATAACGGGCTGGTGTCCGCAACTCCACGTCTTTTTTCTTACACAAATTTTTACTGAGTTGTACGTTTTGCACGTTTGAAAATTGGTACATATATACAGGGTTATTTGTAAAACACCGACAACCTAGCAGGACTGTATTACAATCATCATAAACAACAACTTTTGTTCTATGATTTTTTACAAAATTTTATACATTTACCAAAAACAAATCTTCAAGATTTCGTTGTCCTATCTAACACATTTCAACTCCGTATTTTGCTGTACCTACATACCTACACCGCCGCTTGTAGTACGTTTGCTTCGCATAGATTTCGTAACATTTAGAGCGTTCAATTTCAATATTTTTATTTTTGTATGAAAATCTGATGAACTAAAATAAGATTAAATGTCCTAGAACAAAAGTTGTTGATTATGATGTTAGTAACATGGTCCTGAGACGTTGCCGGTGTTATACAAATAACCCTGTATATATTAATGTTAATATCTGATGAAAATGTTTGGCGCCAGGGCTTCTGGTTTAATTTGTGTTGCATTAAACGATAACTGTTTGTGCGTCGATGCCCCGTTCTATCCTGAATACAGGAACATCAGGTACTTAAGCACCAAATAGATGATCCAAAGCGATCTACACAATTACTACTATTATTGCTTCAACGATAGTAGACTATATCCACCAAAATCCGCCAAATCACTAAACGACATCTGTAAGTGCAGACGGCTTGCACACTGGGCCTAGTATTAAAACGCGCGCAACGTACACTCACGACCAATGAAATGTACTTATACACTAACGCCCGGTTCCAATAAACAAAAAACGATTAGTTTTGCTTACGGATAGTAGTATTTTGACATAATTATGTCTCATAGAACTTATGTCGTACAAAACGAATCGTTTTTTGTTTATTGGAACCGGGCGTTAGCAAAATTCAAAAGCGAATTTCTCGTGACTGTTGATGTATCATTTAATTTGAACGACTAATAAGAAGAAAATGCTCGTTTAAGACACACCTAATATTAACTTAATTATAAGACTATTAATATGTATGGTGAAACTAATTGGGCTTGTTGCAATATTTGATAAAAAAAAGCGTTCAAATTTGAGTTAGGTACGTTTAGCCAAGTCACTTATGTAAAAGTCATCTACTATCATAGCTTGCTTGGTGCCGGTATATATGTACACGTGCTAACTTTGTATTATGAGGGGCACTCATCGGTATAATATATCACCTATTAATAAATAAATGTACTAACTTTGATTGCAATAAATGGTTACAAAGTGCTTGCTTTTTGTTGGCCATGCAAGTAGCTGCACCGATTAAAAATATTGCTTTTAATTCATGTTGATGTAGATTTCATGGTTTGTAAAAATGGTAAGTAGGGAAAGGTGTACAAGTTGATCCCCTTAAGGGAAAATTCTTGTAGTTCAACCAATATTTCACATAATGGAGATGTAAAAGCATATATAGATTGTAAATTCATCAGTCTACCTACATTATTGTCATACTCAAATTGTTATTATTTTAGCTCATCTATTATTATTAGTCACTTTTTTAAAACTCTATTAAAGGATCATCTTGTACACCCCGGTGTCCAAGATGATCCCTACGTAAGGGGCAAGATGATCCTATTTCAACCAATCTTATCCTGCTTTTTCTCTTTGAAAAGGGTGGGAGATAATATTTTTACTGCTAGTTCATAAGCCAAAAATATAAGATCTTGCCGCGTTAGTCCATCGTCATCCTCGTCTCCATATCTTTAACATGCTTCACGAGCTCAAGTTCTTGTTCGGCCGTAAAAACTTATGTTTTTCCGCCTAAATATTTAATTGCCCCAACAGCCACCCTTATCAGTCCCCTTAGCTTGCCTTTTTAGGGTAATAATATGATGAGTGATGTAATAGGAACTGATTTTTTTTTGCTGGCTGTTCTATACGCCATGTCATTTTTGATTGCATCCAGGGATTTAGTCGTACAGTCTTCCGACCACTCGCCGTGTTTAAATTTTCTCATATAATTATGAGGTATCTAAAACAATATAAGTATAAGTAATACAAACAATGAATAGGTAATACCTAAATAGTTATAAATATGAATCTATAATCTGTCAAAATCATAATGGTTAAAGATGATCCTCCATGGTGCAAGATGATCCGCACGGATCAACTTGTACACTATGTAGGTGATCATCTTACCCCAAAACTAGCTTTTTTATTTCGTATTTGATAACATAACTTACAATGATGCCAGCAGTAACCGTTCCATTAAAAATCAAAATATAACATTTGACAAAGGACCTAAGTAATACAATGGGTTTAACATTAGACCACCTAGAATACATCTGACATAAATTCAAAGTCAACCTTACTTTAGATCAAAGTCAGCGATTTATTGTTTTTGAACACAACATTTTTTTCTGTCACTCACGCCGCTATTACGATTGACTGTGGTAAGAAGGCCGCGAGAAGAACGTAGGACACTCGAAAAAAAACAGAAGGTGCTATTGGTTTTCTTGCAACTACAAAGGATCATCTTACCTCCACTGATCATCTCGTACACCTTTTAATGTTGGTAATACTAAACTTAAAAAAAATACTAAGTAAGAGTACCTAAACATTAAAGGAAAGTCTTTAAGGTTCATCAAGTCACCTCTCAAAAGAGCCAAATAAATGAGAAGGTAATGGAACAGAATATTTTTAATAAGTATGAACACGACACAAATAACATTTAGGTGTATAAAAGAAGACATTTTACGTTGCCATTGGGCAGGACTGGGCGGCCCTAGCGCTAGACACGGCCTTAGAAATATTTTGCGGCGCTTACGTAAGGAAATCCTTCGAGTTTTTAATTAATGATTTATTATCTTTCGCGGTGTCACACCTTTGTTTCTCCTTCAGTCTGAGAAGACAAAGCGCGGGGAAAAACAAATTAATTACCTACCTAATAGTTTCATGGTGACTTATCACGAAAGTACCTACCTACTTTTTGTTCTGTTGTTTAATTTTTCGGTAAGTGTATTGAAAAACGTCGTTTGGTTCAGCTGAGAATTTGTCACTGCTGTTCTCGGCTCTATAAGACCCTCGCCTGGCTGCTCGGGCGTTAAATTTGCCTCGGCCGCAATGTTAAAATTTCCTTACCACCAACTGCATTCTCCAGTCATGCTGCGATCATGACGCTTGCAACAGCGCGGCTGTGTCAAAATATCCGTAGCAAACACATAAGTCAGTGAAGTTTATTCGTTCATTTATTAATTTCCATATTATTTACATTTTTAAATATTTCTTAATAAAAAAAAAACATTTAAAATATAAAAATAGTAGCCCACCGGTATCGGGAACAGGGTCCAAACTACCGGCGGTCAGGGCTCCAGAGAAAGTAACCTCCTAACAATACGAGCCGTGTCCAGGAGTACCGCTTTCTGTATCAAACCCTTGATCCAGCTGCCTAACGAGAGCCTCCTCAGGTATTGGTCGACGCTCTTGGCAATTAAGCCATTGGCAGATATGACTATCGGCACAATGATCACTGAGTCCACATCCCACATGTCGACAACCTCGCGAGCCAAGTCAATATACTTGATTTGCTTATCTTTCTCGGCTTTTCAGTGAAGATATTATTATGAAGAAGCTTTTTTATGCTTAACTTTTAAATTACAGAATACTAACAAAAAATATTATGTACCTACCTACTTAATTTAATTAAAACTAGTTTAACATACAATCGTGTTTAGGTTTATTGTTTATAATGTTATTTACACGTCTTCATTAAAATCCACCCTAATAAAATGTAACATCACACAATAAACTGAGACAACTTAAAAAAAAATTGTTCGGGAGACGAAACAAAATGCATTACTGTTTGTATGGACAGTTATGAACATGCAGTTTATTTTAGATCATGAATATGTATGTTTATAATGTCACTGTGTGTAAATTGTGTTTGTTAGATAGTTTCATATGTGGAGTATAATATCTAATCACCGGTAATCGAATACAAGGATAACAAAAAATTCATGATTTTTAAGTTATCTCAGTTTACATCTAGGTGTTTGGCATGTGAAAGTAGTTCTTAGCACTCAAATACATCCTAACACGGACCCGCAAATTGCAAAACACAAAATTGAATTTCGCGGTATACGTACCTTAGCGCACCCCCATAGAGGCGGCCATTTAAATAAAACAAAAATCTAACATGAAAACAAGTTTTATTGACTGTTCAAGTTCTCAACATCATTAACGTAAGCTTGCTTATATGTTAAGACTTAATTAGGTATTTACGACGATGAACAATAAAACTAGGGTACCTAGGTACCTACTCGTTATTTTTGCACGAAAATAAGGTGTCAAGTTTAGGTACCCTACGCCTAGGGTTGCCAACTATACTGTTTTCAACAGTATTATACCTACTGTTTTCACTAAATTATACTTTTTACTGTTGAACAAAAATAAAGTATACAAAATACTGCTTTCAGCATGCAAACACATTTTCTGATACTGCAGTAATTACTGAAAGCGTTTTTTTCAGTAATGAATGCTAAGTGGCGGGAGGATAGAAATAGAGCATCTATTAATTTGATAAAAATGAGCTCTTCATTTATTTTAATTACACTTATAAATGTGGTGAGGCGTATGAAGTTTTTAAAAAAAGATTGTAAATTGGCAATTTGTGCGAGAAGTTCTAAAAAATATGTATTTAAAACAATAAATAAATATAATACTGTTCATTTTTATAGAATACTATTTAATATTCTTCACAGACCTGAATATACTTTATTTCTTGTAAAAAAAGTTGGCAACCCTACCTACGCCTGCGCTTAGACAAAATATGAAAGGTAGGTTTTAAGTTTCGACAAGCTTTGTGAAACACTTTGTCAAATATATGGAATATAACATGCATCATATATAGGTACAGGTAGGTACAAAAAGCCGTTGGATTTAATTTAACGCACTCAAAACATTGAATAGGTGCCTACGGGGGTCATGTCATGGAAGTAACTTGTATGAAAGTTGGAACTTTGACTCCCAAATACTGCCGATAGCGTCGTAGGTAATTGGAAAGTTTCAAGGTCATCATCTGCGGAGCCTTTTCCTAACTTTATTGGGGTCGGTTTCCAATCTAATCGAACGCAACTGAATAACGGTATTTTACATGGAGTGAATTTCTATCTGAACCTCCAAAATCCAGTTAGTACTGGGTAATACTACCTACGTCCCTTAGTACAGTAAGACTGGTTGTCAGAGTAACCGGACACTGACTATCTGTAACGACTGTCAAAGATCTACAAATGACAGCCGGGGTCAACAGCTTAACGCGCTTTGCCAGGCACGGCGGAAACTCGGTATGTAACGGGTGGTCGTCCATCCAAAGACCAATCTAGGCAAGCTCAGCTTAACCTAACGATCGAACGCGAATTTCGTGAGCGAATTCAAAAGATTGCTTATAATGGTCTAAATTAAAAAAAAAACGCAAATGACGGTGAAAACCTGTCTTTCTGCTGTGGTTAAATTCTTGTTGGTACCTACCTATTTTATATGGAGGGATTGCATACCTGACATCACATCCCTGCAAGACTGGTTATCAGACTAAAACTGGTACACACGACGACACATCAACCTATACAAAACCAGTTTATGCTGATCTTTCAACTACGAATCGTACGCCGTAGATTTCCCGTACGACGAGATATCCGCTTAAACTGGTTTTGTATAGGTTGATCTGTCGTCGTGTGTACCATATTACAACAAATGCCAATCTTTCATCCTTAAGAAAACTTATAAACGAAAACAACTTAGTATTAAAAACTTAAAAAAAACTAAATTAAAACAAAAAAAAGTAAGTTGTTGTAAGTATTATTATCTATGAAATATGACAGACCAAGGCAGCTCGTACAACTTTGTGATTTTATACTTGCGTTGTAAAGGTACCAGTTTCTCCAGGACCTGCGGTTTTGGCATGATCTCTGGTTTGATTGACAGGAGCTTCTTCAGCCACTTCCACGAGAACAGGCCCTTAGTAAGTTGGACGCCCTGCGCTCTCATTAACAATGAGTTGAAAACGTAGTCTATAGGTATTCCAGTGACTATATAAGAGTATACTTCCTGATTCTGAGCTTTAAGTGTTTCCATTTTTTGGAATATATCTGCCCAATTTAAGTTTTCGTCCTGAACTTGGACGTTTGCAAGTACCTGGAAATTAACTGTCTGTTATTTAAGAGTGTTTTGTGCTTAACACATTGCCTGTTGAACAATTAGCGAACTATATGCAAATGCGTATCAAATAGCTCACTAACCCTGCAGGAAACGCTTCATTCGCGTTCCACAAATCTTTCGTGTACCTAGTGCTATGAACGCAAATGCGTTTGAAGAAAGTCTACGCAGTGCGGTTGGCCGCATTAGTGTGGCATCCAATACTTTGTCAGAGTGCGCCACGCGGCCAATGTGAGTTTTTTTTTGTCATAAAACAAATACGGTACCTACATGTAAATAATGTTTCACACTAGACCGTGATGTAACCTAACAGATCAAGCGCTTCTTGTTATTTTTTTTCTATTTTGAATTTGCATTATGATACTTCTAACTAGTTCTAAAATTTTACTTGTGTAACAGCAATGTGTAGAAACCCTTACTGTTCCTTATATAACGATGTTCTCGAAATATATGAAAAATGAAGGCACATAATATGCGCCGCGCGCACTCTGTAGAAATCCGATAAACGCACAGGCGCTTTGTCCGCACAGTACGCGCCTATTAAATAGACGTGTAAGGAGGTGTTATGTATGTGGGCTAGTCCCCACAGCTAACTCTATGTATGGCTATTACCTAGTGCATTCAGGGCCCGATCTGGCCAGTAAAACGATCGGGGCAAAAAAAAAATTGCCGCTCTTTATAAAGGATGTATCAGGCATGTCATTCTATTCATTGTGTCATGTAACATCATACCAAAATAACCAATTAGCAAACAAAGTCACTTACACCTGTAGTGTCGTTGATTTCAAACTTGCGGAAGTATTTAGCGAACATAACGCTAATGTCCACATCATCCTTCAGGTGTACCACAACGGTGTATCCTGACTTACTATACCGTTTCACCAAGTTGTCCCAGGTGTCCACGTCGTAAAATGTACCATCTACCATGATGGCTAGACTGGTCGCAAACGGCAGGTGACTTTCTACACTGTGAGAAAACAAGAAATATCAGGCAGATGTATGCTGTATTGCAACCAATAAGGCTCTAACATTCAATTATTCGATAACGAAATTTTGATAAGCCATAGACCAAACATTGGATACTAGATTGTACACACGACGGCAGGTCAACCTATTCTGAACTATTATAACCTGATCTTTCTACTACGAATCGCACACTGATCAGGTTAAAATGGTTTTATGTAGGTTGATGTGCCGTCGTGTGTACGAACACTAGATCAGAACAAAGATAATTCTAACCCGCCAGAGCAGATGACGGTAGCGTGTCCCTTCTTCCTGAGCGTGTTAAGTATGAAGAACATGGCTCGCCTGACAGAGAATTTCTGGAAGGCAGTGATGTCGTCCAGCACGATGACAGGTGGGGCTCCGATCACCGCGGCTGCAAAGTGCAGCCGAGTGCGATTGATCTTCGACATCTCCCTGATGCTTACATCAGCTTCCACGTTAAGTTCTGAATTCAGAACGGGTTGATAAACAGTGAGATTTAAAGACATTTTAAAATAATTAAACTACTTATCTGAATTAAATTAGGTACTCGATACACCATCAGATAATACTCCAGGGATTACAGGGATCTCCAGACTCAGTGTCACGACTCCCGCCCGGAATGGGTAAAAGATTGGTTGCATACATTTTGGGTAAACTTGTTAACCTAATTTGTTTGGAACACTAGTGATCCGAATCAGGTCGACATCGACATACAGAAATAGTAAGACTAGTAGTTTATAAAACTGACTTGATTTAGCAGCGCGAGCTTTAAATCAACATTTCGAATGGTTAGACAATGGATAGAAAACCGTATGGAGTCTACCCTTTATGCAGAACTTTATACCTAGGTACCTATGTCATAATATTTTTTTGCAAAACTTTTTATGTCATAATATCTTTGTCTTATTGGACACCATTGAAATCAACAGTAGGCCCATCTAATATAAACATATAACTATTTATAATGGACTAACCAAGGGCGTTAATGTGTTTGCTGACCTCTTCACCAATGTAGTTCCACGGCACTCCTCGCAACGTCCCCATAAGGGTGAGCGCCTCGCGAACTGTCAGCCAGGTTGGCAACGTCTCTTTGACACAGCTGATCGAAACTTGTTGACTGTACTATAATGTTAAATAACATAATTTATTGGTACAAAACTTAGGCATACAATACATGACATGCAGGATGTATCTACAATAACAAGCACTACCGCGTATACATTTTTTTTGCGGATGGAAAACCATCAAATTTCCCCCGCTTTGGGCAGAGCGGGGGGGAGTGTCAGACTTTTATTGACTAAACCCCACCCATGTTCCTTCTTTTACCCGGGGCTGCGGTATCTCTCTCGAACAAACCCTGGGAGGCGGTAACCTTGTCAGACCCCTCTGCTTTGCTGACATCTCTTTGAGGCGCGCGTGGATCACGACGGCGCCGTCGACACGGCCTGTCGTCACTAAACGGACGGACAGACTCGCATCTACGGTGGCCAGGGGCCTTAGTCTGCTATTACAATAGTGTCAGAATGGTCGATCACTGATCTCATAATGGTTAATTTTGACAAGTTTGGTAATCTACTACATACTAAACTTGTCAAAATCAACCATTATGCGATCAGTGATCGACCATTCTGACACTATTGTAATAGCAGACTTAGGCCCCTGGAGTCATCTCGCAGCGCCCGACTAACATGTAGGTATACTTACACTTTAAAAAAACTAAGCCACTTTGAAAAATGCAAGAAATAAAATGCGAATTATAAAATATCACGAGAGGCACTGTGCTATTTTTGCGAGTAATGTTATACTTTTTTGTGTTGTAGCTTTAGTAATGTTATACAGTTTTTATTAAGTAGTTTTATGTACACTGATCATCTATAAGAAAATCAGCTGCCGTCTCCATGGGGGAATCCAATTACAGCATGTTAAAGTTATATCAAACTTTGTTTGGACGTTTCGTTTAGAAAAAATGTACTAAATTAATTTATGTAGCTGGCGTATACTTCTCCAAATCCGTGCAACTATTTTTTTGCGGATGGGAAATCATCAAATAACTTCCCAGCACAGTGTCAGACTTGTACTGACTAAAACCCACCCATGTTCCTTCTATTGCCCTTTACGTTCCGGGGCCGCGGTATCTCTTTAGAACAACCCGCAACCCCGGAATCCGTGCACCTGACAATTGTTTTTAGGTTTCCCTACATCTGGCATAGCTGACGAGCAGATTTCTCCTGTGCATTATTAGAGAAATATTTGAATATTTGGTATGATTAATTATGTACGAAAAGATTCCATTCCATTTCATGGTGAGAGTTACTTGTGAGGTGGCATAGCTACATAAAAATGGTAGTAACAGATGACTAGCATTGTGGATTTGTGGAATAAAGATAAGATGGTGCATTATTGACTATTCTATCATCGTATGGCCCCAGGCACTTACACCGTGTAGGCATTCCTAAGTTTAGCATAATTGAATTAGGCACCTCTAAGTTAGGCACTTCTAAGTTAGCCTCTCCTTACTTAAGTATTACCAAGCTAGGCTTTCCTAACTTAGGCATTTCTAAGTTAGGCACTCCTAAGTGGACTTAAAGCTGCCCACTGCCTTCGTACCTTATGCGGTTGCGATTTCAACGAGTTCTTGGACATGGACCACACATTGCCCACACTCGGGTTGCGGTACCCGGACAGCAGCTCGCACAGTATGTGCCGCCCGTGTTGCTTGAGACCAGACACCGCCAGCGTTTCGCCCTTTCCGATGCCGAAGTTCACGTTATGAACCATGTAGGCATTATCGTGTCTCTTTGTCAAGCCTGTTGCTAGGAGGTACTCGCCAAACGGGTGACGTTTCTTTTTATCTAAAAGTTTTACCAATAATTGATATTTTTATATTGCTATTGTGCCTGTGTGCGTGTTGCACTCAAGACTCACTCTGTTTCGGTATGATAAAAACCAGCCAAAAGCAAGTAACACTCGCGTGCGAAGGGTTCCGTACAAACTGGAGACATAAACGACCATATTTTTTGCCTGCATAGATTTAGAGAGTTGATTTTTTCACAGCACAAGGGACTACAGACTAGAGTTTATAGTTTAAGTTGTCATTTCAACTCCACGCGTTCTCCAGATACCATAGATAGATAGAACAAGGTGATCCTATGGGATCACTTCTTAGAAGGGTTCCGTTTTTTCCTACTACCTGAAGTTTCTACTTTTTGAACTTTGAACTTTTTGTATTTGAATAGGTTTTGGTATACCAAAACCTATTCCAAATCGGGCGACATCCACTGTTTTAAACAAGGACATCTACCACTTATGTAAATCATCCAAATCAGGTCTAATACCCTCAACTGAAAATTTTATTTTGTCTTTTGTCACAAGCAAAAAAAACTTTCTATAAAAGCTTTCTAACTTACGTCTGTCTGGATTATAAAGTTCTAGCTTCCTATCGAGAGCATTGTGCTTTTCTCTCTCACACCCGGGTGACAGTGTCGTGGGAGACGGTACGTCAGAAATAGCCAGCGAAGTTCCAAGAACCCACAGCCTCCAGAATATCCTGTACTCGATGAGTAATAGCAACACCATGAAGAAAATGGCAATCACGAACATTGACGCCATTTCCATGAGAATGCCCGTCTCTCTGTTGAAATAACTGATACGCGAGAAACATTCTTGCAATACGCCGCATTTTTCTGCAATGATGTAAAGTATGATAGTATGTACAAGAGGTGTGTTCCCTTGGGAAGAACTTTCATGCAAATTCATCACATATTTAACCACTATAATTCTGCTGCCCTGTCTCCTTCTTCCATACTTGACCAGCTATTAATTCCATGCATAATTATTTGTGTCGTTGGGTTGGCGTTCAAATGGTTAAGCCGCACTTGCCTGGGTTGGCCTATTGATGGGTGACCACCTATAAAATACCGAATTTCTTCCGTGCCTCGGAAAGCACATTAAACCGTTGGTCCCGGCTGTCATTAGTAGATCTGTTCATACAGTACCAGTAGTAGTTATATCATCACAGGTATTCAGTGACCCTAAAGTCTGACAGCCAGGTGTATCGTATTTTCTCCATGTAAAATACAGCTACATCTGGTTAGACTGGAAGCCAATCCCAACGTGGTTGGAAAAACGCTAGGCAGGATGATGATATTGATCAAAGAAGGGTTGAAAATTAATTAATAAAAATAAACCCACACAAGGTCAGGATCACAAGACAAATAATGGAAGAATAGAATGAGGATACATTTCACACACCCAACACAAGAAGACTTTAAAGGGTTTGATTTGGCATAGCTGTTACACTGATGACTAAGTTTAGTAAGGAGTTAATGGAAATTCGTAAAGAAGAACATAGATATACATATACTTAAAGATTATATTTATAGTTTATCATTTGAGCAATACACGCCACACCAACCTCAAGCCATCCTATTCCCTATTTAAAAAATCTAAATATTCGGACCTCATTAGAAACCAGCCTGTTGAAGTTTTGCTTAAAGCCTTCACAGTAACTTACCGCAACATTTATGAAATGTGTTCTCAGAGCACAGGTTTTTCGCTTGGAATATATAACACTCATTGTTGTACATAAATAACTGTTCGATCTTCCAGTAAGCGTACGCCACGTTGAACTGAGGGGACAGGGTCATAAAGTTCATCATGTAATCATAAGTATCGCCGTAGAATATCTTTGCTATTAATGTGGTTTCACCTGAAAGAAACAAAGAAAAATAAATAAACTAGTTGCCCGCGGCTTCGCTCGCGTTTAATTCGGGGTAACACAGTTCCCCTTTCCTGATTTGCAGGTACCTGCTACTTGTACTTTTTGCCCTAGCGCTTTATTTATCGTAATAGCAAAGCTAAGTTTTCCCTTTTCTTCCCTCTTTCTAGCAAATAAATTTCATTTTAAGATCGACCGATTTCCGGTTCCAAAATAGTAAATTCGTGAAACTAACTTTTTGAAGTTGCTTCGGTTTTATTACTCGTAAGTAAGTACACTCATGTACATGAATCCCAAGGTTTACGTAAGCGTTATGACTGCATCCTTCAGGGCATACTTCGAGCCACAGTTAATCAAACGAAATGTATACGAACTGGACAAGGAAGGTAGCGTCTTCTTACCACTAAATTCATGACTTACCAAACAGAAGGTTGACGATGACGAAAGCCATAGCATTGAGAGCCATCTTCGGCCCCAAACTGAAGATGTAAGCTTGCGGCACGCACCCGACCCCGTACAATGATAACATAATCGGGACTATAACTGCAACACGAAACGAAGAAATGTCGTCAACAAATACACACTTTTATTCAAATTCAAATGATTAATAATCCAGAATATAAGTCAAGCTTTACATTTCCCTGCCGGGGTTGCGGTTGTTCGAAAGAGATACCGCGGCCCCGGAACATAAAGGGCAATGGAAGGAACATGAGTGGGTTTTAGTCAGTACAAGTCTGATACTCCCCCCCGCTCCGCCCAGAGCGGGGAAAGTTATTGGACGATTTACCATCCCAAAAAAAAGCTTTGCATTTCCAGTATCGCAAGGCGTTCATAGATATCGCGTAAAATGAGCGAGAAAAAGAAACAGCTGGTTTCCTACAAGGGAAAAATGTATGGAACAACAGTTTAAAACAAAATGAGCGAGTCAGACTCGCGCACCGAGGGTTCCGTACAAACTTGCAACATAACCAGCAATATCTTTATACTGCGTAGACTTAGAGGGTTGACTTTCACAGAACAAAGGAACCACAGAGTTGAGTTTAAGGTTAACTTAGGTTGACAGACAACCGAAATTAAAATTGGTCCAATAAGGGTTACGTTTTTTTAAAAGACATTGGCCCGCACTAGGCATTTCTCCTGTATCGTGGGTGCGTTTACAAACATTTAAACTCACATACACAAACAGCCAGACCCGAAACAACTACCTGTAGGTCATACAAATATTTTGTTGGAAATTTATCAGTTTGATGGTATGTGTCGTCATTATGCCGCGGCAATGGTGTATCATCAATTTAAATGGTATGTAGAGCTACATTGAAAGATATAGAAATGGAGATATAGAGCTACTAGTATTACAAAATATAATACCAACCAAAATCTATAAACTGGAGCTGGGTCTCAGGCACAGTGAGGTACACTATGAGGACCAGCACGAAGCTAATGGTGAAGGCCTGTAGCCAGAACAGCATAAGGTCGCAGATGTACAAGGTGATCCAGTAGCGAAAAGGAGAAAAGTTTGACGCGTGTTTCTGAAAATATGTTCTATTTAAGAAAACAATTGCATTCTATTGTTTTTACTTTATAATTTAACTAGCTTTTGCTCGCGGCTTCGCTCGCGTTAAATTCGGGGTAACACAGCTCCCCTTTACCTGCTGCCTGTACTTTTTGCCCTTACGCCTTATTTATTGTAATAGCAATGCTAAGTTTACCCTTTTCTTCCGTCTTTCTCCCTCATATCTCAAAAAAAATGTATCTATGTACGTCTCCAGGGTCTCAACTATCTCTGTACCAAAATTCATCAAATCCGGTTTAGCCATTTGGGCGTGAAGACGTAACAAACGAACAAACAAACAAACTTACTTTCGCTGTTTTAATATTAGTAAGGATTTTGTTCTCATTTGTTTTTCCTTTTGTAACAAGTTTCGAGGTACACTAGGAATTTCTTCTGTAACGTGGGTGCGTATACAAACATTTAAACTCAAACAGCCAGACCCGGGACAACTATCTGTAGGGCATACAAATATTCGTTTCGTGCGGGAATCGAACCCGCGACACGCAGCGCAGCAGTCGATCGCTCAGCCACTGCACCAATCGTGTCGTCAAGTTTCTTTGATGCCCACTGGACTCTGACTAGGCTAACATCCCGTCGAGAAATAACTCTCAGGCACGCTGGCCTTAGGTTCGAACTCGGAACCTATGACTTGGCAGTCTAACGGCCACTAGGCTACCACTTTTTTATCGTTTAATTAAAATACTTGTCTAAAAAAACTTGCGAAATAATTGGAACTTAGACCTCCAATATCTCCGTAACTGTTAGGTTCCCAAGTGTGGTCCTCAACAAACATATTTATTTACTTACTTATTACAGCATGGAGGACCAACAGCTTAAAAATAAACTTAATAAAAAAAAATACCATAGACAACACTCAACAGCAAACCAATTACAAGTCCTCACCTCACGTATATTACCAGGCTAAAAATATAAAATGAAATGTGAGCACAAACAAGTGCCTATTGTTTTTCTTCGAAGTATTTTTATTTGTAGACCTTTGACAGTCGTTTAAGGTACTCAGTGGCCTGAAAGTCCGGCAAACAGTCTAACCAAAGAGTATCGTATTACCCAGTACTTACTACTTGTTTGTGGAGGTCAAATAGGCAGTATTTTACATAGAGACTAGCTGTGCCCAGCGGTTTCATCCGCTGCTCAGCACCATTCCATCACTTAGGGGTATGAAAAATAAATGCTGGCTGATTCTCAGACTTACTGAATATGTATAAAAAAATCATAAGAATCGGTCGACCCGTTTCGGAGGAGTATGGGAACGAACATTGTGACTCGAGAATTTTATAAATAAAATGTAAAATACTGATTTTCAGCTGCAGTCGGTTAGACAGGAAAGCCGACCACAACAAAAGTAGTTGGAAATGGCTAAGCAGATGATGATTTACCTGGGTATGCCTAATAAGTCCATATTCCTTAGATGGTAGAAGTGTGATGTGCGCTATGGTCAGTATCAACATAAACTGCATCGTAAGACGTGGTGTTGCCAAGCCTTTCATCCACTAAAATCACAAAAACATTTTCATTATATTGTTGGCTAGTCTTTGGCCGGGGCTTCACCAGCTTGTATTATCACAGACGGACGAACGGACTTTCGCGTTTATTATATTGAAATTGAAAACATAAATCATCTTATTTCTGATGTGATATTCTTCATTTTATTTCTTGTACTATCGACCGCACTTCAGTGTTTCAGTATTCATTATGTATAAGGCTGTGGGGACGTATGCTTTGAACAAGTGTAGCATAGTGCATTATCAAAATAGGAATAATCTACTGGTCTTGTTTCATAGACGTACGAAGTAGATGCATGAAGGTCGTTTCGGAAGCAAGCACTTCCTTAACTTACTTCTAAATATCACATACGGTTTATTATAGCTAAAGACACTTGATCAATTCTCTAACAACGATGCCACAAACGGACACACAACGGTAAACTTAACAACTTAACCCCTCTTTCTGCGTCGAAGGTTATCTTTAACCTTCGACGCAGAAAGAGGGGTTAAGTTGCATACGATTTTTTTTGTGGTGGGAAATCATCAAATAACTTCAGCCGCTCTGGGCGGAGCGGAGGGGAGTGTCAGACTTGTACTGGCTAATAGCCACTTATGTTCTATTGCCCTATACGTTCCGGGGCCGCGGTATTCTCTTTCGAACTACCCGCGACCCCGGCAGGCAAAGGCATACGATGACGATATCAGTAACGTGTAGTACCGGAGAGAGGTCCAGCATGAGCGGGTCGTCGCTGATCTGGATGGTAGCGTCCATCTTTTTGGAGTAGTGACGTATGAGCGCCATGTGGACCCGCGCCAAGGAGCGCGCCGCCGCGCTTTGGTCCTGGTGTAGCGGGCTGTATAGAGCTTGCACCTGCAACAGTAAAAACTATAGCGGTGTCTATTCTAGGGCAATATTTTTCTGCAAGTGGCGCCTTCACCAAGCCGTCAACAAGCATTTTGCAGCTTAAGCCGACGCTAAAATTTCTGCCTGGAAAGCGTTTTTTTAAGTTATCACGATTAACGCTATGATGTAGGGCACTCAATGCATTGTGCTGATGGAAGCATTGAGTATTATATTATAGAGGTCACAGAGGAATTTTAAAATAAGTTATAACATTAAAAACATGTAAAGATAAAAAAAAGTTGTGAAAAAGTTGGAACCTCTAATATCTCCATGCCCAGATTGTTTCTAGCACTAAAAAATGTAATGACTGATGATTGTTTTAATATCTATTCCTCCCCCCCCCCACGCTAGGATTATCTTCTTCTTCTGTCTCGTAGGTGCGTTAACATAATTTAAATTCACATTACCAACAAGCAAGACCTAGAACAACTACCTGTAGGCCAGGCCATACAAATATTTTTTCCGTACAGGAATCGGACCCGATACATGGAGTACAGCAGCCAATCCCACGGGCACTTAGCCAACGGTGCCATTGTGTCCGCACGAAGTGCCAAACGCTACATATCACAGTAGGTTCGAAGGAAAGGGGTGTCTCTAGCTTTATTAGGTTCACTAGCTTTTGCCCGCGGCTTCGCTAGCGTTAAATTCGGGGTAACATAGCCTATGTCCATCTCCAGGGTCCCAACTATCTCTAACTAGGTTTTTTACTTAAAACTACTTCAGGCACCAGTCTCTCACAAAGTTAACGTTTTGACCATGCATTTCTGTAAAGCTAGCATTAAGTAACTTGTGTAGAGAAAATAAACGATTTTTATTTATTATTATTATATCTCTGTACCAAAATTTAATCAAAATGGGTTCAGCCATTTAGGCGTGAAGACGTAACAAACAAACTCACGTTCACTTTTATAATATTAGTAAGGATTAAATTGTACATCATAGTCATATTCACCATAATTTTATCGTTTCCATCAGTCCATAGGTCCATGCCATACGCAAAGAAGTACACGTACTGTTGCGGGGAGTCTATTGCATGAATGGCGAGGTATTCCGTCAGACTCTGCACCAGACAAGAGGGTTTTTTTTAAGTTGGGAAACCATCAAATAACTTCCCCCGCTCTGGGCGGAGCGGGGGGGAGTGTCAGACTTTTACTGACTAAAACCCACCCATGTTCCTTCTATTGCCCTTTACGTTCCGGGGCCGCGGTATCTCTTTCGAACAACCCGCAACCCCGGCAGGCGGAGGCTCTGGCAAGCCCCCCTACTTTGCTGACATCTCTTTGAGGCGCGCGTGAAACACAAACGCGCCGTCGACACGGGGGGGTTATAAAAAAAAAGAGCAATTTACATCATTCATCATTTAAGCCTTAATGCACCGATGGCGGCTATCTCTCGCGTCCGGCCCTGGTTCAGTCCATGGTCCGGAGCGAGAGGGAATGAGAAGCGGTCACCTCCTTCTGCGAAGTAGTCATGCTAGCGAAGCAGGTGGCCGGGCGTTTGAGGGAGAGAACCTCACAACCCAGCCGCCGCGGGACACGCGTCAGGCGTCAGGCGCCGCGAGACGACTCCCAGCCATTGTAGATGCGGGCCTGTGGACGGTGAGCAATGGGTGGATCACCGTCCGTCCGTCTATTAACGACAGGCCGTGTTGATGGCGCGTTAGTGTTCCACGTGCGCCTCAAAGAGATGTCAGCAAAGTAGAGGGCCTGCCAGGGCCTCTGCCTGCCGGGGTTGCGGGTTGTTCGAAAGAGATACCGTGGCCCCAGAACGTAAAGGGCAATAGAAGGAATATGGGTGGGTTTTAGTCAGTACAAGTCTGACACTCCCCTCCGACCCGCCCAGAGCGGGGGAAGTTATTTGATGATTCCCCAAAAAAAGCCTAATTACATCCATTGTTAGACATACACCTCGCCTATCTTCTACCACAGAGTGCGGTCTTGAGCTGCCTGGACCATCGTCCGTCTAATTAGTGACAAGGCCAAGGTAATATCCTGACCGATTTCGGTCACGGCGGCCAATCTCAGCGGAGATTATACTAGGAGAGAGAGACATAATAGTGCACAGGTGTGTGCGCAGGCAGGTGCACTTTCATATAGTCCGATTGGACGGTAATCTGACACGACTGGAGAGAGATCAGCCACAGGAGCAACGGCTTAACGTGCTTTCCGAGGCACTGGGGTATCATACCGCCAAAACTTCGAGCTGTTACTGAGATATTCCTAATGGAAAAACCGAAATCCATTTTTTGTCCAACCTGGGAATCGAACCCAGGACCTCGTGCTCAGCAATCGCGCTCGTGACCGCGAGACCAGCAGAACAGTTGCGTAGCTAATATACAAGATACGAAGACAATGATGTATCTGATCTACAAGTTGAATTAAAAAGGCTTTCATATTTAGTTCTCATTTTTGGATTCTAATCTTACAGGTTTGCGCCTTTGTAAGTATTTCAAAGAATAAGTTTTTATTCCTTGAACTTACCTCGGTGCGTGCTAGTGCAGTGTATTGAATGTTTTTTGTTTGTGCATATGTTGCGTTTGTGTCCGAAAAAACGTATCTGAAAATAAATACTCACAGTTAAACCAGAAAAAGTATGGCTATCGATAATATGATAGTTTCCAGGGTCAAAGTAATTTCATTCTATTTAGTCCGTCTTTTAGATTATTCAAAAATAAGGGACATGTATTTTTTTATTTGAAAATTGCTGCAGTTTTTCGCAACAAGTGACGTCACACGTAAACTTTAATGGGCTATATATCTGTAAGTTTTGGTCCAATTTACAAATAAAAAAAATACATGTCCCTTATTTTTGAATAATCTAAAAGACGGACTAATAAAAAAGAATATAAGAAACTTTCTATTGTTGTCTGTTTTCGAGCACGAACGTCGCGTCACAGAATAAAGTTCACAGAGGCAAAACTTTTCTCTTATCTTTGTAGATTGGAACCTTTATGCATAATGAAGTTTTCTCTCTGCAAAGATAACTACTCCGGTCGCAGATCGCCCTTCACCTAGGTTTCAAAAGTTTATTTAGAATTGCATAGAGTTGAAAATATTTTTTGGAATGATACAAACTAGGAACAGTATTTTCATAATTATAATTCTGCGTTGGTTTAGACTTAGAGGGTCTAGAAATAGGTAACAGTATCCACATTATTTTATAATAAACTGCCAGACGACATTAAGAAGTTACCTATTCATCCATTTAAAAATAAATTATACTCATTCCTAATAAAAAAATGTTATTTTAATGTTAAAGACTATTTTGAAGACAAAGATGTTGTATTATAATTAATGACACAATTTGACATTATTAATTAGAATAATATTTTTATTCTTAATTAATGTGGAATGAAATTGACTACCAATGTGATTTTAATGAATATAATAAGAGATTAACCCCCGAATACTGAAACGTCACTCAAAATTTAAGTAGCACTTGTATTTAACAGATACTCAAAAGTGACGTTTGACAATACGAAATCTAAAGTTTAGGAGCTGCTCAAATGTTAAGCAGCTCTTAAATTTTGAGTGACGTTTCAGTATTCGTGGGTAAGACAATGTAAATATATTTGCACACCTCTTATAAGGTTATAATACAGTGTAACTAAAAAAAAAACCCTATGTAACTCTCAAACCTGTGTTATGCAAATAAATGATTTGATTTGATTGATATAATAATAGTATTGTAAAATATCGTAGATCCAGCCCCTGCACGACACTTAGGAAATACAAACTCACCCGCTGGCGATTGAACGACTGGTTGAGGAATTGTCGGCACGCAAAACCAAAGTAGTTTTAATGTTCAAATACTCCACTGACAATGTCTGCCACTGCTACAAAAATATAAACAAAATCAAAGTGGTTTCTCAGATGGAAGTCGCTAACGGCTGTGACTTTATTATACACAAGTGCTAATAGTTATTTTTTCGGGGTTTTTTTAGGGTGGGATATCACCAAATAACTTCCCCTGCTCTGGGCGGAGCGTGGGCCCGTGTCAGACTTTTACTAACTAAAACCCACCCATGTTCCTTCTATTGCCCTTTATGTTCCGGGGCCGCGGTATCTCTTTCAAACAACCCGCAACCCCGGCAGGTGGAGGCCCTGGCAAGTCCCTCTGCTTTGCTGACATCTCTTTGAGGCACGCGTGAAACACAAATTCGCCGTCGACACGGCCTGTCGTCAATAGACGGACGAACGGTGAGCTACCCATTGCTCACCGTCCACAGGCCCGATTTTTTCGGGGTTGTGGGTACTTTGAAAGAGATACCGCGGCCCCGAAATACAAAGAGAAAAAGAAGGAACATGGACGGGTTTTAGTCAGTGAACGTCTGACACTCACCAGTGCCCAGAGTGGGAGAAATACTCTTCCGTGAAACGGAAAACACTTTGAGCCAATGCGTAGGTTTAATTAATAAAAAAAACTAACTTACGTCAGCCCTTGCTACGTTTGAGGTGGGGTCTATATTTAGCATCATGGTTGACAGTGAATATCCCACGACTAGACCTGCTAATATTGCTAGAACAAACTGCGAAATAAGATAAAACACTATTTTAATAACTAAACAATAACCAATAGTAATAATCACTTGCTTCGGTGTAGGATAATATCGTTAGGAAACCAAACATGCTTGAGAGTTGTTACTTTACGGAATGTTAAGCAAAGTTATAGGGGCCTCTATCGTCAAAGTTTTTTAAAAAAAACTTTAAAAATAGGTTAGTCCCGAAAAGAAAAGAAAGAAGTTTAATAACAGCCAAGATATTCTTATTTATTAAAACTAAAAGGATGTGTGGAACACGTGTTGGCACAGTTATTTCGTTTAAAGTTTAAACTATCCGTGAAAGAAACCGGGAACAGGTTTCTTTTGGATTAGAAATCATAGGATAGTTATTCGTAAAATTGTATGCCGAAAATATTAATAAATATTGCTTTTTTATCATACAATTAACATAATATTTTTTCCTAAAAGTACTCACCTATTTGTGTATAAAATCTGTATCTTAATATTTTAACTTTTAACCATTTAAAATTTTAAAATAGGGAATAAGCTTCAAAAGACATGGTTTATGGAGGAAATGGTTAGAAAAAACATTCAGCAGCTTACCGTAAGAATAAACAGGTTTATGTGATTTTTGTGAAACATACAGAATTTCCAGAAGATGGTCCCAAAATGTGTATTAAAACAACTAGTCTGTCGCGTCCATTTAACATTTTCTAAAAAATGCAATAAAATTTAAACATTTAACTGAAAAATGTCTCCTCTAATTAAGGTTGGCACACACCTGCGCACGCGCTCCGACAATGCGTTTCACGAGCGAACGTGATTGTATCTAGAATCGTATTATTTGACCTTGTATATAACATACAATTATGAATCCTCCAAGAACATTATAGACACGGTAAACCAAGTTCGCGAGCAGTTACAGGAGTAACAACTACGATACTCGCTAGCAGAGAGTGAGACGCTCATAGATGTTTGTGGAGACTAGTCTGCACTGCTTGTGCGCAGGTTTGTATCCACCTCAAAGCCATATACTATACTTACCTGTAAAAAGCTTTAAAGCCTCTTTAGATTTGAGGCTAGTATGATGATAGCCAGTTACTCTACAATCCGCTATTGCTCTGTAAGTGAATAAAATATTTATAGAAAAGAAAACCGTTGCATTCAACTATGTCAACTGAAATGAACTTAAATGACTTGCTACACTTATTCAGCTCAACTCAGCCAAGGGAAGTTAGACGATTGCGTATTGTCACTTCGTGTGAAAGTAGTATTTTATTTGGACATACAAGCTAAATTAAGAGGAATATGTGTAGTTCCTTAAAACAACATCAGTTACTGTTCAAATACACCTTCTGCATACTTCATCGGTATCAGGAACGCTGATAGCAAACGACGTTATTCCGTACGTATTGGCGTGATCAGTGAATTCCTTTACAAGTCCCGCCACTGGGGCAGTAGGACTGGTGGGGATCCGCAAGATCAGCAGAGAACCGAGATGTGCTCTCACTTTAGCGCCGGCTTGCTCCGCTCGAGCGAGCAGTCTTCTTAACTGTTCTTCGGTTGTTTCACTGCTAACCAAACTTATATGGCCCCGGTATTCGCGACCTTGGGGACACGGAGCAAATGAAATAATGAGTAGACCAAAAGGAGATTATGATTATTATCATGAATGTGGCAATTACACAGGTTTTGTTAATGATGTGGAATAGTCAATTTGGTAAAAACAAAATCGGATGGTAGTTGGGTGGATCTGCCGTGAAGTCGTATGTTAAAGGGAACTTCTATTTACAGTCGCTGCTATGGCACGCCTACGAGCGTCAATGTCATCTCCCCGGTACTGTTCCGTTTGGGCTCAAATGCCAAATACGATGGTACAACTTTACTCCCGTCCCACGATCTATTATACATTTTAAGATATCGACCTCGCAAAGTACGGTAAATTGCTTTTGACGTGATAACGTCTTTAAAATCGTTTTAGTCGGGTGACATGTTCAGAAACTTGTGTCACACCAAAACCTCACAAGCGACATTTCATAAAGATGGTAGCGCCATCTGTTACTTGGCTCGAAAAAAAAACTTTAAATTAGTACTTAATTTCATTTTAGATGTCACTAGTGGTGATAACTTATATCACCAATAAGACGTTATCACGTAAACATCTCGATCGTAAACCTACTTTACAAACAACCAATTTTTTTTCATACGAATTAATTTCAAAATTTGCAGTTTCTATTTAAGAATAACGATCCACAGATGAATGCATTATCATGATGTCTGATTGGCTCTGGAATTCTTCTTATTCACTGGAACAACTTGTGACCCACGGATGCCCCTTAAGTTAAAGGGGAAAATATATAAGTCCGTGATTAGACCTATCGTACTGTGTCGGTCAGAATGTTGGGATGTAAAAAAGATGGATGAAAAACAATTGTATGTAGCGGAGGTTTAATACTACTTAGGTACAGAAGCCGTCGTTGCCAATCACAGGCTTACCAACATTACAGGCTTTTTTTTGGGGTGGGAATTCATCAAATAACTTCCCCCGCTCTGGGCGGAACGGGGGGAGTGTCAGACTTGTACTGACTAAAACCCACCCATGTTCCTTTCATTGCCCTTTACGTTCCGGGGCCGCGGTATCTCTTTCGAACAACCCGCAACCCCGGCAGGCGGAGGCCCTGGCAGGCCCCTCTGCTTTGCTGACATCTCTTTGAGGCGCGCGTGAAACACTAACGCGCCGTCGACACGGTCTGTCGTCAACAGACGGACGAACGGTGAGCTACCCATTGCTCACCGTCCACAGGCCCGCATCTACGGTGGCCGGGAGTCGTCTCGCGGCGCCCGACGTCAGGGGCGTCTCCCGCGGCTGCTGGGTTGGTTTGAGGAACATTACAGGCTTGATGAAATAATATTGTATTATTAACTTACCGTATCTAAAGAACATATAAGCAGGTGTTCCTCCGAAGACTAATGACCTGCCGTCGAACACAAATATCCGGTCGGCATGTTCGAGCGCCATACTCGTGAATACGAACGATACTATCGTCATGTGCCTTCTGTATTGCTGAAAATTGTAGTTTATCATTTTTTTTTTAAGAAACGTTGCTCCACACTAGGAATTTCTCCTGTATTGTGGGTGCGTTTACAAACATATAAACTCACATACACAAACAGCCAGACCCGAAACAACTATCTGTAGGCCATACAAATATTTGTTCCGTGCGGGAATCGAACCCGCGATACGCAGCGCAGCAGTCGATCGCTCAGCCACTGCGCCAACCGTGTCGTCGAAGTCAAGTCGAGTCATTGTTTATTAAGACAATCATTTTTAGAGTTCCGTACATCAAAACGAAAAAGGGAAAGCTTATAAGATCACTTTGTTGTCCGTCTGTCTTTCAAGACCCTTTATGTTTGGAATGCGTGGAGGTATCGAGTTGAAATTAAAAAAAATAACCCTCTAATATGTCTACGCAGTCATAAGATATGGCCGTTTATGTTTATCATTCTCACATATTTGTATAATCTCAACATGAATGATGTAAATACGATTTTGTAAAAATATTATAATTTAAAAGAGTGTCTTCTCCATAGAGATCAACGCTTTGGAATGGGCAACTACAGTACTTGCACAAGTTATTATGCCTTGTGACCGGGACTGTAGATTTATTTTGTTTCTTGACATTCAAAAGTGCCTGTAATGGTCTAATTGAAATAAATGATTTGATTTGATTGATTATGTCGCAAATTTGTATGGAACCCTCAGTGCGTGTGTCTGACTAGCACTTGGCCGGTTATTTTTTGATAATTTCCTGTAAACACATGTGTTTTCAAATTAAATTCTACAAACTACATAGATACGAGAAAAAATCTAAACAGTAATTTACCATTATTTTGTCTTTGATTACATTGATGTACTTGCGGGTATCAGTATAAAACGGAATTACTACGACCTGGAAGTTAAAATGAAAAAAATAAATAATGTTACAAAGAGATTTAGATCCACTTTCAGGCAGAATCAGCATTTGTGCCGGTAGAACTGCCAGTACGCTGATATGAGTCTCCGAAGCGCGTGTCCGTTACCGTCCTGTTCAATTAATCACATGGCGCAAGTGCAGTAAGGAGGTTAATACAAGGAACCTCCTTACTGCACTTTTAGTTAGATCTGCAGATTTGTGCCGGTAGTGCGTTAAATCTCGCCGGAGCGCGTGTAGCAGTGCGCTGCACTTCGAGGAGCGTTTCTTGCAGCCTCCAGCGGAGATTTACATCGGCAGCTAGTATTTTTTTTTAGAACAACATTTACCACTCTATGAATTTCTCCTGTACCATGGGTGCGTTTACAAACATTTAAACTTACTAACACAAGCAGCTAGATCCGAAACAAATACCTGTACCACAGATTACTAAATAGTTACTACGCCTGTACGTCATACAAATATTTGTTCCATTCGGGGATCAAACCCGCGACACGCAGCGCAGCAGTCGATCGCTCAGCCGCTGCGCCAGTCGTGCCGCCATGTTGTATTTGAAGCCCCGACACACACTGCAAGAAATTCCTGAACTTGTGGCCTTAGGAAACTCTTCGCCCGCTCTACAGATTCACAAGCGTGCACCCGCGCGAGCTTTACCGTACGCTCTCACTCACCCTTTTTTTTTGGGGTGGGAAATCTTCAAGTAACTTCCCCCGCTCTGGGCGGAGCGGGGGGGAGTGTCAGACTTGTACTAACTAAAACCCACCCATGTTCCTTCCATTGCCCTTAATGTTCCGGGGCCGCGGTATCTCTTTCGAACAACCCGCAACCCCGGCAGGCGTTGGTCCTGGCAGGCCCCTCTGCTTGGCTGATATCTCTTTGAGGCGCGCGTGTAACATTAACGCATCGTCACGGCCTGTCGTCAACAGACGGACGGCTGTCCACAGGCCCGTATCTACGGTGGCCGGGAGTCGCCTCGCGGCGGTTGGGTTGGTTTGAGGTTCGCTCCCTCGAACGCCCGGCCACCTCCTTCGCTAGCATGACTGCTTCACAAAAGGAGGTGACCGCTTCCCATTCCCTCTCGCTTTGGACTATGGACTGAACCAGGGCCGTATCTCACTCACCCTGGGCTCGAGTAACAAAGCGATGGCCCAACACAACTGCGCCTTGTAGTAAATGTTTAGGTTCCTCACTCGCTCGTTCTTCACTTTCTCCAAATCACATTCCTTCAATAAATGCTTGGTCCTGATGAGACTGTACTCGAATACGCTCAGTTTGTCGTAGTTCCATAGGCAAATCTGATAAAAGTAAAGTTATTAATTTAAACCTGGTTTACAAAACATCAATAACACAGTAGAACTGAACTGCACAATAAACTGATACACACACTGATTTTAAAACATTCAAATATGATTTATAGATTTAAATACAGCTTTTAAATAAACAATAATTTAGCACGTGTGGCTTGTAGTAAGTAGTAGTAAGTAAGTAGTAGCCAAAAAATGATTGTTGAAGATGGAATGACAGAAAGAAATTCGAAATAAAAATACTTAAAAAAAATATTTTATATCAATGTGGATCCAAAAGGAAAGAAAAGAAGATCGAGGTAACAGAGAAGGCAAAATACCCACTGTGTTACAACACTTTGCTCAACGCGAGAATCGAACCCAGGCCCTCATACTCAGCAGTCGTGCTTGCGAGCAGAGACAGTCAGTTTTCTTATAACTGAAAAGTAAATAACGCGAGATCCTTAAAACAAATGTGTGTACATCTAACAAACCTACGTGAGTCAGTTTTATTGAATTAAAACTAAAACTACAAAAACATAAGCTTTTTTTTTTTTTTTTTTTTTTTTTTTTTTTTTTTTTTTTTTCGGGTGGGAAATCATCCAATGACTTCCCCCGCTCTGGGTGGAGCGGGGGGGCATGTCAGACTTGTACTGACTAAAACCCACCCATGTTCCTTCTATTGCCCTTTACGTTCCGAGGCCGCGGTATCTCTTTCGAACAACCCGCAACCCCGGCAGGCGGAGGCTCTGGCAAGCCCCTCTGCTTTGCTGACTCTCTTTGAGGCGCGCGTGAAACACGAACGCGCCGTCGACACGGCCTGTCGTCAATCGACGGACGGACGGCGAGCTACCCATTGCTCACCGTCCACAGGCCCGCATCTACGGTGGCCGGAAGTCGTCTCGCGGCGCCCGGCGCCATGGGCGTCTCCCGCGGCGGCTGGGTTGGGCAGATGTTCTCTCCCTCAATCGCCCGGCCACCTCCTTCGCTAGCATTACTGCTTCGCAGAAGGTGGTGACCGCTTCCCATTCCCTCTCGCTCCGGACCATGGCCTGAACCAGGGCCGGACGCGAGAGATCTCCGCCGCCGATCGCCTCCACGAGGGCACGGCGGTGCTCCGCCCAAGCTGGGCAGACCGCCACTGTGTGCTCCACCGTGAAAACATAAGCTTGGCTTTTACTTTTTGTTTGATATATTTTGCTACTCATCTTCACAACATGCTCATGAACTCACTCTGCTGTATAAAGTGAAATGCTCCTGTACGGTTAGGTCTTCAATCAGGGCATCAGAGCGGTGGCAGTAGCCCATCATCTGTGGCGTCGTTAGCACATCTGTGCCTAGCTCCATTTTATTTCCTAGCACGGTAACGCTTCCACGGTCCGCCGTCGCTAAACCTGAATGTATTAAAACCAAAAGTTATTTATTTAAATTAGGCTTTTTTTTGGTTTGTCAGACTTTTACTGACAAAAACCCATTTATGTTTCTTTTTTGCCCTTTGTGTTCCGGGGCCACGGTATCTCTTTCCGCAACCAGGATGATGGCAGGATTTAAATTAGGCTGATAAAATAATTAATCAGGACTTGAACTTAAGCCAGCAGCCATTATATGAGTTGTGATCTGATGCGCTGTTCCGTAGCAGACCCAAACCGCTTTGAAAGCGTCGTAAAATTAGACACAACGAGGGGCTGTAGCTTTTTACTTGTAATTAGCTCACAGACTGCAGCGGTTATTTCACGTCATCCGAGAACTGCGCGAACCTACGGGCCAGCATATCGCCAATGAAACGTGTGTTTGCCGTTTGATAAGTCATTTGCAAAGCTTCAGAGCATGCAGTACCTATCTATATGACTGCAGTTGGTGATTACCAAAATGGACCTTTGGATCTCCAGATATCAAATGACATAACAATGAAATGGAACTTACATGTGTGTGGTTAGAATATCATAGAATAAACACACTTTATTGTACACTAAAATTGACTTTTGTAAAACAGTTGTACTGTTTTACAAAATTGCTAATTATAATTATTGTTACTAGCTTTTGCCCGCGGCTTCGCTCGCGTTTAATTCGGGGTAACACAGTTCCTCTTTCCTGATTTGCAGGTACCTGCTACTTGTGGTTTTTGCCCTAGCGCCTTATGTATTGTAATAGCAAAGCTAAGTTTTCCCTTTTCTTCCCTCTTTCTCCCTCATTTGTCACCCCTATTTAGAGATAAATAGCTTATGTCCGTCTCCAGGGTCCGAACTATCTCTGTACCAAAATTCATCAAAATCGGTTTAGCCATGTAGGCATGAAGACGTAACAAACAAACCCACTTTCGCTTTTATAATATTACTAGCTTTCGCCCGCGGCTTCGCTCGCGTTAAATTCGGTATAAAACACCAAGCAGACCTGCAGTTTTTTCTCCTGCGCCTGACTGATTTGTAATAGCAGCGCTAAGTTTTCCCTTTTCTTCCCTCGTTCTCCCTCTTATCCCACTTTTTTTTAATAAAAATTAGCCTATGTCCGTCTCCTGGTTCCCAACTATCTCTGTACCAAAATTCATCAAAATCGGTTAAGCCATTAAAGCGTGAAGAGGTAACAAACAAACAAACAAATAAACAAACAAACAAACTCACTTTCGCTTTTATAATATTAGTAAGGATAAGGATAGTAAGGATAATGGCGGACTTATTGCTGATCATAGGCGTCAAACGAACTGACCGGTAATCATATCCTCTAACGTCTCGATCATAGGTTTTTGAAACCTTTCAGCGAACAGCATGGAGAACTCGCAGCGATAAATGTCAAACGTGATGTCACTTAGCACAGGGACACCCATAATGCTCTAAAAATAAAAGAATATTTTTAATTTTTCAAACAGGGTGTTTGTATATAAATCGTCAACCAAGCATTTTGTATTATGAAACGAATCTCAATTTTGTTTGATCTGATAAGTTTTAATGTTACTGAATCTCATCAAAATCTTTAAAATAAAAATGAAAATGTGTTTTGTCCAAAATAATTTATACTTAGAACAGACTAACCTTGCTAACATCTCGGAAGCTGATAGCCTTTGCCACCAAATCATCAACCTCCTGTAGCTTTCCTTGCTTACTCCGTGTGGGCACCTCGGCCTGACGTAGTTGGTCGTGGTCCTATACAATAAATAAATCATGAATGCTTAATATAATATTTCATGTACCAATCAAAGCATCTATGCATTATGTAATTTGGCGTCACTTTTTTTGGCAGATAGTTTTTATACTTATTCCTTCGATGTCACAATTTGTGCTGCTACTTGTAGTACATTAATGGGCTTTCCATGAATGATCGCATATTTACTGTCATCTTGAAAACCGATATTGATGAATAAATTATGAATTCATATATATTACTAGCTGTGCCCAGCGGTTTCACCCGCTGCTCACTTAGGGGTATGAAAAATAGATGTTGGCCGATTCTCAGACCTACAGAATATGCATATAAAATTTCATAAGAATCGGTCGAGCCGTTTCGGAGGAGTATGGGAACGAAAACTGTGACACGAGAATTTTATATATTAGATTGTTATTGTCACATAATTCTGCTTGTGATTGTACATATAAAGGAGGCTATTGATTGCCATTAAAAGCATGTAGCAATCCGATGCTTCCCAGCATTCTGAATAAATTGTCTACACAAATCAAATAGTCAACAAATCTCGACAAATGAGAACTATTTAAAAAGCGTACTTTACAGTTGAAAAGTTTGAAATGGAGGACTCTACGTGCGGGTCCACTACCAGACAAAGTCTAACAGTTAATATTAGTTAATACCTAACAGTTCATCATGCGCGTGAGAGCCCTCGCGACGGGGGCTGCAGTGTCCAGGGGTGGGGTTGTCGTGGCGGTGTCTCTCGACATCGCCAACGCGTTTAACACCATGCCTTGGGGCTGCATCAGGGAGGCACTCCAATACCACCGGATGCCGACCTATCTTCGTCGTGTGGTCGGGGCATATCTGACGGACAGGGCCGTCATATACCCCGGTCGCTCTGGAGAGTGGAACCGGCGAGAGATGTCGTGCGGTGTCCCACAGGGATCGGTCTTGGGGCCGCTCCTGTGGGACATCGGTTACGACTGGGTGCTGCGCGCCGACCTCCCCAGCGGCGTCAGTGTAGTTTGCTACGCTGACGACACGCTCGTCCTGGCTCAGGGGGGGTCGCACCAGGCGGCGGCCGACAATATGACACGCGGGGTTGCGATAGTCGCGGAGAGGATCCGGCTACTGGGTCTCGAGGTGGCCTTGCACAAATCCGAGGCCATGGTTTTTCATGGCCGCGGAAACACGCCACCGTCGGGATCCCAGTTGACGGTAGGAGGGGTTCGCATCGGCGTCGGGTCGACGATGAAGTACCTGGGAATCGTCCTCGACAGCCGGTGGAACTTCGTCGAACACTTTCGACGTTTGGCTCCCAAACTCGAGCGGACGGGGGCTGCTTTCAAGCGGCTCCTGCCCAATCTGAGGGGGCCAAACGCCTCCTGCCGTAGGCTCTATGCCGGAGTCGTGCGGTCCATGGCCCTTTACGGGGCCCCGGTATGGGCGCGTTCTTTAGGGCGGCGCGCCGCCCACTACCTGAACGCGCCCCAAAAGGTGGTGGCCATACGGCTTGTCCGGGGCTACCGCACGATCTCCGGCGAGGCAGCGAGCCTCCTTGCCGGACTGCCACCGTGGGATCTGGAGGCGATAGTCCTCGCGCGCCTGTTTGAGTGGCGCGCGGAGGCACTACACCGGGGGGAAAACCCGCTGCCACGGCAAGTTGCCGCTCGGCGGGCAGACCTCCGGTGCGATCTCATGGTGGCATGGAGAGAGCGACTGTCGCAACCCCGTGCAGGGCACGCCACAATAGCGGCGGTAAGTCCCCTCTTTGAGGAGTGGCTGGAGAGGCGTCATGGCGTCCTCACCTACCGCCTGACGCAGGTCCTCACCGGACACGGAAGTTTCGGGAGGTTCCTGCACATCATCGGGCGGGAGGAAGCGCCCGGGTGTCACCATTGTGACGATCGCCCGGAGGACACGGTGGAGCACACAGTGGCGGTCTGCCCAGCTTGGGCGGAGCACCGCCGTGCCCTCGTGGAGGCGATCGGCGGCGGAGATCTCTCGCGTCCGGCCCTGGTTCAGGCCATGGTCCGGAGCGAGAGGGAATGGGAAGCGGTCACCACCTTCTGCGAAGCAGTAATGCTAGCAAAGGAGGTGACCGGGCGTTTGAGGGAGAGAACATCTGCCCAACCCAGCCGCCGCGGGAGACGCCCAGGGCGCCGGGCGCCGCGAGACGACTTCCGGCCACCGTAGATGCGGGCCTGTGGACGGTGAGCAATGGGTAGCTCACCGTCCGTCCGTCGATTGACGACAGGCCGTGTCGACGGCGCGTTCGTGTTTCACGCGCGCCTCAAGGAGAGTCAGCAAAGCAGAGGGGCTTGCCAGAGCCTCCGCCTGCCGGGGTTGCGGGTTGTTCGAAAGAGATACCGCGGCCCCGGAACGTAAAGGGCAATAGAAGGAACATGGGTGGGTTTTAGTCAGTACAAGTCTGACATGCCCCCCCGCTCCACCCAGAGCGGGGGAAGTCATTGGATGATTTCCCACCCGAAAAAAAAAAAATAAAAAAATACCTAACAGTTTAGTCTAAATCGATAGCGTGCATAATCTCATCTCGAGAAGATTAAGCGTTATTTTAATGTAAAAATTGTATCTACCTCAGTTTCTTGAAATAAGACAGACTTCCAAGACACCTGGCCCCCAATGGCGCGTTTCTGCCCGATGGTTCTCTGCAGCATCATGAGAAGTCCGAAGTACAACACATTGATGAGGGTCCACGATACCACCATGTATAATAAGGACATTGTACTGGCTTGAACTTCTTCAGCTGGATCAAGAAGCAAAAGATATTTAAGAAGTTTTGTGGGAGAACGTACGCTGTGAATAAAATGTTTAGAAGAGTTGGAGACATTGATCCCTTTTTTCCCAGGGCTTTTCAGATGTCTTAAAATCTCCCCTTCGACACGACCTGTCGTCGCTAGACGGACGGAAGGTGAGCTACCAGTTGTTCAACGTCCACAGACCCGCACCTATGGTGGACGGGAGTCGTCTCGCGGCTCCCGACGCGTAGAGCTTGCAGTGGCTAGGATGGTTTGCAGTTCTCTCTGGCAAACGTCCAGCCTCCTTCGCTAGCATAACGACTTCGCAGAAGGAGATGACTACTTCACATTCCCTCTCGCTTCGGATCATAGACCAGGGCTGGTTGCGAGTGGTTGCTTCTACGAGGACACAGAGGTGTTTCGGAAAGTTACTGAAACAGACCATCACCGCTATCCCAAAAATGCAGTTCATAGTTGCACATAAAGCCTCCTACAAGTTGCACTACTACACCTCATATTTCGGTTCACTTCTCAATATCCAGGTGGATTCCATCAACCACCTACACACACTCAACACTTTCTACCCACAACTCACACTTCACCTCCTCACTCACACCCATAGTAGTAGACCCCTTAGAATTGAGGCATTCTTTGCCGCTAAACACACATTATTCACACCCTCATCTCTCTATTTTAATCTTTTTATAATTTTTTTTATATTTTTTCTTAAGTTAAAAAATGTCAAGGTTTATTAAAAAAAACGATTGTATATTGTTCCACTATAGACGAAAGAGACTGAACCCCACGACACAGGGTATCCTAGAGGGGTATACAGTGTCATTTCAATTATGTACGAGTTTGTACTTTTTTGTAGAACAATAAATAAAACACATAAGGTTAATTGGTGTGGAAAAGGAAGAGGGCTGCTTTTACATTTGCAGTAGAAAAATTAACCTTATTAGATCACCTTCCTGCCCTAGTCCTATATTACTTGCAGTCGGCGCAACACGTTTTTTTCTTCCATCCTCCTCTCTCAACCGTCACTGTCATTTACTCTCTTTTTCTTATTAACACTTGAAACGGGATATTTACCATGTTTGTTATTTGTTTCGAGAGTTAATATTAATGTTAGTGCCCATGTCAGTTTAAAGACTTTTTCTTTTAAATCATCCCTCATACAATTCATCAATCTTTTGCTTAGACTTCCTCTCTCTACATTCATCTTTACTGTATTGTATGTGTACTTTAATTTTACATTACTGTTAATTTATTTATTTGAAATTAGTATTAATGCTCTTTTTATCCTGAAACATAGGTCCAACCTAGTTCAGGCAATTAATCAACTGTGTTCTTTTGTTTGTTAAGATGCTTTATTTTATTGTATACTAGCTTTTGCCCGCGGCTTCGCTCGCGTTAAATTCGGTAGCGCCTTATTGATTTGTAATAGCAACGCTAAGTTTTCCCGTTTCGTCCCTCTTTCTCCGTCATATCCCACTCTTTTTAAAAAAATAATAGCCTATGCCCGTCTCCTGGTTTCCAACTATCTCTGTACCAAAATTCATCAAAATCGGTTTAGCCATTAAAGCGTGAAGAGGTAACAAACAAACAAACAAACAAACTCACTTTCGCTTTTATAATATTAGTAAGGATGTGCCCCCTTTTTATAAATAAACGATTTATTATATTTATATCAACATTTAATTATCTTTATAATTCATCATTCTTCATCACCATTGAGCTTTGGATAAGAAATACTTATACGATGAGAGTCTGTAATTTTCGTTATGTCCGTATAATGAAACTTACTTCCAGTCCGCAGTAGAGCGAACTTGTCAAATGCATGCACCAGTCCCATTGGTGGGAATACGATGTCCAGGAAGAAAGTGAGGGCCATATGCTTGCGGTCGTACCGATGGTGGACCAGCAGATCTGACAGATAAGTCTGGAGGAGAGTAAATAACGTGGTCCACACGCATGCGATGGATGCTGGAAATATTAGGATTTCATAATTAACCGTGCTATGTGCCTGTTGTGCTAGTTTAATGAGCGCTTGAAGGAAATGCGTAAATCTGTGTGAGTAGTTATACAATATGTTGATTTGCATCCTCGTCAAAATTTAGGAGGTGCTAGTAAAAGTCATAAATAATCAATGAAAATTACGGTACCTGATCAATAATAATATACGGCGCTTTTATGATCTTTCTCTGTGTGTTTAAATTTAACAGTATTACTGAATATTTCACTTCAAAAGTAGAGAATCACCTACAGAACACACAGAACAGTGTGCGTGAGCGTCGGCGCATACGTATCATACAGCGGCATGCACGCACCTGTGTGCACTTACCGATTTCTGAAAATACGAAAAAAGTAAAAAAAAAAAACCTACTTATTTTATAATCGATTCGGGTCGAGAATCATTAGCATAGTTACGTCCTTGAATTTGACGAGGATGCAAAACAACACGCTGTATGTTAATGAAATGAAATGAAAAAATCTTTATAAGACTCAACAAGTTCTCTTACGTTCCTAGTAGTGATTGGAGCCTCCTTTTAAACTAAAAAAGCCTGTATTAGGAGACTCCGCTCTTCCATACATTGTTGATATTAACTTTGAACTTGTTTATCAACAAAAATTGTTATTGTTTATGCTTTAAATCAGTCAGACGGATAAATAAGACGACAATATACAAACCTTTGCTATGAAACATGCCCATCAGTAATGCAATCATGATCATGACAGAAGTGTACGCCATCACGACCATCATGGCTTCGATCAGATATATCCACCTGAAGATGAAGATGAGGGTGATGGATGACATCCCCCATATGGGCAGGCAAGTGAGGTAGGCGTATATCAGCCAGCTGACGTACATTGATGTATACTCGACGTTACGTAAGCGAAGTGCGCGCTGTAAACAAGTTTGGATTTAAAACTCACTGTGTTACCGCACTAAAGGGCCGCTTGTCATTAGCATATACGGCATTAACGACACAGTTGGCGCATTGTCTGAGCGATTGACTGCTGCGCTGCGTGTCACGGGATCGATCCCCGCACGGAACAAATATTTGTATATATAATATGGTTGTTATGTATAATATGTTAGTTTCGGGTCTGGCTATTTGTGAATGCGAGTTTAAATGTTTGTAAACGCATCCAAGAAACAAGAGAAATTCCTAGAGTGGGGCAAGGTTTTTTTTTAAAAAAGACGTCATTCTCCTGAGTCTTCTCCTCCCATACTTCTATATTGCTCTTCATCTCATCAGATACATCCTTTCTTGCCATACCATCCTTCTCACAAAATATTCATCATTTCTTTCGTCTTCCTCAAGGCTGATGCTCATCTACATTCATACTCAATACATTCCTCATGAAATTAGCGCCTGAATCTTTATTATTTTAAGTAACGCATAACTTTCCAGTCATCGGCGGCTGCGGCTTCACTTTCAGACACTGTTCTTATAAATGATAATGCTCATTTTGGCTTGTGCTGAATGGATTTAAACTTTTTCATTTAAAAATTAAGGAGTAGAGATGCGGGAACAAAAATTGCCATTTTACTATTCATTTATGAATGAAAGAATACCTAGGGGTATTCTTTAATGAGAATGAAATACGTTGTGTATGTAAATAATAATTATGTGCCTGAAATTTAGAAAGGGGTATAAGTTGATAACTTCGTGCGAATTGGGAAATCTATTCCTTCAGTGAGATAATACCGTGACGTGAGAGATCAATGATGACCAAATACGTCAGGACAATAGTATTAGAAAAGCAAACGGAAAGTTTCCTGATATAAATAACCTTTTATTCCGTGAATCGACATTATAAAAGTAAATATGGGAAGGTGTTATTTTCATCTGCGGTTTTCCTTAAACGTATTTAGATTGTTACTGATAAAATTTAGCCGAATCGATGATAAAATTTACCTGAAAAGAAAAACGCATATTTACGTTGTCTAGATAGGAAAGAACTTTGTCATTACAGCCGAAGCGGATTTAACGCCCGACCACCAAGCGAGGGTGTTATAGAGCCGAGAATAGCAGTGACAAATTCGCACATGACTCGAACGACATTTTTCAATTCACTTACGGAAATTAAATAATCGAACATAAAGTATTTTTGTAATTAATCACTATGAAAAAATGACTTAATTAGTTTTTCTTTTCCGCGCTTTTCTCAACTAATAAAATTATAGTTTCATAGCGATACAAGCATACTTTTTGTTCTTTGTGCTAATAGCCTAAAATAAAAAATACATAACATACAGTTTTGAATTTAGAACTCAAATTAATGTCAATTTGTTGTTATTAGTCAATTATTATACAAAATGATCTTGTTTATTTGTGATGTTCTGTTCATAAACCCATTGTTTTTATTAAATATCATACCACTTAAAAAATGCAAAGTTCCTTGTTCTAAAAAAAAATCACTGGCTATAGGGACTTGAGCAATTGTTCAGTGTTATCCGTCCGTGAATGAGAAATAAACACGCGTGTGATATAGTATACATTGCATTTTGAACCTTATCGTAGTACAATAAGAGCTAGTTCTCGAGTGCTAGTTGCTCTCAAATGTATTGAAAAATATATTTATGTCACAGTCGACGTTAGTATCAGTAATTCAGCATATAGGGCCGCCTTAATGTATTTTTTTTTTAAAACCTTGCCCGCACTAATAATTTCTCCCGTGTCGTGGGTGCGTTTACAAACATTTAAACTCACATACACAAACAGCCAGACCCGAAACAACTACCTGTAGGACATACAAATATTTGTTCCGTGCGGGAATCGAACCCGCGACACGTAGCGCGGCAGTCAATCGCTTAACCATTGCGCCAACCGTGTCGTAATGCCCAACAATCAATATTTTTTTTATTGAGTAGAACATAAATCATCAGTATCTCCCTGTTCTTGTCACATTCTGTTTAGGGTTGGCGCCAAACGTTTCAGTAGAAAATCAATAACCAACCTTAAACCTATTGATATTTTCAGTAACAACTAGAGCTTCGGTTTCTATCACAGGAGGCAAGAGAGCCAGAGTGAAGCACAGCAGAATCCCTGACAACGTTCTTTTGACTTTCTGCTCCTCCATCAACGGAGATATTGGCATTGCGACCAATGAGATCTGTAATTAAAAAAAAATCGTAAATGAACTGCGAACATGTGTTACATCTCAACTCGGTGCGAACAAATTGAAGGGCAAACAATGCTTTTTTTTTTGCTGATGGAAAATCATCAAATAACTTCCCCCGCTCTTAGTGTCAGACTTGTACTGCCTAAAACCCACCCATGTTCTTTCTATTGCTCTTAACGTTCCGGGGCCGCGGTATCAGGGCTAACAATGCTTACACGAGTTTTTGCGAGCTTCGTCTGCGTCGATAAAAACATTATCATAAGACATTTGTGTATCCTTCCATCAATAAAATAATTAAAAACCGCCCATGTGTGAGTCAGACTTGCGTTCGGAGGGTTCCGTACAAACTCGCGACATAAACGGGCATTTCTTTGTTCTGCGTAGATTAAAAAAAATATTTTGAATTAATGAAAGTAAATTATTAGTTAAGTATACAATTCAAGCAGTAAACATGAATACATTGCTGTAATATGAAGTTATTATATTGGGTCACACAAATAAGTACAATTATGATTACATTAAATTATAAATTTTACAATTGTTTGCATTAAACGTTAATAAATGTCTTATTATATAATTAAAGTTATTTTATAATAAACTAGATATTTTAAAGTGAATTAATACACTATGTCATTTATTTATTTTAACGTATTTTTCTCCATACAGAACGTATGGAGAATAAAACGTTAAATGTAAGGGTATAATTACATTTTCCTATAGGTAGAATAGCACATAGAACGCAAAACAACATCCGCAAAAATACGCCTGTGTATATTAAATTAAGCACCTTATGCTACGGATATAAGGGTGGCTTCGGGTTATGCTGCCACTGATGTGTGGTTAAGTACTCACGTACCTACATACCTAAAATGCGGTTAATTTTATCATGTGTTTCAATTTATTAACCGCATGGACGCAAGCTAATTGCAATATTGCACCCTAAGTTGCATCAGATATTATTTTCAATCTTATTAAAAAATAACTGTCCGAAAAGAAAACAAAAACATTTCAGTAAACAATGCGAATTTTAAAATAACATTGGAATTATCCGCGCATTGTTTGCTCTGGTGAATCCAGTTACATTAATATTGTAGTCCAGAATTTAACCCTTTCCTTCACAGCCGAAATAGCTCAGTTGGGAGAGCGTTAGACTGAAGATCTAGAGGTCCCTGGTTCGATCCCGGGTTTCGGCAGCTTTCTTTTTGAAAGGGGTCACTTCCCCTTTCGTTTGCAGAAATTCTTAAAAATATTAGTGTTGTTTTATGCTGCCATGGTCTTGTGAACCTGTAAAATTGGCCTAGCATTTCAATTTTCTAAACATCTTTGTGTTCTGCTAGAATCCATTTGTGATCTTCTGTGCCAAAAGTATGAAGAGTTACTGGCAAGCAAAGACTATTCTCTATGCTAGCAAGGAACATGACAGCTGTAACAGGTTGTTGGGGGAAGTTCATTGATGGCTCATTCAATTTCGACTCCCACAGTGTAAATATCAATCGTGCATATTTAAATGCCGGATTTCATTATAACCTGCAATGGATGTTGTAATACACCAGTTTCTAACAATAGCCGAAATAGCTCAGTTGGGAGAGCGTTAGACTGAAGATCTAGAGGTCCCTGGTTCGATCCCGGGTTTCGGCAGCTAACATTTTTGCTTTTTGTCTTTGACATTTTTGGTCTTGTGGTAGTTACTATAAAGATTATGTTAAAGCTATGAAATTTAACTAATAAACCGTTGTGTTGAGTGTTAACAATACGAACTATTTGTAAGTCTTTATAATTAATTTTGAACTGTTATTCTGTGTTTTTCTCTGCGTACAGAAAATTCACTGCACATCAATTTTACTACCTAATGTATCACTGCCGAAATAGCTCAGTTGGGAGAGCGTTAGACTGAAGATCTAGAGGTCCCTGGTTCGATCCCGGGTTTCGGCAGCTAAAATTTTTGTTATACACAATTACACAGATAAACTGACCTTACTCTTGAGGGTCAGCGGAGAGTACAGAAAGCAATCTGCTAAGATACTTCTTTTGTTTTGTCTACGTTCATACATCTAGTAATACGAGTTCTTCGATATTTACCATTCTCAAAAACTCTTTAGCTAAACTATTTGATATTTAGAAGACGTTTTTGTGTAGTTGCTCTTAAGATGATAAAACTGAGTAATTTGACGTAACAAGCATTGCAAGTTCAGTATAATGTGTGTTACTTAAAGAACTAAGAAATAATAAAAACACATAAAATAAATAACTAATTATTTATGTGTATATATTTAAGCATTATGTATTTGTACAAGTACTTATTTATATTTACTAATATGTGTAACTTATAATTATTAGGTAGGTAGGCACACACACATATTTTTCTCATACTCTCTCACACACTATCGTCTACATTTCATTCTCATATCTCCTTTCGCAGGTCTTTTTCTGCTGTTGTGTCTACTGTTTGGACATAAATAGAAAAAAATAATAAAATAAGGGGTTTCAATGATTCAAACATTTAATTTTTTCCATTAGCATTAAGCATTTGCGTTGTGCAATGTTGTTACATCTTCAGGTATCACAGCCGAAATAGCTCAGTTGGGAGAGCGTTAGACTGAAGATCTAAAGGTCCCTGGTTCGATCCCGGGTTTCGGCAAAACTTTTATTCGATCTTTCACTGGTTTCTTAACATTAAAATCACCTTGTCAATGAACAAACCTTTTTGGTAAAGCCCAAAAAAGTTATCTCCGACAATCAGCTTATCCTATGCAAAATGGACAAAAAACTAACAATGCACAATTAGATGCAAATATCCGTTGAAAAAATACCAAAATTCCAACAGCCGTTTGTTGGATAGAACAATTAGGTAACAATCAGTATTCAATCTGTGTCGTATCAGATATTTGTGGCAGTATATCGGTCGATCTACCAACTGTGATGATGACGTGCAGATATCACAAACGTGGAGGAGCGCACTATTGTGTTAATCAAAAATGTATCTGATTATTATCTTACTACTAGCTGCGTCCTGCAGTTTCACTCGCGTGGTGATAGAATATACAGTCTATCTTTATGAATTGTGGCCTATGTGTTATTCTGTTGTGTTAGCTATATTATTGTAAAGTTTCATTAAAATCCATTCAGTAGTGTTTGCGTGAAAGAGTAACAATCATCTATACATCCATACAAACTTTCACGTTTATAATATTAATACTAGCTGAAGCCCGCGGCTTCACCCTCTTGATATCGAAAAAAAGTACCCTATGTGTTATTCCAGACCATAATCTACCTCTGTACCAAATTACATCAAGATCCGTGCACCCATTTTGACGTGAAAGAGTAACATTATATTAGTAAGATAGCTGGCCCCCGCGGCTTCACCCGCGTGATATCGAAAAAAAATTATTCTTTGTGTTATTCTAGACCATAATCTACCTCTGTGCCAAATTACATCAAGATCCGTTCAGCCGTGAAAGAGTAACAAACATCCATACATCCATCCATCCTCACAAACATCCGCATTTAAAATATTAGTAGGATTTTCCTTACTTCATAATTAGGGTCGGTTTGAGCGACATGTTCAATGATGGCCTGGCTGATAGCCAGTTGCACAGCCAGGAAGCCTGCTTCCAAGTGTGGGTTGGAGGTCTTCATGTCCGGTGAGTGAGACACTAAGCGAGCTCGCTCTGTGCTGCGGATGTTCAACGCCCAAGTGTTGCTCACCTGAAAAATAATATTCTATTGAATGAAGGTTTTTTGTAAAAAAAAAAGTTCTGAAATGCTGACCGCTGTGTCTCGCAGCGATACTCTAACAAGATGAGTACTGAATTTAAAGGATCAATTTTAATTAAAATTTTTGGATATCTTTTTTTGCCACTTTTTCAACACAGCCGAAATAGTTCAGATGAGACAAACGTTAGACTGAACATCTAAGGATCCTTGGATCGATCTCGTTTTGGCAGTGAAATCTTTTTGAATGACATTTTGAAGAATAGAATGAAAAAAGTGAGTGCAATCAAAATCAGAAGTCATTTATTCAAACTAGGCGGATGATCAGCACTTTTGAACGTCAATTTCACAAGACAGTCCCCCAAAAACGTCCACCCTTGGACCACTGAGTGTGCAGTACTTCAACTGACTTCGTTGGATAACGTCCGATAACTAGATGTAAGCAGTAACTTTCCCTCCTTCTGCGAAGCGGTCATGCTAGCGAAGGAGGTGACCGGGCGTTTGAGGGAGAGCACCTCAAACCAACCCAGCCGCCGCAGGAGACGCCCCGGGCGTCGGGCGCCGCGAAATGACTCCCGGCCACCGTAGATGCGGGCCTGTGGACGTCCGTCTATTGACGACAGGCCGTGTCGACGGCGCGTTAGTGTTCCACGCGCGCCTCAAAGAGAGCAGCGTCAGCAAAGCAGAGGGGCCTGCCAGGGCCTCCGCCTGCCGGGGTTGCGTGTTCGAAATAGATACCGCGGCCCCGGAACGTAAAGGGCAATAGAAGGAACATGTGTGGGTTTTAGTCAGTACAAGTCTGACAGTCCCCCCCGCTCCGCCCAAAGCGGAGGAAGTTATTTGATGATTTCCTACCAACAAAAAAAGCAGTTCCTTTCTTTAACATTTGTCCCCGGGTACGGCAGAATATCTTTTTTAAATCATTACCATTTCATGATAAAAGTAAACTATGACGACATGAACACATGGTCGAAGAAAATGTTTTTCAATAAATACGAACCTTTGGTTTCCAAATAATCCATGTAATGGGTTTCTTTAGAGGTACACCCTTAGATTCTTCTAGTAACAATTCATTCAGTTTATCCTCATTCAGTGCATTCCATATATTTTCTGGAACAATAATAGATGTAGTGTTTTTTGGCGGTAACAGATACGAGCAAGATCGGGAGCACATCGCCAAAGACACTCGTGTTATGACACAAGTAGGAATGACAAATTCCAGGGTATCAAGGTGAAGAGGATCTGTCAACTGTAGGAATACGTAAGTAGAGGACTGCTATGGTGTTTATTGCCGGTTCTTTACCTGAAGAAAGGACCAACGCGAACCGTGCACCTATCTTTAACGTTTTATAAGTGCCCATGTTGACATTTGTGAAATAATAGTTATTTATATTATTTTAGATTTTGAGTCCCGAGCAAGCGAAGGACTCAATCATATTGAATCACGAGCGTAGCGAAGGTCACATTACTTTTAACTTCAGCAACGAGAACACTGATCAATACTGATCTCATCTCTGATCTTATCACGCAACACAGTGTATTTCACGTTCTACAACCAACGAACAGGATCATTTATCATATAATACCTAATTAAGATGTTCTAAAGTTGAGTTAAGCTAAACTTTTGTTATTTGTTATTTCTTTTTCGCGTGGTCATTATGTGTCTTATGTGATTTCAATTATTTACAAAAGGCACAGTTGTAGTAGTAGTTTTTTTATTTTACGCGCTATCGAACGTAACTTGATTTTTTAGAGACGCTTTGCTCTACAATGAGCGACGTTTTCTCCGACTCCATTTGTCTTTTACCACGACCGACGCCTGAGCGGTTTTGTCTACCGAGTACATTATTACCCAGGATTTCATTATGGTAAATTGACAAGCCCGTCCCTGCCGACTTGTCGAACACAACATTGTGACCGGTGTTTCTGTCCTGTGGTGTGTACACACCGGTATAAGCTGGCCTCTTACTTTATTAAAACTTCTTATTAAGCAACACCACCCCAAGATTAAAAGAAGCCAACATAGTCCTAGACTAATCTGCATAGTCCTCATGTAGGTTGATCAAGATTTTTGTCTGGACCTTAAAAGAGACTATGCGGGTAAGAAACACCGGCTTCAACTAGTTTTAAAAACGTGTTAGTGTTCGTAAAAACCTACTTGCAAAATAAACAACATTTATTGAACATCGAGCCGAGATAGATCTATTTTACCTTGCCCGGTATCATCATCTGCCTAGCCTTTTCCCAACAATATTGGGGTCGGCTTCCAGTCTTACCGGATCCAGCTAAATATCAGTCTTTTACATGGAGCGACTGCCTATCTACCTCCACAACCCAGTTAGTACTGGGTAATACGATGTCCATTGATAACACTGGATGTCAGACTTTAGAGACACTGACTACCTGTAACAACTGTCAAAGATCTACGATTGACAGCCGGGACAGCTTAACGTGCTTTCCGATGCACGGAGGAAACTCGGTATGTAACGGGTGGTCACCCATCCACAGACCAACATAGGCAAGCTCGGCGTAACCTAAAGATCGACCCGAGCGGCTGCTATTATTTAGCCACGAGCTCCTCATTTTACCTTGCCCGGTACCTACACCAAAAACTCGTAAAATTTTACTTACCGATATCCAATAGCTCGGAGGCCCTATTCATAATATCTGTGATATCTTTAATATTATTGGGCGCATAACCCACTATGGTATCTTTGCGTAGAGAACGTAGGATCTCTTTGGTCCCCAAAGGAGGCTTCGGCTCGGACTGAATAGGTGTCAGAAACACTGGTTTCGATATGAAGACGGCGATCAAGAGCAGTAGAAAACCAAACGATGCTTCCACTAAAAGAAGAACACATCTTCGTCTGAAATAATAAAAATATTATATTTAAACTTATTAGAGAAATTCTCTATATTTACTTATCTTCTTATTATTACATTTTTATAAATATTTAGTATCGGGAGCAGGGTCCAAGCTACCGGTGGTTAGGGCTCCAGAGACAGGAACGGTATCAAGGAGGCCTTATGAATCAGACCCTTGATCCAACCGCCTAAGGAGAGCTTCAACAGATGTTCGTCGAGGCTGACGGTTTTCGGCTGAAATCATGATGATGATTTGATGAAGGTTTTTATTTTCGGATGGAGATCATCAAATAACTTCCCACGGTCTGAACGGCGCGGGGGGAGTGTCAGACTTTTACTGAGTAAACCTATCCATGTTCCTTCTCTTGCCCTTTGCGTTCCGGGGCCACGGTATCTCTTTCGAACAGCCCGCAACCCCGGCAGACGGTGGACCTGGCAGGCCGCTCTGCTTTGCTGACACCTCTTTGAAGTGCGCGTGGAACACAAACGCGCCGTCGACACGCCTTTGTGAAGGTAGACCTTTCGGTTTCACTTTTAAAACAGTTTATTGATAGATTGACTAGAGGATTTTTTTATGATGTGCTGAATAGGGGCAACCTTCTTCTCGTCCTGTATTCACGCAAATATTTAGTTGTCGCTTCGTGTACACCGTGGGAATGTTAACCGTCGACGCTGAAATGAGCGTTGAAAATCCTATAATCGTTCAATCTCTCTTCAAAACCTTCGAGGAAATATACAATCCAACAACACTTACCGTCTTTGTAAAACACATTTCCAAATGAGAATGCTCGCATGACTGAAAAATTTGTTATGTGAAGATCTTGCCTTATCTTTTTTTTTTGATTTTCCCATGTCGTTAAATAGAAAATACTAATTAGTTATAATTAATTGCAGGCTTATTTATTCTTTTAATTAATAATTCTAAATGTCTGTGACAATCACCATGACGGTTGTTTTGACACTAAATGACATTTACAATGGATGTAGACACATCAAATAAATAGGTCACATGAAATAATTTTGACGACACGGCAATAATTTTAGCACAGTGGCTGAGCGATTAACTGCTAAGTCGCGTGTCGCGGGATCGGAACATATATTTGTATGGCCTACAGATAGTTGTTTCGGGTCTGGCTGTTTTTGTGACGCTTCGCAAGACGCATACGGCGCCTGCGCGTACGTACGCAGCTATACAGATGGGCAGCTGATATCGGTCAAGTTGTTATGCGCGAAGAGCAAGGTCGCACCCGTCAAACCGGTTAGCGTGCCTCGTTTGGAACTATGTGGCGCGGTAGTAGCTGCAAAGTTGTTTACTAAAATATGTATGTCATTACGATTAAGTTTTCATAAAGTATACTTTTGGTCAGACTCAACCATTGTTTTAGGGTGGCTTAAGATGTCGCCTAACTTACTGAAGACATTTGTACAGAACCGAGTTGTACAAATTAATGAACTCACGGGTGATAGGCCGTGGCTTCACGTAGCCGGCAAACAAAACCCAGCTGATTTGTTATCGCGCGGTGTACATTTGGATTTACTTATAACTAACGACTTATGGTGGCACGGTCCATCATTCTTAAATATTACTAACCCACAATGGGAACATAATATTAATTCAAGTAATGTTCATTGTGATGAATTACCTGAATTAAAAATAAATAAAACTTCATTGCTTGTTCAAGTAGAATCTGATTCATTGTTATTTGATAAATTCTCACGTTTTAACCGATTGCGACGTGTAGTGGCGTATATCATGCGTTTTGTAAATAACAGTCGTACAAAACTAAAACCACAGCGTCTCACAGGTTGCCTATCCATAGATGAATTAAATAATTCTGTCAGAATTTTGACTCGAATCGCACAACAACAAGTTTTTTTTAATGTTTATGACACTTTAAAACATAATCGTCAAGTAACAAGCCCACGTAGTATATCTAGTTTAAACGTATTCCTAGATGAACACGATCTAATTAGAGTAGGTGGAAGACTATCATATTCAGACACATTTTCTTATGATAAAAAACATCCTTTGTTATTGTGCGGCAAACATAAACTCACTCGACTTATATTTGAGCATCAGCATGAGGAATTGTTACACGCAGGAGCTCAGTTATTACTGGCTACAATAAGAGATACTTGGTGGCCTACTAGAGGCCGTAACTTGGCTAAGCAAGTGGTTCACAGCTGCATGAAGTGCAAGCGCATGCGACCTAAACCATTGAGCATACAAATGGGCAACTTACCTACTGAACGGTTGCAGCCAGGGTATCCATTTATACGTAGTGGCGTGGACTACGCTGGGCCATTGTTCATGTTGAACCGCGAAGGTAGGGGGGCTAAATTAACAAAATGCTACATCTGTCTTTTTGTATGTTTTGCTACGCGCGCAATACATTTAGAATTGGTTACAAGTCTTACTACTAAAGCGTACTTGCTGGCATTGAAACGTTTCATCTCTCGACGTGGCAAACCCATGCAGATTTATTCTGACAATGGTACTACTTTCGTTGGAGCTTTAAAAGAATTTTCAAAATTTTTAGATTCATCACAATCCGATATTATAAATTTCACAACTAATAATGCTATTAAATTCACATTTGTCCCGCCATATTCGCCTCATTTTGGTGGTTTGTGGGAGGCAGGAGTCAAGTCCTGCAAGTTTCATTTATGTCGCATTGTAGGCAATGCAAACTTTACTTATGAGGAGTTGACAACGATATTGGCACAAATTGAGGCTGTACTCAACTCCCGACCTATGTACCCAATGTCCACAGACCCGAATGACCTGCTTCCTTTAACTCCTGCTCATTTCCTGATTGGTCGACCGCTCATCGCGCCAGCCAGCCCAGACCTCACCGCAACGGCTACGCAGCGTTTGCCACGTTACGATCGCGTGGAACAGATGAGACAGAACTTCTGGCAACGCTGGTCAACCGAGTATGTCTCTGAGCTTCAGAAGAGGACAAAATGGCAACATAACCGAGACACGCTCACACCTGACACCCTAGTCGTAATCAAAGAGGACAACTTACCTCCTCTCAAGTGGCGCCTTGGACGAGTGCTGCAAACTTTCACCGGCAGGGATGGCATATCACGTGTGGCTACCATCAAAACACAGACGGGCGATATTCGCAGATCATTCCCGAAAATCTGCCCACTTCTGTATCCAGCCGATGACCGCAGCAGCTCAGCTTCATTGGAACCTGGTGCTTCCAAGGCCGGGGGCATGTTGACGACCACCGCGCCATCTACACAACACGGCAGCAACAACTGACGCGGGAGGCGGAACGGGACGAAGAGGGAAGGGTACATAGCAATATAAGCGAGCCGCGCGCGCACTTTTTTTTGATTTTGTTACGCGACGACTACATATATTCTAAACCATTGTAAAACTAAAATTACACATATTAAAAGCCAAATTATCTGAGTCTGATTGAGAATCCAAAACATCGACGACCTGAATCCAGAAAAGCCTAACAGCCTCTTTACTGCTTTTGAAATATACTTTCCTGCTATAGTAATTGATTGAAGTCTGAAAATGGTGCTGATGACTGTTAAATTCAGTGGTTGGCTTGGCTTGGCAAGGGAGTTAAGTACCTACACTATTAGTTATTACTATAAAGGTACCGGTGACTCCCCTTACCCCCGGATATCTAACATACAAATATTGATTTCTCAGAGAAACATTGATAGAAGTAAGGTAAGTATTCAAATTAAATTCAAGCTCTATTCTAGATGAAACAGAGTCTAAACTTCGTGTTCAGGAAACAGTTATTGAAACAAATGGTTCGTAAATACCAAAGTAATACTTATTACTATGACGATAAGCTCGCAAACGTCTTTTTTATTCTAAATCCACTAATAAGTAAAATCAATCGTTTGTTTTTCTCACTTAAGTTCTAATGAAGCGATTTAGTATCGAAATATAAAGTGGTGTTTAATGTGTTTTTATTCAGTGGTGTAATAACTGAGGCCCAAAATGGCACGTTTTAGTATACTTTGTCTTTTACTTGTTGTAGTATTAGCTTACTTGAAAAGTACAGATGCAGGTAATGTACTTATGTTTTCCCCTTGTTTTAATGTTAGTCTTCACATTAAGTAATTTGTGTAAATAAAAAATCATTGCAATAATATCTTAGGACCGCTCTTAGCTCTCATTGTCTTACCAAGGGTATCGTATTACCTAGTGCTAACTGGGTTTTAGAACTCAAATAGGCAGTCGCTCCATGAAAAATACTGGTATTCAGCTGCATCCGGTTAGAGTGGAAGCCGACCCCAACATAGTTGGAAAAAGGCTAGGCAGATGATGAAGCATGGAGACTGTTATTGTGTTCAGTTGAGGGCAATAGACTCGTCCCTAATTACACGATACTTAAAACAAAACTGGCGAAATGTGAGTGTGCTATTAGGTATACTTCTGCATAACCCTTTAGCGACTTAAGGCGCAATTTTACTAAAATAAAAACAACATTAAATTTGATTATAGAAACTTTAGAAACGTTTTTTTTTAACTGTAGAGCATAAGGCTGTTTTAATTTCAGAAATAATCTATTTCTTCTTCATTTGTTTTAAACCAATTTTATTTTTCGTTTCCAGTTTCTCGCATAGCTCGGTCACCTCAATACGGAAGGCGCTTTGGTCTACCACCACCACCTCCACCGCCTCCGAGAGGCTTTGGGCCCGGCTATGGTCCTTACGGACCCCCTGGACGATTCGACCGTGGTTATGAACGATTTGATCGGGGCCGTAGCCACTACGGCCATGGGCACCACGACCGTGATAATTACGACATCCCTCCAGGCGGTTCTATCAGTATCTCGAAGACTATTAGTATAAGTTCGGGAGGGAACGCTCAATCCAGTGCTGGCTCGAGTGCTGGCTCAGGTGGGTTCAATGCAGGGCCTGGCGGGTCGAGTGCTAGCTCCAATGCCGAGTCTAGTGCCAGTGGCAAGTAGTGTGTGGATCTAGTGATTAGAGTATAATGTTATTGTTTTAAAATAAATAAATTTGTTTATGTTCTTGGTTTTATTTTTAACTTATTCTCATACTTGTGGCTTACTTATGGCCTTGTCCAACCCCGTCTTCACAAACTCGTCGATTCGGTAAGTCGTATGTCTTATCTCGTTCGCTTTTGATATGACAAAAAAAATATTGACGTACGATTGCTAGAAAAGCATACAGAGATGAGTATAACCAGACTTATAGTACATTTGAAAATGGTTAAACTTATTGGATAGAAAACAAACTTTTCATTAAATACATTTAAGTTTTGAAGACGACCATTGATCTCAAATTGAACTATTTGTTACGAGCCTGGTTAAGTGAGAAAGAGAGAAAGAAGAAGAGAGAAAGAGACCGTAAATTTATAAGAAGTTGATTTAAAAATGGTGAAAAAAACGATCAGGTGTACTACCATGACTTCTTAAAGCAGTCATTCCTGTGTGAGAAAGAGACAGCGCTATGCAGGGTGTCTAGCGTCATCACTTTCACACACTAAAATATAAATAACACGCAAAATACTGCTCTAAGTAGTCATCGTAACGTGCCAGAATAGCTGAATTCTGTCATTGACCTACAAGTTATCACTGATCCATTATGAATATCCTCAGCTTCAGTCTAATAGTGCTTACAAAAAAGCAATAAAAAAAAATTTAGGTCATCTATCTACATTTTTTTGGGTGTTTTTATTTATACAATTCAAGCTCTAGAAGTGAAGACTTGTTGCTTAGCTGTCAGAATATTTTACTGTTGTTATCATCATTTTATTTAGCTGTAAGTCTTCTAAAGTCAATAAATAATATTTACACCTATGTATATACCTACACTTCTATGTTAATGAATATTTCAATGTACACGGGCAATTCCAAAACGATTTGGTCAGCCATGAACTTGTAGTTAACTTTAAGAACAAACACAAATCTGCTGACGACATACATAACCGCAGAGATGCAAAGATGTTTCATAAACCAGCATAACTTGACATTGTGTTGAAATTATTTTCTGCGGGTAAATCATGGACGTTTAATATTTTAATCTTAGAGACAAATAGGATAAAGAAGGATTTTACAAGAATGAATAATGAAACGTTTTTTTTTACCATATTTATTTATTGAATAAGAATATATAACAAGCATAAAAATAAGAGAATAATAATAATACCAAGGCGTCAAAAAAAATGCCCAGATTTTGACGGCACGATGGTTGGCGCAGTGGCTGAGCGATCGACTGCTGCGCTGCGTGTCGCGGGTTCGATTCCCGCACGGAACAAATATTTGTATGACCTACAGATAGTTGTTTCGGCTCTGGCTGTTTGTGTATGTGACTTTAAATGTTTGTAAACGCAACCACGATACAGGAGAAATTCCTAGTGTAGGGCAACTTTTTTAAAAAAAAAAAGACTGTGGGCATCGTGTAGGCATCGCAAGATGAACAAATCAAATAGACTTATCGACTGAAATCCAGATATATCAGTGTTATTCTGTTCACAATAATTAGTGGTTGACGAAGTAAAGCTGCTGTGTCCTAAGTCTATCAGGTCTTGGGTTTGATTCCCAGTGTTTTTGGATTTTTTCATCAAGAATTTCTGTCATGAAACAGATCAAATTTAGCTCCAAAGTCTAAATTAGATCCTCTTTCATGACAGTCGGCTCGTCCCCTACCACATAGGACTTAAACATAAGGTGGGTGTAGTATAAGGTACACCTCTACCTAATCCTTTGAGGATAACAGGCGCGATGTTATATTTTCGGAGACACCAACAATGACTTATAAGGAAAATGTATAATCAAACTGCCCGAATCAAACTCCTATTTAGAAAAGAATTAACGCAGTTATTCATGGAGTGTCAAAATTCTCACATACGTCTAAGCCACGGCTAGAGGGTTCGATATAAACTGTCGTATCGTTGTTTTTGTACCAGTAGACTTATTTAGTTCCAATATGGCTCGTCTTACAGTTTGTGTATTTGCTATTTTAGTTTTAATTAATTTAAATGGCTGTATTGCAGGTAATTGTATTGTAATAGTATAGTATTTATATTATTCATAATCTAAGCTTTTTTTATGGGGTGGGTAATTTTCAAATAACTTCCCCCCGCTCTGGGCGGAGCGAGGGGGGGTTTCAGACTTGTACTGACTAAAACCCACCCATGTTATTTCTATTGCCCTTTATGTTCCGGGGCCGCGGTATCTCTTTCGAACAACCCGCAACCCTGGCAGATCATATAAATCTTGTTATTTATCTATGTTAAGAGTAGCTCCCATTTAAAAAAAAAGCCTTGCCTCAAATTATTAATTTCTCCTGTATCGTGGGTGCGTTTACAAATATTTAGCTCACAAACACAAACAGCCAGACCCGAAACAACTATCTGCAATTTAATCATGAATGCCAATAGATATTTTAGATTTTGATGCTTCATCATCTGTCTAGCTTTTTACCAATTATGTTGGGGTCTGTTTCCAGTCTAACCGGATGCAGCTGAATACCAATATTTTACATGGAGATAACCTCCAAAATCCAGTTAGCACTGGGTTGTGGAGGCTTTTGGATACTTTATCATAATCTTATTCGTCATTAGAAACTTTGCTTCATGTCTAAAATCCAGAATGGTTAATATAAAATTATCACAGATAAAAAATATTTTCAATGTTACAGCGTCCCGCGTAGCAAGATCTCCTCAACTTGGTGCCTTTGGTATCGGGGGTGTTATTGGCGGCATATCAGGTTACCCTGGCGGCTACGGCGGCTACGGATATGGTCATCATCATCATAGAGGCTTCGGTGGCGGTTACGGCGGTTACGGCGGTTACGGTGGTGGCTACGGCAGGGGATACGGCGGTGGCTACGGTGGTGGCTACGGCGGTGGCTACGGCAGTGGCTACGGGGGACCTGGCTACGGAGGACCAGGTTACGGCTATGGAGGCCAAAATCCAGGGCTAAGTTTTTCTAAAAGCACGTCTATCAGTTTCGGTGCTGGGGGCGCGTCTCAATCTAGTGCCAGCTCCAGCGCTGGTGGTTTTGGTAAATGAGATTTATTATATTATAATAAACAAAGTGTACCTGATGAGTTTTAAAAATAAAATATTGTTATACTAGATATTGTTTTATTTCGTGATTGTGTACGGAAATAAACCCATGGGGGCGTTTTAAATGTATGCCCATGACTCTCGGGGATTAGCTTCCCGCTAGTGAAAGAATTTTTGGAATAGAATCAGTAGTTTTGAAGATTATCCCCTACAAACTTTTACCTATTTACAATTTTAGAATATGTTGAAAACTATCCTGCGTCCTAACCATAGCGATTGGTTGCAAAAATACAAGACCGTCGCATTGATGTGTGGGTACGTCTCACTCATTTATTCGAAAAACCGAAAGGCGCCGTTCCATGTTGGCACAGCCACGCTTTCGGGTTTGCTCGAGGGAATAAACGCGATTGCAATTTGGTTAGACATAGCTTTAAGCATGTTATTTACAAAGTTTAATTGGTATTTCCCCGCAAAATTGATACACGTCATAGAATTCGGTCTGTGGATTGTAAAGATGAGTTCATTACTCTCGACAATACAAACAAAGATGATCATTCAATTAATATTAGCTTAACGAAAGCATAACAGAAACCTGCACATCCTGATTCTGTTACTGGTTTTGGGGTATGAAGAACAGGGTGTAAAGTTTATTATCCGATGATTTTAGTCTTTTATTTGTGACATAGATGGCGCTGTAGCACTTTTTGCTGTTTTTGTTTGATACGGACGGTATTTAGCTGTATCCGGTTAGACTGGAAGCCGACCCCACTATCGTTGGGAAAAGACGTAACAGATGATGACATCCTACTTCTGTATAGTATTCCAATACATGAGACAGAGATTGAGGAATGAACGTATCGAAATACACTTTTCAATAAGCAAATGCAAAACGCATGTTAAATCTTGGTGTATAAACTGGATATGTTCCGTGATTTTCAACTATTCTGAGCTCATAGGGGTCTAAAATAACCACTTAAGTAGAATCAGAATCCTAAGATACTAATATTATAAAAGCGAAAGTGAGTTTGATGAATTTTGGTACAGAGATAATTAGAACCCTGGAGACGGACATAGGCAATTTTTTTTTATAAAAAGTAGAAATGAGGGAGAAAGATGGAAGAAAAGGGAAAACTTAGCTTTGCTATTACAATAAATCAGGCGCAAAGGCAAAACTACAGGTAGCAGGTACCTGCAAATCAGGCAGGGGAACTGTGTTACCCCGAATTTACCGCGAGCGAAGCCGCGGGCAAAAGCTAGTAGGATAATAATATAAATTATGTTAAATTTCTTAAAATGGTCACGGACGCAGTTAATATTGTGAGCTAGCTTTTGCCCGCGGCTTCACTCGCGTTAAAAAAGGGGATGTGAGTGAGAAAGAGGGAAGGTTCCCAACTATCTCTGTACCAAAATTCATCAAAACCGGTTTGGCCATTAAAGCGTGAAGAGGTAACAAACAAACAAACTCACTTTCGCTTTTATAATATTAGTAAGGATATATATATATATATATTTATAAAAAAAACAATTGTCGGCAGCAAGCACCATGAGCCAAGCGAAGCGAAAAGTAAAGTAGTGTTTTTGTGGAAAGTTATTTTGGGAGAGAAATAATAGAAGAAGTAAGTAGTTAAGTAACTCATCTTTAGAGATCTAGACTCAAAATATGACGCTATAGAACAGATATGAGTGCGAACTAGATGATCAAAATATAAGGAAAATATTGAATTTGCGATTGTAATCAGAATTCTAAAAATAGACCTCAACATAATCTATTGTATGAACAACACAAAACTTCAATATTTCACAATATTTTGTGCGTAGGAATTTCCTAAATACAATCCTGTTTGTAAAACCACAGTAGGTGCTAAAATTCTCACGTAAGTTTTAATTCCGCAGTTCAATGAATCTGTCTAATATAAATAGGTGTATTGTAATTCTATTGTTTCAGTCGTCGAAAAACAATCGAATCATAATTTCTTCAACATGACTCGTCTTTCAATTTATGTGTTTGCTCTATTACTAGTCTTGGTTAATTTCTATAGTGTCGATGCAGGTAATTTTTCCTAGTATTTTCACAGTAGTATTAATTAATTGTATCATCTAATCATAATACATCAGCAATATAGTTTTTAATTACATCTTAGTCATAATAGTTTCTAATTACATTAGTCTTAAAAATCGTGTGATTCACATTTCATCATCTGAATAGGCGTTTCCCAACTATTTTCGGGTTGGCTTACAGTCTAACCGGATGCAGCTAAATATTATTTATATATATAATTTGGCATGGTGCGACTGCCTACATTTTTTTTTAAACTTTCACTGGGTATTTCTCCTGTATGTTGAATGCGTATACAAACATTAAAAATCACATAAACAAACAGCCAAACCCGGAACAAATATCTGTAGGCCATACAAATATTTGTTCCGTGCGGGGTTCAAACCCGCGACACGCAGCGCAGCGGTCAATCGGTCAGCCACTGCGCCAACCGTGTTGTCAAAATCTGTCCTCCACATCCCAGTAAGTCCTGGGTAATATGATGCTCCTTAGTAAGACTGGTTATCGGGATTTTCGGGCCACTACGAGTGTCGACTGTCAAATATCAACAAATGACAGCCGGGATCAACGGCTGAACGTACATTCCGGGGCACGGAAGAATCTCGGTAAATAATGTGTGGGTATTTGAAGGTCAGATGGGCAACCGCTACTTTTGCTCATCGTTTGTGCTCATTAAAATGTGTTATGGATTAATTAACCAAGTCAAATCAATCAATCATTTTGATGCTCTGGGGGTCTAAGAGCTCTTACACACGAGCGGCATGTTCTCGACGGCAGAGGTAACTGCAGCCGTCGTCATTTCAACTTCGAAGATCAGCGGCAGCCGTCGTCTGCTCTCTTAGTATAGGAGTCAGTTGTAAAATGGATTTATTATTAAAATCATTTACATTTTCTTCACAAACCGCCATCCATGCTGTGTTTTTAATTTGTTTTTAAACGGTTTTATATTGCTATAATCTTTCAATTTATAATTCCAAATACTTTTCATTTTTCTTTACTGCCAAAAATATAGCAATTAATTATGAATTTCGTCAGTAGAACTCATTTTATAAATTTGTGACGCGTGCTCACTCTTGAACTATTTGCAGTCGACCGACAAAATGGCGGACGCGGCACACTACAACTGCAAGTGTCGCTATAGGTCGACTGCTGCCGTCGACGCGTCGACGGTTGCCGCCGACGCGCGTCGACGGCTGCAGTTACCTCTGCCGTTGGGAACATGCCGCTCGTGTGAGAGCTCTAAGATGGCCGCTTTAGCAGAATTCTATTACGATAATAATATGATTAACGTTTAATTTCTTAAAATGGTCACAGACGCAGTTAATATTGTGAATTGTCACTTTGTGACCATTTTACGAATGGTAATGTAATTCATATTGATATTGATCCCTGGATCAATCTAGGCAGGCGCGGCGTAAGTTAAAGGTCGACTCGAGCAGCTGTTATTATTTAAACACGAGCTCCTTCATTACTCTTATTTGTTCCATAAAATAAATCACTAATTTGTAGTTTTCTATTTTCAGTAGGTTCATTTCTGTATGTACAGACGCCTGCACATCAAGCTACTACAATCTGTCAGATTTCTTTGATAGATTTTCGACTTTATTTCTAAAGTATTAGGTTCAAGGTTCATTGGGAAAAATTGACAGTTTCGGGTAGCTTGACCTGCAGGCGTCTGTACATAGAAATAATATCTTTTTAAATATACTTTTATTTTCAGCTTCACGCGAAGCAAGGTCGCCACACTTAGGCGGTATTGGAGTCGGAATTGGTATTGGCGCGTTTGGTGGTCCCGGCTATGGAAGACCCGGATTCGGAGGACCCGGATTCGGAAGACCCGGTTACGGAGGCCATGGATATGGAGGCCCGGGCTATGGAGGACGCGGATATGGCGGTCGTGGGTATGGAGGAGGTTATAACCGAGGTGGATTCCCTGGAGGACCGGGATTTAATAATGGCGGATTTCCTGGGTCCTTTAGTGCGTCTAAGAGTTCGTCCATAAGCTTCGGATCAGGTGGAGTGTCTCAAGCTCAGTCAAGCGCTGGCTCGCGAGGATTCCGGAAATAAGACTGATGGTGAATACTATTCTGAACTGTTTTGTTATTGAAATAAATGAGTTTCGTATTTTATAATGTGTTTGCTTGATTCGTGAGTGGGTGATCACCTATTTGATAGATAGATCGTAAATGATAGTTGATAGTCAGTTACCCGAGAGACTGACAACCAGTTTTACCAAGAGGCATCGCATTAACCAGTACTAACTGTGTTGTGGAGGACAGTTAAGTTGTCACTTTAAGCTGTATGCTGCAAGAAACATATGTAGAACTGGTGAAAGGCTATGCAGATAACGATGTGATATACTGAAAACCAGCGCTGTGCTGTGGGCTCCTATGGCACAGCTTCATGCTGAGTGGTGACCTACCTGTCGCAGTCAAGATGTGCAAGCTATTTTTATTTTTTCCCATGTATGTATTTGTAAAAGTTTGCATGTTTAATGTTAATTTTTGTTATTTTGTGTGCTCGTCATAATTTTCGACTAATAAATGTTTTTTCTTTCTTTATTTCATACTAGCTTTTGCCCGCGGCTTCGCTCCCGTTAAATTCGGAGTAACACAGTTCCCCTTGCGCCTTATTGATTTGTAATAGCAACGCTAAGTTTTCCCTTTTCTTCCCTCTTCCTCCCTCACATCCCACTTTTAACTAACTTTTTTTTCAAAAAAGTTAGCCTATGTCCGTCTCCTGGTTCCCAACTATCTCTGTACCAAAACTCATCAAAATCGGTTTAGCCATTAAAGCGTGAAGAGGTAACAAACAAACAAACAAACTCACTTTTGCTTTTATAATATTAGTAAGGATGTTTGTTAAATACCAGAAACGTCCGAAACATAAGAATAAGAATAATTTATTTGTGTAAAAACATGGTACATAGGGTCTTATAATTATAGTATTGTGAACTTACATGTTTTACCATATAATGGCATACAAATATCAGATATAGATGATGATTGTGACAGCACTGTTAGAATCCACCGCAATGTTCTTATGTACACTACTACATTTAGTTTGGAGTTAATGAGATGAGTATTCATTAATATGCAAATGACGTATGCAGTGCTTGATCACTTCTAAGAAACTGTGTCTTGACTACGTAGACCATTCAAGGTAGTTTAAATACAGCAGACCTAACAGTCCTCTAAATTGCTCAAATTCGGTAGAAATGTTATGAAGTGTTCTTGAAAAATTTTGACTATTCAAATATGTAACTACGTCACTGTTTTAGGGTTCCATAGGTACCACAAAAAGAAAAATACGAAATTCTTAAAGATTCACTTTTGTCACGTCTGTCTGACCCTTTATCCTCGAAACGCGTGGAGGTATCGAATTGAAATTAATACCTATTGTATTGTTTAACGGGCTGATGTCCGCAACTCCACGTTTGAGGCGCGTAGGACCTGACTTGGAGTTGCGGATATTGCTTGGTATTAATTAATTCATATCAATAATTAGAAATGAATTAATTTATACCCAATATTAAAGTTTGCGGCCCGTTGAAGTTTTCTAAAAGATACCCATAAGATTCCATTGTGTTGACTTAGAGAACCCTCTAAGTCAACACAATGGAAGATAATGGCCGTTTATGTCGTATTTCCCAAACATGCGCATTGGGCATCGATATGAAAAAGGTACTTACCGTTGACCTAGAGTCATTAAATTTGGCGAGAAACCACTTCATAAACCACCAGTAAAGCGAAAAATCCGAAATCCGTTAAGTAGATGTATCACAAAAAAATGTGATAACAAATTTAATTGCTTATCTTTATCCATGTATGGGGACATCAGTTTTCCAATGGTAAAGTTTTTTTTTTTCTTCGTTGCTCTACTCTAAGAATTCCTCCTGTATCGAAGGTGCGTTAACAAACATTTAAATTCACATACACAAACAGCCAGACCCGAAACAACTACCTGTAGGCCATACAAATATTTGTTCCGTGCGGGAATCGAAACCGCGACACGCAGCGCAGCAGTCAATCGCTCAGCCACTGCGCCAACCATGCCGTCAAATTTGTCTTTTAATACATTTTATCTTTTCGTTAGAGCAATGTTAACTATTTATCTACAAGCTTGTACGGAACCCTCTGTTGTTTGCAACCCTTTCGAATAACAACAATATTGAGTCCACACAAAACATCTATAGTACTGCCCAGGGGGAAATCCTATTAACTACTAGGTACCTACCCATTCTAGACTGTCATGACAATCAATTTACATAGCAAGTGCTAATATTGTCATACATTTGGTGTGTTTGTTGATCGATATGGCGGACCAATATAAACGAGGGTATTTTTGTCGCAGAATCAGTGCTCGTTAAACCTTTGAGTAATCCAAGATGGCTCGCGTAGTTCTTTGTGTATTAGCTGTTCTAGTCTTAGTTAGTTTCTTCAGTGCTGAAGCAGGTAAACACCTTGTCCTTCTATTTCTATTGATTTGACTGCTTCGGTGGTATTTGTGGTTGTAGAAGCTGTCGAATTCGAGGTCTTGGGTTGGATTCCCGGGCCCGGCTTAGTGTTATTGGGTTTATTCATCAGGATTTTTTCAGTAGCAGGTTCGGAGTCCGGTTGATGGCAATAGGCTCGCCCATATTACAGGGGACTGAAACATAACTAACGAAATGTGGGAGTACTATTAAGTACACCTCTGTCTAGCCCTTCGACGATTACAGGCGCGATGTTATGTATATTTGTATTGATTTTGACGAATGTATGGTCTCTTTGCACAGTAACTCTTTAATTTAAGTGACTTAATGTTTTTGGGAACTGCTTACGAAACTAGTGACCATTTTTATTTCCTTTAGCTAAAATAACGGGGAATCACTTTTTTGTATGTTTTGCTTGATATGTATGAATAAAGAATGATTAAAATATGACTTTGAATTAAGTAAAGAAATAAGTATGTATTTGACTTGCGCAGGACCAAATAGTAAAAAAAAACATTAAAAAAAGAAATAAAAAATAGCCCTGTACGAGGCCAAAAGGTCCCTATCTCAGCATGTTACTGTAAAATTTAATAAAAAAAATTACAGCGCTGGTATTCTGATCCAAAGCAAGTGATGCAACGGGTTGATTTTGTCATTTCAAATATTTTGATGTCACAGACCGTTATTATCAAAAAAATCAATAGAATATACTATTATTGCACACCAAAAGTTGATCATGATTGTTTTACAGAAATTGATACTTCTGTGGTTACAATGGCGGCCTTATCCTTACTAATATTATAAAAGCGAAAGTGAGTTTGTTTGTTTGTTACGTCTTCACGCCTAAACGGCTTAACCGATTTTGATGAATTATGGTACAGAGATAGTTGGGACCCTGGAGACGGACATAGGCTATTTAAAAAGATTGAGATATGAGGGAGACAGAGGAAAGAAAAGGGAAAACTTAACATTGCTATTACAATAAATGAGGCGCAAGGGCAAAAACTACAGGTCGCAGGTACCTGCAAATCAAGAAAGGGGAACTGTGTTACCCCGAATTTAACGCGAGCGAAGCTGCGGGCAAAAGCTAGTCGCTAATAAAGTCGATGATCGATCATAGTTGCCCAAATAAAAAACCAGTTCACAAAACTATTTTAGTGTTTCTATTACTATGTAACAAATATTTCATTGCCATAGAATAAATTATAAGTCTCTAAAAATGTTTTCTTTTAATGTTAATAACAAATATATATACCCCTAGTGTTTCGTTATATAAAAACTTAAAAATGTTTTGTCATGGAAATAAAGAGGCTTTTGAATTTGAATTAGAATTACTATGAAAAGACATTGTTGAAACATATGTGCCTAAATACACGAAAAAATAATACAGTAACCAGTATTCTTCATGCTCCCATCTATAATTCCAGAACATTATTTTATTTTTCCAGCACCTGAACCTCAATTTGGCTTCTCCAATCGCGGCTTACGGCGTCCTCCCGTGGCCATCAGTGTATCGAAGAGCAAGTCCATAAGCATCAGCCGTGGAGGTATCGCGACATCACAAGCGCAGTCCAGCGCCGGCAGCGGCGCTTTTGGACGTGGAAGAGGATGATTAGACTTAGAATAGAACATTTTTGTTTATGAATTAAAGGAATTTTGTGTTATTACTTAAGGTGTAGTTTTGTTTTTTGTAAACCAACCAAAGAGTTTTCAATTATTTAAATGTAGAAGTTGGAAAGGGTTTTTAAGCACTCGTTTTTGGCTCTGTTCTGGTACAGTGGCTAGACTGGAAACCAAACTCAAATTAGTCAGGAAATCGCTTAGAAGTTTGCAAATAAACTGTCGAAATAATACAGTTGTGACTCCAAAGGACGATGGCCTTTAGGGTGATTGTAGATTGTTCAACAAATGTGTCATTATCTACTACAGATTCCTTCGTTTTAGTTTTTAGAAGTAAGAACTAAAATACACACAAAAAGTGGTGAGCCCAGTGTGTTATAACACTACTTTTGGACAGTGAATATTTTTTACAATGATGGGTTGTTGAGCAATGTTGTCGTTGGCAGAAATCTATCTATCTATTCTTCTATTATAAACCAATCGAGCTCTGCTTGTTTCGGTGACTTGTAGGTAAAGAATGATTATTTTTGAAGTGTTTACAACAGATAGACAAAAGACAATGTCAGTAAAGCATATGGCCCGCCAGGACCAGTGCCCGCCGGGGTTGCGGGTTGTTCGAGATACCGCGGCTCACGAACACAAAGAACTAAAGAAGGAGCATGCATGGATGTTACTCAGAAAATCTCTGACACTACCTCCCGCTCCGCCCAGAGCGGAATTATTTGATACTATCCCATAACCTAAAAACAAGTGTGTTCCTAAAAACAAGTCTGGCAATACAAAATAGATCTATTTTAGCACAAAATGTAAACAAGTTTATAGTATACGACTATTTATATCATAATTTAACGAATCGCGTGGTTCTTCTTATTTTAGAGAATACTACCTTGGAATCGCGGTTTCTCCCGAGTAAATACTGAAATTATCATACTTATCTTGATGAAATCCAAATATGCGATATCCGTGTGCCATGTGCCGAGCTGGGCACAATCGTAAGTAAGGAAGTAAGTATATCTTTTTGTCCGGTTAAGCAGACAACAACTCGTAGAGGCGATCGGCGGCGGCGGCGCTCTCTCGCGTCCGGCCCCGGTTCAGTCCATGGTCCGAAGCGAGAGGGAATGAGACGCGGTCATAATCTTCTGCGAAGCAGTCATGCTAACGAAGGAGTTGGCCGGGCGTTTGAGGGAGAGAACTTCAAACCAGCCCAGCCGCTGTGGGAGACGCCCCGGCCACCGTAGATGCGGGCCTGTGGACGGTGAGCAATGGGTAGCTCACCGTCCGTCCGTCTATTGACGACAGGCCGTGTCGACGGCGCGTTCGTGTTTCACGCGCGCCTCAAAGAGATGTCAGCAAAGTAGAGCTTGTGGGTGGGGCTTGCCAGGGCCACCGCCTGCCGGGGTTGTGGGTTGTTCGAAAGAGAAGCCCCGGAACGTAGAGGGCTATAGCAGGAACATGGGTGGGTTTTAGTCAGTACAAGTATGACACTCCCCTGAAGTTATTTGATGATTTCCCATCCGGAAAAAAAACAGACGACAACCTCCTTGGCTGAACTGCGAGATGCCATTCATAAAAAAAAGTCAACGGCTCTCTTCTTTTTGGTTTTTCAGAAGACGACGCACGGAAGGATTTTAAAGACTTAATTTTGTCTAAAAATAATATTTGAATGAACTACATTCATTTTTTTTTTGTTTTTTATCAATGCAGTGGGTAGGCCCACTTAAGAAAAAGTATAAATAGGTTGATAAAAACCAGTTAAATTCAATATTCTATTAGATTAATTTAATATAAAGATAATCTTTTAAACTTAATATAACATCCTACCTCATTTAATTACATAAGTATCTGAACTTTTTGCCCTTTGTTGTTTTTTTTTTCCCCTTTCACCGCTAACTTTTCTGTATTTGTCTATTCTGTTAGTTCTCACCGTTTCTTTATTTCTATTTTTCAGTAACCAATCCTGAAACCATGCCTGTGATGACCCGTAAGGCTACTGCTCAGGAGATGGAGCTCAAGTTGAGAACGGCCCTCCAAGAGCTTAAAGAAACAAAACTCCAAGTCCAACAACTGTTACAGGAGAGGGAAGAAAGTGAGGTGGAAGTCGTTAAAGTCAACAGCAAAAACTCTTCCTTGAAAAGGCAGTTAGTAGACCTTCATCAGCAATACTTGGACGTTGTTGATGAACGGGATCAGCTAAAGGTGGTCACAGATGGTTTCAGCAATTGCAGTAATTTATATGAGGAGGCTTTATGTAGGATTAGGGACCTAGAAGATGAATTGATTCATGCCAATAGTTGTATTTTAAAGTTACAGAGAGAAAGACAAACTACTCAGGGTATTGAAACTAACCACTTATATAAGGAATTGTTAAATAGTAATTGTACCTCCCCTTCCTTAATAACTATTGATTTGACTGAAGATTCCTTACTAAAACCAAATTATTCAGTAAGCAATAAGAAAATAAAAAAATATGCTAAGTTAAATAGACTAATTAAAAAATGTAATCAATTTAAAAAACAATAAAAACACTTTTCTAAAAACATTCCACTAAGGAAAGAACGTGTTGATTTAGTGAACAAGTTAAAAAATTACCAAATAAAGTTAGAAGACAGTATTAAAATATATAATATAGATACTCAGCAATTGCAGTCTGAAATAGAGGTACTTCAGGACTCACTTAGTTCCCTTTCTAGTAAATATGTGAGTTCTCAAAACCAAATAAGGGAACATATTCTTGCAGCAAATGTAATGTGTAATGAGTCAATGTAGTTGCCATACGGTTTCCAACCTTGACACTACCCAGCCTGAGGTAATGGAGGACCCGTCCCAGGCTGAGAATTTGCCTCTGGACTGTATACTCAACCAAGATGCAGTTAATATTCCACAAAATAATTTAAAAGTGGTACAAACTGAGATATATGATAGTTGTGAATGTTCTCACTCAGTAATGTTTTCAGATAGTATAGGAAGGGGTGTAGGTAAATTATTAAGTAATAACCTGAGTTTTCCCAGTCAAAATAATTGTATGCCAGGGTTAACTTATAAACAGATAATGGCATTAGTAACTGGAAATGTTTATAGTAAAAATACTGATTTAACTATATTTATAGGAAATAGTTCAAAAATCACAAAAGAAGACATCACAGATAGTGTAACTGAGTTGTTAAAGTTGAACTGTCGTAAAATAATATTGTGTGCTTTTCCATATTTTGAAAGATTATCGAAACGAATTAACAATTATATTCACATGCTGAATAAGCATGTTCATTTTTTGGTAGGTCACTATTGTGACAAACTTATGTATCTGGATATTAACAATGTTGTTGATAAACTTAGGTCGACACGAGGTAATGTGTTTCTACCTACTAGTTGTAGACACAAAATAGCTAGGCTATTAGCTTATAATATTCACTCGGACATAAATATTATGTCTATGTTTTCTTCTATTATTAACACTGCGACTATTAGTACCTATACTAATATACCTTTTTACAAGGAAGGCGGGGGAGTATTGTCACTCACTCCGGCTCATTTAAACTAGCTAGTAAGACAACAGAAGATATAAATAACATAAGTGTTACACTCACTAACACCAAGGTACCTTCTTGCTCTCAAAAAATTAAATTTAAAAAAGGGGCTAAGCAGAATTCCTTGAAATTATTCCATCAAAATATTCAAGGTTTCTCTTCGAAACAACTAGAGATTGAATTGTTTTTAGAAAAAACCAAGTTTGATATTGTATGTTTCACCGAACATTGGCTAAAAGATCATGAAATGTTAATTAACTTTGAGAATTACAGTGTAGGCAGTTCCTTTAACCGCAAATCTAAGATGCGTGGGGGTTCACTTATCTTAATTAAAAATGGCATTAAATTTAAAACTCGTAATGATATAATTGATCTTTCGGTTGAACATAATATTGAAATGTCTTGTGTTGAGCTAGATAAGCATGTCATAGTGTGCGTTTACAGACCCCCAAATTATCAAAACTACTCTGTATTTGAGTCAGTAATGGAAGATGCTTTAGCAAAACTTGCAAAAAGTAATAAATTACTAGTTATCTGTGGTGACTTTAATATTAATATTTTAGATATAAATTCAAATAGCAGTAGATTCTTACATCTTTTTAAATCATTTAATTTGATAAATGTCTTTTCGGAGCCTACCCGAATTACTACAGACACTGCTACATGTATTGATAATGTCTTTTGTTGCTGCGACTACTTAAATAAAGCCATTGTAAATTACCTTCCATCTGATCACAGCGGTCAAACCGTCGTTTTCGAGTCTTACACACCGTCACAAAAAACCCAGATAAAATCTAGACAAATAACACCCAGCAATTTGAATAAATTTAATAATAATTTAATTAGTAATTTAGGCACTCCGGCATATAATATTGAAAATGTAAATCAATTTTATGAGGAATTCTTTTCGGTTGTCTACACAGAGTTCAATGATACGTTAAAAATAAAAACTAAATCTATTAGCCCAAAGTTTATGTTTAGTGATTGGGCAACTAAGGGTATAAGAAAAAGTAGGGAACGATTGTTTGAGCTTTACGGCCTTAAGCCTTACTTCAACTCAGAAACTTTCAATTACTATGTTGCAACTTACTCAAAATTTTTTAAAAACACCTGCAAATCTAGCTAAATCTTTATTCATTAGCAACAAGATTAAATCCGCCGATAATAAAATTAAGACGGTTTGGAAAATCATTAATAGTGAAACTAACAGAAACAAAAAATGTAATAATGAGATCACACTAGAGTCTTCGCGTGGTCTTCTAACCACTAAAAACGAAGTTGCTCAAGAATTTGTAGATTTCTTTACTAGTATCCCACTTAAAACTACTGAAACATTAAATTCTTCACCCTTGCTTTCCATTGATTTATTAAGAGCAAACGTTTCACCATGTCCGGTTGAGTTTCAATTTAAGCATATTAACCCCACTGCAGTCATTAAAGCTTTCAAGCAAATCAAAATCAAATTAACCGAAGATCTTTGGGGAATGTCTATTAAAGTTTGTCAAGCTATTATTGAGACTATAGCACCGTACTTAGCCTTAATATTCAATTTGTGTGTGGACCAAGGAGTTTTTCCGGACCTTATGAAATACAGTAAAGTTATACCCCTTTTCAAATCTGGGGATAGTAAAGACACCAATAACTATAGACCCGTATCCGTTTTGCCGTTTTTCAGCAAGGTGTTTGAAAAGGTAATGCTAAATCAAATGCTCAACCACTTTAACACCAATAAGATCTTACATGAAAAACAGTATGGTTTCACCAAAGGACGTTGTACGACTGACGCTGGTGTTACCTTGTTAAAACACATATTTACTGCGTGGGAAGAGGCACAGGATGCCATAGGAATCTTTTGTGACCTTTCAAAAGCGTTTGATTGTGTTAGCCACGAAACCCTACTCTTGAAACTTGAACATTACGGCCTAGGAAAACTTGCGCTTAGTTTAGTAAAATCATATTTAAATGATAGACAGCAGCAAGTACAAATAAATGGTGTCAATTCAATGGGTTTAAATGTAAAGATGGGTGTACCACAAGGATCGATATTAGGTCCCTTCCTCTTTTTAGTATATATTAATGATCTACCCCATTTATTTAAAAACCAACCACAAATGGTGTTGTTTGCTGACGATACCTCTTTAATATTTAAGATAAACAGACGTGCCACAAATCTTGACGACGTAAATAATGCCCTAATGCAGGTACATAATTGGTTTACCGCTAATAATTTAGTATTAAATGGGAAAAAAACGAAGTGTATAAGATTTGCTCTACCAAATGTCAAAAACAGTGAGTGTGACATAGTATTGAATCAAGAGAAACTAGAATTCGTCGAAAAAACTGTTTTCTTGGGAATAACACTCGATTCAAAGCTACAATGGGGTCCGCATATAACATCTCTTGCAGGACGCCTTAGTTCAGCAGCATATGCTGTTAGAAAAATCCGTCAGTTTACTGATGTAGATACCGCGAGGCTAGTCTACTTTAGTTATTTTCATAGTATCATGTCATACGGTATTTTACTTTGGGGACGGGGTGCAGACATCGAGTCTATATTTATTCTGCAGAAAAGAGCCATCAGAGCCATATATAACCTACGTAGGCGAGATTCTTTAAGGGAACAGTTTAAGGATATTAACATCATGACAGTACCTTGTCAATATATTTATGAAAACATCATGTATGTCAGGAAAAACTTGCATATTTTTAGTAAAAGAGGTGACAGACACAATTATAAAACTAGAAATAGGGACCAATTAGTTCAACCAGGTTTCAGGTTAGCTAAAGTAGACTCATCTTTCATGGGGTACTGTTTAAAATGCTACAATAAAATACCTCCCCACATTCTTCAACTGAATGAAACGAAATTTAAATCTTGTATTAAACGCACACTATGTAGGCAAGCATATTATAAGTTGGGGGATTATATTGATGATAAAAATGCTTGGCTTAATGCTGGTCCTGCTCCAGAAGAATAGGGGTAAACTCATTGATTGGTATCCGAAGCTATAGTGGAAGCTGCAGAAGATTGTAAGACTATCTTTGCAATGTATAGAATCAATTCTCTAGTATTGTATAATTATTAAGCCCATATGTGAGTGCTATGTATTATTATTGACTTGACGAAGCCCTGGTGGTTGATAGTGTCATGCTCACTTAAATGTCTCGCTGATGGTGGCGGGTGTGTCGGGTCATTTAGCTCCCTTCAAAATGGTCGAGCTGAATGGGGCTGATCCATACGTCATGTTCGTGAACGGGCGCTGTCAGTTGGGACTGGTCATTTTTAGCTACCACGGTTCATTTTTAACTTATTTAGATTTAAAATTAAATTTTGCTTTTTATTTACTCTGGACGCTCTTACTGTGCACGTCTTTCTACATCGTTCTCACATATTTGTATAATTTCAACATGAATGATGTAAATACAATTTTGTAAAAATATTATAATTTAAAAGAGTGTCCATGGAGTTTCTTGCCCATTCTTCTCCATAGAGATCAACGCTTTGGAATGGGCAACTACAGTACTTTCACAAGTTATTATGCCTTGTGACCGGGACTGTAGATTAGTTTTGTTTCTTGACATTCAAAAGTGCCTGTAATGGTCTAATTGAAATAAATGGTTTTGACTTGACTTGACTTGACTTGAGACTAAGAATTGTAATGGGTGTTGCGTTATATATTCTGTTGTATTTATTATTTACATGTGCTTGGGGTTGATTTAAGATAATTTGTAAGAAATATTACTTTTAGGTTATTAGTGATTTGCCTTTTAGTAAGGATATTCCGCTTCTGGTCTGTACTGTGTACTGTGTAAGAGTACATTAAACATAGACAAAATGTGTCCTAGGTTTGGATGTAAGACATGTTCTTACCGTGTGTCAAGTTCTATTCAGCTGTTTAGGCTTGGAAATGTATCAGGCAGACAGTTACATTGGTTGCGGGTTGTTCGAAAGAGATACCGCGGCCCCGGAACGTAAAGGGCAATAGAAGGAACATGGGTGGGTTTTAGTCAGTACAAGTCTGACATGCCCCCCCGCTCCACCCAGAGCGGGGGAAGTCATTGGATGATTTCCCACCCGAAAAAAAAAAAAAAAAAAAAAAAGACAGTTACATTTTTAATATTAGAACGAATTGATGGAGCATGTGCGCACATCGATCCTATTCTATGTATCCTACTATTAATTGGGTATTTATAGAATTTCGCGCATTAAATCTAGCGCTCCGGTGAACTGATATAAACGGGAGCGCTGTTTACATTGCACAGTCGGTGTGAAGCTCTTGTGCCTCGTGCTATAAACATGGGTGGTCTCAAATACTTCTGGATAGCCATTCTGGTGTTGTTTAATATTTTCAGTATCACTGTTGAAGCATGTAAGTTTTTACACTATTTACGGTAACCCTAGCAACCATGGTACTCACAGCGGGTAATAAGATAGCACTAAAATCTGAGTTTTCCTTTAAAATACTATCTCCCTCCTGTAAGTTGGACAAGATTACGTCTGAAACCTGAAACCTACAAAAGTCAGTTTCAAAGTGACATCTGAGTTTATTTCGGCTGTTTCTTCTCTGAGTAGTCAGGTAAGAAATACAGGAATAATCTAGTTTAAAAACAAAAGGGACGTGTAAAAGTATCTTCAATGCACTTCCTAGAAAACTGGCTGTTATCGCACTACGTTAGTTTCAACATACAATGTATTGTATTTCACTCTCGTGGATTTGTTTCATTTTCACAACTACGTTTTTATTCAATGAGTAGAATTCTCCTTCTTCTCTTATACCGATTTTATTTTTCCTGATTTTGCCACAGACAACAATAAATATATAACCGTTTAATTCACTATAGTCGGCGGTGATCGTTTTAATTTTCACAGCGAAGAAGCGCATGTTTTTAAAGTATAATTTATGTTACATTAAGTTTAAAGTTTTTAGTATAAAAAATATGATTATTTTAAAAATAGTTATAAACAAATTATCTTTTATTTGTGTTCAAAAATATTTAAATTTCTTAATTTTAATATTATGCTATTTAGCGGCTTCATACCTTTGCTTCTCCTTCAACCGAAGCGAAGACAAAGCGCCATTGAAAAGCAAATTAAATCATAGTTTCACAGTGATTAACGACAATATACTTTTTTTTTATAAAAACGTTGCCTGACACTAGGAATTTCTCCTGTATCGTGAGTGCGTTTACAAATATTAAAACACACATACACAAACAGCCAGACCCGGAACAACTACCTGTAGGTCATATAAATATTTGTTCCGGGCGGGGATCGAACCCGCGACACGCAGCGTTTCGTCCTGTTATTGTGTTTAGATAGCGACAGTGTTTTTATCTGACTACTCTCCGAAGAGGCGTCGACGACGACTAGACCTTGCTTGGTAACGTTAAGTTAATACAGTTGTGTGTGCTGTATAAGAATACAAATTCTCTGATTCTCTTCCCTGATCTCTCTCCTGTCGTATCATATTGCCGTTCCATCGGACTATGAGAGTGAGAGAACAGAGAGTGCACCTGTGCCTACGCACACATTTGTGTAAGTACTTATAGTATCTTACGCCCGAATGCTAATTGCGGTCAGGAGCACTATATACAGGCAACATGTCTTTTTTGGGAAGTCGGTTAAAAAAACTATAATAAACTTTTGTCTTGATTTATGAATACAAAGAGAAAGCAACAAGAAGGAATTTCACTATAGCGTAGTGATACATTTTCATCAAAGGAAGTTTTATGATTAGATTTTTTTATGACTTTACGATTGTTAACTTATAATTTCAGTAAAACCCGGCTGTTCAATGGGTTTGAATCTAAATCATCCAAAACCTGGGTTACAGCGGAAGACTTTAATTGATATCCTGAAACCACAAGCAGAACCACCCGGTGAAAATATATATAAACTAGCTTTCGCCCGCGGCTTCGCTCGCGTTCAATTCGGTAGCGCCTTATTGATTTGTAATAGCAACGCTAAGTTTTCCCGTTTCTTCCCTCTTTCTCCCTCATATCCCACTCTTTTAAAAAAATAATAGCCTATGTCCGTCTCCTGGTTCCCAACTATCTCTGTACCAAAATTCATCAAAATCGGTTTAGCCATTAAAGCGTGAAGAGGTAACAAACAAACAAACAAACAAACAAACAAACTCACTTTCGCTTTTATAATATTAGTAAGGATATTGAGGAAATTATTGTGTTTAAAATAAACAAACTTTCTGTTATTCTTGTCTACTTGTTGTTTGATTAGGGTTCCGTACCTCAAAAAGAAAAAACGGGACCCTTCTTGGTTCACTTTGTTGTCCGTCTGTCTGTCTGTCAAGACCCTTTATCTCGGGAATGCATGGAGGTATCAATTTGGACCGCCAGAGGTCGAAGAGGACTGACGTGCCAATCCCTGCGTGCAGCTGCCGAAGTTCTCTTGGCCTCTAATATAATGAAATTAAAGTCATATACTCAACTCTGTCGCCAAATCAACCTTCTCAGTCTACGCAGTCAAAAGATATGGCTGTTAGTGTCACATGTTTGTACGGACCCTTCGGTGCGCGAGTCTGACTCGCCTTTGGTCAGTTTTTTTTAAGCTATTTTATGTTTCACTCATGATTGGTCAATCATGAGTGAAACATAAAATAGCTTAGCCTTTGTGATATCTATTTTGAGCTCCCTCCGAGTCTCACAAAGCTTGTTAAGCTGTTGGTCCCGGCTGTCATTTGTAGATCATTGACAATCATTACAGGTAGTCAGGGGCCCGAAGTTCTGAAAACTTGTCTTAACAAAGAGTACAGTATTACATTTATTCTTTTATTAAATTTATCTATTTATATTGACTACCCTGTTATATTGCCTATTGTCTAGGTACTACTATTGTTTAATTTATTTATGCAGATAAGAATAAATTGTCAAATAGAACACAATTAATTATGGGGTTTAATGTAATGACCACCATAAAATGCTTTGATACCCTTAGTTATGTAACCAAAAATATCTACTTAACACCAGAAAAATAATGTCTAAAATTACAATAGTACCAGCTATTTTAGTCACGACTGCACTTTAAATTGTATTCGACCACCAAATGTAGTCAATGGTCACCAAATCTAATCGAATTATAACCTCATTATCGTTAACACCACGACTCAGAGTACCCCGACTCGGATAGGTTAGGTTAGAAGGCTAAGGCGGGAGCGTAGCGGAGCGGAGCTCCCGCTTTAGCCTTCGTGGTTTTTTTTTAAACCACCCAGAAATAAAAACTTTGGTTATAATTTTACTTTAAAATGCTGGTTTAATTTTGGTGATCATTTACTATTTTTGGGTTAACCACGATTTATTTGGAGTCATTTTGCTTAAATAGTATAGCAAAGTGTTAAAACTTTGGTTATAATTTTACATTCAAATGCGGGTTTCATTTTGGTGATCATTTACTATTTTTGTCTGCTATTTGTTACTATAACTGGTGGTAAGTTAAACATAAGCCATTAATTATTAAGTATTTGTATTTTGTTTATCAGAGTGAAAATGATCAACAAAATCTTTGTAAACTCCCGACCTCTTACTCCTCTGTCATCGGACCCTTTGGACCTTTCTCCTCTAACTCCAAGTCATTTTTTAATTGGACGATGCTTAATGGGAATTCCTCATCCACAGGTATCTGACGTGAATATCGACTGCATCAATCGCCTTGAGCGGTTCAAAAGAATAGAAGTGGTGAAACAACACTTCTGGAAGCGATTCTCCTTAGAGTATGTCACTCTCCTGCAGCAGAAGGTCAAATGGCAGTCGTCCAACAAGGATTTGAAATTAGGCGCTCTAGTATTAATTAAAGACAGAGCCCTGCCCCCCATGTTGTGGTCATTGGGGCGAGTAGTCAACCTCTATCCTGGAAGCGATGGCATATCAAGAGTCGCCGAGATTAAAACCAAACGGGGCACCATTCGGAGAGCCTATAATAATATCTGTCCCCTTCCAGATTCTTGAAGTTACCGTGTACTTCAACCCGGGCAGCATGTTGGGAATCTAGCCCAACAACGAGGCGACGCGCTGATGACGGGCACATCTGCTACGTCATCGAGGTGGCCTACGTGACCTGCCGCACGACCACACAACGACGCGCGGCGATTTGGTAGCGGCGTGGCGCGGCGGCACGTCACTTGAGCTCGAGTCGCCATCAAGAACAGTCGTCATAGCAACCTTAATAACAGTCGAGGTCGTAAAATCGTCTTGAGAAGAAAATAATTACCTAATTTATACAGTCCACTTGTTTTATTAATCACTGAGCCCGAGGAAACCTAGACAGGTACTTCTGACAATCGTTTAGAGAAGACAGAGGAATAGTGAACTATTTAACTGCATCACTTTGCAAATTTTATCATCTTTATACACACTCATGTTTTACAAAATAAATATGTCTTTATCTTAGCTTTCGTTAAATTCGTTGCACAAACAGGGCAATAGTGGGCCTAAAATCGAGCAGTAGCAATATTTACAAAACAGTTTTTTGTAAGGCTACATCGGGCCGCTGGGCAAAAGCTTCCATTTTCTCCTTCCACACCTCTTTACGATTCTCTGTGCGTTTCTATGGCGATGTGAACCCCGCAAATGTGATACGAATGTCACGCCACTTTCGCTGCGGTCGACTTCCACCCTAGCAACAAACCATGGAATGAGCTTATATAGATTTTGTTGTAAATAAACAAACGAGCTTATACGCAATATGCTCGTCCCTTCAAAGGCTAGGAGAACATTTTTATTTATTTATAGTATATGCGGTATAACACCAATTAGAATAATTAACATGGAAACAGAAAATAATAAAATAGAAATTAAAACAGAAGTAAAACATCAAGTAAACAACTTACAATGGGTTCAATTTATACTAACACGGAACAGTGGACACTCTTGCATACTTTGTTTCACAAAACACCAGACATACTAACATTACTTTATTCCATACATTCGCAAACACATCACATTCAAGGTAGGCTGTCAGGAGGGCGTTGAGCATCTTGGGAATACGACACACAGGTTATTCAACGCTGGCGACAGTTTTGGAAAACCGTTGAGCGAATAGATTGTGTCGGCGGTCCTGACGGTGTCCAATGTATTTGTCGGGCACGAATAGCCGTCAGAAATGGGTATGAAGTTTGGGGGAGTTGATACATCCCCGGAAGGTTTTACAGGCTACCGTGAGCTGATCAAAGTTCCTTCTCATCTCTGAGGAGTTAAAGCCCAACATTCCTAATAAATAGTTGGTTGGATACATGTAGGGAAAGAACCTTTAGAAAAAGCTCCTCATGAACGTTTTCTGTATATTTTCGAACATTAAAGAAAAAAAAATTACGTGTAAAACCAAAGTGGATAATCAACAGGGAAGCATATATACTATATACAGCGTAAAGCCACCAAGCAGCAGTACAGTGTTGTGAACTGGTATTTTTCCGAACTACGAAATAACCACCTCCTCTTATTATGTAATAAGAAATCGCTACCGATCGCGATTCTCGATAATATCGTCAAAATTAACGACTACTTGTAGATCACATGACATAATGTTGTGCTCTAATCCTAATTTCGCCGATTTTATCAAGTACTTTTGTGCAGAAGTTGTGTGCAGTGCAAATATTATGACCACGGTGTGAATTGTCTCACTGTTACCTTATGTGATATTTGTGTTTTCAATTTGATGTTAACAATCATTTGAAGATACTATTCTTGGAAGATGGGGAATATCACATCCTCCAGCATCACCTATTTAAGTTAGTAAATTAGTGGATTTACCTCAGAACAAGACTGATCTTTCAGCAAGATGGAGAAAATTGGAGTGTTGATTTTCGCTCTATCCGTCCTCACAGCTCAATGTGCTGTTATTAAAAATGAAGGTACTATATAATTTATAATTTGTTTTTTTTTCCATAAATAATGAATTATATACTAGTTAAGAATAATGAAGTTAACGACTGACAGAATATCTGTATACTATTTCTTCTCGTTTGATTTTCTTTTTGCAATAAGACTGTTTAGAATTTTTCATTCACTGCGAAGTAGATTCTATTCATTCACTTTTTGTTTTCAGATTCTCACAAGCGTGTAGAACGTTCACCATGCAGCACATGTGGTAATGGTGGTCCTCCACCTCCACCACCACCATTTGGCCCACCACCACCATTCGGTCCACCACCACATGGATCAAGATACTTCCACACCGCTCACTGGACTGGTCTTGCTGACAATGGCCTACAAAGGGGAGTTTTCACTGGAGCAGCGGCAGCTACTGGTGACGCTGCCAACCAAGCTGCAGGTGAAGCATTCTCTCTAGCTTCTAGTGGAGCAACCGGAGGAAGTGGTTCGGCAACTGAAGGCCAATCAGCTGATTCAAACGATGGACAATTCACAATTGGTGCTGGTCTTGGTGCGCGAACTTCGAGCGGCTACGGCTCTGGTGGCTATGGTGGATCTCTTGGTGGCTCTGCTTCTCAATCTGCAAGCAGTTCAAGCTCCCAGTCATACAATGCTGGTTCTCAGTCTTCTGCTGGTTCTAATGTTCAAGGTTCCGGTGGTTCTGATAGACAGTCATCTGCTGGTTTTGGTTCTCAGGCTGCTAGTGGGTTGGGCGGTCAGTCTTCTTCTGGATCCAATTCGCAATTTTCTCGAGGCAGCCATTCTTTTGACAGAAAAGGCGGTTACTCATCTGGAACTCAACAAATAGGTTATGGTGGCAAGTCTTCGGCTGGTGCCCAATCTGATACCGGATCAAATTCTCAATATTCAGGAGGCTACGGAGGTCAATCCTCGGGCGGCTATGGCGGTCTATCTTCCGGATCTAACTCCCAACCATCAAACGGCTACGGTGGTCAATCTTCAGGAGCTAATGAAGATTTTTCCTCTCTAGCCTATGGTAGCCAATCTTCAGGCGGTAATGGCGGTCAAGGTTCAAAAGGCTATAGCGGCCAATCATCTGGTGCCCAGTCTTCAGGCAGTCAGTCTTCTGGTGGCCAGTCGTTTGGTGGCTATGGCGGTTCGTCTTCAGGCGGCTACGGTGGCCAATCTGGAGGTGGAAGCGACAGCCACTCAGCGCATGCTGAGAAGAAATTCAACTATAAGGAGTCTCACTCCTCTTACCATGGTGGTCAAAATCAAGAACGCTTTAATTCACAATCTCAAGGCCAGGGTTTAAACGGAGCACAGCAATCAGGAAGCAATGCTGGATCGGGTGGTAATGAAGGAAGCCAATTTGAAACCCAACAGACTGAGCAAGCACACAGCCATAATGTCGGCTCATTAGAGAGCGGCTCACAGTCTGCTGGAGGATTTGGTGCTGCGAGTGGTAGTGGGGCAGGCTCTAGTTCAGGTGGTAGTGAAGGGGGCTATGAATCAGGTGGGGCTGGCGGAATTGGTGTCAGTGGATTCGGTTCCGGTGGGTACGGTTCAGGTGGCTACGGCGGTGGAAACGGTGGATCTAGGGGATCATCTCAAGCAGCTCTTAAAGGCGCCCTTGAACTGGCTGGCCAGGGGTTACAAACAGCTGGTCAGCAGCCAGCAGGGTGCAGCACTTGCGGAAAGAGCAACTTTGCTTTAAGTAATGCTAAGAGCAGGAACGGGAATGCCATTGCTCTGTCTGTAAGCGGTTAGATTCCATGAAGTACCTGAAATGTTAGAGTTAAAACAAATGATTTTGTGGATTGTACCTAATAATACTTTATTGACATGTTGTTATTATAACTAAGATGTTGTTTTTTGTTTAGGATTTTTGTAAATATTTAAAATGATGCAATATCATACTTAGTAAACTTAATGCGTTGAAAGTTTTTATTTTATTTTGAATAACCCATTCTTTTCGATGCAGTTTCAACAACACGAATGCATGGATCTATCAAGAGTGATAACTTAACTAAGCTTTAAAATAATCAATACCATCTCCACATTACATTCGTTAGGGTTACAAAATCCTTACTAATATTATAAAAGCGAAAGTGAGTTTCTTTGTTTGTTTGTAACCTCTTCACGCCTTAATGGCTAAAGCGATTTTGATTAATTTTGGTACAGAGATAGTTGGGACCCAGGAGACGGACATAGGCTAATTAAAAAAAACTGGAATATAAGGGAGAAAGAGATAAGTAAAGAGAAAACTTAGCTTTGCTATTACAAATCAATAAGGCGCAAGGGGAAAAACTGCAGGTAGCAGGTACCTGCAAATCAGGAAAGGGAAACTGTGTTACCCCAAATTTAACTCGGGCGAAGCCGCGGGCAAAAGCTAGTATGAAATATTTCTACGATCGCAAAGGGATCAGAACCTATTTAAACCTTTGGATACAGATTGGTATCAATGAGAGTCAGAAAATTTTTGTCTTGCAGAAAAGCACTGTTTCCGATACCGGCGGAAACCTATTTGCAGCCAACTAAACTGACTACTTAGTCACAATAGGTATACATAATTGTAATGATCACACGTCACATAAAATGTATAAAAAATGCAGTTTTCCTACTTATATTATAAACGCGAGGGTGTGTGACAGTGTGAGGATGGATGAATGCATGAATGAATGGATGTTTTTTACTCTTTCACGCCGAAACACGGAACGAATGTGAATGAAATTGGCTATTTGGCACACAGATAGTGTATATCTTGGATCTAACACACATAACCTACTTTTTAAACCAGTCTACGCGGTGAACCACGGCGCAGTTTGTGGTCTATAAATTATTAAAGCGTCTGGTACGCAGAAAGAAGCTGACAAATAGAGTTACTACTATGTATTTAATTTCAAAATTAGGTTGTAGAGATTGTCTAGAAAGTCGGTCCATGGAAAAACTGAAGTCACTTTAAGTCCAGTAAGGACAAAAAAAAAATCCACGAGCGCTTCAAAAAAATGTCAGCAAAGCAGAGCGGACTGCCAGGGTCACTGCTTGCTGGGGTTGTGGGTTGTTCAAAAGAGATAACACGGCCCAGGAACACAATTGATTTATTTCGAACAACGCGAACCACGGCCGTGCTTACCCACTTGAATGTTAATTCTAATGCAACTTGGGTAAGCCATCAATGCACCTCACCGTACTTGGGGAGAAACACCGCAGGTGATTGAGGTAAAGCGCCAAAGCAGGTTGTTTCGGATTGCTCCAAACTGCCGTAAATTACTGCAATTCTACTCGATTCAATAAAGCTGGAAGCTGAAGCCAGTCGGGAGAAAATTAGACAACGACTGATTCCTAGGAAGTTGGGTGGGATTTTAGCGTGGGGCACGATTAATGTCGACACTATTGCGGATTCACTTCATCCAAACTCATCGCGCCGTGCCGGAGCTGCCGCTGCGGTTGCGGAGAACATCAAACTTCGTAAATATATTAGAAACCTTAGTGGAAACTATAATTTCGACCTGCTCTGGATTGAAACCCGGGGGCCGTGTGGTCCGTGCTCTCAGCCTTCAAAAGTAACTTCTAAACTCCTATTTCATGCTTGTCGTGACCTAACGGCTGTCTTTTACCTTGCCCAGAGTTAAAACGTTGCCCTACAATGTGACAACGCTGCCAGCCTCATGGACACAAGCTGACAGTATTTAGGAGGAGTTTTTTGATGTATATAGTTACTATGCGTATCAAACGATTGATTAAATAAAGTTACTAAAGTAAACTTGAATCATGAACTTTCGTAACATTCGATTTTAACAGTGATCAATACCCTATTGCGTAACTGATAAACAGTAAATATATAACAACGTAAAAAAAATGTGGTCGACAACAGGTAAAATGCACCAGGATATTCAAAAAGCTTGGCAACGACGATGCACAATAAACATGAAAACCACGAAAATTTATCTAAATCAATGTTACCTCATCAAACCACACGAGAATGGAAACGTGCGTAAACACAAGTGTTTAGATACAGTTTAGGATGCACACAAACGATCAAAGCAATATATCAATAAAGACTGAACAAACATTATTCAAAGGCGCAAGTCGATGGCAGCAACGATAGTCTATACATATAGGGGTTCATAAACGGCTCAGATCTCAAGTGGGTATGCTCCTTGTCTCCATAGACAAGGGCTAATCTTCCAGTAAGCCGTGCAAGCCTTGACAGCTGCGCACTTGACAATCTTTGAACTGCATTAGCGAGCACGACATTTTTCTTTACCGTTTTGAGAGCAGTGGTAATGTAACAATATACATAAGTACGTAAATTAAGGGTCGTAGTCACGGCGAATACCACCACGACAGCGGCAACATTAGATTACAGGAACCACACTCATCATCTGCCTAGCCTTTTCCCAACTTATAGGGCCCGACTTCTAATGCTACCAGATGCAGCTGGATACCAATATTTCATATGGAGTGATACGGTACCTCTTCTTCTGCGTGGCGTTTCGATGACGAATCTTAATTGAGTCAGCCCTACGAGTTTGGCACTTTTGGTAACGTCCATCAGCTCCTGCGACGTGCAAGCAACAGGACAGGCAGGACACGATGTCAAGTATTCCATCGTTTGTGGAGCAACACCTCATTTACACTTCAGGGTAAATTCATTTTAGAATCCTCACCTGCACAGGATTCCTTTCCTCGGCCAACCTGTGTCCCCTTAGTTAGACTGGTTGTCAGATTTTTGGACCACCTGTATCAGTTAATCAGTTGCCATTGACGCATTAGGTAAGAAAATTTAATTTAACTTTGGGTTAACCCTAAAGGAATTTCCTTACCTTATTAACTATCAATGGGCTACCCAAAACAAAAACGTTGCCCCACACTAGGAATTTCTCCTGTATCGTCGGTTTGTTTACAAACATCTAAAGTCACATATTATGTGTATATTTGTTCCGTGAGGGACAAACGCGCAGCAGTCAAACGCTTAGCCTCTGCGTCAACCTTTCATTTCCTTTCAGTTCAGGTTAACGTACGTAAATAGTAAACAATACATTTCATTAATTTGATGAAAAGCAATAAGGAAAATGTGACATGAAAAGTGAAAGGAATAAAGCAGGTAAGTAGTAGGTGGAAAATAATAACAAGAGTCACGCCGTGGGCACACCAAACAAAAGGTGCACGGTTCTTTGACTGTTTAAAGTTACACAATATCAGGATTTTTCAATATTCGGTCCTGAAATAATTTTAGTTCTAGAAATCTCGGGTACAACATGTTGATGGGGTGCCATGACAGTTTTATACCCGCAGTCAAAACTGACAATCCGTCTAGACGTTTGTAAACGTCCTAAATCAAACAAGCCACTGGGATTCACAAAAACCACACAACTTTTCACACTTACTATCTAAGTTGTCACTAACAATTAAAGTTAACTCGTGAAAATGAGTTTTTGTGGTATTTCTTATATTGTGGCATTTAATATTTATCTACCGAGCATATAAAGATGTAATATTTGATAAAATTAGATCATAACAAACCGGAAAATGTGGCGAATAGGTGTATTACTAGTAGCTACAGTTTTGATAGAATACGCTGCCGCTGGTGTTAAACGTAAGTTATAAAATAAGTTAATAGCAATAATTGGTCTAATTTTTAGTTAAATCTTAACTAATTTATTACTCAATAAGGATAAAACCAAACAGAAATGAATCTCACAGAATTATTAATTTTATTTATACTGCCTAAATACAAAATCTGATTTATTTTATCAAGAATCGGAAGTTGACAGTCTTCAAACGGTTCTATAATCTTGAACTTTATACTTCCAGCCACGGATGACCATCTAGTCCAGCGCCTAAAGCGATCACCTAACTCATGTGACAGCTACGAGGACTACTCTCAACGTCGGCCAAGTTACTGGCCCCCACCGCCTCCTCCACCACCACCGCCACCGCCATACTGGCCACCACCACCTGGCCCTCCTCCATATTGGCCTCCTCACCATCATCGCCATCGATTCGAGGAGTTATCCGATGCTATATCGAGAGGAGAAGAACCTTGTTCTACTTGTGCTGGAGGAAATGGAGTTTCGTCTTCACTCAGTAATGCCAAAAGTCAGAATGGGGATGCTATAGCAGTTGCCATTGCCAAGGCTAGTCCTAAGACGTGAGGTGAGTCAAGGCCTAAAGATATCATGCTTTAAATTAAGTTGATAGGTTATCAAATCTAAGTCTGTTTAGTTCGTAATAAGTTTGTGTTTGAAAGTAATCGTTCTCATAATGTTTTGGAGACGTTTTAGTTTTCTATCTTGAATATGTATTTCATACGTTGATATCAATCAAGCTTTCTACATAAAAACTGAATTTGTTTTAAACTGTATTTAAATGTTACTGTTATAAATATCGTGAGATTTTCTATTGTTAACTGAATTAAATATTGAAAAATATGTGCATCTAGATGTTTTTATTTCTGAATAAAATACTTCTTATCATTCGTAATTAGGTCAATATAATATTTATGTAAATATAAATGATCTGAATGTTGACCTGGTGACAATTTACATAAACAGAAGCAACGAAATGCTTTTTTTAGAAATACTGAACTAAAGAGAAAGTAAAATGATGTATCCGTTGATTTCTTATTATTTGACCCAATAGATACAAGTCAAAGGATCGAGTATTAACAATGTTCAAAATATTCCTTCACTACTTTTTTCTACCCTTAGTTCACTGCCTCGTTAGTGTAGTGGTAATACTGTGCATGCGGTCCTAGGTTCGATTCCTAGGTCGAGCAAAGTGGTACTGGGTCTTTCCATCAAGAATTTCTGACTAGTAACCACGGAGTCTGTTGTCTCCGGCGACTGAAAAGTGAGTCGTAATCGGTTGGCTTGGTAAAAAAAGTACTAGTCCTTCTTTTAGATAAATCAAAAATAAGGCACACGTTTTTTTTTATTTGTAAATTGGAATAAAAATGACAAAGATATACCCCATGAAAGTGACGTGTGACTTCAGCGTTGCTGCATTTTTCGGAACGAGTGACGTCACACGTAACTTTAATGAGCTATTTCTTTGTCATTTTCGGTCTAATTTAGTTTTTAATAATCTAAAAGACGGACTAAATAGAATGTAATTACTTTGACCCTGGGCACTACCCTAATGATGTGAGGAATGTTCTGAGTAAAAATTTTGCTGTAACTACGCTTTAAAAGTAGAGCAAGACCAAAGAAACGATGGATGGACTATAGGAAGAATGATGAGGCAAGAAAGGAGGTTTCTAATGATATGACCTGCAATAAAATTGAGAATGTAAGTAAAAAACTTGTTGCGCCGATCCCAAATAAATTTAGATAGGAGGATAGGAGGCAGGAGAATGATGAAATGGTAGGTACACATTCTCGCGCACTGAGGGTTCCGTACAAACTTCCGACATAAAAGGAAATATCTTTAAGCTGCGTAGACTTAGAGGTTTGATTTCACAGCTTCAAGGGATCACATACTTGAGTTTTTGGAGTTTACTCCTTATTGGAGTTTACTCCTTATTGGAGTTTACTCCTTATTGGAGTTTACTCCTTAAGAATCGATTTTCATATATAAGGCGCCCGGTATGAGAAAAATGTGAGGTGTAAAATCTACTGATGAATGACCTCGTTGACCTCGTTACGTTTTTGGTGCACACGCACCTATGGTGTTTTTGAATATTACTAGATGGCGCTTTATGAAATTTGTCGTCCGTCAGTGATATTTTTTTTGTGCTTAAGGAGTAAACTCCAGTCGTGCGTCGGAGCTGACACACACACTTTTTTTTTTATAAAACGTTGCCCCACACTTGGAATTCCACCTGTATCGTGGGTGCGTTTACAAACATTTAAACTCACATACAGAAACAGCCAGACCCGAAACAACTACCAGCAGGTCATACAAATATTTGTTAACCCGCGACACGTAGCGCAGAAGCTCAGCCACTGCGCCAACCGTGCCGTCAAATCATGGTGAGTATATTATGGTTTTAATTTCAACTCGATACTTCAACGCGTTCTCGAGATGCAGGGCCTTGACAATCAGGGACAGAGTGACAACAAAGTGATCCTATAAGGGTCCCGTTTGTTTCTTTTGAAGCACGGTACCCTAAAAAGATACTTTTCTTTGCAAACAAGTACCACACTTTTTGACCAAGTTAGCCATGTAATACATCACACTACCATGAACAATAATCAAAGAAAGAAGAAAAAATCAAAGAAGCAAAAATCCCTAACGAACCTAGCCCCCCTTTTTGGGATGGGAAATCATCAAATAAATTACTCCGCTCTGGGCGGAGCGAGAGGGAGTGTCAGACTTTTACTGAATAAATAAATAAATATCTTGGGACAACTCACACACGGCTATCTGATCCCAAGCTAAGCAGAGCTTGTGTTATGGTAACCAGACAACTGATATACATACTTATATAATTTGTAAATACATACATATTATAGATAAATCACAACCAGTGTGAATGAAACACGTCCATGTTATTTTTTTGTTTTTTGTGTTCCGGCGCCGCGGTATCTTTTCGAACAACCTCCAATCCCGGAAGGCATGTCTTTAAGGAGGGCGTGGAAGACGAACGCGCCGCCGACACGGCAAACCTGACCCCTGAGAAAACAGTGCATTGAACAAATTACTTGTTTACAATGGTCATTTTTTTTTTTTTTTTTTTTTTTTTCTTAAGAAAACGTTGCCCCACACTAGGAATTTCTCCTGTATCGTGGGTGCGTTTACAAACATATAAACTCACATACACAAACAGCCAGACCCGAAACAACTATCTGTAGGTCATACAAATATTTGTTCCGTGCGGGAATCGAACCCGCGACACGCAGCGCAGCAGTCGATCGCTCAGCCACTGCGCCAACCGTGTCGTCAATGTAAGGTTACTGACAGAAAACCACCGTTTTTTATGGCACTTTCAATTGAACTTAGGACCTTTTACATTGTAAGCAATGAAATTAAATGTTGACAAAGTCATTGTGTGGATCCAGTGGCCCGTTAGGTTCTGATATTTCAATAAAATCTCACACTAAGGCGTGATTTAAAAAAACTCTAATAGGTAGTTTTGTTAAGTGTTTTATGTTATTCACCGTTGTTGTAAATTAGCATTTTATCGGTTTTTTCAATTTCGTGACAACTGCATGCTATTCTTAGGAGATGTTCGTATGTTGGCACTCGCCCACTCCTCGAATAAATTGTTAAAATAAGTGGAATATAAAAATAAATGAATCTGATTTATTTTATCAAGATTTTATTCAATTTAAACATATTTATGGTCTCAGTTGCCTGATGGCGTAAACTGTTTTAAAAGCTTCCGTTTCACAAGATGGAATTTAATCTTCGTTATTATTTGCCTGGGTTTGAACCAGTCTATAGGTAAATCTATTTGTTAGATTAGCTAGTCATTGATCTTGATTGATTGCGGGTCTGTGGACGGTGAGCAATGGATAGCTCGACGTCCGTCAGCTCTCGTCAGCAGAGGGGCCTGCCAGGGCCACCGCCTGCCGGGGTTGCGGGTCGTTCGAAAGAGATACCGCGGCTCCGAAACATAAAGGGCAATAGAAGGAACATGGGTAGGTTTTAGTCAGTACAAGTCTGACACTCCGCCCCGCGCCGCCCAGAGAGCGGGAAGGTATTTGATGAGTTTTCAATCGCAAAAAAAAGGCAGCCGTTGATTTGTTAATCCTATCTCCATATTGTCATCGTTCAAGCGCCATTTGCATAATTTTCACACATTGTTCTTTATTAACACTTGAAACGGGATATTTAGCACGTTCTTCACACTAAAATTCTAAAAGCGAAAGTTTGTTCTGTGTGTATGTTTGTTACTCTTTCACAGTCACGGCTTTTTATTATATTTGGCATGCATATCGTTTAAACCCTGGAATTACACATAGGCTACTTTTTATCCTGGTTTACGCGGGTGAAACCGCGGGACGTATCTAGTTTTTTTTTTTAATATTTCTTCACGGATAAACTACAGACCATTTCAAGTGTTAATTAAAATGATTAGTGACCATGTCAGTTTAAAAACTTTTATCCTTTACTTGCCTCACCTTTTAACACTTTTTTCTTAGCTTCACCTCTGTAACTATGTACAAAAAATCTTAGTAGTTAAATTGACCCACTTTCCAATTGAGCTGAAATTTTGCCTACATGTTTGTAGGCAACATTTATCGTTTAGATGACAATGCATTTTGAGCTTAGTGACGTTATTTTAAATCCAAAATGGCGGACTCAAAAAGATGGCGGGTTAATTATTTTTAATACATTGTATTTTATGGGTAGATATCAATTTAGGCGTATTTTTTTAGCTTTTTATAACTACTAGCTTTTGCCCGCGGCTTTGCTCGCGTTAAAATCGGGGAAAAGAGTTCCCCTTTCCTGATTTACAGGTACCTGCTACCTGGTTTTGCCCTTGCGCCTTATTTATTGTAATAGCAATGCTAAGTTTTCCCTTTTCTTCCCTCTTTCTCCCTCATATCTCAATCTTTAAAAAAAATTGCCTATGTCCGTCTCTAGGGTCCCAACTATCTCTGGACCAAAATCGGTTTAGCCATTTAGGCGTGAAGACGTAACAAACAAACAAACAAACTCACTTTCGCCTTTATAATATTAGTAAGGATGTATAAAATATTATTGCTTTTTAGATTTACTTGACAGGCCAAACTTACCGACAATTTCTTCACCTACGAGACGTCAATCGGATGATTCGGATGTCATAACAAAACCTACATATTTCCAAGATCAAGTGAAATGTGGCGAAATACTCACGCCAGCTAAATTCACCCTTGCTCGCGAGCTGGCTAGAGCTCTTGCGTAAACGATGTGGTTTGTAAGTACAAGGTCATATCTTCGGTTATCCCCAAAGCCAAGTTAATTAAAGGTGTATCACTTATATAAACATATGTAAGCCTTGGAAGAATTGCGAGAGAAATCTTTATTGCAACAGTGTTATTACTCATCTGTCTGTAGAGTAAGTTCAGGTTCAGAATAAGCATGGTTCATGTATGGGTCGATCCTTTAATTAATACATTTTTGAGCATGGTATTTATTTATAGTACTTGGAGGGATAATATTATCCTTACTAATATTATAAAAGCGAAAGTGAGTTTATTTGTTTGATGAATTGATGAATTTTGGTACAGAGATAGTTGGAACCCTGGAGACGGACATAGGCTAAAGCCTTTTTTTTAAATAAAGATTGAGATATGAGGTAGAAAGAGGGAAGATAAGGGAAAATTTAGCATTGCTATTACAATAAATAAGGCGCAAGGGCAAAAACTACAGGTAACAGGTACCTGTAAATCAAGAAAGGGGAACTGTGTTACCCCGAATTTAACGCGAGCGAAGCCGCGAGCCAAAGCTAGTTTAACATAATTGTACTGACACCACATCACTGGATTGAGCTAAACATTTCTGCCGTGTGATGGATCAACCGTGTGTGTGTCCACCCACATTTTTCTAACGAAACTGTAAATTAAGCTCAATTTTCTTTCTGAACTATTAAAAAACAACTCATCAACTATTCCTTTGTGAGCATAGCCATAAATAATTTTTTTACATTTAAGTTGTCCGGTGACAAACAGTTTTTATAATTTATTACCATAATATGTTATGATTTCTCATGAAATCATTTTAATATTAAAATGACTTTTGATAAAAAAACTAGCATGGTGGTCATAAACATTTTAACTTTTTCTGATGTTCATGACCGATAATATTATTCAATTTTCGTGTCTAATATCGAGGCTTCAAATAAACATTGCACAAGATGCAGTAACAAAAATATTAAGTTATATAAGTTTAAAAAAATGTTGTGACTACTTTCTCATTCGAAAGCATTGTTCTATAAAAGAATTCAAATAAAGAAACATTGAATTTATAACACAGGCCATTCACAAAAAAAGTGGTTTACTATGTTGATTTATATTCGGCCTGTTTTATGGCAATTAAAAAAAGTTGACGCCCATAGTCGTGATGGTTAAAGAAAGGCTCATATTTTACTCTATGCAATCAAGATAATTAAGATTATAACCATTTTGGCAGCTCGTATAATTTGAAAAATAACTTATGTATTTAGCAAATTACTTTTTGTTTTCCACGCCATAATATAGTCGTAAAAATAAATGGTATGTGTGTATTAGGAGATTATAATCACAACTTTGGATATAAATGAAAGTAGTTACTTTTTCACTTACCACTTTCTTAATTTAGGTTTTTTTCGATGTTTTTTTATGAGAAGTTAATTGTAGAAAACTGTTACCTTACATTACTTTTAATGCCACGCCTTTAAAACCAGACTTAAAACTATGTATCGGTGTGGACACATAATCCAAAAAAAAATTGAATATTCTTACATTCACAGAATAGCTGGTAGTGGCAGTATGAGAGAAAACTGCTATATAAATGATGAATGAGTTCAAAATACCAAATACTTCTTCTTTTGGGTGCTCTCGAAAAGAAAAAACGGAAGCCTTATAGGATCTCTTTGATGACCGTCCGACTGTCGGTCTGTCTGTCTGTCCATCTGTCCGTAAATCTGTCTGTCAGCCTGGCTGTCTGCAAAGAACCTTTATGTCGTATACGCGTAAAGGTATTGAGTTGAAAAAACCATATACTCAAGCCTATATGTCTCTTAAAAATGAAAAAAAAATCTAAGATGTCGCAAGTTTTTACGGAATATTCATTGGACGAGTCAGAGTCGCACTTAGTCGATATTTTAATTTTCGTTTCATTTTTTTCCTTTTAATGTACGAATCCCAAAAAAAAAACCAAGCAAAACACACAACAAAAAATTAGACTTACACGAAATAAATAAGAGCCCTGTACGAGACCAAGAAAGCCCCTTTATGAGCATGGCAATAGAACATTAAAAAAATACAATAAATGTCAAAAGGAAGAAGTGAAGTCAAGCCATAGATGACATTATATTCGGTCCACAAAAAGGTCCTTATTTAAAAATGTCACAACACGATGCGCTGTCTTATCGAAGTGAATCGTGTTTAAGCTGCATGGCATAGCAACCGATCAATTGACATAGAAACGCTGTGGCATACCGTTCATCAACATATAGACTAAATACATGAAACTAACCATTTCTCTCAAATCTATATTACTAAAGAGGAAATGTAAACTAGTTGTAAAAACCTGTCATACAAAACGAATACTGTTTTAACGTCGTAAAAAATCTAATTTCCAAGATTAGTGTAAATTAACGCTTGATTAATATTGCGACAACAAACGTTCTATTAATACATTTATTTTTATCTATTAATTGAGAAAAGGTAACGTGTTTCTTTTTGTGTGAATTATGTTATTTATTGAAAATATTTTTATTGAATGTTGTGTTAATTTATGTATGGCAAGATGAATTTATTTAACGGGACAATAATTTAGATCGCAAATAAAATGCGTTTATAATTTACTAGCTCTTGCCCGCGGCTTCGCTCGCGTTTAATTCGGGGTAACACAGTTCCCCTTTTCTGTTTTGCTGGTACCTGCTACTTGTAGTTTATGCCCAAGCGCCTTATTTATTGTAAAAGCAAAGCTAAGTTTACCCTTTTCTTCTCTCGTTCTCCCTCATTTCTCACTTAAAAAAAAAAAAGTTAGCCTATATCCGTCTCCAAGGTCCCGACTATCTCTGTACCAAAATTCATCAAAATCGCCATGTAGGCGTGAAGACGTAACAAACAAACAAACTCACTTTCGCTTTTATAAAATATTAGTAAGGATTTAGATTTTTTTTAAACGTTGGCTTTTGTACTAGGTATTTTTCCTGTATCGTAGGTGCGTTTACAAATATTTAAAATCACATTACAAACGGTCAGACCCGGAGTAACTACGTGAAGTAAAAGTGCAAATATTTGTTCCGTGCGGGGATCGAACCCGCGATGCCGTGGTTTTCAAAGTCGTTCAAAACCAGAATCTTGGTTTTGTTTAACCTATATTTCACCCCCACAGTAAACAAACTTACTTACTACTACAAAACCAAAAGGGTGGAACAGTCTTCACTTAACAACAAAACTGTTCAGTCGTACCCTTCAAACTCTTATCCAAGAGTTGCTCTTCGTAATAAAATGACTAATAAAATGCAGATCATACCTATGTATATGGAATTATGAGGAACTTGTCAAAGCAAAAAGGAGTTTTTGACGTCCTATAAGTCGTCCGAGGAGTCGTAACATCGGTTAGAGGTCAGTTATGCGCCCACGCAGAACCTCGCCACCAAGTTTATGGGCAAAATTAACGATTATGCAAAACTATAATGAATCAGGAAACTATTTAGTTTATATGCTTCCGTTTTTATAACTATTAAGTATAGAGTTTCATTGTATATCTAAAAGTAGATATGCCCAGCGGTTTCGACCGCTGGTCAGGTCACAATTATCGTAGCGCTATGTTTAATCATTTATTTAACACTTCAAGCACAAAGTACATAGTTGGACTTAATTCCATAGGCATTTTCTACCAGTCAACCTTATAAAGCCTTCCTAGATAAATAGACTATCCAACACAAAAATATTTTTTTCAATTCAAACCAAAGAAAACAATTTAAAAAAAAAAAGATCAGTTCGTTCAAAGTAAACTCTTTAGCTTTATTCTATTAATCTACTATATAAAAATAAGTCGGGTTTTCCTTCCTGACGCTATAACTCCAGAACGCACGAACCGATTTCCACGGTTTTGCATTCGTTGGAAAGGTCTCGGGCTCCGTGAGGTTTATAGCAAAGAAAAAGTAGGGTAGGTAGAAAGGTAGAAAATTGCATAGCAACGCATGCCGGGGCATAGCTAGTCCTTACTAATATTATAAAAGCGAAAGTGAGTTTGTTTGTTTGTTACCTCTTCACGCCTTAATGGCTAAACCGATTTTGATGAATTTTGGTACAGAGATAGTTGGGAACTAGGAAACGGACAAAGGCTAATTTTTTTTAAAAAAAGTTGGATGTGAGGGAAAAAGAGGGAAGAAAAGGGAAAACTTAGCGTTGCTATTACAAATCAATAAGGCGCAAGGGGAACTGTGTTACCCCGAATTTAACGCGAGCGAAGCCGCGGGCAAAAGCTAGTAGAGTATATATGGCAAAAGAACTTAATTAAGGTTTAGAAAAAAGGTAATAATTTAATTGACTGTCATTCCGTTTATTATATCGGTGACAGTTTTAAGAATTATGAACATTCGGAGAAATGTGCCAAAGGCAACACATGATTTATGACTTTCTTGTTTCCTACTATTGAATCCTAAAAAATGTCAGCGAAAAAACACTTTTATTTAAAAGCTGCGTTATCTTCGTATAGCGGTTCAGATGTAAGATAAAACACCATTTGTCAAAGAAATTAAACTTTGCACAAGAGCATCATTTATTTCGGAGATAAATGACAGTATTTTCGAGAACAGTGTCACTTAATTAATTACTGCTATGTAAATATGTTAATTACATTACATTTAATGGCTACAACATTTTATTTTGAAATTGATATTAATATCTACATGAAACTGGGTTCTTTGGTAACCACCAAGGAACCTTGCGGTCTCACATGTTTAGTTGGCGAATCGGGAAAGTTACTAAACGGGATGTAGTCATTTTATCCCTCATAATGACGGCACGGTTGGCGAAGTGGTTAAGCAAATGACTGGTGCGCTGCGTGTCGCGGGTACGATCCCCGCACGGAACTAATATTTGTATGTTCTACTGGTGGTTGTTTCGGGTGTGGCTGTTTGTGACAAATGTGAAACTCACATAAGTTTAAATGTTTGTAAACGCACCCACGATATAGATTTCTAGTTTGGGGCAACGTTAAATAATCATTTATTTCCGTTGCGTGCTAATCAAGAAATTTCCACAGCATTAAAACCCACAGGATCTACTGAACCGTTTAGCCAGAGGGTGAAAATCTAGAATTCTACAAAGAGAATAATTCTCCGTAAAATATCCATCAACTAAAACTGGCTCCGCCAATCTGGACCGATATTCATAATTTCTTTTTGTTCGAAAGGGTATACTTCTGAAATGGTCCCCTATGCATTTTATTTATATAGCTTGGGTAGATTATGGGTTATTGTATATACTACCATATTTTTTTCTAAGTCCAAATGGATGATATATTCTAATATCTTTTAGTAACAATGAAAAATGAATAATCGATAAAAGTTTGTGTAAAATATCATCAAACCATAACGCCATAACTAAAAATGCTGAAAAAAAAATGAAAAACAAAATAACTTTAAGAGTAGGAATAAAAGCTTGGCTTGCCCATCCTACTACTCTTCATAATGTTTAGGTTTCTAGGCAGCCTGCTTGCATTAAGGGTTTACCGTTTTCTCAGCCCCTAGGCACGTCACAGGGCAAGACAATCCTCTCTAGTGTCCAGCCGTAAAGACTGATGGCCTAAATAAATAAAAAGCAAAACATCTGATCGTAAGTACTGGTCAAAGTTCTACCCATTTAACTGTTTCGACTACCGAAAAACTAGTATTGTTAGGGTTTGCCGCATGATGTTCATGCCAGAGGCCAGACATGGCCATAAACTCAAACGTTTGCGCATGTTGCAATCAGTATAATCAGAGGGTAATAAAACCGCCTTGTTGGTAAAAAGTACGTCGGTACCGCGAATCGCACCGTTATTTTCTGGTAGAACTTTAGTGATGGACTACTTTCTGTTGTTTTAAAATTTGCTTATCCTGTTTCCTTAAGAACCAGTTTTTTAACATTTTTACTTTTTCCTTTTTATCGTTTTTTTTTGTTCTGGACTTTTGACATAGATGGATATTAAGATTGTTTAGATGTTATTGTTTGCAGGCACAGCTAAGTTGTTATTAAAAAACCGGACCCGCACCGCAGGTTCCGTACATATTTGCGACATAAACGAACATTTGACTGCGTAGACTTAGAGGGTTGATTTGGACTACGGTTTTGAGTATTTAAATGTCAACTCTGTATCACCACGCGTTCTCGAGTTAAAGGGTCTTGACAGATAGACAGACAGACGTTCACCAAAGTGAACAAGTGATCCTATAAGGGTTCCTTTTTTTCCTTTTGATCTACGGAACCCTAAAAGAAAGAAAGGAACAAATCTGTAGAAAAACTGCAGGCAACATAACTGAAGAACTGAATTAACACATAAATAATATCAAAATAGACAAAACGGTAAATGACACAAAACTTCATTCGTAATTTCAAATAAAGAAGCCATTTATTGCAACTGTTTTATTTTTAACTAATTTAATATTTGAACACGGATATCATATTTCAAACATAGTGCTCATTTATTTAGGTACAGACGCCAGCAGGTCAAACTACCCGAAACTGTCAATTTTTCCCAATGAACCTTGAACCTAATACTTTAGAAATAAAGTCGAAAATCTATCAAAGAAATCTGACAGATTGTAGTAGCTTGATGTGCAGGCGTCTGTACATATCCTAGGTGTGGTCCTAGTGTCAACGACCATATTGATTTCAATCAGCTGGCGCCTCGGGTCGTTTTGTCATTTGCCCATTAATTAAACCATCTTAATGTCAACTCTTCCTGCACATAAATAAACTTGAGCCTTGAAAACGTCCGGGGTTGCGGGTTGCTCGAAAGAGATACCGCAGCCCCGGAATATAAAGAGCTAAAGAAGGAACATGGGTCGGTTTTAGTCAGTACAAGTCTGACACTTCCTCCCGCTCCGCTCAGAGTGGAGGAAGTAATTTGATAATTTCCCATCCGCAAAAAAAGCCTTGGAAACGTCTCAGGTTGCACAATGTTTCTTAGCAAGACTTTGACTCCAAACACAATATACGAAAACGTGACTGGTGATTAAGAAAAGGTCGTCTTTGGATATGAATCATTTATTAGTGCTGTTGAGAAAGGGTCTTTACAAGACTGATGGCTGATCCGCTTTAAAGTCTTTTATTAATCTTCTTCTTAAAGAGTCGATGGCAATCTAATCTGCCTAGAAAGGAGCCACAAATTTTGCACTTTCCATAGCTTCCATCAGATCCTATAATCAACAAACAATAAGACACGCTTGAAACAATATTAAGTACTCCATCGTTTCTGGAACAGCACCACATAGACATTCTAAAGAAAAGTAATCAAAAAATTTAATCTAGAGCAGGTTTTCTTTGCTTTTAATGAAATAATCAGAAGAATCAAACCGGATTTTTGTAATTACAACATTAACGAGAACAAGTTCATTATCTGTTACTTAACAATCAAGATCAAGGCCAATATCATTGTATGTTTTGTAATCACTGAGTCGCGACCAGCTTCATACATTCTTTTTATTAGTATGTTTTTTAAGGTGACGTAAAAAAAACTACAGGATTATTTAATTACTAGCTTTCGCCCGCGGCTTCGCTCGCGTTAAATTCGGTATAACACACCAAGCAGACCTGCAGTTTTTGCTCTTGCGCCTGATGGATTTGTAATAGCAACGCTAAGTTTTCCCTTTTCTTCCCTCGTTCTCCCTTATATCCTACTTTTTTAAAATAAAAATTAGCCTATGTCCGTCTCCTGGTTCCCAACTATCTCTGTACCAAAATTCATCCAAATCGGTTTAGCCATTAAAGCGTGAAGAGGTAACAAACAAACAAACAAACAAACAAACAAACAAACAAACTCACTTTCGCTTTTATAATATTAGTAAGGAAGTAAGGATGTGTAATCAACTGCTTTAGCTTTTGTATTATTAAAACATTAACTGTCATTACCACCATCTTGATTGGAGTTCTCTAGGAAACCCTTAAGATTAAGAAAAATGGTTTCTCCTGACAGTAGACAACACTTCCTCCCATCATTTGAATATATTACAATAAACGTCTTCCGGTCTACAAATACGGTATTGTTTATAATTTTAACGGCTGCTTCACTTCCGTGGGATTTTTACCAAATAAAACCCCAATGTCTCGAGTTGTCGAGGCGTGGGGCACGACCTCCAGGGCGACCTATAAAGTCGCTCTCGCAAAAAAATAAAACACACTTTAACGGAACACACTATAAACAATAAAACATGGCTGGTATTCGCATCTTGTTTTTTGCTATCGCACTTGCGGGATGCAGCCCGTCCCTAGCCGAAGGTGGTAATTTTTTATCGATACTCTATAATCTGCTTGCGGTGTCACGATCATTCGATAAAACTTGCAGTTTCAAAGTCGATACCGTTAGGTAATTGTGGGTAATTGTTGCTTGTGTAGTAGGTAATTGGGTGGTCTACTTTGATGACATTGTGGGCTAGGTTGGGATGGGTTATGGAGAATGTGTGGCTGCTGATCTTCATTTTGGTTATTTTTCTATCATTTCAAACGAAATGACTTTGTAAATGGCTAATTTAGATCAAAGATAAACTGTTTTTAATTACCTTAATGCCTCTAATTCTAATTTAATTTTATCTTTGCTAAATCCGCTAACCAGATTTTAGCAAGTTTCGAAAGTCGTAAAGGAAACTTCTTCAAATGTTACTGGCATACTTGCAATCGGTGGGAGGTTCAATTCACCCATAAATAAAGGCGTGAGTCCTACATACGATTCGTACTCGTATAATTGGATAATTTCTAAAACTAGATATCGATCGGATGTGCAAAATGGCCACTCCTTTTATGTTGCCGTGTTTCTATGTGTTTCGCTCCCAATAAACAATCAAAAATCAAAATAAAGAATCAAACTATATTGACATCATAACATATAAAATAAATGCCATTACTTTTAGTTTTTAATCATAATTTTAAGTATTACTTTCTGTTTACAGACGCTGAAAATATCCAATCTGACGACTTAGTAAGAGAATCCCGCACATTGCATAAGAAGAAATTATGCAAAAAATATGGCATCTGCGAAGGTTTTGGCGGACATGGTGGTTACGGTGGTTATCAAGGGTATCAAGGATACCAAGGACATCAACAATATCCAGGACATCAAGGATACCAACCACCAGTAAACATTGCGATCAGTCAGTCCCAATCTTCTGCTAATCAAGGCGGCGGCGGCCACGGCAGCGGTTACTACCCAAACAACTACCAATACAACGGTGGTTACCCCAACCATGGTTATAACCAAGGTTACAACCACGGTTACAACCACGGTTACCCTAACCAAGGATACAACAATGGCTACAGCGTTTACGAAGGTCACGGAGGATACAACAGGCCAGGTTACAACAATCAATTCAATGGAAACTATTACTCCGGAGCCCCAAACGGAGGATATGGGGGGTACGGATTCCAAGGACCCTTCGGTTACAGAGATGAACATAATGGTGCTGGAGGAGACTATGATGATGGTGATGACTACGCTTATGGTCGATCAAGTGCAGGTGCAAGTTCAACGGCTGTTGCTGGCAGCAAAGCTGAGTAACTTTGCCGTGAAGAGATTATAATTTTATTATGTGAATACGAAAGGGTGGCAGTCGATTTTATTTGTTTTCTTTTATTTTTTATATTTAGTTATGTTAACCGATGAGTTTAATTGTCGTGTCTTAAAATAATGATATTTTTTGAAAATTTTGATGTTTATAGGTACAAGCCAAGCTAAGGATAATTTATCTATATGTATAAACGAGTGAAAACCTGTGATAAGCTTCATACTAATTAAGTTAGAAAATAATGTGCTGGTTCTGCATAAATAAACACTGAAGAATTGCTATTTCGTGTTATTTCTTGAAATATATTAATAGAAAAATTTAAGTTTTTGTTGATCCAATAAATAATGTTCGTAAACCTATAAAGCCTTTCTGCATTTTGATTAAAATCTTTTTGAACAATTTTGACGACGACATTATGATAATCAAGATGAGATCTAAATCCATATAAAGGTTTATTATTGATAAATGGTTCACATCCTCTATAAAATCAGGAATTTTTATGTTTTTTGTATTTTTATATAGTTTGCCTAGTCTATGAGGTCTTTGACCTAAGTATATCTGTCGAATACATGCAGATCTTAAATTATTGATTTGTGGGTATCATTAAGTTTGATTGCCTTTGAGGTCATCATAGCGCATCAAATGCAATTTGTTTTTTTTTTATTAATTGCACATAAAATAAAAAAAATATACACAAAAATTGCAATAATGAAGCCCTCGCAAACTGTCCTTAAAATTACAACCACACAATACAACTATATTATTTACAATTCGATTGGGCATCGTTAAAGTGCCTTGATTTTTTTTGTTGTAAAAATATGAGATGATTGATAAACAAAAAGACGCAAAAGACGTAAAAGCTTCAACGTATAAATGTTTAACTCTTTTCGCTGTTTGAAATAAAATCAGACAGAACTGTACAAATAGAATTGATTAAATGTTTTAGTAAGTACACACATGAAGGTGATTCTGATTTGACTTTCATGACAATTGAAAGAGGTAGCAAAGTATCGAGACTGACGGAAGGGCCGGAAGGAGCCCTTTGCTGACAGTACCTAGTAACATAACAGTAATCATAACTGGATTACTTTCATTGATGATGATAGTAAAAAAAAAAATATAATTGAATGCCGTTTAAACTGATGATGTAAATTCTCAGCTTTCTTAGATATTTGGAAAGGACACTAAAGGAGTGCTTGCATTAGGTACTTGTTTCTCGATGGTGAGAATTTGCTGAACTATAAGAAATTATTTAAGGTTAACAGTAATTTAAGAGTAGGTTATACTTCCTCGGTGCTTATTCACTTGGGGTAATTTTAAGATTAACAGACCGGTTCACTAAACGGATGTAGAACAAACGTTAGTGATCGTCACATAAAACAGAAATATCACATGTGGGAAAATGATCTCATTTCTTTTAAGTGTCTCATTTATCAAAATCGGTCTCATCAAATGAAAAAAACTGGACTAACATATGAAATCCAGTTGATTTCTTTATTAATTAACACAAACGGCGACATTTATATGTTCGGAGCAAACGTTATGGTCTACACGATTGAAAAGATAATTAAAAATGATATACTGCTTTCCGCCGTCCTCTTCAATTTAGAAAATATTTTAATTAAGAATCCTTGTTTTAGTTTCTTCTAAATGATTTGACAAAGTTTTTATTACGGCCAATTAATCAGTTGTCTTATCAATTCAAAGATGATACTCTAAGAATTTATGGTATCGGATCACCTGTACCCATCAAAAAATGTTTACCGTAACTCGTTAGATAAATTTTGTTTATGAGTGTCAATGGCTTTGGGTGTAGTGGTGACCCAGTCAGGTTTGAGTGGGGGGATCATGTTGTAGTATATAAGCTGAGGGGAATGTTTCACAACCATCCACAACCACCTGAGAAAAGGTCTAGACATCCTTGAAGGAAAAAGAAAAATGGCCGCCAAGATCATCGTCCTTGCCACCGTCCTTGCTGCTTGCAATGCAGTGCCTGTTTGGTACAACGGTAAGTGTTGTAACAGTAATTGAATTTAATCTTCAGTACTTGAAAAGTAATTGATATACATTACTGGTATTGTCAATATTGACAACCTAAACTTAGATTTCTCTGAATTATATAAATAATTCAGGAGAAATTTCCTTTACCAGCTTTCTATTATTACCATTTGTGCGAAAATAATATATGAATTACAAGCGTGTTTCACATTAGTTTGTAACTCTTTCAGAACTCCCTGGTGTGATCATGAGAATCGGCCGCTCACCCAGCATCTCGTACGGATTCGGCAGCGGCTTCAGCAGCAACATTGGTGGCATCTCCCACTCTTCCGGCATCGGCGCCGCTTTCCAGTCCGGTGATGGTGAGGCAGTGGGCTACGGCAGTGGATCCAGTGGAGGCTACGCTCAAGGTGTAGGAATCGCTAACGCTGGCAACAGTCACCCCGTGCAGTACCACCAGCAGCCCACACACACATACCAGGTGGCTCCTCGTCCATCCTACGAGTCTGCCGTCGCTTCCGCTCAGAACTACGGCGGTTACGGAAACGCCGTGTCTTCTGCTCAGACCGTGGGTAACAACAACTTTGGATCCGCTGTCTCGTCTGCTCAGAGTGCTGGCCCCGCCCGTTTCAACAGCGCCGTGTCCTCAGCCCAGAACGTTCATGGATACGGATCTGCACTCTCCTCGGCTAACTCTGGCTACGGATCCGCCCTCTCCTCTGCCCGCAACTCTGGCTACGGATCATCTGTCTCCTCTGCCCAGTCCTCGGGTCACGGTCTTGGTTATGGTTCAGCCGTGTCTGCTGCTCAGAACATTGGAGGCTACGGTGCTAGTACCGCTCAGGTAGCTCAGCAGCGTGCCGGTGGAGTTCAGCACAGCGGCGCCACCAGTATCAACGCCCCCGGCATCCAGGCCGCCCACTCTCACGCCATCAACACCGGATTCTACTAAAGTGTTTCTCAGGATGTAAAAAGATGTTGAGACGACAATTTGCAAACTTGTCTCAATGTCTTTGGGGATCTTGTAATTATTTATTTGGTGCAAAAATCAATAAAGACTTTGATTTTTAAATCGTGTTTATTGTTTAAAAATATCTTTAATCTACATATTTACTAGGTCTATTGAAAAATCAAATGCGATATAACGTTATAATATAACTGCATGCACAATAATCATTTCACCATTAATATTTTCCGTATTCTGCTTTATTATCAAAACTTGCTATGTTCTTGGGCTTTTTATCAAAAGGTATAGTTTTGTCGCTACTACCAAAGTTGTCATTTTTTTTGGCATTATTATCCAAATTATCAGTAGTTTTTGCTCTGTTGTCAAAAGTCACTCCGTTTACGCTTCCATAAACATGGCCATTATCACTGATGGCAGTTGCACTATTTACTGGTCCATTTCCTGAAAAACTCGGGCTGTAGAAGCTTTCAACATTTCGCACCCAGTCTTTAAGGCCAAAGTTATTGAAACCAAAGCCTTCGGGAGCAATAGGAAATGTAAAGATTGGTACAAATGGTCCAGTGGATGCTGATGCGAAGCTCCTGCCACCTCCTGCCAAAGCTTTACCAGGGGCTGCATAGCTGTAGCTTGAATGCACTCCACCTTGAGGCCTTTGTGGCAGGTTGTTGAATGGACGATGTTGGTCTTCATCATTTAATTGTGTGAAACCAGATCTCGTTGCAAATTGTTCCGTAAAATATTTTTCTACATTTGGGTCTGAAGATGATATTGCTACTATAGCTTCCCCGTTAGGTGTTGATTCTGAAATAACCATAATATTTAAATTTTAAAACAACGTTTTTCCATTGATACATAATCTACTGTATTAATGAAGAGTCGACACATTAACACATAATAAAATGTTTTTAAAACTTTTGGGTCACACACTTTTAATCTAAATTTTCAATAAAATGGCTAAATAAATATGAAGAATGTTGGTAAGACGTTAGTTTACTGTTTTCAAAATAATGACTTTCAAACATTGACTCTCACTTGACTGTCACAGATTTAAATATATAAGTATCAACTTTAAATAAACCTTATCGGTGGTTGAAAACACTAAAACCACTTTTCACTTTAGAAATTTACAACAAATTAATGTAGATTATTTCAATAATAGAAGAACTAGTCACACTCCTGAAAAACAATAAAGACTTACCTTTAAAAACAACAGGAACCGCCTCCACAAACGAATTAACAGTTAAAACTGATACAAAAGCTTTTAAAACAAACATAGTGTAGTGTCAATACAACTCCGTACTCATAAGTTAAAGGAATAAGTGTTCAAATCACAAAGAACGGTTTATATAGGATGCTATGGGTCGAACCAATGGTTTATTACATCTATTGTAAGGTGAATGAACCATCTCACTGTCTTAAACTTGATTTAGAAATGTTTGAAGATTAATATCTTCAGTTGGTCTTAAATCACGCTTGCTTATAGACAATGTAGATATAGTAAATGGCGATACAAGTTCAATGGTAATATCTACAAGACGGGTTTGTATCGGTTCTTCTAACGGCCGATGCATTTCTGTGTTCTTTACTAGTATATTGTCGTTTGACTTTAGATTTATTAAGATTTATAGCATCGTAAGTTATATCTTCTAGTCCTGGTTTGTTATTGAAATTTTCAACATTTTTGTTTTGTTTGAGTTCCATACCCGAGACAAGATCCTTTATCTCGATAACGTGTGGAGGTATCCAGTTGAAATTAGAACCAAATACGTCAGTGGTCCCTATAGAGCTGAAAAAATCAACCATCCAAGTATACGCAGTTAAAAGATACGGCCGTCTATGTCGCAAGTTTGTACGCAATTCTCCTTGCGTGAATCCGACTCTTGCTTGGCTGGTTTTTTTAAAGATTTGGTGGTCTTCATAAAATAAATTAGGTACCTTAAGGTTTCACATGTTTCAACTTAGGTGTCTTTTTAATTTCTCTTCTTCGGAGTTTTTGATTCTATAAACAATAATATACAAATTTATATGATTCATTTAGATTTTAACTGTAGCAGAAACCTGCATGGGTGTGTCAAGCTTTTAAACAAATGTTAAAAAATGGATTCAAGTGTCTATAAATTAGTCTTTAAGTGCTCAAGTTTTTAAATCGTGACATTATCATAGGACACGACCAATCCTGCATTAGTCATATTCAGGTGCTATTCTTGATAAAACATCTGAGGTTGACGACCTAGCGTCAACCTCAGATGTTTTGTCATAGTGGCGAAATATAAACAAATGTAGTACTTTCCTAGACATTATATGATACATATTGGTGCCGATGCAGATGAACCACCGGATTATACTAGACTTATATTATATAATATATATATTTAGAGATTTTAATCATAAAACAGTCAGACTTTTACTAACTCATTTTTTGCTGACATCTCTCTGAGGCGCGCGTGGAACACGAACGCACCATCGACACGGCTTGTCGTCATTATACGGATGGACAGTGAGCTATGCATTGCTCACCCGCATCACGGTGGCCGGGAGTCGTATTACGGGGTACTCCTGGCACAAGATATCTCTTAGTCTAATCATTGTCAATCTACAATCGGCAACCGAGAAGGTACTTTTCGAAGCACAGATGAAATTCTATATATTATATCATCCACCGAAAGACCTAAACAGGCAAGGCGTGCGTCTGTTAGGTATTATCTAACCACCAGCCCATCATTGTGGCTTAACCTATACAGTATCCAAATCATAGGTAGGAATAAATATGGGGATGAAAGAACGAAGGCAAATCTTCGCATTTCGATTGCCGCATATTCGTAGAGTGAATCAACCAGGCTTTATCGATGTTTTATTGATAGATTTACATTTAAGTTGATTCAAAACTACGGATTAAAAAGTAAAGATTTATAGTGCCCGAAATTACTAACCTACATTTTGTATCTGACTAGGCTCAGATAGGGCGGTAAACCGAATGTATTTTCAGCTGCTCGTATATCTGATCCAAGAATCATAACACGCAGTGAGTTAACGTAGAGATCACTGTATATTTCGTAGCGGAAATTCAAGGTACTACGTCGAGGGAAAGTTACCTAAGCTTGCTCGCTTATAACATGTGGAGGTAATCTGTGTATGTAGCATACGTAGTTCAGAAATAATACAATAGATGTCGTTAGCTGCTTCGAAATGGTAAAAAAAATATCATCATCAGGCTATATTAGTCCACTGCTGGACATAGCCCTCCCCTAATGAGCGCCATAGCGCCCTGTCTTCAGCTTGCCGCATCCAGCATCTGCCTGCAGTCTTTCTTAGATCGTCATCCCACCTGGTCGGAGGGCAAACAAAATATATAATTAAGTAAATGTTTCCATTGTAGGGTTCCATAGATTTTTTCGTTTTATAATGGAAGTCATTGTCTTACGTAATGAGGTCATTCGAATATTCTCTCTTATTTATCTTTAATCTATTTTTATTTTAGTTGAATATTTGCAAAGTTGTGTTCCTGACCATTAACACTATTTAACCGACTTCAAAAATGAGGAGATTCTATGTTCGACAGTATTTTTTATGTATGGTCACCGATCACTTCGCCAACTGTGGACCGATTTTCATATTTTTTTTTCTTCTTAAGGGTATACTGCCGAGGTGGTCCCATATTAATTTTGTTTATTGCTAATTGCTTGAATTGCTTGGGTAGTTTATGAGTTATCTCTGTGTCTATGATATATACATATTTTTTCTTCCATTTCTATATGGATGATCTGCTAATCTTTTAGCAACAATGGGAAATGAAAACTCGATAAAAAATTATGAGATATATCATCATGCTGTAACTAAAAATGAAAGAAAAACTGTAGTACCTATGTTGCAAAAAAAATACTGACCTCCAAGAAAAAAATATAAAAAGTGGAAAATAACTTTATTTCCGGAAGTTGGTGGCGAAAATGTCAACAAAACAGATAAAAGTCACCGACACATCACTTTTTTTTTGTGATTGGCATCTGGACCCTGCAGACAAAATCGTCTCCTAACAAAATAACTCCTCAACGGTAAGTAGCAAGGATACGAAACGTTTTGAAAACGTATTTTTAAATAAATCAAATTTTATTCTTTTCATTAAAATTAGAAAAGCTTTAAGTTTATTTTTATAGTTTTGCCGTTTGAAGATAAGTCAAAAGCTGTTAGTTACTAGGTGTGCCCAGCGGTTTCACCCGCTGCTCAGGTCCCCCGTATCACTTAGGGCTATTAAAAATGAATGTAGGCCGATTCTAAGCCCTACCCGATATGCACACAAAATTTCATACAAATCGAGCTAGCACGTTTTGATGGAGTTTCCATCAAAACGGCTGGCTCGATTTATATGAAATTTACAAACACCGCGACACGGGAATTTTATATATATTTAATGTAAGTTTTTGCCAAAGACAGCATTGGCAGCATTGCCATCTGACGTGGCAATGCTGCAAGCCTTCTGGGTACTTTTTGACCCTGTAATTGTACCACATATTTTAGTTAGTTACACTAAGATTGTATTTTTGTTTAAAAAGTCAGTTTACTATATATTTAGTTCTTTTTTAATTTAATCCTAACAAACAAACAAACTCACTTTCGCTTTTATAATATTACTAATTTTATAAAAGCGAAAGTGAGTTTGTTTGTTTGTTACGTCTTCACGCCTACATGGTCAAACCGATTTTGATGAATTTTGGTATAGAGGATAGTTGGGACCCTGGAGACGGACATAGGCTAACTTTAAAAAAAATGAGAAATGAGGGAGAAAGAGGGAAGAAAAGGGAAAACTTAGGCTTGCTATTACAATAAATCTGGCGCAAGGGCAAAAACTACAGGTAGCAGGTACCTGCCAATTAGGAAAGGGAAACTGTGTTACCCCGAATTAAACGCGAGCGAAGCCGCGGGCAAAAGCTAGTTTTATATAAATTAGTTTTAATTATGTCGAAATAGATAAGTTATTATTAAGATATGAATTTAAAGACTTGTTATGTAAATGTATTCTTTCTTACCCCTAATTTATTATAAATTATCTCAATGAAACAAATAGACGTGGTAATGTAATAACAATGTAAACGTTTTATTTGGTTATTTTTCTTGATTGTCATTGTTAGTAAGTACTTTAACAGTCGAAGTAAATAAATGCAAAAATGATTTTCTTAACTTTAAAGCATCATACTTTCACATGTCAGCCCTAGCAGACCTCTAGACCCTTGATGTAGCAGTACCTTGTTTGTATTTTCTTTTTAAACGTTGCCCCACTCTTGGAGATTTTCCTGTTTCGTGGTTACTTTAACATAAACATTTAAACTCACAAATACAAATACCCAAACCAACTATCTATAGGCCATACAGATATCTGTTGCGTGCGGGGATCGAACCCGCGACAAGCAGCGCAACAGTCAACGAAAACAACTATAAGGTCAACAGGAAGCTCGTACAAGAAGTTTAAACGAATAAATAATAGTGGTTGAATAATTATAACTTGATTCTACCTACAAGGAACTAGTACTGTAAAAAACACTATGTATGTACATTTGTACTACATAACAAGTGGAACATATATAATATTTCAATTAAACCATAGTACGCACCTACCTTCTTACATACATATTCAGTAGGCTCTTAAACCAATAAATAACATAACAATTATTTAGCAAAGAAACACGCTGGCTGATAACTGTACCGCCCACCTCATACATACTGATGATATTAACAAATGAGTCTGCCACATTCCTAATGGATTAATAAGTAGACAAATGTGCTCAACAACATTCAAATTAACCGTTAACCGTGCAATATAAATATACAAAAAAAAAAACTATCCAAAAATCCTCTTTAAAACGGTGTAAACTTAGATTTATTTGATAACAAATTACCCGCTAAAGTTATTACTTTATGCCTAACTACATGGTATTATAAAGACAATTTTAATAAATCAGAATGACTTCCTTTCTGACTAGGACACCGTTTAAAAGTAATTAATGGAGAAATTACAGACGGATCGTAATAGTAGTAGTTTTTTAATTGGTAGTTATAATTTCACGCCAATATATTAAGGAAAAGAAAAAACGTAGAGACCACAACTTGAATCAAAAGAACGACATAGAGTAGGTATTAAAGACAAAGATTTAAACGGATCTATAATTAAAATTGAAACTGTCACTTACGGGATGTCTTCCGTGATTTATACTTGTAACGGTGCTACACACCAAAGAACCACAGATTTCAGTATATGGTTTTAATTTCAACTCTGTACCTCCTCGCGTTCCCGAGATAAAGGGACTTGACAGACAGACGGACAACAAAGTGATCCTATAAGTATTCCGTTTTTTTCCTTTTCAAGTACAGAACTCTAAAAATGCATTTATTAAAAGAGATCAGAATATATCTGCCAAAAAACAAAGCTTGTTTGCAGGTAATGTTACAGTAGCAATACATAAAAGCAAACATGACTAATAGGCCCCACCTGACTAATTATTTCTTATGACAGATAAAAACACTATCATCGATGACTCATACTTCTAAATTTAAGGCTAAACGAGGTATATATTCAACGATTAATACTGCACGCGTGTCAAAAGCGCGACCAAAGACAGGTCGCTCAGATGTGTCTTCGAACTAATGGCTTCCTATATTATCTACTTTAATTTTATTTAAAAAGACAACGGTATTCAGAATCATAGTAAGTCAAAAATGGCAATGGAGACAAAAGAAAGCAACCTTGTTATTGTTAATTTAAATATTTGAACGAAGCCAATCCTCTTAAGGTTATTGACAAAAGATAAAGTGTAGGAGGCAGGTCTTAGAATAAAGATAATGTCGCCGTATAAGGACTGTCACAGTAGAAAGAAATATAAAAGAAATGCCCCATTCATATTCAGAGCTAGGCTATAAGATTGATGTCAAATATCATAAAATAATTTATATTGTTCGCCACCCATAACCTAGGGCACTTAATACGCAATTATAATCAACTGAGTGGGCAAAGTGATCTGTTGATCAATCAATCAAAATAACCGTTAAGTTTAAGAGCTATTACATATTAGATTTTTACGGTACTCACGTTGCGTTTTATGAACTAGTCAGATATGATTAGCAATGTAAATTGAATATATCAATAAAAATACAACTAGTTTTCCTAAAAATATCTGCTTGATTGTTCACAATGACACAAAGCATTGTAATGGTCATATTAAAACTGTTTTCAATAACCACTACCTTTTTTGTTGTCTCCGCATGAACAATAAAAGTACGGTTAACTCAGAATGGCGGCAAAGAAGAAGAAAAAATAATTGCTTCACACAATTGCTCAGCCCCAATACCTTCAACGTATGATTACTACATTCAAGAACTATAAATGGATAATCAAAACAACGTTTGTAAAATAATAGTAGAGAAATTATCTTTAAAAACAGATCTGTCGTAGCATCTATAATAAGAACCGTTTCTTAGCTATAAAGTCGAAAACTTGTAATTTTACGATGAGGATATAAAGTGAGAGATCGATGTTTGTCATGCATTTCTGTTTGGTCTGCAACATGAATAGGATAGGAAGAGTGTTCGTTGTTTTTTTATTCGTAGTGGCGGCAACGGGAGCAGGTAACTGTTGATACATCGTTTTGTTTATAGAAATGACTAAAACGTCTATAAATTCTGATTAAGATAACTTAATTGGCGACTTTGTAACCTCTGAACAGAAATCAGATTTGAATAATTTTGTGAAGAATTTTTCGTGTCGTCTATTATAATGTTGGCTAAATTCTTATAATATTGGACATTTTTGTTTCTATTTCTAGCGGAAATTAAATCAAAGAGTCAATCGACCAGCAAAGTAGAACAAGCAAACAAGACAAAGGAGTCAAACACAGCCCGAAAATCGTCGACACCGCACCATGTTTCAGCACATGCTTCATTCAACAATGGGATGGGTGTCGCCAGCATCTCCGGCGTAGACTCCAGGTACGGCAGACTGTCCTCCATGACCGGCGTCAAGTTTTATCCACCGATAGACTCTTCCATGATCAAGACAGATAACAAAGGTAACTTTATCTTTAAATCTACCGATGGAAAAATGCCGATGCCACTCACAATCACAAAGAAAGGCGACGGTGTCTCAGGAACTATCAAGATCATGCCAGGATCAGTATCAGTGTCCTCTTCAGCGAACTCTGGATCAGCTTCAGCCTCAGTGGGACCAAAGATCCCAGATTTTAACCATTGGTCAAATTCCTTCATGAAGCCGATGATGAATGATTTGTTCTTCCCTGATCCGTTCCCAGCGTTTCCTAGTATATCGAACTCCGCGTATCACACAAGAATGTCAGAACCTTCGTATCATAGGATACCAGAGCCGTCGTTCCCGAGGATACCACAGCCATCATTCCCAAGGATACAGCAGCCTTCGTTTACGCCCAGAATGCCTGATCCTTGGAAGGACATGTTCAAACATAGTTTGCCACAACATGATGTCATGATGAGCCCCGGATGGTACTACCCAAGCTTCAGCCCTTATTATAACTTCTGGTAATGTGTTTGGAATAAATCGATTAATACCCCTTTCCAAGTTTTATTTTTAACCCTGTAAAATGTTTGTTCACACAGCTAGGTAGACTAGGTTATGACATATGACAGCTACATAACTGAACAGTACTGAGTATGAAGTTAGTCTATTTTGGTTTTGTACTTTATGCAATTACACTAATGAACGAGGATTCTTCAAAATATATAATTGTACTGATACATCCAGGATTAAATAAAGAGTAAGGACTGCATGTTACTATCATCAAATCTAAATGAGGCCGTCATTAAATCACTGTTATTCTAATATTCACCTGAGAAGTTTCAGGACCGTAGTAAAGTACTTGAATTAACTAGTTTATGAGTCCATGGCTAATAATTGCAGTTTCATTGTTTTGAAACCAAAAGCATCAAATTCCCAGAACTTGGAAATAGGCAGAAAAACGACACAGACACGAGAAATAATGAAAGAAAAAGCATGTAAATCGTATTGTTGAAGGCAGAATTTATGACCAAAATAAAACATAAAACCGCTAGATGAGGGTTATTAATTATAACCATAAAAATAATGGAATCGCAAGAATGACTAATCTTGCGTGAGAAGGTAATGTAATGTGTAAATGATGTCCGGAACATAACTCAAAGATTAGAACGGATAATTTGCAAGAGCATCGTAGTTTTTAAAAGTATCATTTTTAAGACATATAGGGACTGTAAGGAAGAGCAAGCTTAAAACATATGAGTTATGGACAATTATGAATTTTATTGCAGGTTGTGATGTAGTCACTGCAGTGTTATTAATGTCACTGTCAGATTCGTTCAGAAAGAGGCAAAACATGCCAGATATAAAAAATATAATAGTTTATTAAAAACATGAATGAGTATTTTCGAAATCATCAAATAACTTCCCCTGCTTTGGGCGGAGCGGAGGGCGAGTGTCAGACTTGTACTCACGAAAAACCCTGGGTGGGCTTCGTGTTCTTTCTATTGCCCTTTATGTTCCAGGGCCCGGGTATCTCTTTCGAACAACCCGCAACAAGTATATTATGAGTACTTAAGTGTAGTTTAAGGATAGGTTTTAATTTTGATGGTAACACTATTATTTTTAAAGTCACAGACAGTTACATTGTATGTTGTTATATTTTGAATGTGCTTTGTTTTGTGCCAGCAGTTTTTGTGTTCGCAAAGGGATTTTAAACCTACTTTGGAAGATTAGAATTACGTGGCCTGAGCTAACCACGGCTTCTTCTAAAATTAATTAAAGTGACACAACTTAACTGACTGCGTTTGATGATAGTTTAGTTACTCAATTTAGAGAAAATACAATCACACTATTCATAAGACGATTTACAACAAAAATAGTGGTTATCAAGCTAAATCGCTGCTAATCTTTAATTGCGCCTAAAAGTGTGGAATAAAATTAGTTTTGAGAAGGTCACTTTAATATTAATCTAGTTTAATCCGGCGGTTCATCAGAATCGGCACTATTGGCTTCCAAACTAAACATGTATGCAAAATGTCAACTCCATCGGATCCTAGGAGGGGGTGGATATGGGTAGTGGTTGGGGAGCTAGTTGCAGGTGAAGCCATTAAAGCGCGTTAAAAATAATATGTTTCACATAAGACAAATTAGGATATGTCAAACGCCCAGGTGCTTAGAAAATTACAGCATGCAGCCACGTCGAGAATGAAATAACAATAAATAGTGTTTGATCTAGATTAAAGATCTATAAACAGATCATTGCTCTCGCAACGCATACGCAGAAATGATCTGCAAAACAAAATGGTCTGCAAAACAAAATGGTCTCTTTTTAATACAAGATGCTTAATTATAAGACTATTGAATCTGTACTCTTAAATGATTTCTACGCTAATATAAACTCATCTACATAATTAGTTGTATCAGGTAAAAGTACCAATTGTTGTACACAGTCATTTATAAAGTTTGCCTTTTAGGGTTCCGTACATCAAAAGGAAAATACGGAACCCTTATTGAATCACTTTGTTGTCCTTCTGTCTGTCTGTCAACACCCTTTATCTCGAGAATGCGTGGAGGTATCGATTTGAAATTAAAACCATATACTCTATGTCGGTGGTCTTTTTGAACTGAGAAATAACAAAAAAAAAATCAACCCTCTAAGTTTACACAGTCAAAAGATATGCCCGCTTATGTCGCATTGTACGAAAAGTTTGGCTCGCTTTTTGCCAGTTTTTTAAAACCCAACTTTCAACTTTACGTATCTTTTTTTAAAAGGTTTTTTCTTGGGAGAAATAATATTTAAATCCTTACATTAAAAGGTTCAGTTTATTTATTAACAAATTAAGTAATGTAAATACTTTCGAATTACAACGGAGTTGAGACCGTAGGTGGCTGTTTGATATACCTAGTTAAGAAAAACTACGGAGCGGTAATTGACCACTTTTTTAGTTATTTTATTTTTTAGTTATTTGCTCAATGTGTGACAGTTATAAGTTTTATTAGAAATCTATAAAATATATTATGACAATTCAACGACCCATAAATAAGGATAACAAAACTAGTTTTTAAAGACAACCTGTCTTTAAAAAGATAGGTTCTTCACTTTTTAATTTGATAATCAGTGGATACGTACTGGGGGTCGGCAGTTAACACCCTGGTGATAGTCGCTGGGTCAAGGGGTCAAATAATTTGTTGATATATTAGTTTGTGTGGTATTTGGCGTTCCAAATGAACACCCAAAAACGACTTCTCACTAGTCAAAATGTGTGTCGCGAGTCTCCCCACATTCTGGGGTCTTCGGATAAGTTAATTTATCTGCAGTTTAAACTGCCTGGTGCATGGTTGATGGTAATAGTTGCAAACTCATATAGATACAGTTCTATAATAATCTACTGAAATCCTGAAACTAGATACGATTTAAAAGCATAACAGAGTTTAGAACGTTTTTGTAATTTATTTATTTATTAAAACTCTATTTATAAGTTGTATATTGTTTTTCTTATCATTTGTATGGTGTATATAATAAAGAATATTCTATTTATCTATCTATCTATTGTGTCAGATCAATCAATTTCTAAATAGGAAACATCGTTTGACAGGAATAAACTAAATGACACGGCCGGAATTTGTATAGAGAGCAATACCCTAAGAAAAAATGTCCATGCACATAATGTACAGTACGTCATTTTAAAGCTTACATGCAGGCCTTTACAATAGATTATATCTTATGATCAAAGAATAGGCGAGAGACACTATAAATAGGAAACAAAAAAAGCGCCTTAACAATTTGAATAGCAATGATCAAACATTCAAAATTTTGTAGGCGTTACAAAACGAGAAATACTATTCAGACACCATTTAGTAAATAGGCTAGGCTATTCATTAAACGGCTAATTCCACAAGAAAGGCCAAAGATGCGTTGGTACGAGGACATCATAAAAACAGCAATCATGCTACAAATAAAACAGCGTCGAGCTTAGCCGCAGCGTCAAGTTTCAAAGAAAGTCGGCTGGAGTCGTCGCTGCGCTCAAAGCTCACTACAAGAATTAAATAGTAGTGTAATGTAAGTGATATAATAGTAAAGTAGTGTAAAATGGTTCCGGAAATCCAGGTGCATTTTCCTGTAGTACTTCAAACTAATTGTCGATTGGCTCGCATCCATCAGGAATGAGATCATGATTGCAGATTTATCCTCCGATCTTGTAACGATGATTGTAATTTTTAGCTTTGCATTTTAAATTAATAAAAATGTCACAGACAGTTAAAATAAATGTTTTTTTTTTCTCTGGATAACCCACATACACTTGTAAAACGTAACGTAAACTAGCAAATCTAATAAGCACCCAGAGTATTAATATTAGAAGCGTAAACGATAGTTTGTGGTCTAGTTTCAATAGTAACAAAGTACTATCGTACTTTATCGTACTTTTATGTGATAAAATTAACGCAAGACGACAATGTAAATGTCAATCAATGCAATGTCAGAATTTAAAACCACACAAACAATGAACAAACATATATTTTTTGCATTTTCTCTCGCCTATTTTAGGGAAATATAATGAATGGGATTATTTTTTATTTATTACAAAAGGAATTTTCATATATTAATCATTAGGCAGGATCTTACCATGTCCTTTTAGTTAGTGATTTCTAGAGAAGTTTGTGACAGCAGAATTGACAACACACATACACAAACAGCCAGACCCGAAACAACTATCAGTATACAAATATTTGTTCCGTACGTGAATCGAATCTGCAACACGCAGCGCAGCAGTCGATCGCTAAGCCACTGCGCCAACCGTGTCATCAAAATATGTAGGTATACTTCTGCCTTATCCGTGTGTCACTAGCAGGATTCACCAGAATACCAGCGTCAGGTATTCTACCCGGCATTATACTGAGCTGGACTCTTATTTGGTGTAATCTTGAGACACACACCGCCCAGTAGTGGGCGACCGTGTCTAAATGTCTATGGGTCAATCTAACTTCTACCTTACTTTTTTTATCTATTTCTTTTTTTTCTCAGTTTGAAATATTTTGTGTTATCCTGTATTGTGTCTTTTGTTTCATCAAATAAATGATTTATCCATCTATCTTCATCTAATCCTTCGGGGATTACAGGCGTTATGTTCTATTATGTTAGTTGCCGACGTCTTCTGTTTGATCATAATGATCTGTTTACTACGGAAATCTAAAAATAAATACTCAATGATGTATTTATGCTAAATATTATTGGGTGTTTACAAAGTGTTCCTATATATTGCGGAACACAGTCTATATTTAGTTTGTATATAATGAATAAAGTCCACCTTTTTTAACAAATTGAGATATTATTAAAATATATTATTGTAAGTGGTTTTTGTGATCCGTAGTCTGTAATTTATGTAGTTATCATTGGAATTGATTATAAATGATCAGATTTTTGTAGCAGGCTTGTGGAGGTTAGCCTTTTTTAGAATCAAGTGTTATGGACATTTGATGGAAAATGTAACCAGCAAAAGATGACGATAATTTAATTTATGTAATCTCATGGGGACTTGTACGGCTGCTAAATACCTTTCCTTTTTGGTCATATACGTGCGCCAGTTGATGCATGAGATGTGCGTTAATATTTTGTGAGGGCACTTAACTGCACAATAATTATTACCTAACTAGCTTCCGCCCGCGACTTCGTCCGCGTGGCATTGTTACTTTGGGCTAACGCTAACTTTAACGATGACCCGAAAAAAATGTATCTTTCTCTCCCCTTTTCTTCCCTCATTCTCCCCCTTTCCTCACTTTAAAAAAAATTGCCTATTTCCGTCAGTCACCAGGGCCCCAACTATCTCTGTACCAAAATGCATCAAAATCGGTTCGGTCATTTAGGCGTGAAGCCGTAACAAACACGACACGGTTGGCGTAGTGGCTGAGCGATCGACTGCTGCGCTGTGTGTCGCGGGTTCGATTCCCGCACGGTACAAATATTTGTATGACCTACAAATAGTTGTTCCGGGTCTGGCTGTTTATGTATGTGAGATTGAATGTTTGTAAACGCACCCACGATACAGGAGAAATTCCTAGTGTGGGGAAACGTTTAAAAAAAAAAGAAAGAAAGAACAAACAAACAAATGCACTGTCGCTTTTATAATATTAGTAAGGATTTATGAAAATAACCGAAGGTAATTGAATGCCTATTCAGTTACCTAACGAAATAAGCTACGTTAGAGGTCCTAACTGTAGCTACCTTACACTTAAAAAATCCAAGTGCCTACTTAAATAATAAAACTGATCCTAAATACACTACAGCTACAACTAAATAAAACTACAGCTAAATAAATAAAAAAAAAATAATTTGAATTTATAATTAACCTGAAAATAATTTAAGTACTAAATTATATATATATATATTTTTTAATATATCTAATTATGCCTATTATCTATAAGAACCTATTAATTACCAAATAAAGTAGGTACTAAAACTAAATAATTCTAATAGAATTATACCCAGAAATATGTAGGTAAGTACAACTTGTAACAAAAAAAGAAATTAAAATAAAGCTAAAACGCCTGTCCAATACTGGGTCCACCCTTTATAGCAGAACTTTTTATGTCATAATTTTATTTTGCATAACAACGGATAGCGTAAACTTTATTTCGCAGAAAATTGTTTGGCAGACACTCATTTATCATACATTCAAAACTCATAATTTTGTAAGTCAGAATGATCTCTAGACATAAATTTCATATCCATAATATTCAAAAAGCAGAAAGATCATTTCGCAGAAAGTTCACAGTCAGAATCGTCTTTTGACATATATTTCATATCGATATCATTAAGGACGCGTTTGCAAAATTGATAGGCATAGAATCGAACTACTACATTGACAAAGTCACACACACTAAAGTAGGCACGGAAATATTAGTCAAGTGAACTCATTTTGATACGTTGAATAGTTTTTTTTTCGTAATTCTTCGTACCATCAAAAATTATTTCATATTTTTGAGATATTATGAGACCTTACCTCCGGCCTTGACGGAGTGACTTGAAGGTGTACTTCGGTGACTGCTACTGGAACTCCTCGACGGATTGAACTAGATGTGTCGAGTTTGGGCTCATTTTGTTAGTTATGATGAGACCTTACCTCTGGACTTGATGGAGTGACCTGAAGGTCTACTTTGGTGACTGCTACTGGAACTCCTCGACGGATTGAACTAGATGTGTCGAGTTTGGGCTCATTTTGTTAGTTATGATTAGACCTTACCTCTGGACTTGATGGAGTGACCTGAAGGTCTACTTCGGTGACTGCTACTGGAACTCCTCGACGGATGAAACTAGATATGTCGAGTTTGGGCTCATTTTGTTAGTTATGATGAGACCTTCCCTCCGGACTTGATGGAGTGACCTGAAGGTCTACTTCGGTGACTGCTCCTGGAACTCCTCGACGGATTGAACTAGATGTGTCGAGTTTGGGCTCATTTTGTTAGTTATGATGAGACCTTACCTCTGGACTTGATGGAGTGACCTGAAGGTCTACTTTGGTGACTGCTACTGGAACTCCTCGACGGATTGAACTAGATGTGTCGAGTTTGGGCTCGTTTCGTTAGTGATGATGAGACCTTACCTCTGGACTTGATGGAGTGACCTGAAGGTCTACTTTGGTGACTGCTACTGGAACTCCTCGACGGATTGAACTAGATGTGTCGAGTTTGGGCTCGTTTCGTTAGTGATGATGAGACCTTACCTCTGGACTTGATGGAGTGACCTGAAGGTCTACTTCGGTGACTGCTATTGGAACTCCTCGACGGATGAAACTAGATATGTCGAGTTTGGGCTCATTTTGTTAGTTATGATGAGACCTTCCCTCCGGACTTGATGGAGTGACCTGAAGGTCTACTTCGGTGACTGCTACTGGAACTCCTCGACGGATTGAACTAGATGTGTCGAGTTTGGGCTCATTTTGTCAGTTATGATGAGACCTTACCTCTGGACTTGATGGAGTGACCTGAAGGTCTACTTTGGTGACTGCTACTGGAACTCCTCGATGGATTGAACTAGATGTGTCGAGTTTGGGCTCATTTTGTTAGTTATGATGAGACCTTCCCTCCGGACTTGATGGAGTGACCTGAAGGTCTACTTCGGTGACTGCTACTGGAACTCCTCGACGGATGAAACTAGATATGTCGAGTTTGGGCTCATTTTGTTAGTTATGATGAGACCTTCCCTCCGGACTTGATGGAGTGACCTAAAGGTCTACTTCGGTGACTGCTACTGGAACTCCTCGACGAATTGAACTAGATGTGTCGAGTTTGGGCTCATTTTGTTAGTTATGATGAGACCTTACCTCTGGACTTGATGGAGTGACCTGAAGGTCTACTTTGGTGACTGCTACTGGAACTCCTCGACGGATTGAACTAGATGTGTCGAGTTTGGGGTCGTTTCGTTAGTTATGATGAGACCTTACCTCTGGACTTGATGGAGTGACCTGAAGGTCTACTTCGGTGACTGCTATTGGAACTCCTCGACGGATGAAACTAGATATGTCGAGTTTGGGCTCATTTTGTTAGTTATGATGAGACTTTCCCTCCGGACTTGATGGAGTGACCTGAAGGTCTACTTCGGTGACTGCTACTGGAACTCCTCGACGGATTGAACTAGATGTGTCGAGTTTGGGCTCATTTTGTTAGTTATGATGAGACCTTACCTCTGGACTTGATGGAGTGACCTGAAGGTCTACTTTGGTGACTGCTACTGGAACTCCTCGACGGATTGAACTAGATGTGTCGAGTTTGGGCTCATTTTGTTAGTTATGATGAGACCTTCCCTCCGGACTTGATGGAGTGACCTGAAGGTCTACTTCGGTGACTGCTACTGGAACTCCTCGACGGATGAAACTAGATATGTCGAGTTTGGGCTCATTTTGTTAGTTATGATGAGACCTTCCCTCCGGACTTGATGGAGTGACCTGAAGGTCTACTTCGGTGACTGCTACTGGAACTCCTCGACGGATTGAACTAGATGTGTCGAGTTTGGGCTCATTTTGTTAGTTATGATGAGACCTTACCTCTGGACTTGATGGAGTGACCTGAAGGTCTACTTTGGTGACTGCTACTGGAACTCCTCGACGGATTGAACTAGATGTGTCGAGTTTGGGCTCGTTTCGTTAGTGATGATGAGACCTTACCTCTGGACTTGATGGAGTGACCTGAAGGTCTACTTCGGTGACTGCTATTGGAACTCCTCGACGGATGAAACTAGATATGTCGAGTTTGGGCTCATTTTGTTAGTTATGATGAGACCTTCCCTCCGGACTTGATGGAGTGACCTGAAGGTCTACTTCGGTGACTGCTACTGGAACTCCTCGACGGATTGAACTAGATGTGTCGAGTTTGGGCTCATTTTGTTAGTTATGATGAGACCTTACCTCTGGACTTGATGGAGTGACCTGAAGGTCTACTTTGGTGACTGCTACTGGAACTCCTCGATGGATTGAACTAGATGTGTCGAGTTTGGGCTCATTTTGTTAGTTATGATGAGACCTTCCCTCCGGACTTGATGGAGTGACCTGAAGGTCTACTTCGGTGACTGCTACTGGAACTCCTCGACGGATGAAACTAGATATGTCGAGTTTGGGCTCATTTTGTTAGTTATGATGAGACCTTCCCTCCGGACTTGATGGAGTGACCTAAAGGTCTACTTCGGTGACTGCTACTGGAACTCCTCGACGGATTGAACTAGATGTGTCGAGTTTGGGCTCATTTTGTTAGTTATGATGAGACCTTACCTCTGGACTTGATGGAGTGACCTGAAGGTCTACTTTGGTGACTGCTACTGGAACTCCTCGACGGATTGAACTAGATGTGTCGAGTTTAGGCTCATTTTGTTAGTTATGATGAGACCTTCCCTCCGGACTTGATGGAGTGACCTGAAGGTCTACTTCACTGACTGCTACTAGAACTCCTCGACGGATTGAACTAGATGTGTAGAGATTGTGCTCGTTTTGTTAGTTATGATGAGACCTTACCTCCGGACTTGATATGGAGTGACCTGAAGGTCTACTTCGGTGACTGCTACTGGAACTCCTCGACGGATTGAACTAGATGTGTAGAGATTGTGCTCGTTTTGTTAGTTATGATGAGACCTTACCTCCGGACTTGGTGGAGTGACCTGAAGGTCTACTTCGGTGACTGCTACTAGAACTCCTCGACGGATTGAACTAGATGTGGGGTGTGTGTGATGTGAATTGTGATGTAAATGACAATATTTTATTTCGCTAAAACAAATACTTATTCGTCAAGAACTTGTTGGAGTGATCTGAAGTTTTACTTCGGTGGCTGCTACTGGAACTCCTCGACGGATCGAACTAGATGTGTCGAGTTTGGGCTCGTTTTGTTAGTTATGATGAGACCTTACCTCCGGACTTGATGAACTAGATGACAGGAACTCCTCGACGGATTGAACTAGATGTGACGAGTTTAGACTCGTTTTGTTAGTTATGATGAGACCCCATCTCCAGACTTGACGGAGTGACCGATACACTGACATGAGGATGTACAGACGCCATTATAATGATGTGCCTCTTTAGTTCGATGATAATTAAAAATAAAGAGAATTTATACCAGTTAGCAAAAGCATTCAAAACAGTACCTACACGTTTAGACCCAGCGCACACCGCTGAGGTAAGATCACGTCATAACTTATAAAACGAGCCCAAACTTGACACATCTAGTTCGATCCGTCGAGGAGTTCCAGTAGCAGTCACCGAAGTAGACCTTCAGGTCACTTCATCAAGTCCGGAGTAAAGTCTTATCATAACTAACAAAACGAGTCCAAACTCGACACATCTAGTTTGATCCGTCGAAGAGTTCCAGTAGCAGTCACCGAAGTAGACCTTTAGGTCACTCCATCAAGTCCGGAGGTAAGCTCTCATCATAACTAACAAAACGAGCCCAATCTCGACACATCTAGTTCAATCCGTCGAGGAGTTCCAGTAGCAGCCACCGAAGTAAACCTTCAGGTCACTCCATCAAGTCCGGAGGTAAGCTCTCATCATAACTAACAAAACGAGCCCAAACTCGGCACATCTAGTTCGACCCGTCAAAGAGTTCCAGTAGCAGTCACCGAAGTAGACCTTCAGGTCACTCCATCAAGTCCGGAGGTAAGGTCTCATCATAAGTAACAAAACGAGCCCAATCTCGACACATCTAGTTCAATCCGTCGATGAGTTCCAGTAGCAGTCACCAAAGTAGACCTTCAGGTTACTCCATCAAGTCCGGAGGTAAGCTCTTATCATAACTAACAAAACGAGCCCAAACTCGACACATCTAGTTCGATCCGTCGAGGAGTTCCAGTAGCAGCCACCGAAGTAGACCTTCAGGTCACTCCATCAAGTCCGCAGGTAAGGTCTCATCATAAATAACAAAACGAGCCCAATCTCAACACATCTAGTTCAATCCATTGAGGAGTTCCGGTAGCAGTCACCGAAGTAGACCTTCAGGTCACTCCATCAAGTCCGGAGGTAAGCTCTCATCGTAACTAACAAAACGAGCCCAAACTCGACACATCTAGTTCGACCCGTCGAAGAGTTCCAGTAGCAGTCACCAAAGTAGACCTTCAGGTCACTCCATCAAGTCCGGAGGTAAGCTCTCATCATAACTAACAAAACGAGCCCAAACTCGGCACATCTAGTTCGACCCGTCAAAGAGTTCCAGTAGCAGTCACCGAAGTAGACCTTCAGGTCACTTCATCAAGTCTTGAGGTAAGCTCTCATCATAACTAACAAAAACGAGCCCAAACTCGACACATCTAGTTCGATCCGTCGAGGAGTTCCAGTAGCAGCCACCGAAGTAGACCTTCAGGTCACTCCATCAAGTCCGCAGGTAAGGTCTCATCATAAGTAACAAAACGAGCCCAAACTCGACACATCTAGTTCGATCCGTCGAGGAGTTCCAGTAGCAGTCACCGAAGTAGACCTTCAGGTCACTTCATCAAGTCCGGAGGTAAGGTTTCGTCATAACTAACTAAACGAGCCCAAACTCGACACATCTAGTTTGATCCGTCAAAGAGTTCTAGTAGCAGTCACCGAAGTAGAACTTCAGATCACTCCAACAAGTTCTTGACGAATAAGCATTTGTTTTAGCGAAATAAAATATTGTCATTTAGAAAAATCTTATCTTGTCAAGTATCAAATTTGATTTATCCAATATTTCGTATTTATACAGCGATCTTTTCAACACAAACTGCTTCTGACAGGCGATACAGCGTCCACTCACAACGGCAGCCGAGTGCGGATTGAGATTTCATCCGGAATGTTTGTGCAATAAATCAAAACAGGAACATAAAATAAAATAACCCTTATTGCAATCTCTTAAGATTCACCCATAATAGCAAAATATATGGAAAAATAAGTTTCTTGTTTTATTTTTTGTGCGAGTATTTATGACACTGCGACATAATTTTTTTTCCTAGATTTAAAATAGACTATATTTGCCTACTTGTAGTATTTTTAGAAATCTTAAAATGTGTTTTTAGTAGAACAAAAAATGTACCTAAACACAACCCGGTATCGAAAAAATTGTGGTTAATGGCAACGGCCGATCGTTTTTACAGTATCAAAAACTATTATTAACAAGAAAACAGTTTCCTCCGTTTAAAGCTAAAGAACCAATCTATTTGTGGTAGTTATAAGTTACATTTGATTTGGTTCAGTTTAGTCATAAAATGTACCAAAAAACAGCATAATTTCGTCCGAATTGTAAATGCGCCCTTAAACGGCAGAATTGTCATATCGCAGAAAGTTTAAAGTTAGAATCAGCTTTATTATTATTTGTGGTCATTTATTTTAATTATTTATTTCTTTAAAATAATATCATTTATTTTAACTACTTATTATTTAATTGAATTTGAAATAATGTCATTTAATTCCATAAGTAATTATTATCCTAATGTAAATAGTTCAGTTCCGGGTAAACTACTAAAAACAATCTCATTTTCTATTAATGCAAGTCGTTACTGGCACTCGCCGGCCGCTGCCGCGGCACGGCTCGCTCCGCTCGCTCGGCTCGTGCGTAGAGGATCACAGTTTTAACCTAACCTAACCTACGCATTTTTTTTGAACAAATTAACCTAATCTTAATAGATGAGTTCCGGGTCCCCTACTAAAAACAACGTCTTTTTTTTGTATATAATTCCAAAAATATCTTATTTTTGCCTTAATATGTTTTTGTATACAATTGTAACTCACTGTATCGGTTCACACCAAAATATTGGAAACTCAAAATAAATAACAAACATGGTGAATATCCCGTTTTAACCGTTAATAATAATGTTAGTGACCATGTCAGTTTAAAGACTTATTAGGCATATAAGTCTTTAAACTATAGTATGAAAAGTGAAATTATACCAAATACTCGTCGCTCTAAATGACCATTATGCTAAACGATATTATGCGAAATTTGAACTCTGCCAATCGTAATTATACTAAATGTAATTCTGCCATCTTAAAACTATGCAATTGTAAATTCGGAGTTTTAAACATTATGCCAAACGATAATTATATCAAATAATTTTTAAGCCTTTAAAATGTTCGTTTAAAGAAAAATATGCTAAGTGTGTTATGCCAAATAAATTTCGGAGCATCAAGATTCTGCCAGATAGAGGGAACCCGTCCAATACTATCTACCTACCTATGTATACCTACTTCACTTAAAAATAAAAACCTATAAATACTTTAATTAATAATACCTATAACTATAATTAGTATAATTAACTACGCTTTTACCAACATAGAATAAAAAAAACTGAACATAAATTAGCCGAAACTCGGTTTCTAAAAATCTATGCGTATCTACTACTACTTCACCTTAGAAGAAATAAAATGTAAACTATGAATAATTTGTAATTTGAACGAATATTTGAACACTACCAAAATAACTAATACCTATTTTATAAAATAACAATAAAAGAAATCTAAAAAGAAATTATTTAAAGACTAAAAGTCGGGCTGAAAGCATTGTCTGTCAATAAGGTCGAACACTCTGAACAGACGTTCAGAGTGTTCGACCGAGTGTTTGATTCGCATCAACAGCAAATATTACACAAAAATATAGCATGATTCAGTATTCACGCGCGATGGCTTATTAGCGTATTTCATGCATAACTTTGGTGTTTGTATACCGATTTATATGATTCTTTTTTTTATTGAATACGTAATAATGTTAACTGTTTTTAATTAGAGATGAGTGGGAGTGTTATAAACGTAAGAGTAGACAAATTTAATCAGAAAGCTCCGAACTGCTAAGTTATCGGGAGTTACACGTGTTATTGTGAGTCAACCATAAAAGATAGACCTATGCTGTCGTAGGATATTTTTTATATAATTTTAAGGAGAACATTTCCGTCATACATGATTTCTGAGTAGCTTTAACCAACTTCTCCCGATCACCCAACATTTTACTTCACTGCTCTGCTCCTATTGATCGTAGCGTGATGAAAAGTATACTATAACCTGCCCAGGAGTATGAAGAATAATTGTACCAAGTTTCGTTAAAATCCGTCGAGTAGTTTTTGATTCTATAACGAACATACAGACATCCAGACAGACAGACAGACAGACAAAAATTTTACTGATTGCATTTTTGGCATCAGTATCGATCACTAATCACCCCCTGATAGTTATTTTGGAAATATATTTCATGTACAGAATTGACCTCTCTACAGATTTATTATAAGTATATAGATAGACAACATGCTGATATTGTAATTAGCTAGTTGGATTGAAATAATAATTTAAAGGCTGTAAGCAATGGTGACCTGTGTGTATTTCATCATCATTATTTGTTTTATTATAAAATCATAGGCTTTTATAATTTATGCTGATATCGTAATGATCGATCAATGTCACCATTGTAGGTTTATTATTAATTGATTTTAAAGAGGACAAACACGATTATCATATTAATGACGTTATTTTAACGTTCATAAAGTTCTTTGTGAACGTTATCTTTAGGCAAGCTCTAAAATCTAGCGACTAGGTAGTTGCAAGATTCTATTTACTATTTGATTTGTGAATTGCGATTCAGAAAGGCGAATTCTATGCAAGAACTGTTTTACCAGTGTCTACAGACAGTAGATACTAATGTGAGAAGGAAGCAGGTGGTTTAAATGAAACAACAATTAAAAAAACTATACATATGTTTACTGATGAGGCATTATACATCACTTTAATTAATTACATTCAATATGGCCGTGAGAACCTGACTATGTACATGGAACTGAGACATTGTAGATATTATCCGTAGCTACTGGCTCCTGCGTTAGCTGAGGCTTTAACGGACTCGTAGGAGCCCGACCCCCCGTAACCACTACCGCCGGTACCACAATTTAGGCAGCCCCACCAGCTGAGCTGGACGCGTCACTGTGACTGACAGCTCCGCCGTATGAGCCACCGTAGCCACCGGCACCGCCGAGTCCGCCACGACCGCCGGGCGAGTCACCAGCACCTCCTTTGCTGAAACCGCCGGCGCCACCGTAGCCGCCCTCGCCGCCGAGCCCACCGCCGAACCCGCCACGACCGCCAGGCGAGCCATCAGCACCTCCTTTGCTGAAACTGCCGGCGCCACCGTAGCCGCCCTCGCCGCCGAGCCCACCGCCGAACCCGCCACGACCGCCAGGCGAGCCACCAGCACCTCCTTTGCTGAAACCGCCGGCGCCACCGTAGCCGCCCTCGCCGCCGAGCCCACCGCCGATCCCGCCACGACCGCCAGGCGAGCCATCAGCACCTCCTTTGCTGAAACTGCCGGCGCCACCGTAGCCGCCCTCGCCGCCGAGCCCACCGCCGAACCCGCCACGACTGACGGGCGAGCCATTACCACTTCTACCGTTGAAACCGCCGGCACCACCGTAGCCGCCCTCGCCGCCGAGCCCACCGCCGAACCCGCCACGACCGCCGGGCGAGCCATCAGCACCTCCTTTGCTGAAACCGCCGGCGCACGGTGGGCTGAAAATCGGCTTTCATAGACTTAGGGATTTCAATTTGCAAGTGCTTGTTTTTATGCCGGATATCGCTTCTATTAGTCATTATTATGTACAAAAATGACACCCGAGTTAATTCTGCTCAAAACCGAAGGAAATATAATTTTTTTACGAAAAATTTGTATGAAGCTAGTATGAAAAATCGAATTATCTCCTAAACGGCATGTTTAACCGTAATATCCTTAGAGATGGTCATAGTGCTAATTATTTATGATTTTTTGGTTGACGATTGGACAAAAATTTTAATGCCGTTTTTTTTTTAAAAATCGTCAAAATATTTTTATTTGTTTTTACGTATGAAACGATTCCTTTTGGTGTTTATGTTGAAGAACACGGACTTTTAACTACACATAACATAAAATAGCATCACTCCTATATTTCCGAAGGAGTTGGCAGAGGTTTATAGTACACCCACACGTAGCCAACTATGTTTGAGCTAGATATTTATCAACACAAAATGAGTTTTAAAACTTTTCATACAACCAAATTACCAATTGTCTTCTAATGAGTCCAAAAAGAAGTGATTAAGTAACTACACTGATTAGGTCTTCTAATGAGTCTTAATAGGTGATTTAATGATTTTCAATATCTCACGACAATGGATTATATTTAACATTTCCTGATAAGTAAGCTAATTTGTTAATTAGCAGTGCTATGAGTTCTAAGAATAGTTAGTGACAATTATAGATTTTCATTAGCTAATGAGGAGATAACTAATGAGGGTAGTTACCTAATTATTGTCGTGCAATAAAAGGGCTAAAGTTTTGTTTTATAATTTAATTTGTTCACAACTGTGTAACTGCTAACACTAAATCTGCGACTATAAAATCTTAAAATGGAAAGTTTAATGACCAATTTAGACTTGTTTGTTCTTCTACGAAGTGAGAGTACTTCATTTGATCATGAAGTATTGTTTAGTGCAGTTGTATCCCGCATAGGCGATTGCCTGTCTGACGAAGATTATGTTGTTCTCAAAGAATTTTGTGGGAGATTTACGCGAGCCGCTTTACAAAGGTGGGAGAAATCCAACCGATTCCTTGATAATTTCAGGAGAAAGTACGAGAATTGGTTGGGAGCAAATATTGATTGGCCGAGTTTTGTGCAAACTTTAGTTAATCAAGAACCAAGTGTTGATGAGATACCAAGAGCGCCCTCAGTCTCTCCAGAACCGTCGACATCAACGTCCATTGGAACAATGACGAAAAGATCCCGTAAACCATTCGAAGACCTGGGAAGTAAACAAAAAAAGAGAAGATCTGATGAACACACAGGCGAAGGTTCCAGTGAATTGGCATATGCAGCTGCAGCACGTTTAAAAGAAGAAGGGCATGGAGATATCGCCTCTGTCATCGAATACATGATGAAAAATCCTGAAGCAGCCGCTAAATTAAATGAAACGCTTAAGAAACCAGCGAAAACAATCATATTTACGCCAGAAAAGGCGCTTGGATTGCTTCTTTCGCTAAAACTCTCAAAGTGGCAATATATTACGTTGCGTGAGGCTGCCATTCGAGAAGGTGCTAAAGATATTTATCCATCTTACTATAAAGTGCAACAAACTAAGCTTGATTGCTACCCTCCGAAGCAATCAGTGACAGTTACTGATTCATCGGCTAGGATTACACTTCAAGCTTTACTTGATATCACGGTTACAAGAATCCTTCAAAGCCTTTCTAACGAAGAGCATAACAAGCAGTTGAAGCTGATATCCAAGTGGGGATTTGACGGTGCTTCTAACCAAAGCCGATACAAGCAGAAAATTGAGGGTGAGGAAGATGATTCAAGCATTTTCATGACCTCCTTGGTGCCACTAAAACTGACAGATGGAGACAACATTTTATGGACGAACCCAAAACCATGCTCAGTTTTGTATTGTCGTCCAGTTCAGTTTACTTTTGTAAAGGAGAGTGAAGCAGTTGTCCTTGGGCTGAAAAAACAAATGGATGAAGAAATTGAGGCCCTTATCCCCACAGAGTGCAATAATAATAATAGGGTGACTCATCAACTAATGATGACGATGATCGACGCTAAAGTCTGTACTTACCTTTCTGAAGCTAGATCAAATGCATCGTGCTACCTGTGCTTAGCAAAGCCTACAGAAATGAACCGCTTAGATGCTGTAACATCAAAAATTGTGTGTTCGGACCTGTATGAGTTTGGCTTGTCATCCCTACACGCCCGTATAAATTGTATGGAATGTCTGTTACACATTGCATACAGACTGGACTTCAAACGGTGGGCAGCGAGAAGTGATGAGCACAAAGAAATGCTACAGACAAGAAAGAAAATAATTCAAAATAAATTCAAAGATGAGCTCAATCTGTTGATTGATATAGTAAAACAAGGCTCGGGAACCACCAATGACGGGAATACTGCAAGAAAATTCTTTGAGTTTCCTAATAAAACCGCAGCTATAACCGGTTTGGATGAAGACCTCATCAAAAGATTTGCTGTAATTTTACAAGCAATTACATCTGGAGAGCAGATCGATATAATAAAATTTAGAGATTATGCTCGCAAAACAGCAGAAAAGTACGTATTACTATACGACTGGTACTACATGTCGTCAACCGTTCATAAGTTACTAATCCATGGGGCTGACATAATCGAGAAAATTAATATTGTGCCGAAGAAGAGAGAGAAGCCTCAGAGTCTCGAAACAAAGATTTTAGGAGGTTTCGAGAACATCATTCGCGGAAAAGAAGCAGGCAGGATTCCAATCAAGACATTTTAAATATGCTTGTTGTTTCTTCGGACCCTTTGCTAAGTGCACAAAGGCCTAAGTTAGATGCCAAGAAAAAGCAGAGCTTTTTTGCTGAAACTCTCGACTTAATTCAATTTCAGGAAACTGAGTTCGAATTTTTGGATATATCCAATCTGGATGCTGACTCAGAATTGGAGTCTGACAACGAGAGTGATAAGGAAAATTTGTAAAAAAGATATATATGTACATATTTGTAAATTTGTATTTGAGTGTGTTTGGGTTTTTTTTGTAATATTTAATGATATGTTTTATTTTGTTTATTTATTTTACTTTATTTTACGAATGCTTAGTATTAATTCCTTAAATTAACTTATTTTGTATAAAATATAACTTCATATGTTACCTACTTCAATATAAATCTTTTTTTATTTAAATTAATATAAATGTGTCAAAAACAGCAATTTTTTTATTTTATTTTTCTTGTTTCGTGTGTTCTTAATATTTGGGTTAATAACATTTCGAACTTTTTAACTTAGACACTAAAAGGGATCGTTTTACATGTAAAAATAAATAAAAATATTTTGACGATTTTTAAAAAAAAAACGGCATTAAATTTTTCGTCCAATCGCCAACCAAAAAATCATAAATAATTAGCACTATGACCATCTCCAAGGATATTACGGTTAAACATGCCGTTTAGGAGATAATTCGATTTTTCATACTAGCTTCATACAAATTTTTCGTAAAAAAATTATATTTCCTTCGTTTTTGGGTAGAATTAACTCGGGTGTCATTTTTGTACATAGTAATGACTAATAGAAGCGATATCCGGCATAAAAACAAGCACTTACAAATTGAAATCCCTAAGTCTATGAAAGCCGATTTTCAGCCCACCGTGCGGCGCCACCGTAGCCGCCCTCGCCGCCGAGCCCACCGCCGAACCCGCCACGACCGCCAGGCGAGCCATCAGCACCTCCTTTGCTGAAACTGCCGGCGCCACCGTAGCCGCCCTCGCCGCCGAGCCCACGGCCGAACGCGCCACGACCGCCGGGCGAGCCATTAGCACCTCTACCGCTGAAACCGCCGGCGCCACCGTAGCCGCCCTCGCCGCCGAGCCCACCGCCGAACCCGCCACGACTGACGGGCGAGCCATTACCACTTCTACCGTTGAAACCGCCGGCACCACCGTAGCCGCCCTCGCCGCCGAGCCCACCGCCGAACCCGCCACGACCGCCGGGCGAGCCATCAGCACCTCCTTTGCTGAAACCGCCGGCGCCACTGTATCCGCCTCCGCCACTAACGATGCCAATTCCTTTGCCACCGCCGCCACCACTAACTTCGACGAGGCTACCTCTAGAACCTCCTCCGAGTCCACCGCCATAGCCGCCGCCGCTGCCACCTCCACTGTATCCTCCGCCGCCACCATATCCACCGTTACCTCCGTCAAGTGTACCGGTAAAGGCAAATCCACCTGATTTTCCATCTTCAGATTTCGAATAGATTGATTTTCCACTTCCTCCTAGACTACCGCTCAAACCGGCCCCAGCACTTCCTAGAGCGGTGGGACCAGAGTGGACGTCGGAAAGTCTACTACTAACTCCTTCGCGGCTGCCTCCGAAACGGCCTGAGCCTCCACCAAAGCCGAAACCTCCGCCGCCCCCACCCCCACCCCCGCCGCCGCCGCCATACGAGCGCGCGAGTCTCACTGAAATTGAAAAAATCATGTCATTATAATAGATAATATTAACAATCTTTATTTTTTGATATTCATAACTTCAAAAGTGTTTCGTATCATTTAATTTTATTCCATACTCATTAGGCTTATGTGTAATTCTGGTTTTTATTATACGGCAAACCAAAACAAACATGCATCAAAATAAAGATTTCTATGTCGTATAAAACAAAATTAATTAAAAATAACAATAAAAAAGAAGGGACAACAAAAAAAAAAAACAAAATTAGACATTAGTAACTAAACTGGTCCTGCACGGGGTGAAAAGGTATTTAAGCATGGTGCTGTAACAAATATCAATGTCACAGCGCTGGTATAGAGCCCGGGTGAAGCCACGGTAAAATTAATTAAATTAAACAATTGTAAAACATAAATTGAAATAAATATAATAAGAAATTCGAAGCAAAAAATATGTAACAGTCTACACCCAATGCTACATCAGTGTTAGGCCATGTCATTTTGTTAGTCAAAATGACACACTGTTCCAAAAAGGTTTGTCAGCCCTGGTCTATGACAATGCAAATAAAACATTATAAAGCTGCATCCGTTAAGACAGAAGCCGGCTTTTAAAAAAGGCTTGGTGAATGAAGATGAGCCTTTAATGTTAATCGAGAAAACCGGTGTCTCTTATAGTCTGCTAAAGAACCGATATAAATAAACACGCTTAACATGCACAGCTACGTGATAACGCTTGCACAGCACGTCGTGTCGCGGGTTCGATCCCCGCACGAAACAAATATTTCTTTGACCTATGGTTGTTCCGGGCCTGGCTGTTTGTGTATGTGAGTTTAAATGTTTGTTAACGCACCCACGATACAGGAAAAAATCCTAGTGTGGGACAACGATTTTTTTAAAAGCTTATCTATACCAATATTATAAAGAGGAAAGATGAAAGAAAGGATCCAAAACTATTGGACCGATTTTATATTTTTTTTTCACCAATAGAAAACTACATTATCACGAAGTAGCACAGGCTATACAAGATCAACATCATTTATCATTCACGTGTCTTAAAATTTTTGTATCAAAAAATGCCCCTACCTGGAGGCCTTACTCTCTACTCTCAAGGCACCCACATGATAGTTTGCTTGAGCAGCTAACAACCTCATAGGTTGACCAGCGAGATGCCATTAAAAACAGAAACATTAAAATAATAATTGCACTAGGCTTTATTCGCCAACCGTACGCTTTACGGTTTTTAAGAAAACAATCAATATCTACGGATCGACCGATATCAAGTTGACTTGTTTTCGGTTAATATAAACCCGCAACAGTAGGCATTGTCACCATGCGGCTGTGAATTTTCTCCCTTTTGTTTCATTGCAATATTCTACATAGTTTACGTATTTTTTAATCATTAACATAAACATTATACATAAATATTTTCTTAGCCTCTTTTACTTTTCTTCTCACGCTGCACGCTGTTAGCCTATTGTTTATTCTAACATTAATAACAATGTAGGTAACTGAGGGCCAAGGATAAGTGGAAATAGATTTTCCAGTACCCGCTTATAGCAGAGCTACAGGTAGATAACCCAATCAACTAACTACATGAAAGGCTCACCATATTACCAATCCCCAGTCTTCTGCCTTCCAACTATAGTAATAGACGACAAGGTTAGCGCAGTGACTGAGCGATCGACTGATGCGCTGCGTATTGCGGGTTCGATACCCGCACGGAACAAATATTTGTATGACCTGCCGATAGTTGTTTCGGGTCTGGCTGTTTGTGTATGTGAATTTAAATGTTTGTAAACGCACCCACGGTACAGGAGAAATTTCTAGCAGGTGGCAACGTTTTTATTAAAAAAAAAACCTTCCCGCCATCATGCTGGCTGATCGTTGACATTAGTGACAGCTAACTGACCGCTTATGGTCGTGAGACAGTGTTTACATATCTATCAAATAGACACTACACCAGTGTTTTGATTTTCTACTGTAATGTTTTCGGTTGTTTATGCCATCTTCTACTTAGCATGTTGATGACGATTTCTAATTAGAGTAAGGTATGCGATGCCCGCTCGCTTAAGCAGTTCAATGATTGCACCAGCGAGCGGACATCGTGACGATCTAAAAATCGTCATGAGCGCTGGTGTCAGGATATGCAACAGATGAAGGAAGCTGGGCTATTGTCTGAGGAAACACGCTGCATACAATACACTTGAGATCTGAGCCGTCTTTACTACAGCCAACTTGAGCGCGGAGTCTATTTAGCTTAGCTAATGGAGGACCATTAAAAGTAACTCATATTTTCAGTTTTCCTAATAACAAACGCGTTTAAGATTAGAGCGCATTACTCGAGACAGATGTACTTCAGAGCTGAACTGCTATAGAACCTGCCGAGGTTGCGGGTTGTTCGAAAGAGATACCGCGGCCCCGGAACGTAATGGGCAATGGAAGGAACAAGGGTGGGTTTTAGTCAGTACGGGGGAAGTTATTTGATGATTTCTCACCCCATAAAAAAGGAGCTGCTAGAAACTATTGCTTATATGGAAGTACTCTAAGAACATTGTGTTAGTATGCCATCCAAAGGACAACATTTATAGACATAAGGTAAAGTCGGTGATAGATGCTTCCGGAGGATAGACGCCCCGATTGTTGTTACTGGAGTCATCGTTGGAATCGCTAGCTATTTTTTTTTTATTATCTAACGATAAGGTTTTCCAACTACAATTAAGTGGACCGTGTCTTTTGGCTCTATGATTGCATGGGAAGGCAAGTTGCGATTAAAATTTTATGAGGATATACGCTTTGGTTTTCAGTGTTTCGCCTATCCTAAAGTAATTTATATGGGATAGATGTACCAACATAAAGAGGTTCGCAAAAACGCTACTAGTCTAGAAATATCAAAGATAATGTTTTTTACTATTCACGAATTTGTAGATAAAGAAGCAAAGTACTGGCCAGTTTTACAAATAAAATATTTTGATTTTTCTAGTGGGAAGATAAACCATCCTTACTAATATTATAAAAGCGAAAGTGAGTTTGTTTGTTTGTTTATTTGTTTGTTTGTTACCTCTTCACGCTTTAATGGCTAATCCGATTTTGATGAATTTTGGTACAGAGATAGTTGGGAACCAGGAGACGGACATAGGCAAATTTTTATTTAAAAATAGTGGGATATGAGGGAGAACGAGGGAAGAAAAGGGAAAACTTAGCGTTGCTATTACAAATCAATAAGGCCCAAGGGGAATTGTGTTACCCCGAATTTAACGCGAGCGAAGCCGCGGGCAAAAGCTAGTTATTTATAAAAGCGTGGTATCTATCCCGACTTTACTCATATACTCCTTCATCATTGACAAATAATACAGCAAAACAGTTTTTATTTATTATCTACGTTAAATATAATTGGATATATACATATATGGACATATTATGTGGATAAAACTGGTAATAAGTGTGGCTGATATTATTATGAATAATGTAAACGTTATTTTTAATTGATACTAATCATCTAACGACCTCTTTACATTCTAAGTATAGATATTCTGTATAAAGGGTGTTAGATTACCATTTACGAAGCTCAAAGGCTCGTTTTCATCGTCACTACGATATTGTTTCTGTTCCAGATCATAATCTAAGATCACATCTTCTAATTACAGATATATTTGAGGTTATTCATTACCTCAAAGACAATGTGTCCGGTCATGGACTAGCGATATTTTAGATACTTATGTAACCAGTGTTTTAATATACTATTACGATATACACTTGGGTCTAATTCACTTCCCCGCTTTTTGGTAGCCATTTTGATATAGTCTCTATGCGTGTACAATTTTTTTTTTTTTAAATTAAGAAATGATGAGCTAACTTTTTCGTAACATTAGAAAACAAAATTAAAGTCTAAAAAATATGCAAATAAACGAAAGTTTTGTAAACTTTTTTGTGAAAAAAAAATGGTAGTTTTTTTTTAAAACCATTATATTTGAGTACTAGAATGTTAGTTATATTAGTAAATAGAATATCGCTAGTCCGTGACCGAACACATTGTATAACCCACCCACAAATAGCTTTGGAATAGCAAAACTAAATGATTTAGTTTTGATTGCTACCTAAGTACATTGACAATTAACATGTTTAAATTTTAATCATACTTACCCGAAATAACAACGAATAACAGTAAAATAAACTTCATCACGTGCTATTGTAACACTAGCAGGACAAATAAAAATGTTCCAACCGATCCAAAATATTTATACGATTTTTTTCTTAAGATTATTTACGCAATAAAGAGATCATAGGTCCAAACTGATGACCTCTTTATCTTTGCACAACACGTATTAGGGAATTCCACTTTAGCACTGCACTATCTTATCATCACTATTGGTGGGGAAAAAATAAAACACTATGTCACTTTAATAAAATTAGCGTACAACAAACAATCAACGGAAATCCTTACTAATATTATAAAAGCGAAAGTGAGTTTGTTTATTACGTTTTAAAAAAACTTTTCAGCTAATTCATTCTCTTTCTCGCCTACCCTAGTTACAGTCAATGAATTTATTGCAACGATGTTGTGAATGCGTAACATGGAGGTCTACCATTTTGACTTTACACTCCAAAAAAGAAAGGTGTTTCCCAGAAATAATTTTGCGTATAGTTATATAGTGTGATGTACATAATTCACGGTTGACGGCTTCGAGAAGGGTTTATTAACACCCTGTATGAAGCAAGCAGTCACGATTGCTGTGCGCAAGTTTATGCATTATATTTTATAAAAACCGCATCCGGGTGCCATCTTAGTATTAAACTGAGATTCTTGAGACCTGGTTTTTTTACCTAAGGTAATTGAAGAAATGCGCGTTACACGATGAATATGTAGAGCTGATGGCAATTGTATTTTATTTAAAAATTGTGTAGAAATTAATGTTATAAAAGATCATCTCATTTTATATGATATTTATATACTTATTTGAATGAATAGTTTTATTAAATTTGTTTTAATTGTTTGTGTCGTGCACACCATTGAATACTCCACGTGATATTTTTATTTTCAAACAGTCCTACAAAGGTTGTCTGGAAGATCAGCGATAAGACCGCCGTTGTAACCATAGAATTAGCAATTTCTGCAAAACAGTTATGTTCAACTTTTGGTGTGCAATACAGTATATCCTAAAATAAGACTTTTCATCGTATCAGAAGACTTTTCAATTGCAGTGGTGAACCTGAAAGTCACAAACGTCGTATTTTAAAATAAGAACATTCATAGGTATTTCTGACTTATACTAATAAACATAAAAACTGGAACGTGTTCTTTATTAATAAATTAAATAAGCTAGACATTGACAGTTGTCAACTAACCACATTAATATAAATCTCAGATGCAAAACTAAAAATTCTCAATAAATAGGCATTTCTATTCAAAAAATGTAAAGTTGTAACGAAAAATTGATAAACCATGGCTTCGCACGTGATCTTGGCAAAACCGTGTACTATGTATCTCACGTCTACAAAAGGCCTTAATGAAGAGTGAAGTTACATCTGCAGTTGAAGAAGAGCATCACAACAGAAGGATATATAGCAGTCGAACATACGAGGCAAAAAAAACCAAAACAATCATTGAACCTGAACCGTGCTGCAACAACGCCGCCTGTGCTGTGTGTGCTGTGTATTTTTAAAACTGCTTTTATTTTTTATACTTAGTTTATTAAAGTTTTAGTACTTAAGTTTATTTTTTAAGGCATAATGGTAGAAATAATTTTGCGTATAGTTATATAGTGTGATGTACATAATTCACGGTTGACGGCTTCGAGAAGGGTTTATTAACACCCTGTATGAAGCAAGCAGTCACGATTGCTGTGCGCAAGTTTATGCATTATATTTTATAAAAACCGCATCCGGGTGCCATCTTAGTATTAAACTGAGATTCTTGAGACCTGGTTTTTTTACCTAAGGTAATTGAAGAAATGTTACACGATGAATATGTAGAGCTGATGACAATTGTAGAGCTATTTTATTTAAAAATTGTGTAGAAATTAATGTTACAAAAGATAGTTCTGCGAACATCTCATTTTATATGATATTTATATACTTATTTGAATGAATAGTTTTATTAAATTTGTTTTAATTGTTTGTGTAGTGCACACCATTGATTACTCCACGTGATATTTTTATTTTCATACAGTCCTACAAAGGTTGTCTGGAAGATCAGCGATAAGACCGTCGTTGTAACCATAGAATTAGCAATTTCTGCAAAACAGTTATGTTCAACTTTTGGTGTGCAATACAGTATATCCTAAAATAAGACTTTTCATCGTTTCAGAAGACTTTTCAATTGCAGTGGTGAACCTGAAAGTCACAAACGTCGTATTTTAAAATAAGAACATTCATAGGTATTTCTGACTTATACTAATAAACATAAAAACTGGAACGTGTTCTTTATTATTAAATTAAATAAGCTAGACATTGACAGTTGTCAACTAACCACATTAATATAAATCTCAGATTCAAAACTAAAAATTCTCTATAAATAGGCTTTTCTATTCAAAAAATGTAAAGTTGTAACGAAAAATTGATAAACCATGGCTTCGCACGTGATCTTGGCAAAACCGTGTACTGTGTATCTCACGTCTACAAAAGGCCTTAATGAAGAGTGAAGTTACATCTGCAGTTGAAGAACAGCATCACAACAGAAGGATATGCCCAGCAGTTGAACATACGAGGCAAAAAAAACCAAAACAATCATTGAACCTGAACCGTGCTGCAACAACGCCGCCTGTGCTGTGTGTGCTGTGTATTTTTAAAACTACTTTTATTTTTTATACTTAGTTTATTAAAGTTTTAGTACTTAAGTTTATTTTTTAAGGCATAATGGTAGCAATAGCAGCGATGTAGTAGGTAATAGTGCTAGTCAACCTTCGATATCGCTGATTACCCTGGAGAGATGCCCGCTCTGTACCCAAGCACGATTTTTCAAAGGTAAGCGAGGTCTGAGTCTGCATATTGGTAAGGTACATAGAGTACACTCACCTCAGACCCGGTCTCAAATCCTCCACCCCCTACATCAGCTACATCCACGTTCGACCCGTTCTGGAAAACCCTTTCCAAATTCAAAAACTCTGTTCCCGTTTTAAAGAGAATACCTCGCAGCGCCAGGGCTCTAGTCGCACAAAACCTAGCTGGTTGCGTACGCCTTGTAGTCCGGGAAAACTCGCAAAGTGCTTGGGAACAGTTGCTGACCTTCCCTTACCGTATTCTACACGTCCAATTAAAGATAATTGCAACATTTCGGCTCAAAATTTTGATACAAATATACCGACTCAAGGATATACCTCTTCAAGAGGTATAACCCATTTAGTGGAATCTAAGTTGGGGGAAGGTGACATTAGCGGTGCAGCCAGGATTCTCTTCAGTAGTGATGTGGTGGCACCGTACTCTCCAGAAATTCTGACAGCTCTGGAGACTAAACACCCTGCCCCAGCGGATGCCCTTTCTTTTCCCGACCCTCCTGATTCGGATCTTCGCACTCTCACCATTACAGGTCGAGAGGTGGTCACAGCCGTTTGCTCCTTCCGGAGCGGGTCTGCCGGCGGCCTGGATGGGCTTAGTCCTCAGCACCTAAAGGACCTTATCTGCTCAGGCGCTGGAGAAGCTGGTGAGTTGCTCCTGAGGGAGCTTACGGCTCTGATTAACCTCATGCTATCCGGCAAGGTGAACGAGGCCGTCATCGACGTTCTGTATGGTGCAAATTTATGTGCCCTACATAAAAAAGATGGCGGCATACGCGCCATTGCTGTGGGTACTACTTATCGCCGTATGGCATCCAAGATTTGTACTAAATTTTATGGTGAGGTTGTTTCGGAAAAATTTCAGCCCCTGCAGCTAGGTTACGGGTCCAAAGGGGGTTGTGAGGCTGCCGTACATTCTTTATCGACCTACCTAAATTCTGGCAAAGGGGAGGTCATCCTGAAGGTTGATATAAAGAATGCCTTCAATTCAGTTAATAGGGATACCTTGTTAACAGCAATTAAACAAGAATTACCCCAAATTTACAGTTTTCTTTGGCAATGTTACAGACACCCATCTAAATTATTATATCGGGACAACCTCTTGAAATCTGCTGTTGCCTGTCAACAAGGTGACCCACTTGGGCCAGTGATTTTTAGTTTAGCTATCCACCCAATCATTAGACAGCTAAATTCCAAATTTAACGTTTGGTACCTCGATGATGGAACCTTGGGCGGCGATGTAGATTTAGTTTTAAGAGACCTAATTTATTTAAAAAAAGAACTTCATTCTATTGGCCTTGATCTCAATCTTTCCAAATGTGAATTATATTTAGCAGACAGCACCGACAAAGATCTGACTTTATCAAAATTCAACACAATAGCCCCTGACATCAAAATTATTGATAAAAGTTCTCTTCGTCTCCTTGGGTCTCCTATCTTCGAGAAATCCTTTCTAGATTTTATCGATGAAAAAATCCAAAAGTTTAATTATGTCTCAGAAAGATTGCTCCAAATTAACATGCATTTGGCTATTACTATAATTCGTTACTGCTGTTTTGGCCCTAAATTAACATATTTCTTACGTGCTTCCCCTTTATTGAAGAACACTAATCTTTTGGACAAAATGGATCAAATTATCAGACATACTTTATCTTTAATTTCAAATGTGGCTCTGGACGACCGAGCTTGGGCTCAAGCCACTCTTCCCATTCGTTTGGGAGGACTCGGCATCCGCAAAATTTCTAGTATTAGTCTTCCAGCTTTCTTATCCTCGGTCCACGGTACTGAGAAATTAATCAGGAATATCCTGGCTTCCACACTGATTGATTTTGATGTGCCGTGCTTCTCCGAGGCTAAGGATGCTTGGAAAGTCGCTTGCCCGAGCACTGAACTACCCGACAAACCATGTTCCCAGAGACAGTGGGACGAGCCGCTCTGCAGAGTAGTTCAGAATAATCTACTGAACACGTCTGCTACTACTGCTGAGCGTGCGCGCCTTTTGGCTGTGGCCAAGTGGGAGTCGGGTCTTTGGCTTTACGCACTACCGTCGTCGAGAATGGGCACTTTGTTCGACGACACTACTTTCCACCTCGCTGCTACCTTACGTTAAGGTGCTCCTTGTTGTTCTCCTCATCGCTGTCATTGTGGTGAAGTAGTCAACAGCCTTGGACACCACGACAGCCTATCATGCAGCCGAAGTGCGGGCCGTTTTGCGCGGCATGCGAATATTAACGACATCATCCGTCGAGCTCTTGTCACCGTCGACGTTCCAGCTGTTTTAGAACCCAATGACTTGGCACGCGACGATGGCAAAAGACCGGACGGTATGTCTTTGTTTCCGTGGAAGTTGGGTAGGCCTTTAGTGTGGGACGCAACGTGCGTCGATATTCTTGCGCCATCCCATCTTCTTAGCTCTTCGTGCTGCGCCGGCGCTGCTGCTGCGGCTGCAGAGAACCTCAAGCGGCGTAAATATAGTAACCTTATTGGTAACTATATTTTCGAGTTGTTTGGGGTTGAAACTCTGGGACCGTGGGGTCCTTGTGCTCACAGCCTTTTTAAAGAAATATCGAAACGTTTGGTTGACACTTCCCGTGACCCAAGGGCTGGCTTTTACTTTGGCCAGAGGCTTAGCGTTGCCATACAACGTGGCAACGTGGCCAGTCTCTTGGGGACATTGCCAACTGACAGCGTTGAGGACGAATTTTTTGACGCTATTTTTTAATTTATTTATAAGTTTAGTTTAGTTTAATTTAGTTTATAAATGATACCTACTTGAATAAGCTAGAATATATACATATAATCTAGGTAGCACAATAAGTAACAATCAACATTTAATAAAATATGCTCGTATAAGTGGCAAGCACCGAAATCATGTACTACGTTAAAGCTATTAATTTAATAACATATTAGTTGTTTCTATTATGTAACGTTCAACATTGTAGAATTTAAGATCTGTCTAGGCAAAAAGCGTCCTTGCATAAAACGAGTTTTATTTTGTCCGGTTCGATTCAGAAACTTTTTTGTAATCCTTACTAATATTATAAAAGCGAAATTGAGTTTGTTTGTTACGTCTTCACGCCTAAATGGCTAAACCGATTTTGATGAATTTTGGTGCAGCGATAGTTGGAACCCTGGAGACGGACATAGGCTATTTGCTTTTAGAAAAAAGTGGGATATGAGGGAGAAAGAAGGAAGAAAAGGGAAAACTTAGCATTGCTATTACAATAAATAAGGCGCAAGGGCAAAAACTACAGGTAGCAGGTACCTGCAAATCAGGAAAGGGGAACTGTGTTACCCCGAATTTAACGCGAGCGAAGCCGCGGGCAAAAGCTAGTAACCTATACAGTGAAGTAAAGAGCTGCTTCATGAATTTTAATTATGACTCATCTTTTCTTATGAATGTATTTTTTACGCTATGCAATTTTATCTTAAGTTTTAAAGAAAAAATATTTATTAGTTCTATCTATTACAACGAGCATAAAAATAAAAGTTATAACATACAAAAAAGCATCACAAATATTAATGAAAACAAATTGCACGCACGCAGTGACTGTGACAAGTAGGTTATCACTCAGCATGTTGTTGTACAACGCTGGTTTACGGAGGTCAACCTGTGAATAAAACGGATAGCATCATCGACTGGTATCATCATTTGCCTTTTACCAGCTACGTCGGAGTCGGCTTCCAGTCTAACCAGATGCACCTGAATACAAGTACTTTACATAAAGCGACTGCCTATTTGACTTTCCCAACCTGGTTAGCACCGTTGATTATATAGTAGCCTTACCATGGGGTATCGTGATTGGTCAGACTTTCAGGATACTGATTATAAATCGCCCTTGTCCGTCTCCAGGGTCTCGACTATCTTTGTACGAAAATTCATCAAAATCGGGTTTGCCATTTAGGCGTGAAGACGTAACAAACAAACAAATTTTCGCTTTAACAATATAAATATTTTATTATTATTTATTATTAATATCTATCAATTTGTGACTGTAAGTTGTCGGTAAAACCCAGTTTAGCGTTAAACCTGCTTGCTTACTGTCTGTTAGAGATTCTACCATGAAACCTTCAGAATCACCATTAAGTTTTGTGTTATAAGAAGTTTTATTAAATGAGTAAAACAAACAATAGCAAATGAGATAACCATGGATGATTAATGTCAGTTCAGACAATTTAATAATACTAATTAATTGCATTCGTACCTACCACCAAGTAATCATTTGTGACTAGCTCATCAAGACAGCTGAAAAACCATAACAATACATCGCAAGAAAATCTGGATTATTGGTTATTATCGTAGTAGCTTTTTCCCGCTGCTTCGCTCGTTAATTTAGAATATGACAATTAATTCAGGTTGTACTCTGTTTGTACAAAAATAATTAAAAAAACCTTTATTGTATAATTTGAGACAATCACAGAGAGTAACTTAATTATAACCTACACGTCAACAGTTCTTAAATGTGAAATGGTAGATGTGACTGATAGATTTTTTTGGTAGAGTTTGATTGTCTTCGGACTGATTCGCCCTATCCCCTCGTACTAGTAAAAACTGTATCACGAGCGGATAGTCTTCCTCACCCTTAGAACTACAAATTCCCACAAGGTTCCCGTTTCAAGTCACATAGTTAGGCACAAACCATGATTCGAAAGACACGTGGCGCCATCTACTATCATAAGAACGTTATTGCTTCCCTCGGAAAGCGCTCAGGTTTCTCTTTGAAAAGTTCGAGTGAATAGGTTTGTTCTAGGCAAGCGTACTTCACTCTAGACCGCATCATCCGCTTCACATCAGGCGAGTTGCAGCCAAGCCCATTTAGTGTAAAAAAAACAGTACTTCCTTCCGGATTAAATATACCCTGTTTCTGTACACCTGACAACGTATGTGCAAAATTTCAGAATGATCGGTTCAGTGGTTTAGGCTCGAAAAGGTAACAGACAAACATACGTTCTCATGTAATTTCAAGGTAGGATTAAAGTTTTCTCATCTAATACGACAATCAGAGGCATTTTCCCATTGACATGTAAATTAAATTAGTGTTTTTGTGTCGTTGGTTCTGCAGTCCACTTGACGGTTAATTAATATTGTAAAACTAAGTTTTACTATACACAGTGATTAATAACTAAAGTGCCGTTTGCCCATCCTAAATTACAACTACGTATGCACAATTGTACATAGAAAAACAATCGAGTTGAAAATGGGCTTCGGGAGCGTGAGGGTCTAAGCCCAAACCTCGAAAACAATAAATTACCTAACTTAAATCTCGAACTTCTCTACAGAAAGCAAGATGTCTATCCGAGGCGGTACACTAAAATTTCATCACTCGCTAATAAAAAAAAAAACGAAAAGTTTCTAAATTTAGTTATGTAGACAGTTTCTACTATTCAGATACTAAGAATAGAAATAAACAAAAACCAATGGATGCCAAAACCGACTCGGACCATGTGCATTATAGACTGTAATATTAAGCCAATCTCAACACAGAAAAGATACTGTGATGTGAAAATAGATTTGCCCTACTGTTACAGATCAATAAAGAGAGTACAATACAGGCCTTCTCTGTTAGAACTTCGTTTGTAATTTTATCGAGCGCGTCTAATAGCCGCTATGCTATGACGGCAAGGTCAAGATTATTGTGAACATATGTTATGGATAAAAAACGTCAACCGGTCACGCCAAGCGAGAATAGGACGCATCAGGGTTTAATAACTAACGGCTATGATCAAGCTATGACTAACGTCAGGGATACACGTGGTAGATGTCAGCTAGTCCCGTCAGGGCCACAGCCTTTTTTTTTTCTTCCCTCTAATATCTGCAATCGACTAGGCAAGTCATAATCAGATGAGATCGCGTTACGGAATATTATAATACCAGGCTTCATTAAGCATGGTAATCACTTGTCATTGTCTCTTGTCTATATCAAGAATGTTCCACCTCTTTAAACGTTGGCCAGCTGGTGCATTGGCAGCTAGAGCTCTTGCAAGCACATTTTTATGTTTTTGCAAACGCTTTTTATATTTAGTGCAGCATTTTTGTGCCTCCTGTTTTATGGTAGGGATTTGTAAGTGTTTGTGTATCTCTTCATTCCTTGTGTACCACGGTGCATTTGAGATCATTCTCACGGATTTGTTTTGGAATCGTTGCTGAATTTCTAGATTAGAATTGCTTGCAGAGCCCCACAGGTCCACGCCATATGTCCAGATAGGCTTGATTAGGCACTTGTATATTAGCATCTTGTTTTTAAGTGATAATGTTGATAAATTTTGTAAATTAGCATCTTGTTTTTAAGTGATAATGTTGATAAATTTTGTAACTGTAAGTTGGCTTCTTGCCTTTTTGATTTAATATGTGTAGACCAGGTATGTCTTCTGTCTAAGTGGAAGCCCAAGTATTTAACTTTTGTTTTGTGAGGTAGTACATTCCCATCTAGTTTCACAGGTGTGCAGTCTCCTTTACGCAGAGTAAATGTTACATGTGTGGATTTAGATACACTAGTTTTTATACGACATTTTTCCAACCATTCATGTATTTTATCTAGTTGCTCTTGTGGTTTAGCAGTAGCCCTTTCTACGACGACACTGCTTGCCTCTCAAGTGACAAATGCCCATTTGTCACTTGAGAGGCAAGCAGTGTCGTCCGCATATGTGGCTGTTACCACTCCATCCGTCAGACTGTCGTCCGTCATCCGTCGGTGTGGGTAGTGGTTGGGGAGCTAGTTGCAGGTGAAGCCATTAAAACGCGTTAAACATAATATGTTTCAAATAAAACAAATAAGGATATGCCAAACGCCAAGGTGTTTAGAAAATTACAGCATGCAGCCACGTCTAAAATGAAATAACAATAAATAGTGTTTGATCTAGATTAAAGATCTATAAACAGATCATTGCTGTCGCGACGCATACGTAGAAATGATCTGCAAAACAAAATGGTCTCTTTTAATACAAGATGCTCAATTATGAGACTATTGACTCTGTACTCTTAAATGATTTCTACGCTAATATAAACTCATCTACATAATTAGTTGTATCAGGTAAAAGTACCAATTGTTGTACACAGTCATTTATAAAGTTTGCCTTTTTAGGGTTCCGTACATCAAAAGGAAAATACGGAACCCTTATTGAATCACTTTGTTGTCCTTCTGTCTGTCTGTCAACACCCTTTATCTCGAGAATGCGTGAAGGTATTGAGTTGAAGTTAAAACCATATACTCTCTTCGGTGGTCCTTTGGAACTGTGAAATAACAAAAAAAATCAACCCTCTAAGTTTACACAGTCGAAAGATATGCCCGCTTATGTCGCATTGTACGAAAACTAAGTTAAAGTAAACGAGTTTGGCTCGCTTTTTGCCAGGTTTTTAAAACCCAACTTTCAACTTTACGTAGCTTTTTTTAAAAGGTTTTTTCTTGGGAGAAATAATATTTAAATTCTTACATTAAAAGGTTCAGTTTATTTATTAACAAATTAAATAATGTAAATACTTTCGAATTACAACGGAGTTGAGACCGTAGGTGGCTGTTTGATATACCTAGTTAAGAAAAATACTACGGAGCGGTAATTGACCACTTTACCATGGCAAAAAATTATTTTATAGTTATTTGATCAATGTGTGACAGTTATAATTTTTATTAGAAATCTATAAAATATATGACGATTTAACGACCCATAAATAAGGATAACAAAACTAGTTTTTAAAGACAGGTTCTTCACTTTTTAATTTGATAATCAGTGGATACGTACTGGGGGTCGGCAGTTAACACCCTGGTGATAGTCGCTGGGTCAAGGGGTCAAATAATCCTTACTCCTTACTAATATTATAAAAGCGAAAGTGAGTTTGTTTGTTTGTTTATTTGTTTGTTTGTTTGTTACCTCTTCACGCTTTAATGGCTAAACCGATTTTGATGAATTTTGGTACAGAGATAGTTGGGAACCAGGAGACGGACATAGGGTAACTTTTTTGAAAAAAAAGTGGGATGTCAGGGAGAAAGAGGGAAGAAAAGGGAAAATTCAGCGTTGCTATTACAAATCAATAAGGCGCAAGGGGAACTGTGTTACCCCGAATTTAACGCGAGCGAAGCCGCGGGCAATAGCTAGTTTGTTGATATATTAGTTTATGTGGTATTTGGCGTTCCAAATGAACATCCAAAACGACTTCTCACTAGTCAAAATGTGTGTCGCGAGTCTCCCCACATTCTGGGGTCTTCGGATAAGTTAATTTATCTGCAGTTTAAACTGCCTGGTGCATGGTTGATGGTAATAGTTGCAAACTCATATAGATACAGTTCTATAATAATCTACTGAATTCCTGAAACTAGATACGATTTAAAAGCATAACAGAGTTAAGAACGTTTTTGTAATTTATTTATTTATCACTGATATAACTTTATGCAAAAGTAAAAACTGTACAAAGGCGGACTTAATGCCTTAGGCATTTTTTACGAGTCTACCATAGGGTGATACAAAGATAAAACACAGTTGGTGCGAAAGCAGAAATAAAGGATTTTAGAAAGTAATTATAGCATATATAAATAAATAACTATAAATACTTATATACATACATACAACAAAATTATATAAAGTTAAGAGAGAGTTAAGATTTATTCACAAACAAATTCGCAAACTTCTCTTCATATGACTAGTCTTTTGTTAACCAGATGCAGCAGAATACCAGTATTTTAAATGGAGCGACTGCCTATCCGGTTAGAACTATTTAAAACGATACCTCTTGGTACGACTGGTTGTCAGACTTTTAGGTCACAGACTATTTGAAACGACTGTCAAAAAGATCTACATACATCAACCTCGTCAAATATTTTTTTTTCACATTTTAAGAATAAAGATATCATTGTCTATTTTGGTCCGTGGTATGGGTGAATATGGGTGAACATCCGTAACGTACTAAGTTTTATCCGAGAGCACGTTAAGCCTTTGGTCGCAGCAATCATAATTATAGACATTAAATTTGTGAAATTAACTCTTCTTCTTTTGTTCTAAAGTTAAACACATTGTTATTTATATAGTCACTTGTTTAACAGTACCACTTCTGAGTACTTGTTTTATAAAGTTGAGATCAAAACGTATGAATGTGTGTCAGTAAGTGAGATTGGTCGCAAAGTATTAAGAAGATTGTGCAACCACCGCCTACGGTATATGGTGCGCATTTATTAGCTTAAGAATAGCGTATAGCGGTGATACCGGTTGATGTATCCAAGTGAATGTGACAATAATATTCTGATTTCTGATCGATTGATATAAGAATAAGAGGTTTTTAAACTGGAACTTTTATTACATCGTCTCAAACTTTTTCGTTTGTGTGTTTCATGTCGCGTGACGGTCTGCCGCGGAGTAGGGACATCGTAATGTCTATAATGTGAAAAAAAGTTTCACTTTTACCGTGGTTTTTATTTATATAGAATGTAGGTAATTAGAATAAGATGTTAACAAAAGTTCAAGAGTCCTTAAACAGTTTGCCTTTCGGCAAACAAACATTTTTGACACACTTTACATTTTTTTCTTTTTAATTATACATAATTATTTAAATCATTTCAGATTACCTGTGCATAAAAATGAAAAGATAGGTTGATAAAAGAGATCCGTTTGAGTTTGAAAACTATTTTATTTACTATGATAAAGTAAAAAAAAAAGTAAGATTTGATATTTTGTTCTTTTGGTTTATCTACTCATGCAGTTAATTGGCCCTTGCGGGCAGCAGCATGTTATTTGGCTGAAAATACATAAAAAAATGAATTAATGTGAAGTCATGATGAGCTGTACATGATTAATATCATGCTTAAAAGAACCTTATTAATTATTATTTAAACATATGCTGAACTTACACGCTGCTCTTATGTGTATGTGTCCTCCCTTAGAGACTTGGAAATCGCACCCCCACTAGCTACAGTGTTATGCAATTAAAATGGCGTTATTCTGCAAAGATTACATAGTACCTTTTTTGCGGATGGGAAATCGTCAAATAACTTTCTCCAGAGCGGGGGGAGAGGGTGTCGTGTACCTTAATCCTTACTAATATTATAAAAGCGAAAGTGAGTTTGTTTGTTACCTCTTCACGCTTTAATGGCTAAACCGATTTTGATGAATTTTGGTACAATGATAGTTGGGAACTGGGAGACGGACATAGGCTATTTTTTTAAAAAAAGTGGGATATGAGGGAGAAAGAGGGAAGAAAAGGGAAAACTTAGCGTTGCTATTACAAATCAATAAGGCGCAAAGGTAAAAACTGCAGGTAGCAGGTACTATGTTATACCGAATTTAAGGCGAGCGAAGCCGCGGGCAAATGCTAGTAATGCAATAAACTTCAACTAACAATGAATAAAACTTTTGGTCGCTGAGTTGAAAGACTTTCAACACATTACAATAATCTATACACTCTCTTATAGTGGTTCGCCCCCGTTGAACCCCCACGATATCCTCAACGGCGGGGGGGGGGGGGGGGGCTGGGGGTCGATATTCGAAACTATTGGACCGATTTTAACCATTCATTACTACAAAGTTAAATTATGTGGAAGTAACATAGGCTATAAATCAGCAGGCCACGATACATAGGAGCAGAGCAGCGGGTAAGAATAATTTCGTAGCTGGAACTGGTTCCCGTCATCAAAAGCTAAGATATGCAAATTCCCAATGGCTTCTTAATATTCCACACGTTCAATTCTCTTACGAAATTACTTGATCCGTTATGGAAAAGTACTTTGTCCACTTTTAGTACTCGTAAATGTCCACGTAAATGTGAACGTGGGTTTTCCATAATAGGAGATACCGTTTTACTCACACAACAATTGTGAAGCAAAAATTCTCACAGCGGTACGGAACTTCAACAAGGCGATCATGTTGCTGTTTTAGTTATATCGCTACTCAACAGATTTTGCTGTGCTTTTAACGCCGACTCCTGAATCGCTGTACTTAGATTCTTCGCCGTAAGGTCGGTCATTTTGAGCCGGCGACATCTCTGATGTAGCTGATTGGCTTGGTTCTGAGTTTTAAAGGAAAAGCGGAAAAAGAGGGTTTTCCTTCAGAACTCAGATCCAGCCTATCCATTTGCTGTCCTCCCCCAGCGACGCCCTAAGCCGAGGCTCGTATCCCACAGGGGGTTCCCTTAGCGTGTAGTCGCTTAGTTTCTTTTCCCTGCTGGAAGCCTCATTTTCTAGGCCACTGGATTGCCTGGTTAATCGACATCGAATGTGAAATGTGTGAATCGATCGTCTGATTAGACGACAACCTCTTAGGTTGCGAGATACACAAAGATGAAGCCTTTTAATAAAGATTTCCATGGAAGCGAACACTCAAATGAGTCCATATTTATTTTTGAATTACTCTGCTTCGGCGAAGTTTATATTTCCTTGCTAAATTGTTTCCTAAAAATAACCTGTCAAAGAGACATTAAATTAAAAACTTTACAGAGTGCTGTATGGGTGGCCTTTCATTACATTCAATAAGAATGTCAAAAAACATAACCCTTTCCACTGCACTAGAAAAATAACAAAAACCCAACTTGTTGCAGAATAGCGCGCCAATGACACAGCGAGTCGACGCGCGCGCAGTACTCACCGCGCATGCGTCAAGATGCGAGCCCTTCTGCTGATCTCTCTGTTCGCCATCTTGTACCTTGCTGCTGCAGCCCCAGCGAGGTCCAAACTGCAGACAGGGGCCAATGGTACGTACCCAATAACTTATTCTAAGGTCTACGGTCAGCTTCCATTGGGTGTCTTCGGAAAAACCGGAATTTAGTTAAACCTCAGTAGAACCGAAGTCCACTGATTTTCGCCTGTATTTTAATAGTAGATTTATGTTTATTTTGTCACACTGATTCGTGACTCCTTTAAATGGATCACAATGTAATTGCCTTTCTGCTTTTTTGAAGATGCCGATGGAACCTTTGAAAATGATCGTAAGATGTAGGTACTAACATTAGTAACTTGTCTTGTCAGTCATGTATAAATATAAAAATTAGTATGCATCGCACGCCCTACCTCCTCGATCGTAGTATTGTGAACTAAACACAAGTATAAACTCCGTTCGCTTCTTTCGATAGATTTTTGATTTTTAATTCCAGTGATCGAAGTTCGGATGGATAACGTTTAGTTGTAAACACTTTACGTCATACAAAGAGATAACGTTTAGTATTTATTTAGTTTGGTGACTGTTCTTTATCTTGGCGAAACGTCAAGGTTGTTGTGACAATAGCGATACTTAACTTTTACGCGAATTGTATAAAATGCGGGATAATTATTTATATCTATTTTGTTATATTATTATTTATAACTACAGTACAGTAAGATACATAGGCGGACTTCATGCCACAAAGCATAAATAATAATGTTTTTTAGACATTATGAACTTCGTTGTAACATGCAGGTTTAAATTGCGATCGAGTAGGGTAAAGTCCACATCAAAAAAAAATATCTGTAAAACTGGCAAGTAGGTACTTAGGATCTTTATCTACAAATTCAGAAAAAAACTAAAAAACATTATCTTTGATATTTCTAGAGTACGACAAATCCGGGCTCGTTTCCCGAACGGAACAAATATTTGTATGGCTTAACTCGGTATCTTTGTTCCAAGCTTAGCTGTTTGTGAGTTTTAAATGTTTGCTTAAGCACCCACGATACCCGGGGTTGCAGGTTGTTCGAAAGAGATACCGCGGCCCCGGAACGTAAAGTGCAAGAAGAAGAAGGAACATGGCTGGGTTTTAGTCAGTACAAGTCTGACACTCCCCTCCGCTCCGCCCAGAGTGGGGGAAGTTATTTGATGATTTCCCATCCGAAAAAAAGCACTCATGATACAGGAGAAATCCCAAAATAATTATATGAACTTTCTAACTGCTGACTTAGACGCGTGTTTGTTAAAGACTATAACGCGGTTTAATAAATGAGAACTGGTTTCACCATGATTACTCATGTTTATCTAGTTTATTTTGCAAATAGGAAGTATGACTAACAACTACTATATAAGAGACACATGGACACTGTTAATTAAGGCAATATCGACCATGTTACAAATATGGGCTCTAACCATATTCGAAGCGTAAAACCACAGGAGATTAATCAGCTACCATTAATTATTGGCGCGGTGCTTTCATCGGAAGTTAATTCATTTTTTTACTGTTATTAATCAATTATAAAGTGACAAGGTTTCAAATTATAATTGAATCGAAGATATAATTCTATAACGGTGATCGTATTCGCAAAATAATTTAAAAAATATATATTGATTATATCTGATAACAAATCAATAAGTGTACATCCTTACTAATATTATAAAAACGAAAGTGAGTTTGTTTGTTACTTCTTCACGCCTAAATGGCTAAACCTAAACCTAAATGGCTAACAAGAAAAGGGAAAACTTAGCTTTGCTATTACAATAAATAAAGCGCAAGGGCAAATACTACAGGTAGCAGGTACCTGCAAATTAGGAAAGGTGTTACCCCGAATTTAACGCGAGCGAAGCCGCGGGCAAAAGCTAGTTTAATATACATAAATACGAGTATAATGAAAGTAGCCACAGTTGGGTACCTCACAACATACGAGTATTAAAATAATTATATAAGGTAACAATTGGTACTAACTTGACACACTTGTTGCGATTATGGCGTGCGAATTTTTTGTCATTGACTAAGAGCTAATTCTGCCTAGCGCATTCCCATCTATATTGGTGTCTGATTCTAGTCCAACAAGTATTTTACATAGAGCGAATGCCTATTTGACCTCCACAACCCTTTAGTAGGTACCGGGTAATACGATATTAGGATATTACGATATTCCCTTGGTAAGATTAGTTGTCCAACTTTTGGGCCACTGACTGCCTGTAACAATTCAAATATCCACTAATAAATTAATTGTCGAGACAAACGGTTTCACGTGTTTTCCGAGGCACGAAGGGACATCGGTATGAAATGGGTTTTCAGCCATCCTCGGCCCAACCTAGGCAAACGCAGCATGACATAAATTATTAAAACAAACAAATATACAAAACTTGCTGTGACCAGCTGTTTCACCAACTGCTTAAATCTTCAGCGTCGTACCCTGATGTTATAGTCTATTAATTTCATGAAATTATGCCTATGCATAATTTCAAGTCAACCCTCCAAGGAATCGCGTTCTTCTATAGATACAACCTTTTCACCCTGTTTGACCCCCTTAGGAGTTCAATTTTGCAAAATCCCGTATACTATGTTACTAAGACTCCGCTATTGATCAATCTGTCCGTCTATCATCAGGCTGTATTTCATGAACCGTGATAGTTAGACAGTAGATTTTTACAAATGATGAATATCTGTGTATTACAACAAATACCAAAAACACAGAATTATTATTTACTCCCATACAACCTTCGATCAAAAGATCCAAGCATACAACAAACATATTTTTTAGCCGTTTTTGTTGTTAATGGTACGGAACTGTCGCCCGGTTTTTACTTATAATTTCTTACTGCGATTTCCAGATGCTGACGGCCAGCCTTTCGTGGAAGAAGTGATAGTAGAGTCGGTACTGCAAGTCCGCTCACCATCCAGTCGCCAGGCAAGAACCAACTCACAGACAAGTCTACAAGATGGCGCTCGCGTCGCAGAGGCTAAGATTTATCATTAGGTTTTAATCCATTTCTTTATATTATATAGTCATATAGGCTAAAATATTGTTAGGAAGAATTATATTTGAATATTATATTTGAATTCACTTCAATGTCTTCAAATTGAACTGCAAACATTATTTTTTAACTGTTCCGGAGAAACACAATTTAAACTCCTTCATCATCAGCCTAGCCTTTTCCCAACTATTTTGGGGTCGGCTTCCAGTCTAACCAGATGCAGCTGAATACCAGTATTTTACACAATTTGAACTCCTTAATAATAATTATAACTTTCGTTGATAAAGTTTCTCGTCAATATACCATAATCACATTTAAAATGTTTTGCAAGTAAAACCATGCGAAGATGCATTATATTTAAATGTATAATCGATGTCAAGAGTTTTATGAAAGCTATGTTATTACTTTTAGTGAAAGTTTATTCTATTATCTATAACATTGTCGTTTTATCACGAAACCAGTACGTATATGTACAAACGACGACACATCAACCTATACAAAACCAGTTTATGCTGCTCTCTCAACAACGGATCGTACACCATAGATTTCAAGTACAATGAGAGATCCGCATAAACTGGTTTTTTATAGGTTGATGTGTCGTCGTGTGTACAAACGATGACATATCAACCAGCAACAAAACCAGTGTATGCTGATCTCTTTACTACGAATCGTACACCGTTGATTTTCCGTACGTTGAGAGAACCGCATAAATTGGTTTTGCATAGGTTGATGTGTCGTCGTGTGTATTTTGTATTTTTCTAACTAGTAATAATTTAGAAACCTACATTACATAATTATCTAAAAGTATTCAAAGTATTTTTAATCGTTTTTCTCTTTATTTTTCTTTTCATCTCATTTTTAAATACATATTTCCTAAAAAAAAATAACAAAACAAATATTTAAAAATATAAACCTTTACCTTTTATTTTAAATAAACCTATTTAAAATCAATATTTATAAAATACATTTAAAATATATATTTTTAAATATTTATCCCATGTTATTCTTAACCAAACCATAATTATTTAAGGGCAAATCTAGCGATATAAATCTCTATATTTTGTTTTCGCACTCATTTTGGTTTTGGTCAAAAGACTTCCCAGAAAAGACATCAACGACTATAAATAGCTAATTTGATCAACTTTTATTAGATCAACCTTTTCGGAATCAATTTAATATTTTGTGTATGTTGTAGTATCTATATAAAAGATAACGAACATTTCGTTGGTTTTCTAAAGAATCGTTGGGGCCATCCATGTTGGTTGAAGTATTATCAACATGACTAACTCAAATACTGCTTTATTATGATATTTACGTACTATTTGGAGCCACATCCGGCCTACAGCCTCGGAATATATATGTACTTCATTATCACCAGATGTACGCAGTAAACAAGTGATGAATTATTTAAAAATGTGTTTTAATATAATAAACAAATGCGTAAATGTTGGAGCTATTACTGTGTTTATTTTTACATCCCTCTGAATCCTTACTAATATTATAAAAGCGAAGTGAGTTTGTTTATTTGTTACGTCTTCACGCCTAATTAGCCAAACCGATTTTGAAGAATTTTGGTACAGAGATAGTTGGGACCCTGGACCCTGGAAGAGAAAGAGGGAAGAAAACGGGAGAGAAAGATACTTTTTTTATCATTACGCGAGTTAAAGTTAGCGTTAGCCCAAAGTAACTATGCCACGCGGACGAAGTCGCGGGCGGAAGCTAGTAATTTCATAATCATTTTACGCAACAATGCAAATTGTGAGACTGGAAGTTAAAAATACTTTTAGGCGTAGGTACTGTTAAGGCTCGACAATGTCATGTTTTATATTTATTGAAAATCTTATGCTGGCTAAGTCTCCCTTTTTCCATTTCAAACACTTAGATTCGACTGTCATTACAAATCAGCCGTTTGTTGTAAAACCTCTACAATACTGTGTAAGCCAAAAAAAACTACTACCGGGCTGAGGTGTTGCTGTATCACCTATAGATCCCTTCCTTTCCTTTATACTTCCCTAGTGTACATGACCTTATTCGTAATAACAACACCTACTAGATCTAAAATCATCATAAGCATTCTCCTGCCCTTATCCATAATTGATTTTGGGTTGACACAGCGTTTTTTAGCGGATAGGAAATCATCAAATAACTCCCCCCGCTCTGGGCGGAGCAGGGGAGTGTCAGACTTTTGCTGACTAAAACCAACCCATGTTCCTTCTTTTGGGGTTGGCACAGCCGGTCTTCTTCTTCCATAATTTTCTTTTACTCATCAGCATAGCATTGTCATCCTTCACATAGTCCACTGCTGACACTTGTATCATGATGCTTGTTCTGTCCACTCGAACGGTTGCTTTTGCTTGCAATTGAGTGCAACAGTTTAATTATTGTTGAGATAGTGGAAGTGCGGTGGATAGCACTCACCTCACATCACATGTAGGCACACTTATTTTACACACACACTAACCTGCTCACACATTCACACATTACACAATTACACAAACATATACTCACACACACACACACACACACACACACACACAAGTATTGTTTGTAAATATAAAAATATTGAAAGTTGATATGAAAGAGCGGAGTCTCCCAATACAGGCATTCCTTTGCTTAAAGGGAGGCTCCAATCACAATTATGTTTATGTTACTTTGCTGAAGAAATAAATGTTTTTTGATTTGATTTGATTTGATTTTGAGTCCAGCCATCGTTTGGTATTCCTCTGAAGATACTCTATGTCTATCAGTGGACGATAAATTGATATCATAAGTATGCCTCATTTTCTGCAATACAATATGTTCAACAGAAATAAGCTTTTTTAAAGGAAAAACACAAAAAAAAACTAGTATTCATACCACAACGCTTTAATTCATGAACGTAACGTTTTACAGACTACTTAGACCAAACAGCCCATAATTTTTGCAATTTTACGATCATAGTAACACAAATTAGAGCATTTAGGGATACGGTGCCGCAGATAAAGGAAACTGAAACAGAATGTTAATTCAGAGAACACGTGCATACCTATGTAGGTACAAATCTACATATCAAATTGTTAAATATATCACGAAAGAGCAGATATAAAGATTGCACTGATGTATTGGACTTATTTGCATCCAATTTGACTATAATGCAGAGCATCTGTCGTTAAACCCACTGTTTACTCTGACGTAATTTTCTGCTACTGGTCTTTTAAATGAATATTAATTAATAATAAAGGGCAAACGTTTCTTGAATAGCTTCGTAAACGTCACTTTAACTTAGCTGTTGGACGTGTTCTCATACACGTAGCAGTCTGTGGACTGGCTGTCTTATAAATATGTTTAACAAACATAACAGTGGCCCGAAAGTCTGACAACCAGTCTTACCAAAGGGTACCTGTAGCTAGATTGTGGCAGATAGGCAGTTTCTACATGTAAATACTTAGATAAGGTAAGACTGGAAGCCAATCCCAGTAAAGTTAAAATAAAGTAAAGTTTGAAAAAGTCTAGGCACATTCCACAAGCAATCCCCACTTAGCTTGCTGTTTGCGCCCGACGCGGCGAATGTGGAGGAAGGTGTCGTGGAGCGCGATCTGCAGAGACGCACACCAGTTAAATGCATTCCAACCTTATAAAATATGGCTGGGTCAAACTGTATGGAGAAAGCGGAGCATTGAGTATTGTAGCTCAGCTTTTTTGGAGAAACCATTGAGCTTACGTCATAGTAATAAGGTCCAAACAAAGAAAATATTAAAAGAACAAGTCTTTCTTGAAATGCCTTTTTTATTAACAATGCACACGTATCCAAAGATTTGTGTAACTGGCTATTACATATTATTATACTGTTGAGGAAAGAGTTATTACGTGAGGAAGTGCTCCTAGCTGCAGACTCAAGTTACAAAAAATATATTGTCACCAGAGGCTTATTTTTTTTTTTCGGCTGGGAAATCATCCAATGACTTCCCCCGCTCTGGGCGGAGCCCCCGGGCATGTCAGACTTGTACTGACTAAAACCCACCCATGTTCCATCTATTGCCCTTTACGTTCCGAGGCCGCGGTATCTCTTTCGAACAACCCGCAACCCCGGCAGGCGGAGGCTCTGGCAAGCCCCTCTGATTTGCTGACTCTTTTTGAGGCACGCGTGAAACACGAACGCGCCGTCGACACGGCCTGTCGTCAATCGACGGACGGACGGTGAACTACCCATTGCTCACCGTCCACAGGCCCGCATCTACGGTGGCCGGGAGTCGTCTCGCGGCGCCTGGCGCCCGGGGCGTCTCCCGCGGTGGCTAGGTTGGGCAGATGTTCTCTCCCTCAAACGCCCGGGTCACCAGAGCCTGAGGTGAAAATTTTGGCTAATTTGGTTGAGGAGAATCGGTACGAAATATAGTTATGTACATGATTTGACCAATTTATAAAATACATAACATCACACCTGCAATCCCCAAAGGGTTAGGAAGAGGTGTTCTTAATAGTGTACTAAATTTGGCCAGTTATGTTTATGTCCCATGTAGTAGGGGGGCAAGCCTATTGCGATTAACCGGGCACCGGATTGTTATTGAGGAATTCTTGATGGAAAGCCCTAATAACACTTTAGGAACCAACCAACCAACATCCAACTAGACAAGTTTAATAATAAAAGCTAATAGACAACCTTATTTTGATAGAACCTAGAGAGTTCAAGTCTGCAATATGCTGATGATCCACAACTTTTATAAACAGTAACATCACTAGTTGTTTTAAAAGACAATTAAACTGTGTAATCCAGGATCCATCATCATTTTCCTGCCCTTGTTTTATTCTATTAGTGGTCGGCGCAACACGTTTTCTTCTTCCATTCTCCCCTGTCATACATCACGGCATCATTTAATCCTTTCATATCATTCCTTATACAATCCATCCATATTTTATTTGGCTTTTCTCCCTCTCCATCCATCAACATTCATATCTATCACTCTTTTAGTCATATGCGCTTCGTCCCTCCTCATTACATGTCCATACCAAGACAAACCACAACCAGGATCCGTAGTGTAATTAAAACACTATTCCGCAATGTTAATAGTAAAACATAAAATTGGCAACAACAATCCTGTCTGAACTATAAACCTGTCCGTCGTTGTCACCTGCCTGCTGCAGCAACATGTTCATGGAAACAACACGACTTTCCCGGTTTAAACGATTAATTTAACCGTTTCTGTAAATGTTTTCGAAGACAAAAGGCTCACAAACTATCAAACCGGGTGATTAAACACGCTTTTATTAGCTTCATTTGTAACTATGTAAAAAAATCATAGATCCAATATGGAGTCCCCCCAAAGATGGCGGACTTCTTATTTTTTATGCTTCATAAGAGATATCGGATAAAATGTTTTGCTGAGAAGGAAACAAGAAAGCGAGTTTTTTAAACTAGTTTTTATTTTATTCCGTACGAGAGAAAGAATCAACCAAACGATACGTTTACAGAGATAAACGTTCAAATAAAGGTCATATTCTTCACGTACGAATATGATGCGTAACATTTAGCAATGTGTCTTAGCTTTATCTTATTTGGATTTCAGGTAAAAATAGAATTACCCTCCAAACTTCCACACCTTGGGTACGGTGTCAATTTCATAAAATTTAGATGATTTTTTTTGGACCCGCCGCTGATTTTTCTATGTTGGCCGTCATTTTGAAACAGATTCCAAATGTTGGTCCGAGTTTGACAAAACAGCTGAGGACTGAAAATTAACTTCACAGCAAAATCCTCAAATACCTACGGAATGAATATATTCTCGCCAATAAAAAGGTAGTTGAACCTAATCGACCTACCACGAGATCTTCGAAAAGACATGATGGAATAAATTAATTAATTAATAAAAAGAACACCACGATGACTAAGACAATAAGTTGTTGATGTTTCTCGGATAAGAATAGAAATAGTGTATTTAGTAGATGTATTGTTACGACCCGCAGTAAGACGAAAAGGTGTTCGGTGGTAATCGTATGCGGCAAGCGTGTGCGCGGACATCACATTGAGGTGCGCACGCGTCACGCATAATGTGCCGCGAGCCTGGATCTGTATACGGAGTGTGGCTTTGTGGTTCTATGTTCTGTTTTACTGGACAACCTGACAGAGGAACTAGACAAAGTTGCATTATATCAACGACAACGGTACAGAAAAGACAAAAATGCGGGTCTTGGAATGAGCTACCAAAAAGCTTATCAGCCAGTCATGTGGATAGGTATTATAAACACAAGCTGAAGCGTCAAACGTGTGCTAGGCCTTCTAGTTGAGAATCGGTAGAATTAGGGTAGTATCCTTACTAATATTATAAAAGCGAAAGTGAGTTTGTTTGTTTGTTTGTTACGTCTTCACGCCTACATGGCTCAACCGATTTTGATGAATTTTGGTACAGAGTAGTGGGGAAAAAAGTGAGAAATGAGGGAAAGAGGGAAGAAAAGGGAAAACTGCATTGCTATTACAATAAATAAGGCGCTAGGGCAAAAACTACAAGAAGCAGGTATCTGCAAATCAGGAAAGGGGAACTGTGTTACCCCGAATTAAACGCGAGCGAAGCTGCGGGCAAAAGCTAGTAGTATATATATTATAGTTTTGTTTAGCACCTTGAAGGAAAGTTACAGGATATTTGGATTTGATGAGTGGGATTTAATTTAGCAGACTGGCGCTGGCGCATATCCATTTTCTATATTTATTCCTAAAAAAGATCAGCATGTATAAACTCGTCAGTTTGACACTATATTTGAATACAATCACCATTAGACCTGAGAGGATCACTGCGCCACCGTTACAGCCCGAACAAGCGCACGCGCAGAGTTGCTGGTACTTGGTATGGACGCCCGTCGCCTAGCCCACGCCACGACACGGCTTCCTAGAAAACCGACATTTCAATTTACCGCCCAAATGATTTGTTACTATGGCGAAAATACGTTTAATTAAAGTTTATGCAATTGAAGACTTCGATTCTTGGTAATATTGAATTCTAATTCGGAAAGCGGTAAAGTGTGGTTAGAAGTCGGTTTTAGAATTTGAAATGAAGAGAAATAAAGATGTTTTTTTCTAAGGTTTATTTCCATAGGTTCATTCTCATGAAACTAAATGTCAATGATCGAACAACTGTAAATTACTTGAACAAAGTTCAATTGTGTACGATCGCTGGCCGAGGTCAAAGTTAATTATGGGTAATAGTTCTCTGTATCATGTTTCTTTTCTCTTATTGTGGAGTCTGCTGATATTAAATCAAATCAAATCAAATCATTTATTTCAATTAGACCATTACAGGCACTTTTGAATGTCAAAAAAAAACAAAATGTTAAGCTACAGTCCCGGTCACAAGACATAACAACTTGTGAAAGTACTGTAGTTGCCCATTCCAAAGCGTTGATCTCTATGGAGAAGAATGGGCAAGAAACTCCATGGATTTATTTATGGATTTATTAATATAAATGCTATTCTACTCTGCCATCCATTAATTTAATTTACAATTTGCTTTAACATCTCTATCTGTTATTAGTAAGCACCCTAATCAGAGGCTGAATATATAATGTAAAGATTTTAATTTTTAAAGAAATCTGGGATTCCTTTGGAAGATTCTTCTCGAAAAGTTTTGTTCATTTATTATAGCATACCTATGCAGTTAGCGTTGTCGAGGCTCGATAAGTGTAAGATTAGACTAAACACATAACCGTGCCCCGCAAGGGTTCTATTTTCGGGGTTTTTCGAAAGACATACCGCGGCCCCGGAACATAAAGGACAGAAGAAGGAACATGGATAAGTTTTAGACAGTTAAAGTCTGGTAATCTCTCTACCCAGAGCAGAAGTTTTTAGATGATTTTCCATCCTAAAAAAAAAGACTGAACACATTGTGACGCTATATTCTATTTCGTCTTGAATTGTTATCAATAGTCAGTCGCAGATGCATTGCTTTGTTCTACTTGTACGTATTGCCACCCAAGTTGATATCAGTTGCGACGATTCTATTTATATCGATTCTTAGAATGTTCAAATCCATTGTTTTGTTTGTTCACAACTTGAAAGGCTAATCTCCATATGTGCTGTCAAACCTGACTGATTGAATTGCATATACGATGTTTATGCAGACAGAACGAGCTCATTTGTAATCAACCAACATAATTGCACAAAATATTTTAAAGATTTAAGCTTTAAAACTAATTAAAATGCACATGTACTTTATTTCTAGTATCTGCATAATATAATGAAATATTCATTTAATTGCTCGTTCCGTAGCTATTGTCTAAGCGACAATTTATGGCTTAGATGGACTAAGAGTACCTGAATATTTGTAGAAAAAATTCAGCAACGACCTCGGTAAGAATTTATATTCCGCCTCTATTATTTGCAGCTGTTTTTACCGAATTTATAACAACTGTGAACAATAAAAATTCTTTAAACGCACAAGGCATTTTTAATCGAGATGTATCAATGAGGTCGTAAATTAAAAAATCGTGATACGTGATTTGAGTTTGAAGTATCTTCCGTCCTGCCGGGGTTGCGGGTTGTTCGAAAGAGATACCGCGGCCCCGGAACATAAAGGGCAAAAGAACCGTGGTTGCGGATTGTTCGAAAGAGATACCACGGCCCCAGAACGTAAAGGGCAATAGAAGGAACATGGGTGGGTTTTATTCAGTACAAGTCTGACACTCCCCCCCTATTTGATGATTTACCACCCCAAAAAAAAAGCCATGCAAATATTTGTTCTAGTCGGGAAACGATTTCACGACCTGTCGTGCTCTAGAAATATCAAAGATAATGTTATTTATTTTTTCTGAAAAAAAAGGGTAAGTAAAAGAAGGAACATGGATGGTTTCAGTCAGTATAAGGTCTGACACTCCCTTTCGCTCCGCCAGCGGGGGAAGTTATTTGACGATTTCTCATCCGTTAAAAAAGAATACCTTAGCTAGAGATCCCTACAGCTGTATATGGTGCGAGAAGTAGATGGAATAAGAGTAGAATCCAAGGTATTATGAGTAATAGGTGATATAATCAGGCGTCAATAGCCGGCCGGCGCTCTGTGCGTCATAAAGCCACAATGGGAGACATTGTCGTCATCCTAGCAATTTTTAACTAATACATGTACCGTGGTGAAAATCTACAATTAAAAAAAAAAAAATAATATCTACTACAGCGGCACGGCTGTGACTGCTCCGCTGTGTGTCGCGGCTTCAATTCACGTACGGCACAAACGTTTAAATGGCCAACAAATAGTTGTTTCGGGTCTTTTATTTTTATGTTTGTTTATACCTACTTTTTCAAATCTTCACCAGTTTGTTACTGAAATCTATGCCATTTTAAAAAGCATTTTCCTTAGATTTTCCAAACATTTTTTTTGCAGGCATTTTAAATAATAGGTATGTACCAGGTATAGGTAATAGGTACAGGTAAAATTAGAAGTTACTAAATAAAGTTTTATTAAAAGGAAGCCATTTGATTTCAATTCTGTGTGTGTGTGTGTGAATTCGAACTATTTCATAAACTTGGTAACTACCAAATTTATGAAATAGTTCGAATTCAATTCTGTTTTCAAATGGCTTCCTTTTAATAAAACTAACAAAACCAAAGATATTCCTAGAACAACAAATATAAATAATGCATCCAATAAACGTGAGCACGCGGTCACACCGCCCACAGTACCAACGCAAGAGGATAAACATAATACATTCAGCACTTGTCATGATCTACATGGTACCAACAAATCAAAACCGATCGTGAACTTAGGCACGTATCCCCTGCAAATGGACATTATGGATACAAAGAACAGGAAAATTTCAAGTCTGTCTGTACATCATGTAGCTGCTTGACGTAGAGATGTCGCCGATATGCATTCAATAGCCAGACTGTAGACAGACGGTAAAGGGCGCGACAACGATGTCATGCGAGCTTCGAAGCTGATTTAATTTGATGGTTGGAATTTTTTAACAATTGTGTCTGTTTTGTTTTGAATAATTGCATTTAGGTGGTTTTGACAGTATGAAGACGATGCGCCAAAGCAGACGCAATAGTACATTTTGATTCAAGGGAGGAAACTTTATTAGGCGAAAAATTTTATGAGGCGGATTTAACGTCCGAGCCGCGAGGCGAGGATTTTCTCGAAAATCTCACGTAAACAAAACGACATTTTTCAATATACTTACGACTTACTATCATCATCATTCGCAACCGGAAGGCGCCCACTGCTGGGCATAGGTCTCCCCCAATGACCTCCACGTTTGACGGTCCCGCGCCGCGTTCATCCAGCGGGTTCCCGCGGCTCGGACCAGGTCGTCGGTCCACCTTGTGGGGGGCCTGCCTACCCTGCGTCTTCCAGTGCGAGGTCGCCACTCCAGGACCTTTGTGCCCCATCGGTCGTCAGCCCTCCGGGCAATGTGCCCAGCCCACTGCCACTTGAGCTTGGCTATTCTTTGAGATATGTCGGTAACTCTGGTTCTTCTGCGGATCTCCTCATTTCTGATTCGATCACGCAGAGAAACTCCGAGCATAGCTCTCTCCATTGCCCTTTGTGCGACCTGAAGGCGAGATATGAGGCCTGCAGTGAGCGACCATGTCTCTGAGCCGTATGTCATAACTGGCAACACACATTGGTCAAAAACTTTCGTTTTGAGACACTGCGGTATTTTGGACGAAAAGATGTGGCGCAACTTCCCGAACGCTGCCCAGCCGAGTTGGATTCGACGATTAACCTCTTTCTCGCAGTTGGATCTACCTAGCTGGACTGTTTGGCCCAGGTACACACACGACTTACTATACTTACGTGAAATTAAATAACAGACCAAAAAGTACTTTTGTCATTAACCCATAAGAAACTATGATTTAATTTGTTTGTTTCCCGCGTTTAGTCTTCTTAGACTGAAGGAGAAAGTACGGTATGACACCGCTAAACAGCTTGATTTAAAAAAAAAAGAAATTCTAACATTTTTGAATTTGGAACTCAAGTAAATGTCAATTTGTTTTTATAAACAAATCCTTACTAATATTTTAAAAGCAAAAGTGAGTTTGTTTGTTTGTTACCTGTTCACGCCTAAATGGCTAAACCGATTTTCATGAATTTTGGTACAGAGATAGTTGGGACCCTGGAGACGGACAAAGGCTATTTAAAAAAAAAGAGCGAAAGATGAGGGAGAAAGAGGGAAAAAAGGGAAAACTTAGCATTGCTATTACAATAAATAAGGCGCTAGGGCAAAAACTACAGGTGGCAGGTACCTGCAAATCAGGAAAGGGGAACAGTCTTATCCCAAATTTAACGCGGGCGAAGCCGCGGACGAAAGCTAGTTATTTAATAAATGAACATGGTCATTTGCGATATCCTGTGGATAAACAGATGCTCTAAAAATAAATCACCGCCCGCTACAGGGATTTGAACGTTATAAGAAGTTGGTGAAATCAGAAAAAAATAAAGCCCTCGTTCCGATAAATGAGAAAAAAACACGTGTGTGAAATACATTGCATGTTGTACCTAATCGTAGTGCAATAAGAGTCAGTTCTCGAAGCAGTATATAGATTGACGGGCCTGTTGGTCTAGTGGTTAGTGGCCCGGACTGCTGAGCCGGAGGTCGTGGGTTCGATTCCCACCCAGGACAAACTTTGTGTGATGAGCATGATTGTTTGTTCTGTGTCTGGGCGTGATTTATCTATAATATGTATGTATTTATAAATTATATAAGTATGTATATCAGTTGTCTGGTTACCATAACACAAGTTCTGCTTAGCTTGGGATCAGATAGCCGTGTGTGAGTTGTCCCAAGATATTTATTTATTTATTATAGATAAAGTCTTTTTTTTAAAGGTTATGTAATGCCACAGGTTTGCATTATGGTATCAGGTAGATTAATGTTAATCAAAAAAAGCTCCTGCTAAATATTTCTTTCAAATTAAATGCACGGTAACGTTTGAATGCAAATAAGGCCGTGATAAGAATAATCACATAACATCCATGATGAATGCAAAACAAGGGATAGATTCGGCGCGAACTTCAACTCTGAGGCTAAAAAGATTGCCGACACCAACCATAAATTCTGCTGACCCATTAAGGATAACCAGAAATAAATCTTACCATACGGTGATACAATACCATCTTTATGCTGCCGACAAGACGGCTGGCGGTGACTCTGGGCATCTGAGTCAGAATTCATAAAGAAACACGAATTTGCCAAATTTGAAGTAAAGGTTACTCATAAAGTAGTAGGATTTGGTATATTTTCACTTATAAAAGACGGTCAAATTCTAACCCGAGCAACATTAGGGAGGATGTTGAAAGATGATAGAAATAATGGAGAGCCCTATGGGTTTATCGCTCAGCCAAAAATCTCGGGTAGCACTTGAATAAGGGAAGTGCAGACAGAGGGATATTACTTTTTTAACTTTGTCCCACACTAGGAATTTCTCCAGTATCGTGGGTGCGTTCACAAACATTAAAACTCACATACAAAAACAGCTAGACCCAAAACTACAACCTGTAGTACCCGTGTAGGTTATACAAATATATGTTCCGTGCGGGAATCGAAAGCGCGACACGCATCGCAGCAGCCGATCGCTCAGCCACTACGCCAACCGTGCCGTGCCAACATTAAAAGCAGGAGCCGTATTGATACTCAGAAGCGAGTATAATTATATTAATAATAAGGATAACTAGGTGCATATGCATGTAAATTAAAATAAAATAAAAAATTGTACTGCACAGACTCCAGACAGTAGGTGTGAAGAAGTTTCCACGAAATATGGACATTGGACGCCGTACCAATCAAAAAACAATTAACCTTTTTTTTTGGGGCGGGAAATCATCAAATAACTTCCCCCGCTCTGGGCGGAGCGGGGGGGAGTGTCAGACTTGTGCTGACTAAAACCCACCCATGTAAGGAACATGGGTGGGTTTTAGTCTATTGCCCTTTACGTTCCGGGGCCGCGGTATCTCTTTCGAACAACCCGCAACCCCGGCAGGCCCCTCAGAAAAAAAAAACAATTAAGCTTACTTTAAATTTGCATTCACCACTCAAAGGACACGCAAGACCGGTTCTAATCTCAATTCCATCAATTAAAGTAAACATTAGGCTCACGATCGTCTTTTTCTTGACCTTACAGACTTCGTGTCACCGTCAAATTCCCATCGATTCTTATCAATTGATGATATCTACTGATGCTCCTGACCCTTGCCGGATCTCCCAGTACGCAACGTCCCTTGCGACTTTACTCATAACTTTAATAATATCAGCTACTTTATATGCATCCCCAAATTAATCAGCCGATTGCGTTTTAATGCTAACGATGTGTATTTTCAAATTGTTAATTCAATGTTAGATTTTGTTATACAAGTTTGAAGTGTGTTTTGTTTACCATGTTAACTTTTTTACTTTTGTTTATGAATTCTTTGTCTATTTTCATATATTAATAGTTAAAGTTAAACAGGTGAATTTATATTTTCATACTACACATAGGTAGACAAATAGATATACTAGAAAATCGAAACAGCAAGAAATAGAACAATGCAAAACCAAAGCTATATCTGATATAACTGTAGCGGTTTTGGGAGGTTCTTGCACTGTCTCTTTAGCAGCGATATCAGGCCATCTAGATATGGCCGTATCGCGCCATCTGACAGGTGAGGCGCAGTCAGAATGTCTGCCGAGGCCTGCAAGTGCACTTCGGCGAATACTTTGTTACGCAAATTTTTGTGGTTCGGGATTTCTGGATTACGATGTGAATGTATTAACACTAGGCTAGGTGATATTGAACTGAGCCATTCTATCGAATGTAATCATTCGGATTCTATTGTGTGATTTGATGGAAATTGCGTTGGCATTTTCGCGTACTTCTATAATGAAAAGACAATCACTGTGTATTGAAATTGTCATTTTTAAAGTCAACTGATCGTTATTCGTTGTCTTGAATGTGATAACAAACCAATCACATCATCAACTTATTACACAGTCTTAGCTTTAAAGTCCAAGTTTAAATGACACTGTCCCGCAGACGTTACGACGGTACAGGTGTTCAAACATGACTTGAGTCTTGTAGAGCATGAATCAGGCCGGCTTGCTGGTCATACTAATGTGAAGAACACGACGTTTCCGGCATAAATCCACCAGCATACGTCTCCATACGTGCAAGCAGGCAAATTTGACAGTTATGAACATTTTAACGGAATTTATGCCGTGGGCACAGATCCTATCGACGCAAGGAGTGGACGAACGCAGAGATACTATCGCCGGCTTTGCTACTAGTATACTCAAATCTTTCACGTGGACGCAATACAAATATGTATGGATTTTAATATTAAGAATTTCGGACATGTGCAAATGCTTTAGCCTCTATTGGCACCGCGAATACGTAAAGTAATTTCTTGGGAAATGATTTACGTCGCTAACTTACGGATTACTTTTTAGTTCCTTTTTAACATTCGATGCATGGAATGTTTATATGTGCCTAATGTAATGTATGAAACCGCAGAATGAAATGAGGCCCTAGCAACGCATAATATACTGGATAGTTTAAACTTCTTTTTATTTAAGGTAACAATTCAGTAGATTTTGATTTAACAAACAATACGTTATAGAGAATCCTAGCAAAAATATTCGGCAAACGCTACGTGTTACGATACTTATTTTTGTTATAAGCAGTAGCTGAACATGACGTCCTGGGTTCGATTCACAGGATCTCAGTAGGAACCCAATCCGGGTTTTTAACGGGTTGGTGGCGATAGGTTCTCCCCCACATGAGACTCAAACATAAATCTCAAATTATTGGGCACAAATATTTGAGGCAAGAAGTTCAGAAGAAGGGTTCAAATCCATGCAAGTAAGAATGTGACTTTTTCTATTCATACGTACTTTCTAAGTTGATCTTAGACATCACAGGCATCGATGAAGGAAACCATCGTGAGGAAACCTGGACTTAAAATTAATATTAGTCTGAAATGCTCGTGCCTTCTCCGTATGAGAAGAGGAAGAGACCTTGGCCCAGCATCATCTCTGACATCTATTTATATTCTAGAAATCTGTAAATTTGTAAGACAATATTCAAACTTCTTCGTTAAAATCTCTGACCAGCCTCGCCGATATGAACCGCGTTCTCGATTTAAAAACACGCTCGTACTACCCCAGTCCAAACTAAAATTACACAGCACATGCCCTTACGTCACTTCAATAAAAATTTATAATAAAATACCTTATAACATAAGAGTGGAAAAAAATACGAATTATTTATAAAACGGGTCAGAAAACTTTTAATTGACAAATGTTACTACACACTAAATGATTTTTTAATGATGACATCAAAATGGAGTGACTTTTATTGTTTACATAATGATTTTATTGTATTGACATAATGTATTTTATTATTTTAATGTAGGTATTTTATTCGTTTCTATTGACTATTGTATTGGATTATTATTGTATTGTCATAATGTATTGATTTATTATTGAAACGACCTGATATTTTTACTAATTTACCTGTGACATTGATACCTATTATGATTTATTAATTTATTTTTACGTTAATTATTTAGACTTCTTATTTTAAAAAATTGTTGTGCCCGACAGGGTCCATGTGAAATGTATTATTATTATTTAAGACCTGTAAAACACATGTGAGAAGCAATAAAATAATTGAATTGAATTGAATTGAGTATTATTTACTACGCTAACATAAAGTTGAAAAACCACATTAAAATACTCGCATTCAACAATAGAATAGTGCAATTTTCCCCTATGCTTGCTGTATGTAATTTATGCCGTTCCATGTTTCCAAGAAGTAGTTAAAAATCTAGTAAACACTGCTTTACTAACGTTATAAATCTTCATGAATGAACCTTTTTGTCATTCCACGTAGGGTTGAATTTATGCAGGGCGATAGCAAACGCAACATAATGCGCGCACGCATCGTACAGTTCGATTTTTCCATATTTATAGCACTTTGTGTTTGCAGATTCACACGATGCTACTATAAATAAAGGGTTCCTAGAGTTCCTTACGTTGTAGGCGAAAATCTAAGATTTTAACTGAAGAATATTAACAAAAAAATTATGAATGGCATTTTGATGAAATTCATGGTTTAAATAAACAAATATGTAGTTACTTATTGTAGTAACTTTATGTTACGAAGAAGTTGAGACCCAACCGACACGAAACGTAGTTGTAATGCGAATGATTGGGCACATCCAGACACAACTACGAGAAATAATAGAAATAATCAAAGTAAAGCTAATTCTCCAAACCAAACCCCATTACTATCTACTGTAAAAGCCTGAGTCACAGATGCATTTAAATAAAAAAAAGCACCAAAACAAAAAGTTCAACGGTTCACCTACCTAACAGAGACGTGTCGCGAATGATCAGGTCCTCTCTAGGATGTACAGTCTCCAATAACGGTTAGATCTCTGCCGACTATCGTAAAATGGTCGAAACCCGCGCGGGTGCAGGCGCGGCCGTGTCCTGCATCCCAATTAGTCCAGACAGAATGGACTATATAACGCGAAGTCTGGCTCATGCCAGCACACATTCTGAAGCAGTATTACACACAACACCCTTTGGGTCTAAAGGGTATCAAGTAGTGAAGAAAATATTACGAAAATCGTAAAAAATGAAATTGGTTCTATCTCTGGTGGTGTTGAGTTGCGCGCTGTTCGAAGCTAGGGGGTACCCGTACGCGTATTATCCTGCTTATGGAAATGTTGATTCTTGTAAGTACCTTTTTGTTTTTTTTTGCCTGCCGTAATTGATTAGACGTCTAGTGAGGATAATAGTGTTTTAGGAACTCTGAACTAGAGTGGTCAATTTAAGGTAATAGTTACAAATTATTGCGTTATAATGGCGGCCTACGAATTTTGTGAAGATTTCTTCGAACAATAATAATTTTATTGAAGCTCGTTTACATTGAAAACTATTGGACTATCAACAATATAGTGACGAACCATTATATTTTGTCAATATCCAACATATAACAGGTCAAATTTGCGTAAAGCACTTGCGTTGTAAATAACAAAAGATATGGTAACTGAAACAACCATTCTTATTTCACAGTATCTTACGGAGATGGTAATCGCGGAGGAATGGCGCTGAGTCGCTATTACAACCCTTACTACGACCAACGCGGCGTCGGCGGTGGCATGGCAGCCTTCATGTTCCGACAGCCGGAGGCCGAGGCGACCCCGCAACAGTCCGGCCAGTACTTCCTCCCAGACAGGCGTCGCCAAACCCAGCAGGAAGTCAACTACGTCCCTCCCCAACAGAACGAAGTCTACTACCCCCAACAACCAGAGAACCCGGCTTTTGTTCCAACTGAGGCAACTGAACTCGCCGAACCAACAGAAAAGGCTGAAGCTGCCCCTACTACTGTAAAAGCTGTGGCCGTTCCTGAGTTGGTTGAACCTGAAGTTGAGGAAGTTCCAGAAGAAGAACCCATTCAAAAGCCTAAGAAGGCTATCAACAAGAAGAAGCAAGTTAAGAGGCCAGTCGATGATGACGATGAAGATGAGTACGCTCCTAAGATGCCTGCAGCCGCCTTTTTTCCCATGTTCTTTGGCGGTTACGGTGGTAAGGGCGGCGGCGGCCCCGGTGGTCCCACAGCCATCGCAAACGCCTACAGCACCGGCAAAGGTGGTGTAGCCACGAGCCACGCAACAGCATATGGTGCCCCCAGAATAGAAGACAGAGTGTAATTTACGCCACAAATTGTTAGAGATAAGTGTAAAGTTTATATCTTCATGTTGTTATATGTTTTTATATGTAAAGAATTAATGTGCATTTCATCATCCATACAAATAAAATTTGCCATTTAATTGTTGTATTGTTGATTAATTTGAATTCTAGACCCTTTCTCGCAAAGGCAATCATCAAATTACTCCTCCCGGTGTGGGCAAGTCAACATCAGCTAATACTGGCTGGTCGCCCGCCAATCCACGTTTAACTTGTCTCTGTGTTGTAGGCGTTCCGTATTTTTTTAATCGAATATCGAAGAAGTTTTAGTATCTTAGTCTCTGGTTTTCCACTAAGTTGCCTTAAGTAGTAGTGAACGCTTGCGAAAGAATCTTTGAGACTTTTCGTTTGGGTGTACTTGTTATGTCTTTAATATATAGATGTAACAACTATATTATCTGGTGGGTTTAAAACAACACAAGCGTAAAGGAAGTGTGAGAAGCTCTTGCTGGACTAACTAAACCTTCATGAACATGCCCCAAGTGATGGATAAAAGTGAATAAAGGTGAAGTGAGTAAAGGTGGATGGTAAAAAGGTGAATGAGGGTAGCATAGCTTCTACAGTCCTCAGTGTGTAGCTACGTTATCCAAATTGTATTTAATTATTCTAAGGTAATAGTTACACTAACAAGTTTTAAGTTGTTGGTGATCTAGCTATACTGCCAGTACAAACGTGCAGGCGTTGAGTCTTGCGCCTGATCTCTCCCCGGACGTGTCGGATTGCCGCCCCATCAAACTATGAGAGTGAAGGAAAAGAGAGTGCACCTGTGCCTACGCACACACTTGTACACTTATCTCCGCTAAGCAGTCTTATATAACTTATGCCATGACGGCCAATACTGCCGTGGCCGAAAAACGGTCAGTAGGTCTATATACTACCAGTCATAATTTTATCAGGAGTCGAAATAGATTCAAATGATTTCTTGTTGCTCTATGAGCTTGATTAAATTCATCTAAATTCTAATAAAGATTCTAATTCTAATAGAGATTCAGTTTGTTTGTTGTAGTTGTAGCATCATACTCCATAGTGGAATTACATTCTTTGATTCTTTTTTTAATATTGTGTTAAAGCGCCATCTAGTAATGAAGTTTGGAATTAATAATCCCAAGCATGCTAATCATGGCTCAAGCCGTCTCAGATGCGTACCTCAGTGAAAAGTATATGAAATTGATGTATATTTCAATAGAACAATAGATGGCTCTGAATTAAACCAATATTCCATCGTTGTACTTTTATTTTTGTAAACTAGTTTGTTGACTAGTTTCGGTTGAATCATTTGAAACTAACTGCGTCCCGCGGTTTCACCATCGTGGACCAGAATACTTTTTCTCCAGGTTAAAATCTATCTACATACTTACTAAATTTCATCCAAATTCGTTAAGCCAAGCGTGAAGGAGTAAAAAAATACACACGCCTACAAACTTTAGCCTTTTTTTCATTCATTCATTTTTATATTTTTACATATTTCATTTTCAAAAATAAATAAAACATTTAAAAATATAAAAATAGTAGCCCACCGGTATCGGGAACAGGGTCCAAGCTACCGTACCATTTTAATTAGGTACTGGTGTAATTATTTCATTATCTTCTATATCCTTCTTCAGAGTAATTATTAAAATTTCATCAACAACAGTCTGTGATTGATGCCGATAGAAGCCTTTTTTAATCGAAAGCTGAATTATTATTGTTTAGGCTAGCAACTGTCTTAGAAGAGATTTACATAGTTCTGATGTCATTGGGGTATCGTGATCTATCCAATTAAACAAAGAAACAACAAAATGTTAATTGACATTGATTAGATATCCAATCAAAATTGACGTCAGAAATATTGTGAAAATAAAATAGCGAGAATTTTAACTTATGGAAACTTTTATTAAATGAGCGATGGAATCTGGAGTATTTCTATACACGTGTAGAAAACAAAGACATTTGTACAGTATTATGTTTAATTAAGTAATCGCGAGCACATTTCACTGTGATCTCTTTACAGGTGGCAAGGTTCCGTAGGCGGTAGCATCACTTGCAGCTGCACCACCTTTTCCAGTGCTATACGCATTGGCAACAGCCATGGGACCACCAGATCCACCCCATCCAAAGAACATGGGAAAGACAGCACCAGAAAGGAACTTATTAGCAGGAAAACCTTTTTCTTCATCATCATCTTCTTCGTCTTCTACAGGCCTTTTGACTTGTTTTTTCTTCTGGACAGCTTTTTTAGGCTTTTGCACAGGTTCTTCTTGGGGTTCCTCAACTTCAGGCTCAATTAATTCAGGGACAATAGCTTTTACCGTAGTTGGGACTAATTCGGCTTGTTCAACTGGTATAATGAGTTCAGTGGCCTCAACGGGGACGTTGGGAACATTCTCTGGAGCTTGAGGGTAGTACACTTCGTTCTCCTGGGGTGGTGTGTCATTAACTTCCAGCAGGGCTTGGCGACGCCTGTCAGCTTGGCGGTATTGGATGGCCTGGTGATGAGTTAAAGGATAGCTCCTTTGGTTGACTTCGGGTTGCCATAACGAGTATGTGGTTGGTGGAGCTCTGACGGCACGTCGGATGGTATAGGGGTTGTAGGAGCGACTGAACACCCTGCCACCTCTACTGGCATCGCCGTAGGACCCTGTGAACAAGATGTTATAGATACCTTTAATAACTGTTATAAATTCAGTACACAGTTAGGTAGATGCCTCTATGAGTAGTAAATATTTTTTTCTCAAAACATCAAAATTGAGAGTAATTCTGAATGTAGTAAGTTATCTTTGAAACGACTACTTTTTGAATAAGTACTTAAGGGGCTAATTCCTGCACAACTACTCACAGCTATCAGGATTTAAACGAAACAAATGTGAGGGCTGTACAGGTGGCTACATACTGGTCTAACACGATACAAGCTGCAAGCAAAATAGTAAATATTTTCATTCGATGATGGCTCCTAAACATAGAGAGTAAAGAAAAGGAATGTGATAAAGAATGAATAGAAGAAACTGTGGAGACTTTGTAAAATACATCAAACCTTTAAGTGTGCATTTTAAATGTTTTGTGGATGTGATTTCAGATCCTCAAAACATTTAAAATGAGAATAAAAGAAGGCAGATTAGGGCAGAGAAAAAAATTACGTTTAAAAATTATGCTTATTTATAACAATCTAGCTTAAGACTTAAAAGCCTCTTTTATTACAAGTGAATTAGAGTTTGTACACATCAGACAGGTAGCAATACTTACATGTGTCAACATTTCCCGAAGACGAGAACACCGGGGACGGGTATCCTTTCGCAACTAACAGAGCACAGCTCAAGACCACCAAGGAGATCACCAATTTCATTCTTATTTCAAGATTATGTTCACTTGTTTCAATGTTGCCAGTTATACTGCATGTGAGCATCTGTTGTCAACAGCCAGAATTCGCGTTATATAGTTATTTCTATTTGAATTCATTGGGATGCAGGGCACGCATTTCGGTCTATACTGGTGTTGGTCTGTACTTAAAACAGATACGAACGTTCATCAGTAAGTTATAAGCCATTTAGATCTTGTCGGCAGATGAGTGAAGTGATTGATGGAAATTGAATTATAACTCATTTTAATATATACGTATAAAAAAGTTGCCCCACATTAGGAATTTCTCCTGTATTGTGGGTGCGTTTACAAACATTTAAACTCACATACACAAACAATAACTAAACAATCGGTTATTGCCGGGGTTGCGGGTTGTTCGAAAGAGATACCGCGGCCCGGGAACGTAAAGGGCAATAGAAGGAACATGGGTGATTTTTAGTCGGTAAAAGTCTGACACTCCCCCCCGCTCAGCCCAGAGCGGGGGAAGTTATTTGATGGAAAATCATCACCCCAAAAAAGAAAAAAAGGGGGTGAAACAGGGTAAAAAGGTTGTACAGAAGAACGCGATTCCTTGGAGGATTGACTTGAAATTATGCATAGGCATCCAAAAAAAAAATATCGGTTATACGAATATTTGTTCCGTGCGGGGATCGAACCCGCGACACGTATTGCAGTCGCAGTGTAGGTCAAACACTTAGCCACTACGCCAACCCTGACAGGGTGGTAATAATATCACCAAGTTCACCATCGTGTTTACTTTTTTCAAAGGATTACTGCATAGTCGTTTCTCAGCTATGTTGGGCTCAGCTTCTAGTCTAACGGAACGCAGCTGAATACTAGTATTTACATAGAGCGACTGCCTATCTGACAACCCAGTCTGTTAGTACAGGATAATACGATGAAACTGGTTGTCAGAATATCAGGCCACATGGCAGTTTATAGATGGTCACCTACCCTACCATAAACAGACTGACCGTCCGTAGAGCAACCTGAGCAGCTGTAATTTTGCAGTCACAAGATGCTCTTGTTACTTATTTATACCTTTTTTAGGAACCACGAATAATTATTTCAGTTTCAGCCTTATTCTCTTACAATTCGTCAGTTTCAAAATGCCTTTGAAAAACCCATTGCACGCGTCGGTATATAAGACAAAGCAATACAAACACTGTAATCTAAGAACGTGGGAAACACCACAAATATTTTGATGATAGCTGCCAATTATGAATTGTACCTAAGGTTTTATACGTATAATTATTAAAAAATCGGGGAACCCGTTTGTGACGCACTCCTGCGCGATCGGTAAACAAAAAGTACCGGACGTTGGTAAAATGTTAATGAAAAAATATATTATATAGAGTAGTTATTTCGTATGGGTTTATGTAAAAGTTGCTGAGTAACTACTTAGCGTGAATTATTTAAAATCGTGATGTACCTGCTTATAATGGATTGTTAAACAATGGGGTTTTGCCGGTTATATCAAGTTGTTTTTTTCCTACAAGTCGTATGTGATTTCAATTGTTTTGTTTTACTTATATTTAGCTAGTAAAATACCCTTGGTGTAATAATGAATGATCAATTCTAGCAGTGGCCCCAAATGAAAAGTCAATACGATAGTCGGATAATAATACTAGCTTTTCCACGCGGCTTCGCTCGCGTTAAATTCGGGGTAACACAGTTACCCTTTCCTGATTTGCAGGTACCTGCTACCTGCAGTTTTTGCCCTTGCGCCTTATTGATTGTAACAACAAATTGCAAAGCTAAGTTTTGCCTTCTCTTCCCTGTTTCTCCCTCATTTCTCATTTTAAAAAAATTGCCTATGTCCGTCTCCAGGGTCCCAACTGTCTCTGTACCAAAATTCATCATATTAGTTAGGATTAATTATTGCCAAAAGACGACTTATGAAGCTCAAAACTCTCTCTCTCTCTCTCTCTATACCATAGACAGATTCAAAACTCGTAAAGCCAAAAGAAAAAAAAACAAACGTTACAATCATCACGTTTAGCAAACTTTATATTTGGTAAAGTTTATACTTTTAGAGGTTTGTCCTAACAAAGCATTATTTTTGTTTCTTGGGCAAATCTTTTTCAATCTTTAACCGTCACAACATCTGCAGTCCTTGGACTATCATAGTCGCGCACTGAGGGTTGCGTACAAACTTCCGACATAAACGGCCATATCTTTTACTGCGTAGACTTACAGGGTTGATTTTTTCATGGCTCCAAAAGACCGCACTTTTAAAAAAAACATTGCCCCACACTAGCTGAGAGTCGTCTCGTGGCGCCCGATGCCTGGAGCGTCTCCCGCAGTGGCTGGAGCGTCTCCCGCAGTGGCTGGATTGGTTTGAAGTTCAAGGACTTAAAAAGGCTTTATCACCTAAAATAGAATCATTATCCGATCATAAACGGCCGCACTGTGTCCTTGTGGGTCGGAAATCATCAAATAACTCTTCCCGCTCAGGGTGGATCGGAAGGGGAGTATCAGACTTGGACTCAACGACACGGTTGGCGCAGTGGCTGAGCGACCGACTGCTGCGCTGTGTGTCGCGGGTTCGATTTCCGCACGGAACAAATATTCATATTCATATACAGGTAGTTGTTTGGGGTCTGGTAGTTTGTGTATGCGAGTTTAAATGTTTGTAAACGCACTCGCGATACAGGCGAGGAGGAAAAAAAAAACAAAACAAAAAACTGACGAAAAACCATCCATGGCATGGATGGAGGGGCCATGGATGGTTTTTCGTCAGTTTTTTGTTTGATAGTGGGCCCCCGGAACATAAGAGGCAAAAGGTTGCCTCTTATGTTCCGGGGGCCCACTATCACTTTATAATCAACCCGCACCCTCGTAGGCATTGGCCCTGACGGGATCAGCTGACATCTACCACGTGTATCCCTTACGTTAGTCATAGCCGTTAGTTATGAAACCCTGATGCGTCTTATTCTCGCTTGGCGTGACTGGTTGACGTTTTTTATTCACAAGATATGTTCACAATAATCTTGACCTTGCCGTCATAGCGGCTACTAGACGCGCTCGATAAAATTACAAACGATGTTCTAACAGAGAAGGCCTATTTTGTACATTCTTTATTGATCTGTAACAGTAGGGCAAATCTATGTTCACATCACAGCATCTTTTCTATGTTGAGATTGGCTTAATATTCCAGTCATAATGCACATGTCCGAGTCGGTTTTGGCATCCATTGGATAATTGTTTATTTCTGTTCATTCATGCTATTTGAGAATAGTAGAAACTGTCTACATAAACTAAATTCAGAAAGTTTTTGTAATAATATTTATTTGTATTAGCGAGCGAGGAAATTTTAGTGTACCGCCTCGGATATAGGCCCAGCACGCTTCCACTGCGCGCCCATAAAATACGAAGATTTTAACATGTATATCTTGGTTTCTGTAGAGAAGTTTGAGATTTAAGTTAGGTAATTTATTGTTTTCGAGGTTTGGGCTTAGACCCCCTCCCGCTCCCGCCCAGCCTTCGGCTTTGCCGTAGGCTGATGCCTCTATTCACCTCGTTTGTTTTTCTACGTATAATTGTGTATACGTAGTTGTAATTTAGGTTGGACGAACGGCACTTTAGTTAGGTATTAATCATTGTGTAGAGTAAAACTTCTACGTGTCTAGTTTTACAATTAATTATCCGTCAAGTGGACTCTGCAGACTAACGATACAAAAACACAATTAAATGCCTACTTGGCTAATTTAATTTACATGTCAATGGGAAAATGCCTCTGATGTAGTATTAGATGAGGCAACGATAATATTCAACCTTGATATTACATGAGAATGTATGTTTGTTTGTTACCTTTTCACGCCTAAACCACTAAACCGATCATCCTGAAACTTTGCACATACGTTGTCAGGTGAAGCACGCTTGCCTAGAACAAACTTATTTACTCGAAGTTTGAAGGAGAAACTAGCGAAGTTTCACAATAAAATGTAGCATAGCGGCTCTCGAGGGAAACAGCAAAAACTTTCTTATGATAGTAGATGGCGCCACATGTCTTTCAAATCATGATTAAATTATATATTTAAATACAAGTAGAGTACAACCTGAATTAATTGTCATATTCTAAATTAACGAGCGAAGCAGCGGGCAAAAGATATTACGATAATAACAGATAATCCAGTTTTTCTAGCGATGTATTGTTATGGTTTTTCAGCTGTCTAGATGATGCAGTCTCAAATGATTACTTGGTAGTAGGTACGAATGCAATTAATTAGTATTATTAAATTGTCTGAACTGACATTAATCATCAATGGTTTTCTCATTTGCTATTGTTTGTTTAACTCATTTAATAAAACATCTTATAACTCCAAACTTAACGGTGATTCTGAAGGTTTCATGGTAGAATCTTTAACAGACAGTGAGCAAGCAGGTTTTACGCTAAACTGGGTTTTACCGACAAGTTACAGTCAGAAATTAATAGATATTAAGAAATAATATATTATAGATCGGATCTATCTTCAAATTAAGCCGCACTTGCCTGGTTTGGTCCCTTGGATGGGTGACCCATCATATACCGAGTTTTTCCCGTGCCATTGGTCCAGGCCGTCATTTTTAGATCTCTGACGGTCAAAAATCGTTCGGAAACACATACACACCACAGGGTGTATGGGACACCGTCTTGAAAACGATAACTACGTATTCAGTTCATCATTCTGAACGCTGACATTAAAATTATTATATAGTTACCAATTTAAGAGCGAGTCAGACGAGGGTTTGTAAGTCTTGAGTCCATAATTTCAAATCGATTCCTCTACGCGTTCCTGAGATAAGGGGTTTTAACAGACAGGCATACAGACGGACAACAACGTGACCCAATAAGGGTTCCATGTTTTCCTTTTGAGGTAAGACAAGCTCAGTCACTTGATTGAATTTTTCTGAATCAATGTTTGACACCTATCCTATTATCAACCGCATAATATTATAAAACACATGTTAAATAAATAGATTATACGTATTTATATATTTTGAATAAATAACTTTATTTTAATTGTTTGTGTAGTATTGGCAGTGTGTACACCATTGACTGCCCCACGTTGTATTTTTATATTCTTACAGTCCATCCAAAGGTTGTCTGGAAGATATCGCTATTAGCGATAAGACCGCCATTGTAACCATAGATTTAGCATTTTTTTGTAAATCAGTCTTATTTCAATTTTGGTGTGCAATAATGTATATTCTATTCTATTCTACAGAATCCTATAAAACACCTTTTTCATATATTCAATGTGGTAAATGAATGAAGAATGATGTACTGAATTCGTTCTTTACACCATGTAAAATCAGTATCCTGAAGGTCTGACCAATCAGCCTTAACAGGGGGTATCGTAATAAACAGTGCTAATCAGGTTGGGAAGTGAAATAGGCAGTCGCTTTATGTGAAGTACCTACTTGTATTCAGGTGCATCTGGTGGACTGGAAGCCGACCCCAACGTCACTGGGAAAAGGCCATCTGCCTTTGATGATACCCGTCGATGATGCTATCCGTTTTATTCACAGGTTGACCTCTGTAAACCAGGCTGTATGTTTTTATGTATTCTATTTTTTCCACACTATGGTTACCTACATCTCTTTTTATTTAGTACTCCTTCGCATGTATGCTGTAGCTGATTTATTTCAAATACAAAAAAATACAAATACAAAAATATTTATTTTAACTTAAGCATTGTTACATACATAAATTGAGGCAGCCCCAGTAAGTTACAATAGTACTTGTGTCGGAGCTGTCTCACTCTTCCCTTAAGTGGTATCTTAATTAACAATAAAAAAGAATAAAGACAATTGTAAAAAAGAAAATAATTAATATAAATCAAATTAAAAATATAAGCAAGCAGCTCTAGATGTGTTAGGTTAGTGTAGGTAGTGCACGTATATGCATGCAACTGTGTGTTTGTGTATATTTGTGAGAGTGTGTGTGAGAGTGTGTGTGTGTATGTGTGTGTGTGTTGGTACCCAGGTCGTTAGCTTATCCTGATCAGAATATTTTCTGTTTCTTCATATGTCAGAGGATTTAACCAATCACATATTGTTCTTTTACAATCATATAACAGCAAGGGATATATTTCACATCTTAGGTTTAGCTTATTATAGATGTAGGTGGATTGTGTAACATATTGACGTCTAGCAAACGCTGTTCGAACCCCTGGAGAGTAGGCCACAATATCTCTGCGCCTTCTGGTCTGAGTTGCTGGGTCAAAAGGGAGACACTTATGCAGGGTTATGGTCACGCTTAAAATATAAAGTTTTCTTATCGAGAGTAAGTGACTGACTTTATAGAGGTCCGATGTAGGGAACCTAAATGGTTTAAAATACATCACCTTGATAAGTGCTCGCTGAGTTCTTTCTAGATCGAGGAATTTCACTTTGGAAGCTCCACCCCATATCGGAATGCAGTAAGTTATTACGGATTGCGCCAGAGATATATAGACCTTGTTGATAAGTTGCGTGGACATGACATGACGTAAAGTTTTAAATACCCAAATGAGTTTCCTGATCCTTTTCATGAGTACCTCAATGTGAGCGTGCCATGACAGTCTTTGGTCAACGATTATGCCTAAATATTTTGTGGATTTAGCTTGTTGTATATTCTGACAGTTGCAGTTATTGAGGGAATAATTTTGACAAGCGTGTATAGTAATGCCAAAGTCAGTACCAGGCTGTGATCTTTGATTCGGGGAAAAACAAATAAAATTAGTTTTATCGGCATTGAGAGTTAATAGATTTGTTTTAAGCCATTCAGCCATCCTAATCAAACCGTGTTCAGCTAAAACTTTCACGTCATTCCATGACTTTCCCGAAAAAACAACAGCAGTGTCGTCTGCATATGAGAAAATTTTTCCTCCATTGATCTGCATATTGCAAAGACTGTTTATATAAATTAAAAACATTGTCGGACCCAAAACTGTTTCCTGTGGAACTCCGTAGTAAACTTCCCCTTCGGCACTACATACGTTTCCTATCTTCACCATCTGCTGTCTATCCTTGAGGTAGCTCTCAAAAAGGGAGAGAGACGTGCCCCTTATACCTATGTTTTCTAGTCTGTGCAGAAGGATCGGGACGGAAACGGTGTCAAACGCTTTTTTCAGATCTAGGAAAACTGTTAAACATTTATAACCCCTATCCACTCTATCAACAATTTCAGATGTCAAAGCCAAAATAGCGTCTTGTGTTGATCTTCCACGTCTAAATCCGTATTGTGCATTTGATAGAATATTGTATTTTTGTAAATAGTTAATTAGTCTCTTGTTTATTACTTTTTCCATTATTTTTGAAATTGCTGGTAGAACAGATATAGGGCGATAGTTGTTGACATCGTTTACATCGTCGCCCTTGTGCACAGGAGTGACCACCGATCGCTTTAAGTCTTTCGGGAAAATACCAGTCTTGAAACATAGGTTAGCTAACTGGGTTATTAGTGGGACCACAAAGTCCCTCGATAATTTCAAATATTTTGTTGGAATACCGTCACAACCCGGTGCACTGTCCGAATCAAGACTCATTAGAATACTGTCCACTTCCTCTGTGTCAGTATCTAACACCACAAAAGAGGAAGCCCTGGAGTCAATGCAGCAGCTGGTCAAAACAGGCATGCCAGATTGAGCCACGATGTTTTCTGCTAAGGATTTGCCTATCGTGATAAAGAATAAGTTGACTCTATTTAGTGAGTTTAGAGGATGTGTGGTAATATTAAGGAGATGAGTATTTGAAGTTTTGGGTGTTTTAAACTGTGTGATTTCATTTATTGTAGACCACAGATGTCTCGGACTTTTTGCTGAGTCTTCTATTTGTTTTTTATAATATTGCCTTTTTGTCTTTTTTATCAAATTGGAACAGAAGTTGCGAAAGCGTTTAAAAGTAACCAGTAAAATTAAATTGAAAGGCTCCAATCTTGTTTGGTGCTGCATTTTATTTCGAAGTCTAATGCACCGCAGTGCACCTGCTGTGATCCAGGGTTTTCTCATTCTTTTGCAACAGGGTGTGAGTTTAATATTTGTGTTGTTTAGGAGGGACGATCTAATTACATCCAGCAGTTTAGTAGCAAAACTATCTGGGACTGTGTAGGTGTTAAAAATTGACTGGTCTATATTTATAAGGTCTTTATATGCATTTTCAAAATTTACAAAGGTTGTGGTTTTTGAGCAAGTTTTTTGTCTTTCATTCGAGCTTGTCAAACCTAAGAGAACCATAGCATGATCCGTGATTGTTGTATTAAACACTGCCACAAATGCTGAAGTTTTAGTTTTATCAAGCTTCAATACGGTGTGATCAAGACAATTCTGTTCTCTAGTAGGGAGGCAGTGTCCTGGAAGGAGGCCGTGCACAGATAGCATATTCAGGTAATTTAGCCTATTTGATCTTAATTGTGCTATTTCTGTGGGTTTTTCGATTATGTTAATATTTATATCCCCCATAACAATAATATTTTTGTGTGATGTACATGATTCAAGATGGATGTTTAAAGAGTTAATAAAATTGTCGGCACAGGCATTAGCCGGTGAACGGTATATACCTATAATAGTAAAATTAGCCACGATTATTTGGAGAGCAGACGCATGTGTTAAAGTTAATTCTGTTACAAGAGGCTTCAGTTCGTTGCTGACATAAGCGACCACGCCATCGTTTTGATTAAGCTGAATTGAGGTAAAATAAGAGGTGTAGTTATCAAGTAGTGGTATTTGCTTATTTTTATTTAATCTACACTCAGTTAAAATAAGAACATCCACGTCGAACTTTAACAGAGCTAAATTCATCTGCAAATCGTCAAAATTACTATAAATGCTTCTCATGTTCTGAGTTATTACTGTCAAACTAGTATTTTCAAGTTTTAACGACGTGGATATATTTTCAATGTATAGGAGTTGTGGTTGTCAAATTAAAGGCACCTTTGCAGTATCGTGGATTTATTGATCTCTTCACAATGTTTACATTGGTTGTACTTGCACTTTATTTTAGGTAACTACAAATCCTACAGTGAGAGCTAAGAAGGACACGTGGTATCGCTACTTAGCCTCCCTAGACACACTCTTAAAGACCGCTAGGCTATCGAATAAGAGTATGCTTACTAGATGCGAGTGGACTGCGGGGCTATCGCACTCGGATCCGTCGAGCTTACGAATGAATCTAACTGGCCACCGCTGGCCTTTATATAGTCGCCGGTTACGTATGTAGTTTGTCGCTGTCGTACGATACTCGGTGACTCGCTCGTTGTATGTGTGCGTGCGCCGGTGGTGATGCGTCATTGCATGGAGTTGTTTACTTGGTATGTTATATTCTCCCCCTCTGGTACACTGAAGTCGTCCCGACAGGTGTACCAGGATCCTCACGTGGTCTTCCTCGTTTACGAATTGGTTTGATGGGTTTGGGCATGTTATCATCCCTCATGTTGAATTTAGTTAATGCTGAGGTATGGTACTTCCCAATGGGTTGTGTAGGAGTGTCTGGATGCGCTACTTCATATGTAGATGTACCATATTTCTTCAATATAATATAGGGACCATCCCGACGTGGAGCAAACTTCGCTGAATACTGATTTTCAATATTACTGATTGGATGAGTCTCTACCAGTACTAGGTCACCCATATTATACCCTGGATCTATTCTTCGTTTGCTATTTGCCTTAAGTCGATTTGTTTCTAGATTATTCTCAATATTTTCTTTTGCAAGCTCTAAATCTTGAGCTAGTTTCCTCATAGTTGGTGAAATTCCTTTTACGAAGTTTTCAGATTCCACTATCGAGCTTAAGTCATGTGTTAATTCATACACTGATCTGAGTTCACGACCAAATGTTAGGTAAGCTGGCGTGAAACCCGTAGTTTGGCAGACAGCAGAATTCATAGCAAATCGTATTGCAGGTAATGTTTCCGGCCATTTGTCGTGCTTATTTTTAACCATGATAGCAATTTGCGACTTTATATCTCTGTTCTTTCTTTCCACCATGTTTGGTTCGGGGTGGTAAACAGGAGTATATATTTGTTCAATTTCAAAGCAAAATGTAACTTTTTGCATGACTGCTGATATAAATTGCACACCATTGTCACTTATTATTTTTCTTGGTAACCCATAGCGTAGAAATATTTCATTTATTAAGATTATTGCACAATTTTCTGAAGTAGCTTCTTTTAAAGCGAATAACTCTACCCATCTTGATGCAGTATATTCCACAATAAATATCCATCTTTCATTTATAGGTCCTTTTGGCAAGGGACCAAACAAATCAATTGAAAGTGCCTCAAATCTCTGATAACTTGGTGAAGACTGGTATAATCCAGCAGGCTTTTGATTTGAAGGTTTGTATTTTTGACAGTCAGTACACGTTTTGATGTGTTTTATTATGTCTTTTCGGAGTCCTTTCCAATAGAACTTATTAATTATACGTTGAAACGTTCGTTCCACACCCATATGTCCAGCACTAGGAGCATCATGGAATGATTTTAGAATATTTGGTATTTCATGTCTTGGAACTAATAATTTTGCGTTTTCATCCTCTTGTTCAGGAATATAACGATACAATACTCCTTTATGTAATAAGAAGCCTTTTTTTGTCCAGTCGATGTAATTCTCAGATTCTTTTCCTTCTTCTAATGTTTCAATAATTGATTTCAACTCTTCATCTTTAAATTGTTCTTCTCGCAGCTGGTTTTCATTCAGTTTTGGCAACTCAAACTCTATACTACATATCATACAGTTGTCGTTGTGATTTGTACACGGTGGTCGTGATAGTGTGTCCGCAACTACGTTAGTGCGACCTGGACTGTACTGAATTGTAAATTCATATGGTTGTAACTGAAGTGCCCATCTTGCAAGTCGACCAGTTGGAGTTTTAATATTCATTAACCACTTTAACGGTTGATGGTCAGTTATAGTAATAAAACGAGAGCCTTCTATATAGCCTCTAAATCGGGAAACTGCCCATACTATGGCTAATGCTTCCTTTTCAGTTACTGTATAGTTGCATTCAGCAAGAGTAAGCAAACGACTTATATATTCGACTGGGTGTTCTTTATCACCCTCCCCCTGCACCAAAGCTGCTCCTATAGCATATTGACTAGCATCTGTCTTAATGATGAAAGGTAGGTCTATATTTGCCTGTTTTAATACTGGTGCCGTAGTCAATGCAATCTTTAGTTTATTGAATGCTTCGCGTTCTTCAGTTTCCCATCGCCAACTAACTTTCTTTCTTGTTAAATTAGTCAATGGTCTCGTTATTTCTGCGAACTTGGGTATGAATCTTCGATACCAAGACGCTGTCTGAAGAAACGATATCAATTCCTTTAAATTCTTCGGCGCCTGCCGATCTGCAATAGCAGAAATTTTCTCTGGGTCTGTTTTTATTCCTTCGGAAACTATAAGGTGTCCGAGATATTTAATTTCAGAACACATAAATTTACATTTCTTTCTATTCGCCCTTAACTTGTATTCTCTAAGTTTTTTAAACACTTCTCTCAAGTCTTCTACGTGTTGACAGAACGAGATAGATCTTATTATTAAATCATCTAAATAACTTAATACACACTGAGCGTGCAATCCTTGTATGAATTTATCCATTAATCTTTGGAACGTCGCTGGCGCGTTTCGTAGACCAAATGGCATTCGCTTGAAACGGAACGTACCGAACGGTGACACAAAACTTGTTTTGTCATTATCATCTGGATGTACCAAAATTTGCCAGTAACTTGCCTGTAAATCAATTGTTGACATGTATGGCATTGCTTTTGCCTGATGTAATAGATCGTCAATACGAGGCAAGGGATATCTGTCCGGTTTGGTAATTTCGTTAAGACGACGGTAATCTACGCAAACTCGAACGTCATTTTCTCCTTTTGGAACCAGAATTACAGGTGCTGACCATGGGGAATCACATTCCTCGATAATGTTATCATTAATCATATCATCAAGCTTTTCCCTTAGTTGCTTTTGTCTTGCAGGTGACAATCTATAGGGTTTGACACTGATGGGTGAATGAATACCTGTGTCTATTCTGTGTTGTGTAAATGGAGTTGGTTCAGTGTTTTATCAAAGATGTCGCTGTTCTCAATCAATAATTCGTTGAACTTTATTCGTTCATCGTTTTTAAGTAAGGTTCCTTCATCGGGGTGTAAACAAATATCAAGAGAATACAGTTGTATACGGTTTATTGGTACATAATTAACACGAGGATCAATACAAGAAATTTCATCAGCTGGCTCCCTCGGACGAACTGGACGTGGTGGCGTATCCAATTTATGGAGCATCCATCGCATTCTTTTGTTCTCTGGTGGGCTACATGGTTCTTGAACTGGTGACGGAGTTGCTGTCATTGGAGTAACCATGGTTAGTTCCCGTGCCCATTTAAGGAAGTCTGGCAGCGATTCCTCTTCCGTTTGCTTCTCAAATGTAATCATTTTAGCAGCCTTTAATGGTATGTTTACATTCTTTAATTGTAAAAAGCTGAAACTTGTATCTGGGTCATCAATAAAATTCCAACATCTCTGTGGCAGATTCAGCACAATTCCTGCTGCTTCTAGGAAATCTATGCCCAGGAGAGTGCGGTTATTATTGGCTTCAGGTATTGCAGATAGTGTTACTGGTCGTATACGTTGACCGATAACCATGTCTACTTCTGCAGATAACAAAGTTGTAGTTTTTACTGTACCATCCGCTAGTATTATCTGTGTGCTGTTTCCTTCAAACTTGATCCCTTTTTGCAGTAACATCTTATATAATTCGGTACCGGCAATACTTATTCTAGCAGCTGTATCGATGTATACATATCCTGTTTCACCTTTTATTGAAACTTCAATTGTAGGTATCTTGGTATTGTTCTCAACTGTAGCTTCAACCTTACAGAATGATACCGGTTTTGGTGGTGTTTCTTTATTTTTACATATCACACACTTGCTTCTGACTACTCCCGGTGTACCGCATCCATAACAAGTAATCTTGTCTTTGGGTTTCGACTCACTTGTTTTCATTTCTGCTTCTCTTTTCCGGCACATTTCCATAGTATGACCTTTCTTTCCACAGTAAGTGCAACGTTTTATAAGTTTACGTTCACTCACATCGGAAGTTTCTCCTGCCTCGCTGGCTAAACTCTCAAGAAGACGTCCTTTTTCTAATAACTCGGCAAATGTTTTGATTTCATGCCTGGCTATATGTTTTTTGTAGGATACTTTTAATAATCCATACACCATATCTAGATGTTCATCTTCTTTTTGACGTTTCGCTGGTAACTGTGCTAACAAGGCTCGCTTTCCACACACAAAGTCGTCAATATTCTCATTAACTTGTTTTTTGCTAAAACATTCGATGTATATCTCATGTGGCTGTTTCTTTGGTGCAAATGACGACCTTATTGCGTCAAGAGCTTGATTCCACTTTTTCGTTTCCGATTTTACACCCGTCCACCATGTGGCAGCTTTATCGGTTAAAAGAAGTGTCAGTCCTTCTAACGCGTCTTCGTCTGATATTTTCTCGATCTTCTTAAACACCGAAACACTTGTTATGAACTCTTCCACCTTATTATAGCATCTTTCGCCATTATACTTCGTTTTACAATGGGCAAAACTTTTCGCTGACATTGTAGTTGATGATAATTTAGCAAACATCTCACTAAACTGTTGCATCTGTTCCAACGTTATAGGTTCTGACTTTGACATTTTATTTTATGTGCGTGTAGGTAGACACACAAATTATTTTTTAATTATAAAAATATGAGGGTTTACACTGGATATATGTGGGTATTCCTTAAATAAATTTATCAATCTTCTTGTGGGTATATTTTGAAAAATTAGGGCACCAATATATGTAGGTGTATGTTGGTCTGCCTCAGACAATTTCTCATGAACGTTGGGTGCCAATATACGTAGGTGTATGTTGGTTTGCCTCGGATGATTTCTCATAAACGTTGAGTGCCAATATACATAGGTGTATGTTGGTTTGCCTCGGATGTTTTCTCATAAACGTTGGGTGCCAATATACATAGGTGTATGTTGGTTTGCCTCGGATGTTTTCTCATAAACGTTGGGCGCCAATATACATAGGTGTATGTTGGTTTGCCTCGGATGTTTTCTCATAAACGTTGGGCGCCAATATACATAGGTGTATGTTGGTTTGCCTCGGATGTTTTCTCATAAACGTTGGGCGCCAATATAGGAGTTGTGGTTGTCAAATTAAAGGCACCTTTGCAGTATCGTGGATTTATTGATCTCTTCACAATGTTTACATTGGTTGTACTTGCACTTTATTTTAGGTAACTACAAATCCTACAGTGAGAGCTAAGAAGGACACGTGGTATCGCTACTTAGCCTCCCTAGACACACTCTTAAAGACCGCTAGGCTATCGAATAAGAGTATGCTTACTAGATGCGAGTGGACTGCGGGGCTATCGCACTCGGATCCGTCGAGCTTACGAATGAATCTAACTGTTTTTTTTTTTTTTTTTTTTTTTGAATGGCATCTCGCAGTTCAACCAAGGAGGTTGTCGTCTGCTTAACCGGGCTAATCCTGTGGATGCCTTAAAATTAAGACCTCCAGCCAGGGTATAAACTTATAAACTAAGCGACTACACGCTAAGGGCACCCCCTGTGGGGTACGAGCCTCGGCTTAGGGCGTCGCTGAGGGACAGCAAGGGACAAGCTGGATCTGAGTGATATTATTTAAGGGCTGATTTGGACTTACTGGCTCAGCAGCGCGGGCTGGCTCTTGCAAGGGACGGGTGGGACAATTACCGGGACGTCGCGACGGGCCTCGTCGGCGAGGACGGAATGACGGCGCTTTGCGTCTGAATTTGCGAAGTGTGCTAGTCTCCCTGCTGCTCTCCTGGAGCAGGGTTATAGCATCGTCAGGAGTGACGAGGGTATGACGGGGACGACGAATTTTACTTATTCGCGAGGGATCGTATCGAGCGGCCGATGCGATAAGGGGGTGAATCTAACTGGCCACCGCTGGCCTTTATATAGTCGCCGGTTACGTATGTAGTTTGTCGCTGTCGTACGATACTCGGTGACTCGCTCGTTGTATGTGTGCGTGCGCCGGTGGTGATGCGTCATTGCATGGAGTTGTTTACTTGGTATGTTATAGTACTTCAGAAAATTGTGCAATAATCTTAATAAATGAAATATTTCTACGCTATGGGTTACCAAGAAAAATAATAAGTGACAATGGTGTGCAATTTATATCAGCAGTCATGCAAAAAGTTACATTTTGCTTTGAAATTGAACAAATATATACTCCTGTTTACCACCCCGAACCAAACATGGTGGAAAGAAAGAACAGAGATATAAAGTCGCAAATTGCTATCATGGTTAAAAATAAGCACGACAAATGGCCGGAAACATTACCTGCAATACGATTTGCTATGAATTCTGCTGTCTGCCAAACTACGGGTTTCACGCCAGCTTACCTAACATTTGGTCGTGAACTCAGATCAGTGTATGAATTAACACATGACTTAAGCTCGATAGTGGAATCTGAAAACTTCGTAAAAGGAATTTCACCAACTATGAGGAAACTAGCTCAAGATTTAGAGCTTGCAAAAGAAAATATTGAGAATAATCTAGAAACAAATCGACTTAAGGCAAATAGCAAACGAAGAATAGATCCAGGGTATAATATGGGTGACCTAGTACTGGTAGAGACTCATCCAATCAGTAATATTGAAAATCAGTATTCAGCGAAGTTTGCTCCACGTCGGGATGGTCCCTATATTATATTGAAGAAATATGGTACATCTACATATGAAGTAGCGCATCCAGACACTCCTACACAACCCATTGGGAAGTACCATACCTCAGCATTAACTAAATTCAACATGAGGGATGATAACATGCCCAAACCCATCAAACCAATTCGTAAACGAGGAAGACCACGTAAGGATCCTGGTACACCTGTCGGGACGACTTCAGTGTACCAGAGGGGGAGAATATAACATACCAAGTAAACAACTCCATGCAATGACGCATCACCACCGGCGCACGCACACATACAACGAGCGAGTCACCGAGTATCGTACGACAGCGACAAACTACATACGTAACCGGCGACTATATAAAGGCCAGCGGTGGCCAGTTAGATTCATTCGTAAGCTCGACGGATCCGAGTGCGATAGCCCCGCAGTCCACTCGCATCTAGTAAGCATACTCTTATTCGATAGCCTAGCGGTCTTTAAGAGTGTGTCTAGGGAGGCTAAGTAGCGATACCACGTGTCCTTCTTAGCTCTCACTGTAGGATTTGTAGTTACCTAAAATAAAGTGCAAGTACAACCAATGTAAACATTGTGAAGAGATCAATAAATCCACGATACTGCAAAGGTGCCTTTAATTTGACAACCACAACTCCTATATTGGCCTCTCCTATATATTTATAAGGTCTTTATATGCATTTTCAAAATTTACAAAGGTTGTGGTTTTTGAGCAAGTTTTTTGTCTTTCATTCGAGCTTGTCAAACCTAAGAGAACCATAGCATGATCCGTGATTGTTGTATTAAACACTGCCACAAATGCTGAAGTTTTAGTTTTATCAAGCTTCAATACGGTGTGATCAAGACAATTCTGTTCTCTAGTAGGGAGGCAGTGTCCTGGAAGGAGGCCGTGCACAGATAGCATATTCAGGTAATTTAGCCTATTTGATCTTAATTGTGCTATTTCTGTGGGTTTTTCGATTATGTTAATATTTATATCCCCCATAACAATAATATTTTTGTGTGATGTACATGATTCAAGATGGATGTTTAAAGAGTTAATAAAATTGTCGGCACAGGCATTAGCCGGTGAACGGTATATACCTATAATAGTAAAATTAGCCACGATTATTTGGAGAGCAGACGCATGTGTTAAAGTTAATTCTGTTACAAGAGGCTTCAGTTCGTTGCTGACATAAGCGACCACGCCATCGTTTTGATTAAGCTGAATTGAGGTAAAATAAGAGGTGTAGTTATCAAGTAGTGGTATTTGCTTATTTTTATTTAATCTACACTCAGTTAAAATAAGAACATCCACGTCGAACTTTAACAGAGCTAAATTCATCTGCAAATCGTCAAAATTACTATAAATGCTTCTCATGTTCTGAGTTATTACTGTCAAACTAGTATTTTCAAGTTTTAACGACGTGGATATATTTTCAATGTCTATTAAAGCAGAGTTCGCAATTTCAATCTTATCCAATTCATCAAGTGTATTTAAGTTACTATCCATTTTTGCTTGGGAAATCTAATAAACATAACTCTCGGTGTTTTATTAAAAATAAATGCCAGGGTAAAACAATATTGAACTGAATTATTACATAAATATGCAGAGGTTTAGGTCCAGAGTGTATGGGGAAAACTCTACTCAGTATGAATGTGTGCTGTAAGTGAGAGATAATTGTGATATGAGTCTTTGTTGATGAGTGTTTGGTAGAAAGTTTGTATGAGGTGTTATGTGTTAATAGTTGATGAGCATGCTTCACAGTAAAAATGTTTCTTATGAAATTAAATCTAAAGAATTTTAACAAATTACACAACCTATAACATAATAAAAATCTAAAATAGGCCAGTAGTAAAGACGATAAAAATCGAAAAACAAATGAAATATCAATAATTAGTCATGCACTTTGAAGTAAGCTATGCACCTGTGACTCACTCTTCACGAGGACCACCTTAGCATTCTCGTCCTTTTTTAGAAAAACTCGCCCAAATGTAGTCCAGCAGAATTTATACTGCTTTGATTTAGCTAAGTCCCGGGCTAAGAAAAATAGGCGAGCGTTTCGTGGAGTGAGCTGTTCTGATATAAATACAGGAACGTCTCCGTTGCTACTGATACCAAGATGCTTAGCTTGAAGCTTCGTTTTGTTTTTTATGTTGAAGGACTTAGTGTTTTTCAACAAATCCTGTTTTAGAATGGCAAAGTCTAATTCCACTACAATGGGGGGGCTATTTACCCCTTCCTTCCTCCCCTGCGATCTAAAGATGTCCTTAATATCCCGCTTACTCATATCGAGATTAATATTCTTAGCCAAACTTAGTACCATATTTATCAAGTCATCTCTGGTTTCCTGATTTTTTCTAGGTACATTCTTTATTTCTATATTATTCTTACGCGAACATCGCTGCAGGTCCTCAATTCTATCCTCCAAAACAATGATATAATCTTTGTCTTTCTTCGCCTGTGATTCTAGCTGGGTTATCTTATTTTGGATCTCATCATTTTGTTTAGTCAAAAACGCGATGGATGTTTCTATGTTTGTATTTGTAAGTTGAATCTCTTTCAGGTTGGTAGTGATGTTTTGTAATTCGGTTTGCTGTGTTTTTATGAAAGACTGAAATAGTTCTTTCATTTCCTCCTTGAATTTACAAAATTCCGAAGGTAGGTCTTCTTCCCTCATTCTTTTATAGTTGCGTTGGACAACGTAGTTAGGAGGGGTGACATCAATACCCATTTCACAAATGTTTCCTTAGAAGTAAGCAATACGCAGTACCAATGATTTGTTAATGAAAATAATAAAAATAAAAGTATTTTTATTTGTTATCACTTATAATAAAACAAGCGTCATGCAAGCCTGGTACCAAGCTTAACATTTTTTGTTTACTTACTTTATAAATTATATTAGTGTTTTTTCTTGATAGTTTGTTTTTGTGTAGAGTACACAAACACGAAGGTTTGGGTATTAACGGCACGTTAAATAAGGACTTACATAATATGAACAATTTATTTATTAATAAATAATTTATTTGACGGCACGGTTGGCGCAGTAGCTGAGTCATCGACAGCTGCGCTGCGAGTCATGGGTTTGATCCCCACATGAAACAATTATTTGTATCATATTATGTTCCGCGTCTGGCTGTTTGTGTATGTGAGTTTGAATGTTTGTAAACGCACCCAAGATGATATTTCCGAGTACCTTTCCCGAATACCAACTGTATTTGCTGTGTTGAAGTCTAGTTAGTATTACAACGAGAAACGTTTAGCTGGCAAACCGATTCTAAAGTAATAAACCGGAATTTAGCCGGAAAATATGACATTGTCAAGTTTGTCAAAATTATGAATTAATTATATAAACGAACAGCTTTCACACAATGGAATATAAAGTTATAATTATCGACACGTTGGTTCATGAATTGATGTAAGTACAATTAATACGTTTCTATTAATTCCCATGGAAAAAAACCATGCTGTGTGTTAAAGTAGCAGACATCAAGACGCTTCATAACTTAATTAAATTATTACAAAAAAAAGTTTCTGAATCGAACCGGACAAAATAAAACTCGTTTTCTACAAGGACACTTTTTGCCTAGACAGATCTTAGATTTTACAAGTATTAGTAAGCATGTTTAACGTTAATACAAACAACTAATATGTTATTAAATTAATAGCTTTAACGTAGTACATGATTTCAGGGCTTGCCACTTTATGTGAGCATATTTTATTAATGTTGATTGTTACATATTGTGCTACCTAGATTATTTATGTATATATTCTAGCTTATTTAATTTAATAATAAAGAACACGTTCCAGTTTTTATCTTTTCATTGGTATAAGTTGTACAAATACCTATGAATGTTCTTATTTTAAAATACCTACGACGTTTTTGACTTTCAGGTTCACCACTGCAATTGAAAAGTCTTCTGATACGATGAAAAGTCTTATTTTAGGATATACTTTATTGCACACCAAAAGTTGAACATAACTGTTTTGCAGAAATTGCTAATTCTATGGTTACAATGGCGGTCTTATCGCTGATCTTCCAGACAACCTTTGTAGGACTGTGTGAAAATAAAAATATCACGTGGGGAATCAATGGTGTGCACTACACAAACAATTAAAACAAATTTAATAAAACTATCCATTCAAATAAGTATATAAATATCATATAAAATGAGATGTTCACAGAACTATCTTTTGTAACATTAATTTCTACACAATTTTAAAATAAAATACAATTGTCATCAGCTCTACATATTCATCGTGTAACATTTCTTCAATTACCTTAGGTAAAAAAACCAGGTCTCAAGAATCTCAGTTTAATACTAAGATGGCACCCGGATGCGGTTTTTATAAAATATAATGCATAAACTTGCGCACAGTAATCGTGACTGCTTGCTTCATACAGGGTGTTAATAAACCCTTCTCGAAGCCGTCAACCGTGAATTATGTACATCATACTATCTAACTATACGCAAAATTATTTCTGGGAAACACCTTTCTTTTTTGGAGTGTAAAGTCAAAATGGTAGACCTAAGCAACGATGCTGTGAAGGGTAGGTCTACCATTTTTTCACAACATCGTTGCTATGAATTCATTGACTGTAACTAGGGTAGGCGAGAAAGAGAATGAATTAGCTGAAAAGTTTTTTTAAAACGTAATAAACAAACTCACTTTCGCTTTTATAATATTAGTAAGGATTTCCGTTGATTTTTTGTTGTACGCTAATTTTATTAAAGTGACATAGTGTTTTATTTTTTCCTCACCAATAGTGATGATAAGATAGTGCAGTGGTAAAGTGAAATTCCCTAACACGTGTTGTGTAAAGATAAAGAGGACATCGGTTTGGACCTATGATCTCTTTATTGCTTTAAGTGGTTAATAATCTGGAGAAAAAAAAAAATCGTTAAATTGTTATTTCGGGAAAGTATGATTAAAATTTAAACATGTTAATTGTCAATGTACTTAGGTAGCAATCAAAACTAAATCATTTAGTTTTGTTATTACAAAGCTTTTTGTGGGTGGGTTTCATTACCCTAAATATATCTGTAACTAGAAGATGTGATCTCAGGTATGATCTGGAACAGAACAATATCGTAGTGACGATGAAAACGAGCCTTTGAGCTTCGTAAAGGGTAATCTAACACCCTTTATACAGAATATCTATACTTAGAATGTAAAGAGGTCGTTAGATGATTAGTATCAATTAAAAATAACGTTTACATTATTCATATCAGCCACACTTATTACCAGTTTTATCCACATATGTCTATATATGTATACGTGCAATTATATTTAACGTAGATAATAAATAAAAACTGTTTTGCTGTATTATTTCGCATTGACCATGAAGGAGTATATGAGTAAAGTCGGGATGGATGCCACGCTTTTAGAAATAATGGTTTATCTTCCCAATAGAAAAATCAAAATATTTTATTTGTAAAACCGGCCAGTACTTTGCTTCTTTATCTACAAATTCATATATTCAAATAGTAAAAATCTTTATCTTTGATATTTCTAGAGTAGTGGCGATTTTTGCCGACCTCTAAATTTTGGTACATCTATCCCATATTTGGGACAGATGCTTAATCCATATAAATTACGTTTAGGATAGGCGACCCACTTTAAAGCAAAGCGTATACCCTCGTAACTCGCAACTTGCCTTTCCATGCAATCATAGAGCCAAAAAACACGGCCCACTTAGTAGTAGTTGGAAAATGTTATCGATAGATAATTAAAATAGCTAGCGATTCCAACGATGACTCAAGTAACAACAATCGGGGCGTCTATCCTCCGGAAGCATCTATCCCGACTTTACCCTATGACTATAAATGTTGTCCTTTGGATGACATACTAACACAACGTTCTTAGATGTGTAGAGAAGTTCCATATAAGCAATAGTTACTAGCAGCTCTTTTTTTTTGGGGGTGAGAAATCATCAAATAACTTCCCCCGTGTCAGACTTGTACTGATTAAAACCCTCCCATGTTCCTTCCGTTGCCCTTTATGTTCCGGGGCCGCGGTATCTCTTTCGAACGACCCGCAATCCCGGCAGGTTTTATAGCAGCTCAGCTCTGAAGAACATTGGTCTCGAGTAATGCGCTCTGATCTTAATCGCGTTTGTTATTGGGAAAACTGAAAGTATGAGTTACTTTTAATGGTCCTCCATTAGCTAGATAAGTTAAGATAATCATTTATTTCTCACCACAACAAATAATTAGTTACATTATTAGGTTTTGCGAACAATAAAGATTTACTGATATTGTGGGAGATTGGTGCCTAAGCTAGACGAAAATGCCTGTATTTTAGGACACCAGGACTCCACCCCTTAGGAGATACATTTAAACATAATTATGCACTCGTACACAAATGCGGTAAGTAATATTAGCAAAATAAAGTCACGTTACAATATTTTATCTTCTATATATATATTATATATATATACTTATAATAAATCTGTAGAGAGGTCAATTCTGTACATGAAATATATTTCCAAAATAACTATCAGGGGGTGATTAGTGATCGATACTGATGCCAAAAATGCAATCAGTAAAATTTTTGTCTGTCTGTCTGTCTGTCTTTCTGTCTGTCTGTCTGTCTGTCTGGATGTCTGTATGTTCGTTATAGAAACAAAAACTACTCGACGGATTTTAACGAAACTTGGAACAATTATTCTTCATACTCCTGGGCAGGTTATAGTATACTTTTCATCACGCTACGATCAATAGGAGCAGAGCAGTGAAGGAAAATGTTGGGAAAACGGGAGAAGTTGATTAAAGCTACACAAAAATCATGTATGACGAAAATGTTTTCCTTATAATTGTATAAAAAATATCCTACGACAGCATATGTCTATCTTTTATGGTTGACTTACAATAACACATGTAACTCCCGATAACTTAGCAGTTCGAAGCTTTCTGATTATATTTGTCTACTCTTACGTTTATAACACTCCCACTCATCTCTAATTAAAAACAGTTAACATTATTACCTATTCAATAAAAAAAGAATCATATAAATCGGTATAGAAACACCAAAGTTATACATGAAATACGCTAATAAGCCATCGCGCGTGAATACTGAATCATGCTATAAGGATTATTTTTGTGTAACGGTCGCCGCGGCTATCGTAATATTTGGCTGTTGATGCGAATAGACGTTCAGAGTGTTCGACCTTATTGACAGACAACGCTTTCAGCCCGACTTTTAGTCTTTAAATAATTTCTTTTTAGATTTCTTTTGTTGTTATTTTATAAAATAGGTATTAGTTATTTTGGTAGTGTTTAAATATCGGAACTGTATTTTTTTTTTAATATTCAATTAAAACTGTAAAATTTGAAGTATTACATAATCATATATAGGTATCATTTATAAACTAAATTAAACTAAAATTATTAAACTAAACAAAATTTATAAATAAATTAATAAATAGCGTCAAAAAATTCGTCCTCAACGCTGTCAGTTGGCAATGTCCCCAAGAGACTGGCCGCGTTGCCACGTTGTATGGCAACGCTAAGCCTCTGGCCAAAGTAAAAGCCAGCCCTTGGGTCACGGGAAGTGTTAACCAAACGTTTCGATATTTCTTTAAAAAGGCTGTGAGCACAAGGACCCCACGGTCCCAGAGTTTCAACCCCAAACAGCTCGAAAATATAGTTACCAATAAGGTTACTATATTTACGCCGCTTGAGGTTCTCTGCAGCCGCAGCAGCAGCGCCAGCGCAGTACGAAGAGCTAAGAAGATGGGATGGCGCAAGAGTATCGACGCACGTTGCGTCCCACACTAAAGGCCTACCCAACTTCCACGGAAACAAAGTTTAAATATTCGTTCAAATTACAAATTATTCATAGTTTACATTTTATTTGGCAAACGTAGCTTATTTCGTTAGGTAACTGAATAGGCATTCAGTTACCTTCAGTTATTTTCATAAATCCTTACTAATATTATAAAAGCGAAAGTGAGTTTGTTTGTTTGTAACGGCTTCACGCCTAAATGACCGAACCGATTTTGATGCATTTTGGTACAGAGATAGTTGGGACCTTGGAGACGGAAATAGGCATTTTGTTTTAAAGTGAGGAAAGGGGGAGAATGAGGAAAGAAAAGGGGAGAGAAAGATACATTTTTTTCGGGTCATCACGCAGGTTAAAGTTAGCGTTAGCCCAAAGTAACTATGCCACGCGGACGAAGTCGCGGGCGGAAGCTAGTACTTAATAAAAGGTTAGTACTTACAAGCTAAGCTAAATAGACTCCGCGATCAAAAAGATGGCTCAGATCTCAAGTATATTGTATGCAACGTGTTTCCACAGACAATGGCCCAGCTTCCTTCATGCATATCCTGACACCTGCACTCATGACGATTTTTAGATCGTCGCGATGTCCGCTCACTTGTGCAATCATTGAACGGCATAAGCGAGCGGGTATTGCATAGCTTACACTAATTAGAATTCGTCATCAACATGCTAAGTAGAAGATGCCATAAACAACCGAAAACATTACTGTAGAAAATCAAAACACTGGTGTAGTGTCTATTTAATAGATATGTAAACACTGTCTCACGACCATAAGCAGTTAGTTAGTTGTCACTAATTGTCAACTGTCAGTCTTGATCATGGCGGGAAGTTGGGAGGCAGAAGCGTGCCTTGGACTGGGGCTTGGTAGTATGGTGAGCCTGTGATGTAGTTAGTTGATTGCTGTATCAATCTGTAGCTCTGCTATAAGCGGGCACTACAACTGGGAAATCGATTTCCACTTATCCTAGGCAATCTGTTACCTACATTGTTATTAATGTTAGCATAAACAACAGCGTGAGAAGAAAAGTAAAAGAGGCTAAGAAAACATTTAAGCAAAATGTTTATGCTAATGATTAAAAAATACGTAAACCATGTAGAATATTGCAATGAAACAAAAGAGAGAAAATTCACAGCCGCAACATTAATCATCATGGCGACAATGACTAAAGTTGCGGGTTTATCTTAACCGGAAACAAGTCAACTCGATATCGGTCGATCCGTAGATATTGATTGTTTTCTTAAAAACTGTAAAGCGTACGGTTGGCGAATAAAACCTAGTGCAATTATTATTTTAATGATTTGTTTTTTAATGGCATCTACCTATAAGTTTGTTAGCTACTCAACCGAACTATCCTGTAGGTGCCTTGAGGATAAGGCCTCCAGCCAGGCATTTTTTGATACAATTAAAATTTAAGACACGTGAATGATAAATGATGTTCATATTGTATAGCCTGTGCTAGTTCCTGATAATGTAGCTTTCTGTTAGTGAAAAAATGGATAAAATCGGTCCAGTAGTTTTGGAGCCTATTCGATACAAACAAAAAAAATGTTTCCTCTTTATTATATTGGTATAGATAAGCTTGCATTTCCTTTTTTCATCGTTGTCCAATACTAGGATTTGTTCCTGTATCGTGGGTGCGTTTACAAACATTTTAATTCACATACACAAACAGCCAGGCCCGGAACCTATAGGTCAAAGAAATATTTGTTTCGTGCGGGGATCAAACCCGCGACACGACGTGCTTTGCAAGTATTTGTCCGTTGTCATGTAGCTGTGCGTGCTGAGCGTGTTTCATATCGGTTCTTTGACAGACTATACGAGACACCGGTTTTCTTGATTAACTTTAAAGGCTCATCTTCATTCACCTAGCCTTTTTTAAACGCCGGCTTCTGTCTTAACGGATGCAGCTGTACAATGTTTTATTTGCATTGTCATAGACCAGGGCTGGCAAACCTTTTTGGAACGGTATGCAATTTTGCCTACAGGCTCGCGTGCCATTAGTTTGCATTCTCTGGCATAGACAAACACTGATGTAGCATTGGCTTTAGACTGTACATATGTTTTGCTTCGTATTTGTTTTTATTTCAATTTATCCGTTTTACGATTTATTTAATTTTATTTATTTTACCGTGGCTTCACTCGGGCTCTATATCAGCGCTGTGACATTGATATTTGTTACAGCACCATGCTGAAATGCCTTTTCACCCCGTGCAGGACCAGTTTAGTAACTAATGTTTAATTTTGTTTATTTTATTGTTATCCCTTCTTTTTTATTGTTATTTTTAATTTACTTTGTTTTATTGTTGTGTTCTGCTGCAAGTTTAGTAAATAAAAATCTTTCTTCTCTCTAAACGGCATGGAAATCTTTATTTTGATGCATATTTGTTTTGGTCTGCCGTATAATAAAAACAAGAATTACACATACGCCTGATGAGTATGAAATATTTTAATTCTTCTCAGTTTCTCATCTTTAGAAAATCCTTGAAACTTCCGATATTTTTTTTCTCAACGCCACAGTCGCAGCTGCATCTAACAATGGTTTAATAGAAACATAATAAAGAGACATATCAAGGTCAACAATGCATCTATAAGTGAACCGTGAACTGACGTCATCGTGGGCGTAACATTATAACTACAATAAAACATACTTTTTGATAAATATCTGTTTTTAAAGGTGAGAGGTGATAAAGTCAAGATTAAGGAGCTTAGTTGGGAATATATTTAAGTCTTCAAGAAATGCTGTAGGTGTCTCTGGGAGATTGTTGTCTCGTGCACGTCTAAGTGACACTGAAACGTTTGTAACATGTGCTTATGTGTGTGTGAGGGGCGATTTAATTTTCGTGTCTAATTTAAATAAAAAAAAAATAAAGTCTGGTCAAATCAACGCATATTTATTTAGGTTATATATAACAAAAAAAGTTCATGTATGCCAAGAAAGAACTTATTTTAAGACATAATTAGTAATGTCTTCAAATGTCTTCCATAATTCCCTATCCTTTAAATGTTGATCGTGAAATGAAACACGTTTCTGTTATTCAGTCTGTACAACTTCAATCGGAAACAACACAAGGGAAATGGCACAATAAGAACAAAACGATAACATTACACGTGCGTAAGGCATACTCATTAATACACTGCTTTCGTTAATTAGTGCTCAATAAATCGATGCTAAAGATAACGATGAAATTGTCGTTTATATAGACAAACAGTTTTTTAATATTATTGTTGATCTTAAAACAAAAATATCATAAGAATGGCAAAAGTGCAACGGCAATGATGAACCTAATTGTTGCAATGCACTAATGTGATCTTAAATGTTACCTACTGACTGTATAGTTCAAGGTTACCCAAAGACGAAGATGCCATGATATTCACTATCGCTTCTGACTAATCTTTACTCAACAAAAACGTCGGCTTTACTACATTTATAACCTGTTGTGGGAAGTATCAAGCATTATAAAAACTAATTGTTTTTCCCGTACATACGTATGTATGAGTTCCTATGAACTTTGATCACACTCAGCCACTTAATATATAAAAGGATGCTAACGTATACACGTAGTCAGTTAACGAAGGAATCATGAAGACGATGCGTTCTTGCATCGTCCTCTGCCTCATATTAGGCTTTAGTAATGCATATGCAGGTAATTGTAGTTCAAGTTTTTGTGTCCTGTTAGTATTGTAATTACAGTGTTACTTTTATGAAATAAACAATTAAAAGATACGAAACACTTTTGAAGTCATGAATATTAAAATAAAGATTGTTAATATTATCTGTTATAATGACATGATTTTTTCAATTTCAGTGAGAGTCGGGCGCTCGTATACGCGCGAAGGAGGTGGCACCGGCGGCTTCGGATATGGCGGCGGCGGCGGGGGTGGGGGTGGGGGCGGCGGAGGTTTCGGCTTTGGTGGAGGCTCAGGCCTCGGCTTTGATGGCAGTTTCGGAGGCATCCGCGAAGGAGTTAGTAGTATACTTTCCGACGTCCACTCTGGGCTCACCGCTCTAGGAAGTGCTGGGGCCGGTTTGAGCGGTAGCCTAGGAGGAAGTGGAAAATCAATCTATTCGAAATCCGAAGATGGAAAATCAGGTGGATTTGCCTTTACCGGTACACTTGACGGAGGTAACGGTGGATATGGTGGCGGCGGAGGATACAGTGGTGGCGGAGGATACAGTGGTGGTGGCAGCGGCGGCGGCTATGGCGGTGGCGCTGGGTTCGGCTCTGGAGGAGGGTTTGGAGGAGGAAGCGGTGGAACCGCTGGAGGCTACGGTGGCAGCAGTGGAAGTGGTGGTGCTAGTGGGGGACTGAACTTTGGGAGTGGGTTAGGAGAAGGTGAAAGTGGGGGCGGTGTATATAGCGGCGGCCATGTTGGAAGTGGTGGAAAGGGCCATGGAAGTGGTGGCGTATCGGGACTTGCTGGCATCGGTGGCGGCAGTGGGCATGGAAGTGGAGGCGGATTTGGCGGAGGATTTGGTGGCGGCAGCGGCGGCGGCTTTGGTGGTGGCAGCGGTGGAGGCCTGGGCGGTGGACACGCATTAATTGGAGGAGCAGGAGGAGCTGGAGTTGTCTCCAGTGGTAGCCATGGAGGTGGCTTAGTCGGACACCACGGAGGTGGAGCTATTGGATCACATGGAAGTAGTTCGGGTGGACTGGGTGGTGGAATAAGTTTCAATAGTGGACTAGGCGGAAGTGGATCTAGTAGTGGTGGCCATGGAGGCAGTGTCGGCCACGTAGGTGGTAGCGGCGGTGGTATCGGAGGTGGATATAGCGGAGCTGCTAGTGGAGGCCTCGGCGGTGGGAGTGGCGGAGGACTAGGCGGTGGCAGTGTTGGCAGCCTGGGTGGCGGTAGTGGCGGAGGCTATACCGGCAGTAGTGGAGGCAGTTACGGTGGAAGCAGTGCAGGCAGCATAGGAGGTGGATTCGGCGGTGGTAGTGGAGGTGGATTCGGCGGTGGTAGTGGAGGAGGACTCGGCGGTGGTAGTGGAGGTGGACTCGGCGGTGGTAGTGGAGGTGGACTCGGCGGTGGTAGCGCTGGCGGCTACGGCGGAGGATTGAGTGTTGGACGAGGCTCTAGTTCCAGTGGGGGAGCTGGCTCACTAGGCGGGGGTTTACTTATCGGACTTGGAAGCAGTGGCTCAATTAGTAATAGCCACGGAAGCAAAGGCCACGCAGGCGGCCATGGAGTTGGCCTCGGAGGAGGAAGCGGTGGCGGATATGGCGGAGGCCTAGGTGGAGGCAGTGGCGGTACTTATGTTGGAAGCGTGGGCTCTAGTGGTGGAAGTGGAGGTCTCTCGTTCGGTGGGGGCTTTGGAGGAACTGGCTCCGGTAGAGGACTGGGCGGAGGCTCTGGAGGTGGCATCGGAGGAGGTATTGGTGGCGGCGGCGGTAAAGGATTTGGCGGAGGTGGTGGGGGTGGATACGGTGGGAGCGGGAGCTCCCTTGTTGGAAGTGGATCAAGTGGGGGAGGCTTGTCGCTCAATGGGGGCTTCGGAGGAACTAGCTCCAGTGTAGGACTGGGTGGAGGCTCTGGAAGTGGCCTTGGAAGAGGTAGTGGCGGTGGGAAAGCACTTGGCGGCGGTAGTGGAGGTGGATTTGGTGGAATCGCAGGCTCCAGTGGTGGAAGTGGATCAAGTAGTGGAGGCCTCTCGTTTGGTGGAGGCTTTGGCTCCGGCGGTGGACGCGGCGGTGGCAAAGGAATTGGCATCGTTAGTGGGGGTGGATATGGAGGAAGCGGGGGCTCCAGTGCTGGAAGTGGAACAAGTAGTGGAGGGCTTTCGTTTAGTGGAGGCTTTGGAGGAACTGGACTCGGAGGAGGTTCCGGAGGTGGACTCGGAGGAGGTTCCGTAGGTGGACTCGGAGGTGGTTCCGGAGGTGGACTCGGAGGTGGTTCCGGAGCTGGCCTTGGAGGAGGTAGTGGGGGCGGCGGTGGCAAAGGCTACGGCAGTAGCCTAGGTGGCTTAGCGGGCTCTTTTCTCGGAGGATTCGGACTTGGTGGTACCGGCAGTGGCGGCGGCGGTAGAGGTAGCTCCGGTGGGTTCAGCGGCTCGTCTGGCGGTGGGGGTGGGCTCGGCGGCGGAGGCGGCGGGGGCTACGGTGGTGGGGGCGGAGGCGGCTACGGTGGCGCCGGCGGTTTCAGCGGTGGAGGTGCTGGTGGATACGGTGGCTCGTCCGGCGGTGGTGGCGGACTCGGCGGTGGACTCGGCGGTGGACTCGGCGGTGGCGGTGGCTACGGTGGCTCATACGGCGGAGCTGTCAGTAACAGTGACGCGTCCAGCTCAGCTGGTGGATACGGAGGAAATGGCGGCGCCGGGGGCTGCCTAAATTGTGGTACCGGCAGTAGTGGTTACGGGGGGTCGGGCTCCTACGCGTCCGCTAAAGCCTCAGCTAACGCAGGAGCCAGCAGCTACGGATAATATCTACAATGTCTCAGTTCCATGTAAATAGTCAGGTTCTCACGGCCATATTGAATGTAATTAATCAAAGTGATGTATAATGCCTCTTAGTCAGTAAACATATTTATAGTATTTTTAACTATTGTTTCATTTAAAACCACCTGCTTCCTTCTCACATTAGTATCTACTGTAGACACACACACCAATTAAATGTAATTCATTCTAGTTTTACTGGTCATTTAAAAAGTTTACCTAGACTTAAATCTTGCTACTAGCTAGACTATAGGGCTTGCCTAAAGATAATGTTCACAAAGAACTTTATGAACGTTAAAATAACGTCATTAATATGATAATCGTGTTTGTCCTCTTTAAAATCAATTAATAATAAACCTACAAAGGTGGCATTGATCGATCATTACGATATCAGCATAAATTATAAAAGCCTATGATTTTATAATAAAACAAATAATGATGATGAAATACACACAGGTCACCATTGCTACAGCCTTTAAATTATTAACATATTTCAATCCAACTAGCTAATTACAATATCAGCATGTTGTTAATAATTGTTGTGCAGTTAAGTGTCCTCACAAAATATTAACGCACATCTCATGCATCAACTGGCACACGTCTATGACCACATGTATCAACCTGGACGAGACGAAAGGAGTATGTAAGGATCGATGCAGGTTCTGTGGTATCTGCCTACCCCTATGGGGATAAGGCGTGAGTTTATGTATATAAAGGTTATAAGAAAATAAGTCAAAATTACTTTTTGCATTTTTTTTTGTCTGAAAATGGTATTTAGCAGCCGTACAAGTCCCCATGAGATTACTAAAATTAAATTATCGTCATCTTTTGCTATTTACAATTTCTATCAAATGTCCGTAACACTTTATTCTAAAAATGGCTTATCTCCACAAGCCTGCTACAAAAAGTCTGATAATTTATAATCAATTCCAATGATAACTTCATAAATTACAGACTACAGATCACAAAAACCACTTACAATAATATATTATAATAATATCTCAATTTGTTAAAAAAGGTGGACTTTGTTCATTTTATATACACACTAAACATAAACTGTGTTCCGCAATATAATGGAACACTTTGTAAATACCCAATAATATTTAGCATAAATACATCATTAAGTATTTATTTTTAAATTTCCGTAGTAAACAGATCATTATGATCAAACAGACGCGATAAATCTAAAAGACGTAGGCAACTAACATAACATAACGGCTGTAATCTTTGAAGGATTAGATAAAGATAGATATATAGATAAATAACTTATTTGATGCAACAAAAGACACAATCCTACTAATATCCTATCCTATCCTACTATTCTACTAATATTATCCTACTAATCCTACTTTAAAATATTACTAGCTTTTGCCGCGAATTTACCGCGAATTTAACGCGAGCAAAGCCGCGGGGCTTTGCTCGCGTTAAATTCGCGGTAACACACTTCCCCTTTCATGATTTACTGGTACCTGCTACCTGTAGTTTTTGCCCTTGTGCCTTATTTATTGTAATAGCAATGCTAAGTTTTCCCTTTTCTTCCCTCTTTCTCCCTCGTTTCTCAGTTTAAAAAAAATGCCTATGTCCGTCTCCAGGGTCCCAACTATCTCTGTGCCAAAATTCATCAAAATTGGTTTAGCAATTTAGGCGTGAAGTACGTCTTCAAACAAACAAACTCACTTTCGCTTTTATAATATTAGTAAGGATAAATGCGAAAGTTTGTGATAATGGATGTACCTATGTTTGATCCTCTTTCACGAGAAAATTACTACGGATCTTGACGAAATTTGGCACAGACGTAGATTATAGTCTGGAATAACACATTGGATGCACATTTTCATTATGATCACGCGTAGTTAGTACCGGATAACACAAAAAGTTATCAACATTATCAAGCTGAAAAAAAAGAAATCTTAGATAAAAAAAGTAAGGTAGAAGTTGGATCCATAGACATTTAGACACATCACATACATTTATAACGGTCGGCCCACTACTGGGCGGTGTGTGTCACAAGATTACACCAAATAGGAGTCCAGCTCAGTATAATGCCAGGTAGAATACCTGACGCTGGTATTCTGGTGAATCCTGCTAGTGACACACGGATAAGGCAGACGTATACCTTAAATGACACGATTGGCGCAGTGGCTGAGCGATCGACTACTGCGCTGCGTGTTGTGGGTTTGATTCCCGTTCAATTCAATTCAAAAGCCTCTTTATTTCCATGACAAAACATTTTTAATTTCTTATATAACTAAACACTAGGGGTAGGTATATATATTTGTTATTAACATTAAAAGAAAACATTTTTAGATACTTATAAATTAATTCTATGACTATTCGATTCCCGTACGGAACAAATATTTGTATGACCTGCAGATAGTTGTTTCGGGTCTGGCTGTTTGAGTATGTGTGTTGTCAATTCTGCTGTCACAAACTACTCTAGAAATCACTAACTAAAATTTAGTTTATTCCTGTCAAATGATGTTTCCTATTCAGAAATTGATTGATGTGCCACATTAGATAGATAGATAGAATATTCTTTATTATGTACACCATACAAATATAAGAAAAATAATATACAACTTATAAATAGGGTGACACAATGGGCGTTCTTATCGCTAAAAGCGATCTTTTCAAGACAACCTTTGGATGGATTTAAAGGAGGAGATACAGTACTGTAGGTAGTCTGTGTTGTTTCATTTTACGAACAAATAGTTTCATTAACAATTTAACTATTATATAGTTTGACAGCGTTAATGATAGTTTAGTTATTCAATTTCGAGAAAATTGCAATCTCACTATTCTGAAATTCACGTTTCTCACCACTTATGAGTAGTAATATAAACCATGTATGTACTCAATTCTGTGGTACCAAGATTTGGCCGTTTATGTCGCAATCTGTACGAAACCCTTGGTGCGCAAGACCGTTTTTTACAAATGATGTAGGTATTCTGTATATACAAAAAAAAAAAACAGAATACAATAAATATTTAAGGGTTTTTTCGAGTAGTTTGCACTTGGCATGTTTTTGTTTCCTTTAGAAGTCCCTCAGTGGCAGCCTAGTTTTGAAGTTAGTGGAATTTTATGATTCTAGGTCAACGGAAAGTACCTATGTACACTAAAGATTTTAATTCCCTTTGCGAATGTATGGGAAAAAGGACATAAACAGCCATATCCTTTTTATTAGAATCCTTACTAATATTTTAAATGCGAAAGTGAGTTTGTTTGTTTGTTACTTACGTCTTCACACCTAAATGGCTAAACCGATTATGATGATTTTTTTTAAGTTTGAGATATGAGAGAGAAAAAGGGAAGAAAAGGAAAAACTTAGCATTGCTATTACAATAAATAAGGTGCAAGGGCAAAAACTACAGGTAGCAGGTAGGTACCTGCAAATTAGGAAAGGGGAACTGTGTTACCCCGAATTTAACGCGAGCGAAGCCGCGGGCAAGTAGAATATAACTTATTTGTGTAAAAACATGGTATATAGGGTCTTATAATTATAGTTGTGAACTTACATGATTTACCATATAATGGCATACAAATATCAGAGCATTTTAATATGAAACAATTATACTAAATCTTAACAATAATATGCGTAATAAAACAACTGAACATTTTAAAAAATAAAAACTTAGTAACCATATCTATCAGTCACTTTTGATTTCGTAGACTTAAGAGGTGGTTTTTACAGCTCCAAGAACGTCTGTAAACCTCAATATTTAGTATTGATTTCAACTAGATACCTTCTCGCAGTCCCGAGACAGATGCGGGTAGGCCCTGCGGATTACCCATACCGTATCGATATTACTCAAAGTACTGGTAGTTCGCAAGAGATACCTCGGCTTCGGAACATGAAGGGTAAAAGCAGGAGCATGGGTGGGTTTTTCTGCTACCGCTCCGCCCAGAGCGGGAGCAATATAATTTTCTACATCCTTTATTTTACGGAAAGCGCCTATTAGAATTCTCTGCTTGCTTATGTGTCCGAATTTATATAACTCAGATCTGTTAATAAGGCGCGAGTTAATAGGCTTCTTTTGGGTAAGCTCGTTCCATCATTGACCGTATCCCAGTCCTCAGGACAAGATTGCCGTCAAGGGTCGGCAAAAAAAAGATCAATCAGGGCAAACTATCCCAGAACTCTACATAAATCAATTAATTTTGTATGACAAATGGCAATGACAACATCTAGAGACACCATAATAAAAGTCTGAAAGCAATTTCACCAACAACCCATTATGATTGATTTATTGCTCGATGATAATAAATCAAACAGAAACTAATTGGCAAAAAAAGCCTACGAGGTAGTACTTCCTATAATCAATTAAACATTTTTTTTCTAGAAACCAGAAAACAAAGGCAGATGTCCCAGAACTGCAAAAAATATGATGAAACACGTTCACTGTTTAATTACACTGACATTTTTCTTCACCTGTGCCACTGGACCCTGATGAGCTTGCCTAGCAATAATAATTGCGTGTATGACACAATGGCCGCCATCAATTAATGGGATAATTATCAGTTGCACCCACAAAGCAATTATATGGTTATTAATTGATTAACAAGTATCTACTATGCTTGCTAGAATATGTGATATAACGATTTCATTAAGATCTATTCATTATTTTACTATTTAGGTCTGGCTTTAAAAGCCGTTTTCATGGTTGGCATTCTAAAAAAAATATCTGAACTCAAACTTAAAAAGTATTAATTCTAATAGGCGACACGGTTGGCGCAGTGTCTGAGCGATAGACTGCCGCGCTGCGTGTTGCGGTTTCGATCCCCGCACGGAACAAATATTTGTATGGCCTACAGATAGTTGTTCCGGGTCTGGCTGTTTGTGTATGTGAGTTTAAATGTTTGTAAACGCACCCACGATACAGGAGAAATTCCTAGTGTGGGGCAACGTTTTTAAAAAAAAAGAAAGAATAGGCACTTTTGCATAGTCAAAAAATCGTTTAAAAATATACTAAGTACAGTTCAACCATAAACATTAACTGGGAATGGACTGCAGATGACCATTTCTGAGCGCAGTTCTCATGGAGAAGAATGGGCAAGAAACTCTTTAGATAATCTTTTTTAATCAAGTTAGTTATTTCGTAGTCCTGGGTACATTATTGTTTCTTCTGTAATATATATTTTTTTTAACACAATGCAGAAATTTAACTATTATAGAATGTCTACAAAGTACTCACATATACAAAAATGCTTTTAATCTGAATAAAATAATGGTAATCAAAGTTATTAACTACTAAAAAAAGAACTATACAACGGTAGTATGTTTTCCAAACATAAAAATATTTGATAGTGTGCCCGTGGCTGTAGAGCAGAACCAGCATTAAGCCAAGCTTTTTCCAGGTAGGTGACATCCTTTGGAATAAAACAGATAAATAAATCCATTTATATTTCTTTATTATCACTTCAAGGCAAAAATATTTGTGTAGCCCTCGCTATTGCACTAGGAATTACTGAAATACTAGAGCCAGGGGCATAGTTTGTTTTTTAAAGTTCCCAAAGAGAAAACAGTTTCAAAAATGTTTGTTTAAATATTTCTGAAACATTATTTGCTTGCCATTTCGTCAAAGGCGGTTTGTGTTAAGGCACTTTAACCCACACAGTACCTACCGAGGTAGGTACCTAATTTAATGTTATTAATTTTGCCAAAACGATTTTTTATTGTTTTTTTTTTGTAATTATGTTTATGAAATAAGATTTTTTATTTGAGAAAATCATACATAAATTCGAAGTAAAGAAGAAAATCGTAGCAACTGTTATAGCAAATCTTTTAACCAAATAATTTTTTCGGCATTCAGGCGTTACAAATATACGAAACAAAAAGTTTTCGGACAAACTTATAAAGGAAACTCAAATTTCAAATATAACTTTTGGACTCACAGAATGCGGAAAACTATATATTTTTAATTGTGTTGTAAACATATTAAAATATTGACAAGTGAAAGACGAAACGAAAATGTAATCTAGGAGTCATACGCTCGCTTCATTTCGCATCGAAAAAGGTTGGAATCATTTTTTTTTGTATCTAAATTCCGCTCTATAATTTAAATCTATTTGTATTGAGGATACTTCTGTCAAAAGAAGCGCCTAAAAAACCTGAGAAAATGTGCTCAGTGAGTTAAACGTTGCTGCAATATTAATTTTGTCTATGAGGAATTGTAACCAAGAATCCAGCTTTGCCGGGGTTGCGGGTTGTTCGAAAGAGATGAGCCCACCGAAAAGAAGGAACAGGGAGGGTTTCAGTCAGTAAAAGTCTGACACTCCCCCTGCTACACCCAGGGCGGGGGAAGTCATTTGATGATCTTCCATCCGTAAAAAATAAAAATAACTAACTTATCGACGTGGAATTAGGCCAGTAGGCCTACCATCAACTTTTAGTTAACCATTCACTTCCGATGTAATCCAGTATAAGTACCTAAACTAAATCGCGCAGATTCGTACCATGAAGTGCCTTTAGCTGACAGGAGTTTGAATCTCTCACGGACTGAATGAAAGATCGAAATTTGTCTGTGGTCCGCGGTGTGAGAAAGAGATGACGCTATACAGACGTTGCTTAAGTCTGTCTCTTTTACTCGCACCATATGCGTTGCGTTTCGAAACTTAATCTGTATAAAAATTACAACAAAAACATTTTCAAATTACGTTTTCTAGCTTCAAATTATATACCATTACGCCATATTTAGTACTCATTAAATAATAGTCGTTTATATAATTATTTAATTAAGAAATATAAAAGGTGTGCTTAGTGTTGTTGTTAAAATAAATTGATTAAGACGAGTTAGGAACGCACCTCCACTTTTGTCAGTTTGGAAAGAACAATGGCCAAATTTCTATAGAAGCTGGATTTGACTTTTTTTTTTCATGTCCTCAGATAAACCTTTTTTCATGTCGATGTCCATAGACTAAGTAACCTGTCGATGACAAATGACGTTCTGTTATACGTAGTTGAACAAAACGTTGATCTTACATAATTATTTTTTATGACAAGAATCCGTAATAAAAATCAGTATATTAATTGATTTAATGCCTGCACACTAATTGTATTCAATTGCAGTCAACAAGTATTCTACTAACTAAAATAAATAGATTTTTTTTAGTGGCTACTTAAAAAGATGTTTCTAGTGTATTTTAAGACCTTAAAAAATACCGGTATTTTTCATATACAATCATATATGGCATGTTGGGACGCCATCATTTCGTAGTCTGGTACGAAATGACCATCCTTCTTTTAATTGTTGTGAGTTCTTTACTTAATTTTATTAGTATTATTTGAAGTTATATTAATAAGTAATACGAATAATGGCTGAAATACCTTGAATTACGTATATTATCACAATTTTTATAAAGTTATTAACAAAACGACTCATTTCACGCCAAGAAATAGCAACTTTTTTTGAATTAGTTACTTTGACACATAAGCTATCCTTTTCAGGTTGATAGGTCACGTCATGGTATGAAAAATGAATGAACGAAAACAGTTTCGAAGCAATTGTCGACTTGATTTGGCGTTGCCTAAACTGGATCGTATTAAGGATATTGTGGTATGAAATAGCAAAACAGTTTATTTTAGGCCATCAATTGAATCGCAATAACAGTTGATGGTAAGCCTACAGGTCACTTGTTCTGCACTGAACTGCTTTCGTTTGGTGATAATTGAAGCACTACTCTATAAACTAGGGATTGTCTTAAGAAAATCTTTGAAAATGATGCGAATAGGAATACTTTTTAATACATCATCATCTGGCTCTCTCCCAACTTCGATGAGGTCAGCTTCCAATTTACCCACATTCAGCAAAATACCAGTATTTAACGTGGATCGACTGCCTAACTGACTTCCAGAAACTCAGTAACTGTGTAACACAATATCCCTTCGAAATACTTTATTGATTACCACTTTACAAAAGGTGGCGGAATACGACCATTTTTTTTTTTTTCAAAACATCGCTTAACTTCAAAACTTTACGAGCAAGGAAAATGACAACTTGTAAAAAAAGCTAAATTTTTTGTCTAAAATAAAAAAATTAAACTTTTTGCAAAAAATGCTAATATCATTAGATAAAAAAAAAAGACTGGGGAATTCCTAGTTTGCAAATCTAAAAAAACTGCTTAGACCACTTTCTGAATTTTAGCGACGAAGGAAAATTAAAGTTTTACCTGTTTTATTAAAAGTTAGGTTTTTATTTTTATGAGTGGAAGTGAAGCCGAAAAATACGGGTTTGGAACGATTTTATATTTAAGTTAGTACATCGACAGTCACTTTGTTTGGTATATTTTGTGCACGTTGACAGAATGGTGCGTGCTTCTTTTGTTTTTGCTTTGTTCTTCATTATCTGTGTTAATGCAGCTCCAGGTAACAATTATTTTCATTATCTACCTACATACCTATCCTAACGTATCCTACGTAACGTATCGTCATATATAATTATCTTGTTTTATTATTTTGATATAAGAGCTTTATTTGATAATGTTATAATTGAAGTATGACTTCATATAGTAATATATTAAACGATATTTTTTTATATACCTGCTGCCGAATTTATAATTATAATATATGCCCAATGTAAAGCTATGTAAACCCAGTTATATTGCCACTGTCTCTAGCCGAGCAATTCTGAATTTCATTACGGGCAGTACGTCCAGTCAATTAAGTGATTTGAACTTGGAACCTTAAATAATTTCCTAGCTGTCAGTTAGAGAACTGACAGCTAGAGAAGTCAACTCAAAGCTCTTTGACTCTACTCCGCAGAATTAGGTACAATCGCTCGCTGAAAACGGGATACCGCCCATGACGTAAGACACTGCTTTATCCCTTTGATGCATAATCTATTCCATAATTCCAGCCCCTAACGCCATCGAAATCCCGTGGGTACAGAACAGTACCATCAACGTGGATCTCGATTACATCAGGAAGTTGAAAGATGTTATCGATAGCATCAGGACTCTAGAACTACCAGATGAAGAAGGTCAGACAAACCAAAATATTTAAATCATTCGCTGCATTGTTTTTCTCGATTTGTCTATGTTAGTGTCAACTGCTACTCATTTAATTAGTTTAACCTCTCAAGGACAGCCATTATTTACGTCAACTATACGTCAAGCACTGCTGGGTGGGCCCTTCAGAAACGATTTTAAGACTTATCTTTAGTCTTTACTACATACTTGTTTACTGGCACGTTTTTCTGCCGCTGGGGCTCTAGAGGTTAATAGAACCTTATACGAGTTGAAAAGTCTACAATCTGATCTTTACTTGATTTATTAGTTCAAGGGTTGTTGGGAGCAGCTAAGAGCTGGGTTAACCTTGACCAGACAGAGGCTAAAGTGTTGTTATACAACGTGGCAACGCTGCCAGATTCTTGGCCACATTATCGGCTGACACCGTTGAGGAGGAGGTCTTGATGCCCTTTTATAGTATTTTGTTGTTTAGTCGTGTATAAACTTGCAAATTGATGACAGCCTATAATCATGACAGTAATATTTATGTTTTATTTCAGCCAACAAGGCTTCAAATATCACTGGCCAGGAGAATGTGAATTCCAGCGCGGGCGATCTTTTAGGTTCTCAGGTGGACGTTGATAAAATAGTCTCTTTAGGGGGGTCTTTAACAGACAAAATACTTCCCGTTGTGGACGAAAAAGTAAGAGAATTTATATCAGCGTTAAGATCTTAGTTGTGAAACCTGTGTTGTTTTATTTTATTGTAAACGATTTGAACAAAGATATTTCAAAATAAAAAAAAATATATAATTTTAATGACATTCGTTGTTTTATTTCATCATCAGAAATTTGACAACAATAAACATCACGCTTCGACACTAACGAGCTGAGCAACGAGTGAAACCGATGGACACAGCTAGTAAGAAAATAAAGAGTTAACAGCGACAAGGTACTGTTATAGCAAAGCGCTGTGAGTTTATTTCCAAGAAGATTTTAATCAGGCGTTTGAGTATAAAATAAGTGCAAAAAGTTTAATTTATGACTAAAAAAGCAAAATCATACAAAATGATTTTTGAAGTCGAAAGCTACGTTAAATTTTAATTGTATCTATTACTAGCTTTTGCCCGCGGCTTCGCTCGCGTTAAATTCGGGGTAACACAGTTCCCCTTGCGTCTTATTGATTTGTAATAGCAACGCTAAGTTTTCCCTATAATTCCGTCTTTCTCCCTCACATCCCACTTTATAAAAAAATAGCCTATGTCCGTCTCCTGGTTCCCAACTATCTCTGTACCAAAATTCATCAACATCGGTTTAGCCATTAGAGCGTGAAGAGGTAACAAACAAACTCACTTTCGCTTTTAAAATTAGTAAGGAAAAGGATATAAGAAAAGTTCAAGAGCTCAGAGACATTCTTTTGAAATAAACTGTTCATTTGTATTCCAAGTTTTGTTATAATGTTTTCTTGTGGATTTTCCTGTGTGTACACACATTGTTGAATCTTTACAAAGTATAAAATAAAGTCGATTCCGCTGTCTGTATGCTTAGATCTTTTACACCACTCAACGGATGATTTTAATGCTGTATTCACCAATATGTAGAGTAATTCAAGGGGAAGGTTTATGTGTATAATATCCCTGTCTACGTGGGTGAAACCCAAACTCAAAGCTTTAATTTCAATTAGACCATTACAGGCACTCTTGAATGTTAAGAAACAAAAGAATTAAGCTACAGTCCCTGACACAATGGATAATAACTTGTGAAAGTACTGTAGTTGTCCGTTCCATGATTACGTCATTTATGTTGAGAACCGCGGGGTGCAGAATAATCAAGAGCTTAAAAAATGCTACTTATCTTACTAATATTATAAATGCGAATGTTTGTGAGGATGGATTGATGGATGTTTGTTACTCTTTCACGTCAAAACGGCTGAACGGATCTTGATGAAATTTGGCCCAGAGGTAGATTCAGTCATCAACATCTAGTCAGACTGGAAGACGACCCCAAAATGGTTAGGAAAAGTCTAGGAAAGTGATGAAGAGGCGCCTACAAAATACCTGATATTACTTGTATGATTAGTAAAATGTTGCAGCAATATTTAGCGCCGGCGCGCGGCGGCCTGCGCGGGCGTTTACGCTAAATAAATTGCAAGTATTGCAACTGAACAAGCATAAATGACTTCTACAGGCCCGTGATGATTAAGTACTTCATTGTTAACCAGAAATTGTTTTAAATTAAGATGTTTATTTCTGAAATATTTAGAATCTCCTAAAAAAGGATCAAAAAGTTGCAATACGGTTGTGGTACTCCCGAAATGGTGCCATATGAATTATATATATATGTTACTGTAAAAGCTCGAACTACGGTAAATCTTAAGATTTTCCAGTAAAACCTAAGATTTACCGACATGAGTTGGTAAATGTAAGTATTTATTATAAAGGGACGACTTTTTCGGATTTTTGCCATTCTAATTCAGTACATGCTAGGTTTTACCAATGTGGACTGGTAAATGTTGGTTTTAGGAATAATAAGGCGTAAAAATTATTTGATATAATAAATTATCGTTTGGTTGTTTAAAACTCCGAATTTACAATGGCATACTTTTAAGATGGCAGAATGAAATTTAGTATAATTACGATTGGCAGAGTTCAAATTTAGCTTAATATCGTTTAGCATAATGTTCATTTAGATTTAGAGTGATGATTATTTGGTATAATTTCACTTTTCATACTATGTAGATGGCAGAATTTCATTAAGAATAATTTTAAAAGGCATAGAAGTCTTTGAACTGTCATGGTCACTAACATTATTATTAACGGTTAAAACGGGGTATTTAGCATGTTTGTTATTTATTTTGAGTTTCCAATATTTTGGCGTGAACTGATACAGTGAGTGTCAATTATACAAAAAATATTAAGGCAAAAATAAGATTTTTTGGGAACAATATAGAAAAAAAAGATATTGTTTTTAGTAGGTTACCCGGAACTCAACTATTCAGATTAGGTTAATTCCTTTAAAAAAAAGAAATGGGTAGGTTAGGTTAGGTTAAAACTGTGACCCCCTACGCACGAGCCGAGCGAGCGTAGCGAGCTGTGTCGCGGCAGCGGCCGGCGAGTGGCAGAAACGACTTGCATTAATAGAAAAAAAAGATTGTTTATAGTAGGTTACTCAGAACTTAACTATTTAGATTAGGATAATTACTTATTGAATTAAATGACATTATTTCAAAGAAATAAATAAATGACAACAAATAATGACAAAGATGATTCTAACTATAAACTTTCTGCGATATGAAAATTCTGCCGTTTAATGATTTTTGGTATGAAATATATGCCAAAAGACGATTCTGACCGTGAACTTTGTGCGCTATGATGTTTCTACTTTTAAATATTATGGATATGAAATTTATGTCTAGAGATAATTCTGACACACAAAATTATGAGTTTTGAATGTATGTTAAATGAGTTTGTTGTCAAACAATTTTCTGCGAATTGAAGTTTATGCTATCCGTTGTTATGCAAAATAAAATTATGACATAAAAAGTTTTGCTATAAAGCGTGGACCCGATTTTATTCGACATTTACCGTTCCTTTAATGTAAATCCTAAGATTTACCAAGTAAATGATGGTAAAAGTTCAAATCCCAAACTTATATGGACATTTACCATTCATAATCGGTAAATCTTAGGTTTTACTGGAAAATCTTAAGATTCACCGTAGTTCGGGCTTTTACAGTAACATATATACTAGTACTACGCTGTGCCCAGCGGTTTCACCCGCTGAGGTTTAGGGGTATGAAAAATAGATGTTAGCCGATTCTCAGACCTACCCAATATGTACCCAAAATTTCATAAGAATCGGTCGAGCCGTTTCGGAGGAGTACGGTAACTAACATTGTGACACGGAAATTTTAGATATTATATATTATTTATTTATTTAATATTAGGCTTCTCAACAATGAGTACGCTATTACATTGTAATTTACACATTGCCAACTTAAGTCTAAGCGCATTACTTATAGAAAAGCACAGCATGCACTACATTTTGCGCGGATAATAACATAAATTAATTTATTAAAACAATTACTGTTTATACAGATATTAGAGAGAAAAAAAAACAATACTATGAATACTTTAAAAACAACTATTAAATGTTAAATTGATTACAATAAATTAGATTAAATTAAAATAAATTACTAAACTTAATTACAATAAAGAACACATTTTAAATTACATTGGATAAAATTTTAATAATACAATTAAGTTAGAATAGAATTACTTAAATTAAATGAGAAATGATTTTGTTGCCTATAATATAAGAATGAGCAAATATTTGATAATAAAACAATTAAAACAGGGATGACAATTTAACTAGCAAGCACGGCTTTTTTAACAGCTGGAACTGATGAGTTAAAGAGGTCAATGACCTCTTCGTGCTCTTTGTATGTACTATACATTCTAGAAAGTGGACAGTAATGCCTCAAGTTGGTATGACATCTAGGCATGCAGAAAAGTCTCCTATTCAAACTTCTTGGCAGACTACGTGGCACATGGAATGAGACCCTACTGAGCAAATCGGGACAATCTAGAGAGCCCGTTAGTAGCTTCTTAAGGAAAACCAAATCCAGCATGTTCCTACGTTTCTCCAACGACTCCATCTTAAAATACTTAAGTCGCTGTTGATACGACTTGAGCTTATTGCCCATATTATTGGTGTATGTAAGATGCCATACGAACCGCTTTTGTAACCGTTCAATGCGCTTGATGTGAACTTTATAGTTAGGTGACCAGACTACACTGCAATACTCGAGATGGCTTCTTACTAGCGAGTTGTACATAATTTTTTTAATGTTGGGTTTTTTAAAGTTTTTGCATTCCCTCATAACAAAGCCAAGCATCTTTAATGATTTTGATATGGCTTTATCAATGTGTTCGACAAAACTTAGCTTTTTGTCAAACTTGACGCCTAGGTCACATATAGTTACGACTTCCTCGAGCCGCTCACCATTCAATCTGTAAACTGACTGCATTACATTCTGTTTTTTGTGAATTTGATATGATGGCACTTTTTTACATTCAAAGACATTTTGTTGTGCTTACTCCAATTAGCCAGCCGATCCAAGTCGCTTTGGAATAGTAATGAGTCTTTAGGATTAAATATAGACTTTATGGCTTTGAGGTCATCAGCGAATAGGAATATATTCGAATTCGGGAAGCATTTGTAGATATCATTTATGAAAAGCGTGAACATCGGCGGACCCAAATGAGATCCCTGAGGTATTCCCGACGTTGCAATGTATGAATCAGAAGAGCAGCCATTTACCACTACCCTGAGAGTCCGTCCAGACAAATATGATTGGAACCAACTTAAGAGGGGGTCCGAAATGCCATACATTTTGAGCTTATTGACGAGTAAGTCATGGTCTACCATGTCAAAAGCCTTGCTGAAGTCGGTGTAGACAGCATCAACCTGCACACGGGCATCGACCGCTTCAACAAGGCTTTCAACATAGGTCACCAAATTGGTAGCTGTCGATTTTCCTTTCATAAACCCATATTGTCTGTCTATTATTAGCTGTGATAAATGTCTAGCTAGCACAGGGCATATAAGGGCCTCAAATACCTTTGCAAGGATAGATAGAATAGCAATGGGCCTATAATTGCTAACATCGGCCTGATCTCCGTTTTTAAATATAGGCATTATTTTGGTTATATGTATTGCTTGGGTAATTTATGAGTGATAGTACATATTTTTTCTTCTAATGTGAAAAATAATGTAATAATGGACGATATGCTAATATCTCTCAGTAGCCATAAAAAAAAAATACTCGATAATTTGTGCGAGACAGGACACCATCATACTACAACTAAAAATGGTGAAATAAAAAAATATATGGCAAGAAAGTCGACTTAAAAAAAACACAAAAAAACGGAAATAAAACTCTGATAAGTCTGTAGGAAAAAACTAGATGAATCTAACAAAAGTCACCGACTTCTGGAAGTAAATTTATTTACCGTCTTAATAGTGTTTTTTTGGAAGTCGGTATTTTTTTCATGGAAAAAAACTATTTAACTTATGCTTTCCGGTTCTTAGGTAATGTAATAATTTTCTGTTTTCCTTATCGAAATTATTTAATTTGAAATAAAACCAACATGCATAAAAATGGTAATTTATAATTAAGATCACATGATTTTGAAACTGCGATTGGGGAATTGCAAGTGCACAAACGGTCTTTATAAAATCACTTTAGTATCTTCAATATAACGATCATCATTTTCCTGCCCTTGTCCCATTCTATTTGGGGTCGGCGCAACACATTTTCTTCTTCCATTCTCCCCTCGTCACGTCACGGCATCATTTACTCCTTTCTCCTTCATATCATTCCTTACACAATCCATCCATCTTTTCTTTGGCTTTCCTCTCGTGTCTATGTATTGTACACTGATGCTATATATTCAAAGGCAAAACAGATGTTACGTGTTCCTGTTTATTTCAATACCAATAGGTCAACGGAATAATTTCAGTGATCCAACTTAAACTCGATAAACACGTTAGACCGGTTTTTGTTTCGTATACCAGTTTTGAAAATTGTTGATTTTAAGCACGAGTATATTAGGTAAATGCAACAGTTGTAGATGGCACGAAATTTGTTTCCAATAGGAAACAAGTTCTTCGTCATCATCATTCACGGGTAAAATGAAAACATTTAGACAATCATTTTACAGACGTGTTAAATAATATTTAAATATAGATGACTAGCTTTTGCCCGCGGCTTCGCTCGCGTTAAATTCGGGGTAACACAGTTCCCCTTGCGGCTTATTGATTTGTAATAGCAACGCTAAGTTTTCCCTTTTCTTCCCTCTTTCTCCCTCACATCCCACTTTTTTTTCAAAAAAGTTAGCCTATGTCCGTCTCCTCGTTCCCAACTATCTCTGTACCAAAATTCATCAAAATCGGTTTAGCCATTAAAGCGTGAAGAGGTAACAAACAAACAAACTCACTTTCACTTTTATAATATTAGTAAGGATAAGGATGGTAAGGAAGTAAGGAATAGTAAGGATTTATTTAATTGCCAAAATAATCTTGTAATTGTATTAAAATACTTTTTTAAAGGATGGGCTATCATCAAATAACTTCCCCCGCTCTGGGCGGAATCGGGGGACTGTCAGACTTTTACTGAATAAAACCCGTCCATATTCTTTCTTGTGCGTTTTGTGTTCCAGGGTTATGGTATCTGTTTCGAACAACCCGCTACCCCGGCAAGACTAGGTAAATACTCAATTTAAATAGTCATTCACTTTGCATCATTGATTATGATCTAGGCGAGCCCTTTGACACAACATTTGTGCAGAGTCATTATAAAAGCAATAAATAAATTAAAACAGTAAACTTTCTGGATTCATTAAGTGTCCAGATACAAAAAGTCTTAGAGCCAAAAGCTTGCCAGTTAGGAAATATCCCTGCACTGCCGTTCAGCTGTTTTGACGTGAAAAAGTAACAAACATCCATACATCCATCCATCCTCACAAACATTCGCATTTAAAATATTGTAGGATGTAGTTCGAGGACATATGTGAAGTTTTTAAAAGCGGTGCCCAATTTTAGAGTAGATAGATATTTATTCATATAAAATAATTAAAATAAAGCCCCTATTTCAGTTACGTAACTGACGGCATTTACAACAGGAGGGTAATTGCTTGAATTTAAATCTCAAAATAACCTTAAACATGAAAAAGACACATAACTCCTTTTCTTAAGAATTTATCTCTTTAATTGGGGATTTTTACTTGTATCAGAGGCTACAGGGAAGTTTAGCCAAATAATACTGGTTCAAGAACGATTTCATATTTAAGTTCGTAAGATTTGCAAACGACAATCAGTTTGTTTTGGTATTTACAGTGAACGGTGACAGAATGGTGCGTCGTACTGTGGCTTTGGCTTTGTTGTTTTTTACCTGTATTAACGCTGCTCCAGGTAACAATGCATTTTAATTTAATCGATGTTGCTTGTATCGTACAAACCAAACTTCAAAAATCTGCAATACTAAGTTTTATTTGTTTGATTGTGGTGCTTTATTTCGTACCGTTAAGCTTAAGGGTCTTGGTACCTGCCGGAGTTGCGGGATGTTCGAAGGCCCCGCGATATATACCGCGGCCTCGGAACATAAAATGCAAAAGAAAGAACATGGGTGGGTTTTCGTCAGTAAAAGTCTGACACTACCCCACTCCGCCCCGAACGGGGGAAGTTATTTGATGATTTCCCATCCAAAAAAAATGTCTTGATACGTACGTTACCACGAAACGCCTTGCCTTTTTCCTAGTGTGGGGCAAAGTTTAAAAAAAAAAAAAAAAAAACTATTTTGGGGTCGACTTCCAGTCTTACCAGATTAAGCTGAATACGGAGCGACTGCCTATCTGACATCTACAACCCAGTTTGTAACTAAGTAATAACGATACCCCGGTAAGACTGGTTTTTAGACTTTTGGGACTGACTACAACCCGACCAACGGTTTAATGTGAAACTCGGCAAGTTATGGATGGTCACCCAACCACGGACCAACCTTAAGATCGTCGTTGGACGTCGGTGTAGGTACAGGGGCACGACACCTCGGTGGTCAGTCCCCGCCAGGTGAGACCCCCGGCTGCCCAGGGGAAGCCCAGCGGAGGACGACCAGTGACAGAGGTGTCGACCCAGCGCATCTCCAGTGGATTTGTGGCTCCCGTCCCCCCCGCTTCCGGAGCTAACCGGTTACAGTTGGGACTAAAGAGCCTCAATTATTAAGCCACGAGCTGTAGTCTAGTCAACAAGTTCAAAAAGACGAAAAATAGAGATAAAGCTCTTAAAAATATGAGCGATAGCTCATTCGATTCGGAATGACGTCTAGAAAAATGTATCTCGAGGGTTTATTAGCACATAAAAAATTGCGATTGTTATTAACAAATTAAGAGAAAAAAAAAATGTCATTTGGTTTTTTGTTAATAACTTGAAAACTATAAACATTTTTGAAATTTAAAAAAAAGATCCTTAAAGAGGAGGAAATTTCCAATAAAAAAGTCCCAACTCCCCGAACTCTACCTCTATTATTTATAATTTTAATTTAACGCTGAAAATAGGGCTTCGCGCGGCCATTACGGCTTGGCCGCACTGCCGCTAAAGAGAGCGCACCACATAAAATATTTTTTTTATAGTAACAAATATAAATTTAAAAATTAAAAAAAAATATGGTATCATCTAGACACTTGAAAGAATAAATCCCCGTTGGAAAAAAGTTATTTAGTCAATTTTTCAAAAAGTTGTACTTTTGTTAACTAACTAATTTTTTTCTAATCTCCGTTCTTATAAATAACGACATAAAAGTTTAAATAATACACCTATAAATTTTTGGCTTCGTGGAGCCCTTCTTATATATATACTTAACAAGATCATGCCATAAAAAATTATTAAAGTTTATTATTTTGTTTATAATAATTTTTTAAAGTTAACAAAAAATGAAAAATCCAAAATATGTTGTTAAAAAAATTTTTTTCGACAAATTTTATGTTATTGCTGTTTTCGCATCTAACAACAGCATTAAATTACGGTCGAAAAATTTTTTTAACATTATTTGTTAAGATATTTTTTATAAACAAATAGACAAGTTTAATATTTTTAAAAAAATTTTCTTTACCATTTCATTGTCTTGGCAAAATAATGATTTTTAAAACAAATTTTTTTTCTTAAATAACTTTTTTAATTGTTTATAATCGTTTTTTTTACATTTCGATTGTTTAAATAATTAGTTAAGAAATTATTTTTTCTTTAAAAATCATAATTGGTGTTTCTTTATAAGTTAACAAAAAAAAAAAAAAATTTTATAAATAATTTCATCGTTTGTTAACTTAACAATTTGTTATAAACAAATTCCATAAACTGTTATATTTTTTTGTTGAGCAAAAAAAAAAACTAAAACAGACATATGTATGACCGTAATAAAAAATTTTTTTTCTATTTTTTAAAACACTTTTAAATATTATACGAGACCGAAGTTGAATCGCCCTCTTAATTTGTCAACTAACAAATTGATATAACTTATAAACTATGAGAGATACGATAATGAACATTCAAGTGGTTTTTATAAAGGATTAATTTATCTTTTAAATAAGCGAATGACCAAGTTTCTAACTATTGTTTATCAGCCATTATATGCATTTGTTTATAAAAATTTGAGTTTTTTTTTACTTTTTCGTATCTCTTATGACTTTTAACTTTTAAATAATGAAATTACAGCTTTGAACCTCAAAACAATTTTATTTAGTGATAAAATATCTACCAATGAACCTTTACATCATATCTGTATCTCATATAGTTAAAATTATATACGTGTTTTATTAATATTTATCGAACTTGTTTTCTTTTATATATAATTTTTTGTTTCTTTATTGCATCACTTACCAATATTTTTAATTTCTATATATTATATTAAGTTATTATAGCTTCTAATTCGAGCTACTTCTATTGTTTATTTAAAAAAAAATAGTTTCTTTGATGAAATTATTGAGTTATCTTCGAATTTCTTGAATTTTTATTGCCTGTATCTTCCAAATTTTTCTTTTCGCAATTTGTAGCAAATGTTCTTGTCTAAAATATTTATACATCATCCATAGTTTCTTACGTTTAAGTGTGCAGCTGCTTCTACCGAAGGTCAATTCTTTTGTTAGATCCCTTCTACCTAATCTTTATACCTGTTAAGGTAGAGGACGTGGCTCATAGTCAGTCTCACATTTAGTAAGTGCAGTTCAGTGTATCACCTCGTGGCTTTATAAAAATTATTTCTCTACGCAAAAAAATTGAAGTTGTTTTTTTTAAAACCAATTTAAATTCTGTTGAATTGCATTTGAATTATTGTCTAAATATATTCTAATTACTGTTCACGTGGCTTGCGTAAATACTTAAAAAAAATTATCTTGTTTAGTGTAATTCGATATTAGAGCAACTTCAATTTTTTTGCGTAACACCAATTATGATTTTTAAAGAAAAAATGATTTCTTAACTAATTATTTAAACAATCGAAATGTAAAAAAAACGATTATAAACAATTAAAAAAGTTATTTAAGAAAAAAATTTTGTTTCAAAAATCATTATTTTGCCAAGACAATGAAATGGTAAAGAATTTTTTTTTAAAAATATTAAACTTGTCTATTTGTTTATAAAAAATATCTTAACAAATAATGTTAAAAATTTTTTTCGACCGTAATTTAATGCTGTTGTTAGATGCGAAAACAGCAATAACATAAAATTTGTCGAAAAAAAATTTTTTAACAACATTTTTTGGATTTTCATTTTTTGTTAACTTTAAAAAATTATTATAAACAAAATAATAAACTTTAATAATTTTTTATGGCATGATCTTGTTAAGTATATATATAAGAAGGGCTCCACGAAGCCAAAAATTTATAGGTGTATTATTTAAACTTTTATGTCGTTATTTATAAGAACGGAGATTAGAAAAAAAATAGTTAGTTAACAAAAGTACAACTTTTTGAAAAATTGATAGAATACTCTCTGTAGGAGGGTCTATAAAGGACAAACTATTCTCTGGACAAAATCCTTTCTGGAGGAAATAGTAAAACCAATTTTGATAACGTTTACACCTAGATATAAGTAACACTTGTGTCGTTTGAATATTATGTTAGACATAAACGTAAAAGATCTGAACGAAAATATTATTGAGCATAGAGAAATAGGCAACGATAAAACTACAATGACATTTTTTTTATGAACACACGACGGCACATCAACCTACATAAAACCATTTTAACCTGATTGGTGTGCGATCCGTAGTAGAGAGATCAGGTTATAATAGTTCAGAATAGGTTAACCTGTCGTCGTGTGTACCTAAGCTTTAATTGTTTTATAAATTAATAAATAGTCAGTTTTGTATGATTGTATAATTTCCTAGTATTGTATAATTGTAAAGCGCATGTGTAATTTTTACTGTTATTGACTCGACTGTGCCCTGGTGGTAGAGAGAATGTCGTGCTCACTTAAATGTCTTGCTGATGGTGGTAGGTGTGTCAAGTCATTTATTTCCCTTCATAATTGTTGAGTTGAATGGAGCTGATCTATGCGTCATTGAATGCGTTCGTGAACCGTGGCGTGGTTTATTTTTATTTATTTATTTTTGCTTTTACTCTGGATACTCCTATATATACGCTCGATACGCAAGACCTCTCGTGTCTGGGGTAGCGGGATGTTCGAAAGAGATACCGCGGCCCCGGAACATAAAGGGCAAAAGAAAAAACATGGGTTGGTTTTAGTCAGTAAAAGTCTGACACTCCCACTCTCCCACTTCGTATCAATATACGTAAAAAATAACCTCCCGTGTGGTTTCTCAGACCATGGAACTGAACAACTTTTGTACTAGGACTGTCTGAAATTCGCAAAAAAATAGGCTTTTTATAAAAAAAACACGCTCATCATTACGATCATGATCAAAAAAATTTGAAAATATTTTATTACTAAGACTATCGAAGATGTTTCTTGACCATTCTTCTCCAAAGAAATCTACGTTTAAGAATGGGCAACTACAGTACTTTCATAAGTTGTTTTGCTTTGTGACTGTAGCTTCATCCTTTTGTTTCTTGACATTCAAAAGTGCCTGTAACCTCTTAAGACCGTGGGTACACATATGTGCACCTTCAATTTATTGAAGTTAAAACTAGTCGCGACATCTTTTGAGTGCTTTTAGTACTTGAATGAGTTACTATAGTTTATAGAGTTTCGATATAAATCTATAGGTGGCGTCGCGGAGAAAAATGGTTATACAATTTTTTAATTTGAATTTGTTCGTTGAAATTTTTTCGAAGTGACCACTACTTGCAATATTTGAATTTCCGTAAAAAATCAAATTGTTAAGTTTAGTGCGATTTTTTTCTTGATTTGTATTGCTGAATTATTGGACTAACGTGTGAAAGGTGAGTTTTAAGTTTTTTTTATTTTTTTATCGTGTAATTGTCGTCTTGTTTTAATGGTACACATTTGTGTACCTCAGGGCTAAAGATTGAGTTTGTAAGATATACCATTCTTTTACAGCTTGAACATGGACGACCAAACGATTGAGGATATGTTGAATAACAGTGACTTTGACTTTTCTGGAGACGATGATGATGAGGAGTACTTGCCTCCAGATGTTTTAAGAGCTCTTCAAGAGTCGGAAGAAGTGGAATTAAGTGGAGAAGGCGAAGTTGAAGAAATACCTGAACAAGACGACGTAAATATTGAAGAAGTAAGCCAAAGTACATCACGATCGTTGTGGCGGACGAACGTAATGCCGTGCCGTGGGCCTGATATTGCAGATGATGTACTAATTTCGCAGGGGAGTGCAGACATGAATGTTTTGTATAGTTTTTTTGAGTATTTGGGCCTAGACTTTTGGGAATTACTAGCAGAACAGAGCAATCTGTATTCAGCTCAGAAAAGGGATCTAAAGTCAATAGATACAAATGCTATTGAAATGATCCACTTTGCCGGCGTGCAACTGATGATGGGTACCCTCAAATACCCTCAAGGAAAGTTGTATTGGTCTAGAGATCTTTGTGTACCTATAGTTAGGGATACAATCAGTCGTGATCGGTTTTTTGAGCTTAGAAACTATCTGCACTTAGTGGACGTAAACCAGCCAAATACCAATGACAAGCTGTGGAAAATCAGACCTTTGATAGACCCCATTCTGAAAAAATGTCATAGTTTACCACGCTCAAAACATATGTCCATTGACGAGCAGATGATACCATTTTCTGGACGATGTGAATTCCGCCAATACGTGCCAGCTAAGCCAAATCCACTTGGCTTGAAGAACTTCGTGCTGGCTGCTCGAGATGGGTTGGTATTGGATTTCGAAATTTATGTTGGCAAGGATACATTACCTGCAGATATAATGAAAAATCTAGGACTAGGAGCGGGCATTGTGGAAAAGCTTTGTCGCACAATTACTGGTAGCTGTGTTTTGTACACAGATAGATTTTTTACGAGTCTGAAGCTGGCAGAGCTTTTACTACGAAAAAATAGCGGCATTTTTCTAACTGGAACTGCTATGACAAATAGGATTGGACCAGTAGCGAAGAAACTGAAGAACGACAAGGCGTTAGAAAAAGGACAGTGGGATGAAAGGGTACGAGACGATGAGAATGTGTGTGTCGTAAAATGGATGGATACAAAGGCCGTAACCATGTTGTCTACATGCTCAGGAAGCGCTCCTGCAGATACCTGCAAACGGTGGTGCAAAAAAGAAAAGAAGAAAATAGACGTAGCTCGGCCAGCAGCAGTCAGAAATTACAATACCTGTATGGGTGGCATAGACTTGTGCGACAGACTGATTGCCTACTACCGAAGCGCAATGCGAACAAGGAAGTGGACAGTAAGGACTTTTTGCCATTTCCTTGATTTGGTTGTAGTCAACTGCTGGATCATGTACACCCGCTGTTGCGCCGAAGAAAATGTCCAACGTAAAGACAAGTTGGGCTTGCTAGAATACCGACTAAATCTGGCCAAAGCGATGATGAAATATAGCGGCGGAAGGGTCGAACCCAATTTCTTGGCTTTTGGTTCCAGATCTCGTCCCACCGCCAGCCCTTCGACAAGTTCCAGCTTGACTACAAGCGATGTGCAGCAGGTCAATGGACCGCCCACAAAAAAACACCGGCCAGTTGTATCACAACCACAACCTGAAATTAGGCTTGACAACGTAGGTCATCTGCCACGATTTGTGGAAAGCAAGTTCGCTTCAAAATGTCGTCATCCGACGTGCTCCTCACGCTGCCGCACCATGTGTGTGAAATGCAATGTGTACTTATGTGTGCTCAAAAATAATTGTTTTGAAAGTTACCACAGCTACAAGACCTTTGGCCCACGCTGAAACCTGGGGTACACATATGTGCACCACCTTTTTTTTGTACTTATATTAATAAAAAAAATATAAAAAAAATTGTGTGTCTTATTTATGTCCCTACAACTACAATAAACCACAAAAAACATTATTATCATATTTGGTTCAAGCTCAGGTCTTAAGAGGTTATTGGTCTATTTGGACCGGGGTTGCGGGTTGTTCGAAAGAGATACCGCGGCCACGGAACGTAAAGGGCAATAGAAGGAACATGGGTGGGTTTTCGTCAGTACAAGTCTCACACTCCCCCCGTTAAGTTATTTGAGGATTTCCCACCCCAAAAAAAACACTTTGAAATAGATGCTTGTCTTATGTCAAAGTTAAACTGACTGTGACATGCGATTGACATGAATAGTTTAATTATAATTATTTTATTATAATATAATTAATATTTTTTTATTAGACTGCCTTACTAAAAATGTCATTTGTTTTTCAATACTAAACGTTACTTTCATTTAGGGTTCCTGATATTCAGAACACGCTCGCTCGGCTCGTGCGTAGGAGGTCACAGTTTTAACCTAACCTAACCTAGACATTTCTGCCATCTGCGCCAAGCGATCGATTTATTTGGTGACAGATCTACCATTCTGAGCACCAAGCTATTATTTAAGTACATAATATGACTGTTTTGCATTAAAACAAAACAGGTATTATATGTTGAAGAAAACACAGCAATGATATGAAGAAGCAGTCCTTATGATTCTGTAAAGTTCGAAAATATCCACCCAAATTAGTCAACCCATCGAGAATACCTTCTTATTTCTGGCACAGAGGGCGGAGAATACTTTGCCGCCAATATAGCTGTCAAGTGTCATTGCAGTCTTCATCATCAGCAAGCTCCTTGCTTCATTGCTGTGTTTTCTTCAACATATAATACCTGTTTTGTTTTAATGCAAAACAGTCATATTATATGCCTTCGAAAACACAGCAATGATATGAAGACCTGTTTGATATCTGCTGGTGATCAGAAATAATAAAACACAAGAATGCAATGTGAATGCAATTTGTTAAATTGGAGTTGAAATTAAACAATTAATTCTTACAATGAAAGTTTCATTTATTAAACTCTAAAAGTTTAATTTTCTTTACAGGAAAACTTAATAAAACAAATTTAACAAAAATCTAACACCTAGAAGGTTGCTAATAATATAGCTAACTCTTCTATGTTATCAAAATCAACACAAAATAAAAAACACAAAACTTATTCTTTTCATTAACTTATAGAAATTATACTGTTCTTCTACTATAATATCTCTTTATCAATCAATAACAAATTATAAAACTTTAAGCTTAAAGTTAATCAGTGACTATGGATTAACCATAATAAAATAATAGATCTGCCCTTGAGATCAAAATTTGGACAACAAAACTGAGATCACATCCTCTTCTAGAATAATTTTATAAGAGGTATTTGTACTATATTTAATTAAACTGTTTCAAAATTATTATATAGTAAACCCATGGTAGCATCATTATTAGACATGTTCACCTCTTTACAGTAATGTTTTAAAAATGTTTGTGCACACTTCCAATTTCCTCTATCCAATATTTCTTGTATGGGTCTATTGTCAAGCCATCCCCGAGAGGCAACAGCTGATCTTATACTACCTGGGGGGGCATCAATCTTTGCAAGTTTAAATATTGACCGCACCCAACCTGAAATTATTGTTTTGGACGCAGGTTTAACCACTCCGGTAACAGATATGAAAAGAGGTTTAACTTGACTGTCCTGGCCACGTCTAGCCTCTGATTGTTTAATCAACTCCTTTACATGAGTCACTGGACAGATCTTAGGATTCTGGTGCCGTAAGAGGAGCCAGCCTGATTGCCTGTGCGACCCTGTGTCTGTTTTTGACCCAAATCTCGGCCAGAAAGTCACAGTGTCCTCGGTCTCTGCAAACCTTTGCTCACCAAGTTCTAAGAGGGTAAGGTCGTGTAACCTACGACCAGAAGCTAATAAAAGTATTAACGCAGTCCGCCTGCTTAAGTCGAAAAGAGAATTTGAAGAAGTGGATGACTTCAACCAGTCGAACAGAACATTCACATCCCATACAGGGAGTTTAGTTGGGTGTGGTCTAGAAGGAGAGATAGCTTTTAAAACTTGTTGAATAAAAAAATTCTTTGACAGATTTTCTAATGTGGCTGCACAATATGTTGAAATAGCTGACTTATGTAATAGAATTGTACTATATGCAAATTTATTATGTAAATATAAATTGGCCAAAAATCTTGCCACATCTTTACCCTCCGGACTTTTACTATTTATGTTATGTAACTTGCCCAATTTAACCATCTTTTTAAGGGGGCACTATAGGTACTTAAAGTAGAGCTTCGCCAGCTCTTCTTCAGCAATTGCTGTTCATCCCTACTCCAACTAGTCACATGGTCTTCCCACCCCCAACTTTCCAAGCCTGTAGGTTCAGCTTGTCTACTTGAGGAGGGTTCAACCCCGTTGTCCAGTCCACCAGAACTTCTCTCAAGTTCTCTATCGGTAGGGGAGGGGCTAGAGCGCGTGCCTGGAGATCCGGGTACCAGAAGCACTGGGTCCACTGTGGTGCTATTACATAATATGTCCCCACTGCCCTGTTTAGGTGTGACAGGACCCTGGGTATCATGCTCGGAGGAGGGAATACCCACGCCGTTTGAAAAACCCAATCCTGGCTGAAAGCATCGCAGAATAGAGCCGCCTGATCTCTCGAGTCTAGAGTCACATATCTCGGGACGACTGCGGTATCTCTTGTTGCAAAGAGATCCACTTCGGGGGTGCCCCACCATCTGAAAATTGCCTCCGTGGCTGGTGGTAGGAGATGCCACTGTGGTATTGGTCTTCCCCTTGACAGGCAATCTGCAATGCATCTGAACAAGATTCCCCGGCAGATGGAATGCTGTCATAGTTATGTTGAATTGAAAAGTCAATTCCAGTAGCCTGGTTGTTAGCCCTAGCAGCTCTAGTCAGCGCGTTCCGCCCTGATTCCGGATGTACGCTACTAGCGTCCTGTTGTCCGATTGTACTAGGACATGGGCATTCTGTAACAGAGAACCCTGGGACCTGATCACTGTGAATACGGCATACAACTCCTTCATGTTGCTGTGCCAGGTTCTTTGATATGGTGCCCATTTGCCCGAAAGATATTGACTGTTTAAATTTGCTCCCCAGCCCGCATCCGCTGCGTCTGTGGTTAGGAAATGTGTTATTTCCCTCTTGTAAAGGGGGGTTGGACTGCCCTCTATGGCCTCCAACCACCACCGCAAGTCCTCTCGTACACTGGGGCATAGCAGTCTTTTTTGACCTCCCCGCGTGAACTTTCTCAGAAAGCGCTGTGCCCGGCGGCAGTGAAGCCGGCCTTGAGGGACTGCATGGTTGGCAAAATTTAGCCTGCCCAGCAAAGCCTGAAGCTCTCTTAACGAGCAGCTGTCGCGGCTTAAGATGTTTATGAGGCAGTTTTTTATACCCAGAACTTTCCGGGAGGGCAAAGCTATTGTACGGTTTTGGGTGTCCCAGACCAGCCCCAAGTACTCTAGTTTGTGAGTGGGCTGGGTTACCGATTTCTGGTAATTTACATGCCAACCCAAAGATTCCAACAAGACCAGTGTTTCCGCAACCTGAGCCATGAGCTTGGATTTGTCCTGACAAGCCAGGAGATAGTCGTCGAGGTACACTAAAAGGCGTATACCCCGACCCCGTAGGACTTCGGCCACCCAGTTTGATACTGCTGCAAAAGTACGGGGTGCTGAGGAAAGGCCGAATGGAAGCGCTGTTAATTGGAGGATTTCTCCCTTGTAAACCACCCGTAAAAACCTTCTGTGGGTCTCCGCGACACTCAGATGGAAATAGGCCTGGTGAAGATCGATCTTCACTAGCCAGTCGTTTGGTTGAAGAAAGTCTACTACCTCTAATTGTGAAATCAGATAAAAATGTTTTGTTGTTATGAAATTGTTCAGAGCTCTGAGGTCGAAAATTGGGCGCCATCCGCCATCCGATTTCTTTATTAAAAACATTTTTGAATAGAAGCCCGGGTCTTGTGACAACGGTTTCTCTAAAATACATTTGCTTATTAAGTCCTCTACCATCTGTGACATCTGTGTGGAAACTTTGGTAGACAGGCATTCTAAAAAATTTTTGGTTGGGTATTTCAGAGGAGGTTTTATCCTGAAGGGGATGCGGTAGCCCTCTATTAACTTTAAAATAAATTGGTTTGCTCCCAACTGGGCCCATCTGTTCAAGGCAAGTTTCAGGCAACCCCCTCTGAAATCCCGTTGCATGTCAATTTTCTTTGGGCTTAGAGTTTGAGCCCTCTGTATTGGAACGACGTTGACGAAAGGGCCGCGTCTTACGAAATGATTGTTTAAACTTCTTATCTGACTTCTTATTAAGATTCTTATTAGGATTGTAACTTCTTTTATTTTGAAAGGAATGACCACCCCGCTCTGGACCACGCCTTTCCTTTAAATAAGCAGGAGTATTCAGCCAAATCTGAGACCCTCCGAGGGACTGTATTATAGGCTGCAAAGCCTCTCTGCTGAATAAGTATTCAGAGCTGGGTGGGACATTTCTTAATGTGTTCCTTAGGTTTTCGTTCCCTATCTCCTTTAACAACCGATCACGTCTAACCTCAATACACTCAGACCGTTTTCCACAAATAATCTGCATAGTGGTTTCCGAGTTCTTATGACATGAAGAACCGGGTCCAAAGGTAGAAGACATTTTCTCAACTAAATTAGATGGATTTAGGACCTGAGGATTGGCACTAGCCCAATCAACAATCGACTGTAAGCCTGATCTTAATAATTGTCTCTGCTCTAGAACTTTATTTGACAAACCAGCTAAAAGCAACTCTGTGGACGCTAAATAGTCTTTACTCTTATTAAAGTGACATAGCTCATCATTTATCTGAAGACCAGTAAATCCAGGGGTTGCTAAACAGCCCTGCAAGACCTGCTTGTATCTAATGCCTTTCCAAGCCTGCGAGTTAAATTGTTGCATTTTATTCAACTCTAGAAATCTATCATTATCACTAGCTGGGATAATCCGTTTATCATCAATTTCAGTATTTAAGGAATCCCACTTAAGGGACAGTGATTCGGGTTGAGTAGGTAAGGTAATGAAATTTTCAGAACTCTTTTGATTGTTGTCGGTACTATTAACTAACTGCTGAGTTTGTGAGTTTGTGCTACTACAATATACGGGATATTGACTTAAATAATTTGAAATGTATGACATTCTGAGACATCAGGCTATCTATTCTCGGATCGGTCCGAACAGGTTTCATCTTACGCTTACGTGCCAAACCACGAGACCGCTTGTTGGGCAAGGGTGATGCCATCCCCTCCTCAAACTCCGAGGATGAAGAGGAGCTGCTATCAGATTGCCCAGAGCTCGATGGATGTTCTCCCTCCGAAGCAACATCCGCGGCTCTCTCATTCGTACTTACCGTATCCGCACACATAATAAACACTGCTGTGTTTCCAACACGCACTTATAACAATATCTCTGCAACTTTGAGACACTTCTCATAAAGATAACACACTTTGTAAAACTTTTAGTGCACATCGAAAGAATCACAAGAATGCAATGTCACTTGACAGCTATATTGGCGGCAAAGTATTCTCCGCCCTCTGTGCCAGAAATAAGAAGGTATTCTCGATGGGTTGACTAATTTGGGTGGATATTTTCGAACTTTACAGAATCATAAGGACTGCTTCTTCATATCATTGCTGTGTTTTCGAAGGCATATAATAAAACTATTATTATAAAAACGAAGTTTATATTCATGTAATGCACTACAATTTTATTGGTAATCCATCTCATATTTTACACATTATATTAACAATAATTTGGTAATTCATACCTGGGAACACTCTTTGTTTATCTGAGAACGAAAATATTTCGTGGCGATAGATCTATTTATTAGGTGATACAACTTGATGACAAATATAAATTTTGGTGACAAAAAATATAGTTCCCTTTTATATTTGGGTAAAGAAGGCACAAAAATCCTTACACGCTGAGCTACTAGATCCAGGCAATCAGTTTCACCACCAAGAACACGACAAGCATCAGAAAAAAATAATTAATAATGACGGGTGAGCCATATTGCCATCAGCTGCTGAGAATTTTGAGATAGAAGAACCCAATAACACTATGCACGACCTGGGAATTGAACGCAGGACGTCATGATAAGCAATCGTACTTGCGTCACTTGACGTGCAAGTTACAAAAACGACATTATGACAAACAGCGAACACCACATGATAACAAGAAAATGTGCAACAAGGAAGACGTTCATTGAAAGCATAATAATATAATACAAAGAAGTATTTTCTGTAACTTGCACGTCAATTGTTCTGCATTTATTTAGAAAAAACTGCCTCGAAAAGGAAGCATCAAGATTTTTTTAGAATATGACCTTTAAGTAGATTAATTTTCAAAAGCGGAAGTATTTTGTTGACTTGTGCGTTTTCAAAGGATTAATTCGTTTATGAGCTATAAAGAAACTATGTCAGTTAAACCTCAAGTTATCGGGTTCAAAATTGTTGCAAATTGGGTCTAGTATCACTCCTTTTTCAGAATGCACTCGATTACAAATCCTGTGTAGGGTGTTAAAATACCCTTATTCTTCCCGATTTTTTTGTATAACCTGCGTGTATATTCAAATAATATAATGTTATGTTAATGCACGCTGATATTCAATAACGAGATTTCATAGTATGTATATTTCATTCCAGTTTTATGAATGTGGTATATGCACAAAGAGAAATGGAACAAGATTAACCTTTCCTTAATTTTTATCATATCAAAAAACCGTTTCTAATGTTTTTCCACAGGAAAGTATGTCCGAATATTATGCATTATATTATGTCCACGTATAGTAGAGATTTACAAAGAACATCTCCAGTTCATTCGGGACAGTTGAATAAGGAGGATGGTGCGTGTTACTGTGTCTTTGGTTTTGTTGCTACTTGCCTGCGTCAATGCAGCCCCAGGTGATTATAAATATAATTTATATTAGCCCCATTTTTTTGCAGGAGAAAAAAATACTACCCCTATGTATCACTTGCTCGTCATTAAGTTTTCAGAATTTGCTCATTTAAGTCCAAAACTAAATTAAAATTTGGCTCTAAACATAATAAAATTATTGTTGCCTAAGGTTTTTCCACTCTTTCCAAGAAATATTTTATCGATTTAATGTACTGTAGTTAACCGCGTATAAAGGTATAAGCGGTACAACATACATATTTACATTTACGATGAAGGTTTTAATGTGAGTAAAAGCGCATTGCGTACCGAGTTTCCTCCGTGCCTCGAAATGCATGTGATCCGTTGGTCCTAGCTATCATTTCAAAATCTCAGTGTCCCGAAAGTCTGACATATCAAGGTGCCAGATACGCCGGCAGATACGCCGGCGTTACGAATTGTTCAAAAGAGATACCACATTGACACTCCCCCTGTTCCGCCCAGAGCGGGGGAAATTATTTGTTGAAAGGTACGCCGTATTACTTAGTACTAACTGGCTTGTGGAGGTCAGGTAGTCTCAATTAGAGCTCACGTTCAGAGGTAAAATACGGATATTCAGCAGCATCCGGCAAGACATAAAACAGACCCTAATAAAGTTACGAAAAAGCTAAGTAGATGATTAAGTGCGCATTACTTACCAAACCTTTTAAATTAAAAAAAAAAAAAAAACACTTTCATTTGTAAATAAGACAAAACAGAGTTACAAAACAGGATTCCGGTGCAAAATTTTGGAAAATGTGGTACACACGACGACACATCAACCTATACAAAACCAGTTAATGCGGATCTTTCGACGTATTGGAAATCTGCTGCGAACGAACCGTAGTTGAGAGATCAATATAAACTGGTTACTCCATATATATTCCTCAAAACTTTACAACAAAATCCTGTTTTGTAACTCGTTTTTATCAGAATAACAAAAATATTTTTATTTTTTCGTGTGATATTCGGCGGTATCAATAAAATCTTATTATTATGTTCCTTTTATCCTTGTAATTTTATTTATATGTTAATCGTTTTAACACATCCTGTGATTGAGAGGCAATAACTCGTTTCTAAATGTAACAATTTAACATTTGCCTGTTTGTTGTATCTTTCCAGCGCCAGACAAAGCTAAAATAGCGCTGATCAGACAGAGCACTATCGGCTTAGCGCTGGCAGCCGGCGGTAGTAAGACGTTCGGAGCTTTAGAGGGAAACAGAGGTGTCCATGATGAAGGTGACAACCAAGAAGGTGAGCTATAATACTTGGTTTTCCTTAGAAACATGGTCAGAAACTACTATTGGCCAAGTCAAGCGACGCAGTGGCTATTACTAACAGTAGTCCTTCAATCTCGATCTCTCTCTCTCCCTAATGATAGAACCTCAATGGAACGACATCATAATGAGGATGTGGAGCTGTGTCACCATCCATACTCCAGCGGACATTCCTCTAGCATGTTTTTCGGCTTCAATATGCAGTCACGGTGACCTCTGCGCTGCCGTTGATAATGCCCTGTGGTGGTGAAGTTTTAGGGTATCAAAATAACAGTAGAAAAACCGGCCAAATGTACCTAAGTCGGACAGGCGCACCAAGGGTTCCGTACAAACTTAGCTTAGGGTAACTACTCATAGTTTCGAACATTGTTCTAACGAAAAGATAGACTGTATTGAAAGACAAACTTAACTTTGCCGTTGGAAAACTGTTATCCCCATTGATCGACATAGGTGGCTATTAGTTTACCAACTGAACATGTGGTCTTTGGCTCAATTCCCAGGTCAGTCAAATTGATATTTGGAATTTCTCAACACACAGCCACGGAGTCTAGATTTGTGCAAAGTTGTTGGCAATAGGCTCGCTTTAATAACATGGAACTTAGACATAACTGGAGAAATGTGGGTGTACTATTATGTATTTTTGTTGCCTAAACTCTTATGGGATTACAGGCGCATTGTATTTGTTATGTAATTACGAAGTAAAATGTTTTCAGGTGAAAAACGGCCGGACTTTAGCCTTGTAGAGAGAGTGAACTTCGGTGCAGCATTGGGCCTCGACAGGAGTATCAGCATAGGTGTCATAAAGAACAATATATTCGCTGGCAAGAATCCGTTTGACGGTTTGTTCAAATAAAAGACGATTAAGTGTGAAATAATTAGGATTTTTTTAGTAAATAATCTGCAATGTATGTCACTGATACAGATTTCAGATCTGTTAGCAATACATCGAAGTCGTCGTGGCGACATAATACATACAGCCACTCGGGTCGATTTTCAGGTAAAACCACGCTTGTCATAGTTGGTCTATGGATGGGCACCCACAGTTATACCGAGCTTCCTCCGTGCCTCAGAAACCGCATAAAACCGTTGGTTCCAGCTGTCATTTAAAGATCTTTGACAGTCGTTTACAAGTAGTAGTAAGTCTGACAATCAGCCTTGACAAGGCGACACCATTTTAAGGATAACACGTTACCAACCATGATAGGTCTGGTTGGAGTACTGGGGTTTTAATTAGGTGGTGGAGGTCAGATAGCTGCTGATTTGACTTACCTGAATGTCTTCTCGTTCCATGTAAAATACTAGTATTCATCGAGTAAGACTGAAAACCGAGCCCAATAATGTTCGGATAAAGCGGATATGAAGAATGTCTATTTCTGTGAGCAAACGCTGTTTCTCATCGTGAAACTTATTTGTAATGTACTGAGCAATGCCTTCTCTTGAGCTGGCTTGGCTAAATCGAAGCAAGTACAGTAAATGAATCTATTTAAGGAACAGTTTGTGCCCCTCACTATGAATTTCTCCTGTATCGTGGGTGTATTTACAAACATTTAATCTCACATGACTAACATACAATTATTTGTTCCGTGCGGGGATCGACCCCGCGACACGCAGCGCAGCAGTCGATCGCTCGGCTACTGCACCGACCGTGCCGTCACAGATATAGCTGACACTGCTTTAAATAGATTCATTTACTGTGGTTAAAATGTAAAGATTATAACATAATCAGTTACCAAGATAAAAATGGATGATAAAATATTAAATATTTATAATAAGACTTTTCAACTTTTATTTAATAATCTACCTTCTCAATAGTTTTAATCATGTAAGTGAGCGCTGGTGTCTTCTTGAAAACCCAAACCGTAGCAAAACTAACATTAAATAAAACATCAAAATATAAGAAGATGAAAGTTTGAGAAAACCATAAGGTACATGCATATCTTATAAAATTATAAAAAAAAAAAAGTAATTCATCAGCCGGTGTTTTGAAATAAACGTTACTGCACAACATACACGGCCGCAAATAGCTTGAAATACACCCTATCGAATTAAAACTTACACAATAGCGTTCATAATTATTTATAGAACTGTATAATTCTGAAGAATTTTAGAAAAAAAATCTGCAACGAAACTTAAACTTGCGTCTGCCTGCGCCGTTCCCTTTGTCATCCAAGTGAAGATGTGCGAGTCTACAGCGCATGCGCATACCTCAAGCTATACAACCACATATTTTTTTTTTGAAATACAATTAACAAAAAAAACCATATCTAAAATCCTACTACAAAACATACAACAGTTTATATCCAGCTAAAAATGTAACCAAATAATCTGGAAAAAAAATTGGGTCTTGTTGCAGAATTTTTAACAGGCGTTTGATTATTTTGTTGATAATATCCATCGTCGTAAGGATTGATTGGTTTCTGTCCAGGATTCTGGACTGGTGCGCCATAATTGGCACCATTCTGGTAATTTGGTCCACCAAAGCCACCGATATCGTTTTGACCATAAACATATCCTCCATCGGGTTGTCCTTGTCCGACGACGGGATATCCGTTACCGCTGTTATAATTGGGGTTGACCTGGCCATTGCCATAGTTCTCTCCGAAGTCCGCTCCATGGCCACCGTCTACACCATTGTAACCGTTCTCTCCATGACCTATACTGAAGCTGCCAGCAGGGTAGTTACCACCAATTATGGCGCCGATGGCGATGCTTCGGTCAGTTGGAGTACCCTGCAGCCGGAAGTAAGGGTACTGCTGTCCTATAAAATATAAAGTATTTATTTTAAACAAAGCTAATTAACAAACAAATAATTAGTGTAATTTAAAATGGAACTAAAAATATCTCGAGAAACTATTAAAACCTTAGCCCAGGATTTAAAAAATATAAAAGAAAAGGTACCCTTTTTACTGCATCAGTTGGCGGAGGTTTTGGAACAAAAAAAAAATAACTGATGCTATGTGAAAAATCTACTTGAAGTTATTATTAGTTTAACAATAACTACCTACCTAAGCACATAAAGTTTATGTTATATAATAGCCCAGACAAAACCGGCATCATTTTAAATCAACATATTAAGCCTTAAATTGACCGCTACGAAGGACGTCGCTGGTTATATAAGATGCACAAATAAAGGCCTAGTGTGGGGACGCAACATATTGTGTCGATACTCCTGCTCCTTCACACATTATATCTTAATACTAATCTCTATACTGCAATTGTAAGGTAATTTTATTATTTATAAACTAACTATATCATACACCGTAGTAATTAAAAAACGATAAAAATAAGTAAACTAACAACAAAATATAACAAAAGGGCATCAAAAACTTTTCATCAACGCTGTTAGTATAGCAACACTTAGCTTCTTAGGAAAGCTAAGTAAATAGACATACATCCGATTTGTTTTGCAATTCCGGGATTTTAGTTTTAATAATAATATCCCAATAAGTCAGTTGCCAATAATAACTTTAGGTACTTAATTTTGTTTTTTTTTCAAAAAAATTGCGTCACACCTTGAATTTCTCCTATATCGTGGGTGCGTTTACAAACATATAAACTCACATACACAAACAGCCGGACCCGAAACAACTATCTGCGGGTCATACAAATATTTGTTACGTGCGGGAATCGAACCCGCGACACGCAGCGAAGCAGTCGATCCCTCAGCCACTGCGGCCAACCGTAACGTCAAAAGATTATAACGTCAGAAGAAATTGATCCCTATCTTTTTTTTCGGACGGGAAATTATCAAATAACTTCCCCCGCTCTGGGCGGAGCGGAAAGAAGTGTCAGACTTTTACTGACTAAAACCCATCCATGTTCCTTGTTTGCCCTTTATGTTCCGGAGCCGCGGTATCTCTTTCGAACAACCCGCAACCCCGGATAGTATCCCTATCGACACTATCGAATGAAGTAAATATACTTTGTCGTTGCATCGTACACTAATTCTTGTCATGAATTATTTTTAAATTATCATTATTTATAAAAGGTAGCTAATTCATAAACCTCTCAAGCAAAATCAAAAATATATGATAATGGCATGCGACCAATTATCACGGAGTAATCAAACCCTACATTAAAAAGCTGGTGGCACACCCAATTAGTATGGTATTACGAAATCCCTTGGGAAGACTGGTCGTCAGACTTTCGGGCCTGTAACTACTGCCAAACAAACAGCGTCAAGATGACAACCGAGACCAACGGCTTATTACGACGCATTAAGAAACTTGGTAGGGATATGACTGGTCACCGATTTGCAAATAGACCTTGTTAACCGCTGCTTACCCTTAAAGATCGACCCGTGCGGCTGTTATTATTTAGCCACAAGTTCTTCTAAAACGGCCAAATTAATGTGTCAGAAAACAAACATTAAACTTATTACCATGACAATATCAATTGGAATCAAACAACCGGTTTTAAATGTCTTTTGATTTACTTTCAACAAAATACGCCCGCCCGCATACAAGGAAAATACAAACTAATCGTTATGCTAATACGACGAATTTTGCAAAAACGTCATTTAATATTAAAAAAAACGACGGTCGCATGTGTCAAACGTGATATTAGGTCCACAACCAAAGACAAGAATGTAAAACAACAGCAAGCGGTGGAGAGTTCCTTACTACCTTTAAAGCTTACACAACACCGGGCATAACTGGTTACCGGTGAGATGCTGACCTTGAAATACGAAAGAAAGCTCCTACGGATAATAAAGTGCAGTAGTGACTAACTAACAAGCATGGTTACACTCCCAGAACTTAATAGAAGATAGGTTAATATTGTTACCTGAGACCACGCAGACATAGAAAAATAAGGCGAAACCGGCCACGAAACGCGACATTGCGAACAACACTGAGCCGGGCTGAACCAAAACAGACGATGCGTGGCCGCTGTAATAGTATTATACAGTCACAGTGACTCTATACGCTGACCGCAAGGCGGGCCAGTGCTCAAAATAGTAGAAAAAAAAAGTTCATTTGTCACGATATAGTTCAACATCTAACACTATTGTTATTGTTCATGGGTCTTGTTTTTTGACGCGGATTTTTTCGAATTCAATAAAAAAGTAGTTTGAAGTTTTCTTCGGTATTTTTTTTTTTAATTATATCGATGTAAAAGCGACGTCATTTATAGACCAGTTCTTCCAACCGTTTTGATAAAACTACAAGTTCCATAATTTAGGGAAATATTTTTGGTTTTTGTATTGTAGGAATACAAGACTAAACAGTTCTGGAAAACCGAAGTAGCTTCCTTAAACGCTATAGAGAACTATCCCTAAGTTGAGTAATCTTCATAAACCAATATTTGTAAGGAACACGATGTGTCAACGAATTCTTGTTTATTAGGAGAGTTAGGTTGGTCTACGTGACAATTTTTTTTTGCATCAAATATCATGACTATTGTATTCTTAATGCTTTAACGGCATGACAAACACTTAATGGATCCAAATAAACACTTATCTTAAATAAACCAAAATAATTAAAAAGCTTTTTGTTAAACTTGTCCTACTATTCGTTGTCTTACATCTTTCTTCAGATTTAAACTAACACAGTTTTGACAAAACGCACCTATTAAGTAATAATGAAATTGAATAGACAGACATACAAACATTAAAAGTATGGCTAAGTCAAGATGATATCATTAAATAAATTAGGATACGTGTATGTTTTTTAATTTAGTGGGAAGGTTTCATAAAGTGTTAATGGTCACGGATTTTTAAACGTCAGGGTTTTTCCGTTGGTATTGTTTAAGGAGTCATTTTCAAATTTGAAAGAATCGCGACCGAGTGATGTCGTTGTAAACTTACAGCACCATACGAGCTTCGGCATAATGTCGCATGCACTGACTAATACAGAATCATGATGTGACTAAAATAACCAGCATAATGACTCATCAAAATGATTCATTAATAAAACAAAATTTTGAAAAGATGACTGATACAAAAACGGCCAAGTGCAAGTCATATTCATTCAGTTCAGTTCCGTGGCACCAAACAATCAAATAACAACATTGATAATTATGGACATGTATATAATACTCAACATCAAAACTTAATATACTTTTCAAAGGATTTTAATGAAAATTTGAGTTACCCCTCTTTTTGCGTCGGGGATTAAAAAAAAGGATTAGATTTTGAATGGAAGACAATTATTATCCCAATTTTTTAATTGCTGAACATATAGAATTTTGTTTGAAACGTGTCCAAGATATCGGTGCAGTGTTCAGCCCCTTAAATCCATTATCCTGATTGAGAATCTTAAGGACATAAATCAACTAGCTATCAACGAAGCAGATCTCCATTACGAACACCACTGAAGTCAAGGTCACGGATACTATGGTGTAATCTTAAGGTACCTACTTTTGACCATTAGCGATTATGAAATTCTCAATACTTTAATGTTGTGTTCAATCATCTTTTACAGCTGGATTTTTGAACTATCATTTCGAAAATATTGAAACTCAAGTAAACATTGCTTTTTTAAATATTTCCGTATAATGTAATACCAAAAATTTTTTTCACACAAGTTTTTTTTAATATTTAACCTCACTGTTTTAAGTACAGCTTTAGGGAATGGTTTTCCATCAGGAATTTTACAGTAGCAGGCCAGAGTTTAAAAATTGGCGGTAGTATACCCCCGTGCCTCGGAAAGCACATTAAGCCGTTGGTCCTAGGCCTGATCTCTTTCGATCGAGTCGGATTGCCGTCCCATCGGACAATAAGAGTGAGGAAATAGTGACTGCACCTGTGCCTGTGCCTGTGCACACACGCCTAAACTATAATATCCTCCGCGCAGATGGCTAATCTCCACTGATATTGGTTGCTGTGGCCGAAAGCTTAGGAGGAATCAGGATAATTATTTACTCAATATATCCTAGCCATATTATACTGAATTTATGATATATTATAGTAAAAGTATTATAAAGAAGATTTTTGATTTTTGGCAAGCACAGTGTACACTACATACACTGAAAAAAAATAGGATATTTTCATGAAAATACAATAAAAAAAAACCGGCCAAGAGCGTGTCGGGCCACGCTCAGTGTAGGGTTCCGTAGTTTCCCGTCCGTCACAATAAGTGTTCCCACTTATGAGTTTAAAGGTGGAGGAGGAAATTATTTTGTAAAACTTTTTTTCTTTTTTGTACAAAAACTGTTCTGTCAATCAAGTTCAAAATGATTTTCATAGAAAGTCCTTATAAAGTTCTACTTTTCAGATTTTTTTCATATTTTCTAAACTTATGGTTCAAAAGTTAGAGGGGGGACACACATTGTTTTTTACTTTTGGAGCGATTATTTCCGAAATTATAGACATTATCAAAAAATGATTTTAGTAAACCCCTATTCATTTTTAAATACCTTTCCAACAATATATCACACGTTAGGGTTGAAATTAAAAAAAAAATCACTTCCCACTTTACATATAGGGTGGCTACCCTAATAAAACATTTTTTTCCAATTTTTATTTTACCACTTTGTCGGCGTAATTGATATACATATTGGTACCAAAATTCAGCTTTCTAGTGCTAACGGTCACAGAGATTAAGCGAGGACGGACGGACGGACGGACAGACAGACATGGCGAAACTATAAGGGTTCCTAGTTGACTACGGAACCCTAAAAAATTAGAAGCAGACAGGCGTACACAATTGGCTATGTGAAAAGTGTTTTTTTTTATGAAATAACCCTTATAGTAGCCACAAATGACCGTTGTGTTTTAACGTCGTCGATTGTAATACCTATTCTAAAATAAACAAGTCAGTTCAGTTTCAGGTTTGTCTTTTTAACATGCATTTACATATTTTTGTTCAAATGCCATTTTGTTGACTTTCCTTATATTTGATTGAGTATTCTTCTCTCGGCACTTAAAATAATCACCGTCATTTAAACATATTATTGCGATTATAACACAATTTCTATTATTTGCTATTATAACAAAATTTTTGGTTTACAAAGATTGTAAATAAAAATGTATGTCATTTTATTTGCGGTTTTACATGACTGCAATACATTAAAAAAAATTTTTTTTATTTCTCAGTTTTTGTGTTTTTCATAGAATATTTATTCGGCAAAATTTTACATTTGATGGCGAGATGCGCGGTTTTTATAAGTACACATAAACCTTATACATAATCTAACTAAATACTATATTGTACGGTGGCAACTCTAAGTAATCTTGTCGAGAAGCAAATGCTTCAGTTTTAATCTTAAAATAAATTTGCTTAAATTACTGGTTTGTCTTAAAAAAAACTGTTTTATTTACTACAATGCAGGTCATCATCACATATACGGTCAGCAAAAGAGATAACCAGGTTCGTCAGATACAGTTGTTTTGAAAGAAAACAAAAATAAATAATTGAAGTTGGAAGATGTCCATTGTTTTCTAAGAAAAATACTGGTCATTTGATAATTAACCCAAAAAAGTATGCGTGTGTAATGTGTATTATATTCTCCCGGAGGACACGGTAGAGCACACAGTGGCGGTTGTCCGAAAGAGATACTGCGGCCCCGGAACGTAAAGGGCAATAGAAGGAACACAGGTGGGTTTTAAGAGCGGAGGAAGTTATTTGATGACTTCCCATCCGCAAAACAAATGTGTATTCTCGCGGCGCCCGGCGCCCGGGGCGTCTCCCGCGGCGGCTGGGTTGGTTTGAGGTTCTCTCCCTCAAACGCCCGGCCATCTCCTTTGCTAGCATTACTGCTTCGCAGAAGGAGGTAACCGCTTCCCATTCCCTCTCGCTCCGGACCATGGACTGAACCAGGGCCGGACGCGAGAAATCGCCGCCGCCGCCGCCGATCGCTTCTACGAGGGCACGGCGGTGCTCCGCCCAAGCTGGGCAGACCGCCACTATGTTAATTAACGAAACGCTTACTGATGTCATTTTTTATACTTCAATCAGAGTTGCATAACGAATGAAAAACTTTGTATACTCAATAATGGGTTGACGTAGTTCGTTAGGAGCTAACCTTCAATTACGTGAGGTTTTTATACCACTACTATAGGCCCCCTCGCCCCTCGATTTCTCCCCTCAAAGCATTACGTGTAGGTACTTAAAAAAAAATACCGACTCCCAAAAAAACAGTAAAAGTGGAAATAAGTGTGATTGGTTCGTCGTTTTTTTGCCCGATTTTATACGATCTTTACGGCTATCTGATCAACCTGCTACACATAAGAAAAAACATGAGAGGTATCAAGGGACACCCGGATGGAACGAAGTTATTATTTATTATGTACAAAAAACCTGTATACACTCAACAAAAATAATCGTCGCGACACCACACTGTTCAATACGAAATAGAAAGACGAAACGAAAATAACTATGTGCGTCAGAATGGCTGGTTGCCTGTGGCTTTGGTCTATGAGAGTTGATTAGAAAATTGCTACATAATTGCTTATATTTGCTACATTTAATAAATAATTGCTACATACTATATATATTTAGAAATAACATATTTTTTTTGTACAGCCATCCTGACGTTTGGTTGGCTGGTCGCCTCCTAGTTTAAAGCCAAGCATGCAGAGTTTCCCGAAATGTATTGCGTCAATAATTGCTACATATTTGCTTCATTTATCTAATTTAGTTGTATCTTCAAACATATGTTTAATAAAGGATGTAGCAATTATTTTAATTATCCCAAGGAAAAGTGCCTGATAAAACAATAAAGGCAAATAGTTGCAGTGTGTCTTCAGTCAACGGTATTGCTACTTTAGGAGGCTATTATTGCTACTTTATGTTATGAGTATGAGTGCGGAAGTGGTGGCAAGTGGAAGCACATTAAAAGGATATCGTAAATAAAAACGTCGGGTCGTTCATAAGATTCATTTTAATAATATTACAATTTACTTAAAAAATATTCAACCATTAATTTACTTAATTTCCATATTATTTTTTCGCATATATTATACTATGTGGTATTAGCTTCTTTTTACTCTTCGTAACTTTTTTCGATTGGTCATCGTAACATTTCCATTCTGAATTTCGTCTGCAATGAGCTTTGTAGTGACCAATTAGTTTTTCACATACTGGGGGCTCGAATTCTATTATATTATAGACAGTAAATCAAACTCTGATCCTTGTAAAAAAGAGATGTTGGTGTATCATCTATTGAAATGAATTGATTGGAATGAAATTCAAATGCAATAAGATCTCGTAAAGATACACTAAATGATTTCACCTTTACATTTACTACGCCGGCATTCTGTAAGTTCTTGAGATTTAGTTAAAGTATTTGCGGCTTCTTGTAAATCATTAATGGTTGAATTTATATCAACGTGTAGAACAGGTATCTTACGCTGAACTCTATTGATTTCACAATCTGATTCTGTACAATGTTCACTTTCATCTGCACTGTATATACAACCTATTAAAATGCGTTCAAATATATTATTTACATTGCACTCACATCTCACTTCCACAGAAGATTCTTGTTCAACTTTTGAAAAATAGACTTGCGCCATTTCAGATCTTATTTTGAATACTTCTTCTGTATCTCTTCCACTCATGAGTTTGACAAGTTTACAGAATAAATTTTCACTCTCATGTATTGTTTGACTTATACGATAGCCATCGATATATGCTATGTCATAGTGATGATTATTGAGGAGATAATTATTTTTTTTAACGCAAGAATCGCATTACTCACGCTGTTGCCAGAGCCTAAACGATTAAACCGATTCAACATAACTAAGTATTTGCCTTTATTGTTTTATCAGGCACTTTTCCTTGGGATAATTAAAATAATTGCTACATCCTTTATTTAACATATGTTTGAAGATACAACTAAATTAGATAAATGAAGCAAATATGTAGCAATTATTGACGCAATACATTTCGGGAAACTCTGCATGCTTGGCTTTAAACTAGGAGGCGACCAGCCAACCAAACGTCAGGATGGCTGTACAAAAAAAATATGTTATTTCTAAATATATATAGTATGTAGCAATTATTTATTAAATGTAGCAAATATAAGCAATTATGTAGCAATTTTCTAATCAACTCTCATAGACCAAAGCCACAGGCCACCAGCCATTCTGACGCACATAAATAACTGGCTAGCTTTCTATGAGCTTCTTCATTCTTCACAATGTTTTCCTTCACCGATGTCTGGGATATCTTAGATAAACTTTAGAAAGAGAAACTTTAGAAAAAGCCACAATAGCATGGGAGGCGAGACGCTCAACCTCTGAGTCGTCACGACTGTTTGAACATAAAAAAAAAACTTTTTTGCAAAAAAATACCGACTCACAAGTTTTTATTTTATTTATTCCTTTATCGTGCAATCAGCCCTTTGACTATGAGCAAATGTGTTGTTACAGATTAGAGACTTCCAAAATAAAAAAAAAGTGAAAATAAATAACTTTACTTCCGGAAGTCGGTGACTCTTGTTTGTTTCATTGACTTTGACTTAATGCATAAAACATGTAATATAATTAAAATTGATATAGGACCACCTCGGACCAAAAACCATCTTTCGAACAAAGAAAGAATTATGAAAATCGGTCCACAGTTGGCGGAATAGTCGGTGCGCTTGCATAAAAAAGTTTGGTCGAACATAGAAACTCCTCCTTTTTTTGAAGTCGCGTAAAAAAGATTTTGTCTTTCTTAATTTATTTTTAAACTTTGCTTGCGTGAGTTCTATAATACGCAATTTTCTTCTTCGTATATCTGGACGATATGTCAATAACTCCCACCTTTTTTAATAATGATAAATAGAATTTTTATTGTATTTAAGTAACTTATTAAATTAATTACTAAATATATACAACCTATAAATAGACACAAACTAATAATAAAAATATATACAAGTAAAAAATGGAAAATTACAGGGCGTCAAAAAATTCGTCCGTATCGCCGTCAACAGGTAAAGTGCCCAGAAGTTACAGTACTCCCACCTAGTTATAATGAAAAAAAAAATTACTTGACAAGAATCTGGTTAAAACAGACTTCCAAACAAAAATTATAAAACGAAAAATTACTTTACTTTCGAACGTCAATAAAACATACTAAAGTCACCAACTTTCGAAAGCAAAGGATTTTTCGACTCCTAGTTTTCTTTTCGAAGTCGTTTATTTTAAGTTTTTGAAAACTTTTACTTTCCGAATTTCAACTACATACCTTTTTTCTTATCAGCACAGATAGACGAACAGGACGAATTATTATAATCGATGCCTAAAAATCCATTCACGTTAGCGATTCTTTTAGTTCAGAACAGGATAAAACCGAGTTGGAACAACGTAAGCGAATATAGTATTTCAACTTTATAAAAGCTGATTCTCGTTCTCCGCGCGTGTAGTGTGTTCGTAGTGTATGTAGCGATGAAGTGTCTCACGACTCTCGGCGCTGTGCTAGCATTTGTCTCTGTCTGCCACACAACACCCCGTAAGTTTACCATGTTTCATACACTTAGGTACATATCAGTCATTGTTATTGTGTTCAGCATTGTTATTTTCTCGTGTGCATCGTTAAACGAGTTGTCTTGATACATAATATGTAGGTATAAACAGTTCTATATGCTAGAACGTTAGCTGTACCTACTTGTTTTTTGACACGTTTTTCATTAGTCTTCTATATTATTTCCCGTCAGAGTACAAAAAAGATGTTTATTCAGTGCCCATTTGTATGTTTATTAAGCTTTTCGAAATTAAAATTCGACTACATTGAACGACACACTCGGTTACGTAGAATGTCTACATAAATAGAATACGGATGAGGAAAATAGAATACGGATCGATCGGCAAAAAAACAATTAGTAAAAATTAAGTAAATTTTTATTTTAGTAGGCATGTAGATATTATCCATATTAAATGTATTATCGTGCCTTCATTTTACATTTAACTTCAGTGCTTTTGAAATCTCAATTGAAGGCACGGACAGATTAACGAGTCGCTCTTGATTCATTGTGGATAGTTGGTTTGATTTTGGAACAACTTACCTACACTTTCTCCAGTACAAAAAGTCGGCATAAGCAAGCCTGTTCTCCCTAATGTTTACCAGTACAGGCTGTATTTATTTATTCGTCTTTTATGGGATGATATTTGTATGGGACTTCCAAACCCGAATCCACCTCTTAGTTAGATACTGAGCATATTTTTAAAGCCTTGTTTATGATTTGACCAAGGGAACATGTAGGCTTGAGGGCACTAGGAACAATATCCAGTAGTGGGGCGGCGCCCCTTTCAGCCGGCGTTGGACTTCACTTTTAAGATGGTTTTATTGTCGTGCTGAAAATAGATTTATTGTCACCAAAAAGAATGAAACACAGAATTCATATTTTGCCTAATAAAACAATTTTCGTTTCCAGAAATACGTTCTACGGTGATCGGAGGTGATAGGAGTGTGGCTATTGGGCATATAAACGGTGGCACGTATGGACCCGGAAGCTTTAGTACTGGCCCCCAAGTTAAAGGTCACCCGGGACAAACGCAAGTTTATGTGAATGAAGATAGCGGTGGTGAACACATATTCACACAAACAACAAATCACAAAGGACAACAAGATAATATTCGACGCCTTCAGCATGATAATGCGAACCGTTTTAACTCTGGAGGTAATCAAAGTATCCAATCAGTGAATTTATTTATATTTGTGCCAATCCTTATAATAATGATTGAATGTTTGCCTTAGATGGTTATTCAATATACATTTAGAGCAACAAAGCTACTAAATATACGTCAACAATCAATAAAGGTTTTAATACTTTTGTTGTATTTATTTTATTAAAGGCACCAAAACTCAAGTGCATCCAGCGAGACCCCAGACGACATTTGTCAACACAGAACAAAGAGGCAGGCCCGGACAACGAGGAAGCGGAGGTAGTGCAATAGTTATTGGTACAGTTGTTCTGCCTGATCATAATAAAAACAACAGAAACAACGTGAATAAGCGACCTGACGCTGGTGTTAGTGCAATAAACGATATATTGGCTAGCAACAATGAAAATTACGGAATCTCTAGTACTGGAGTCAGTATTGCCAGTGGTGGGGGTATTGCGATTGGTGCTATCACTGGTGGCCAATTTGGAGAAGGTTCTTTTAGTACCAATAATCAGAGACCCGGAGCTAACGTGCCTCTTTTTTCTACAGGACATAATGTTAACAACCCTGGAAACGCCGGGGTAAGCTACACTCATGACCTAAACACAGGTATTCAGCAATCTGTCGCTAGCACAATACAAGCTGCCTTAGGTAGCAACAGTAGGGATTATGCAGTTTCTAGTGTAGGGAACGGTTTTAGCACAGATGGGCAAGGAAGTGTTGCGATTGGTGCTATTAATGGGGGCTACTATGAAGAAGGAAGCTTTGATCCTAGTAATAGAAGACCCGGAGTAGCAGTAGCTCAACAGCAAAATATTGAATATCATAATCCAGGAAATGTAGCAACTCGTGCCATAGGACGTGGTACAAACGGTTTTGGAAATAGCTATAATTACGGTCAATCAAGCAGAGGTTATAACGCATTCAACAATGAAAACCCATGGATATGAAGTGCCTTGCCCACGTGAAATGTTAGTAATTGTAAGAATGCTTTTTTTATAATAAAGAACAAAACCAAACAATAGCAGTGCAGTGCAGTTTGTAGTTTACTCGTTATATACTAGTGCACAATGACACTACGTGTTCTAAACACGTAGTGTCATTAAATCAGTATTGTATAAAGTGTTTTGTAGTATAAAGATATAGGTATTTTCTTTAGCGCAAGAGTAAGTAAAAAAGCAAGAGATATGGTTACATTTAAGTTATTAAAAATACATGATTGATATTTTTGTTGTTTAATATAAAGTACAATATTGTAACACAGACCCCTAGCACACACAAAGACTACCCTTTTCCTATGCTTCACGCCGATTTTAGTTAAGAAATATGTTTAAAAATCCCTGTCCGATTAGAAAGGGGCTTTATGTATACCAAGACATATGATAATCCTTACTAATATTGTAAAAGCGAAAGTGAGTTTGTTTGTTACCTCTTCACGCTTTAGTGGCTAAACCGATCTTGATGAATTTTGGTACAAAGATAGTTGGGAACCAGGAGACGGACATAGGCTAATTTTTTTATAAAAAGTGGGATGTGAGGGAGAAAGAGGGAAGAAAAGGGAAAACTTAGCGTTGCTATTACAAATCAGTAAGGCGCAAGGGCAACTGTGTTACCCCGAATTTAACGCGAGCGAAGCCGCGGGAAAAAGCTAGTACCAAATAAAATAAGAAACAATGTATTAATGAATTTTTTCCAATTTTTTTTTCCAAACTTCCAAAATATTGCATGTTAAGCGATAAACTCACTCAGTTCAGTAAACTTTCAGCGCATGTCCTTAAACTTCAAATGTTCAACAGTACAATGTTGCAAGAGCTCTCATACTAGGTTTATTCCCAACTAAATGCTTGCACTGCACTGAGTGTTCCGCAGCACCGATAGACCTTGCTGGACCTTGTGGCTGGACCTTGTGTCTTGCTAGCAGGCACCAGCGACAGTGGGTAACTGATATATCAATAGATCTACCTATGGTTTTTTTTTAGGTTGGGCCACTCGCAGTTCAACTCGCTAGGGTTGTTCTACTGCTTAACGGCAAATAGATCTACTCATGGTGACCGGCTGGATTATTTATAGGGATGTGCACCTTCAGTACACTTGATCCATTAAACAGACCTAAATCGGCTGTGTCCTATTTAGTTTACAGCCTCTTCACCTACCAAATTTGGGTTGGTGGGTGGGTTTTAATCAATAAAAATCAGACACTCCCCCCTACTCCACTCAGAGCGGGGGAAGTTATTTGATGATTTCCCATAATCATCGATATCCGCCGCCGATCGGCTCTACGAGGACACAGCGGTGCTCCGCCCAAGCTGTGCAGACCGCCACAGTAAGCATCATCCTGTGCTCCAGGCGATCATCACAGTGGTGACACCCGGGCGTTTTGTTTCACTACTTTAGGGGTTGAATTTTCCGGGGTTGCAGGTTTTTCGAAAGAGATACCGTGGCCCCGAGACATAAAGGGCAATAGAAGGAACAAGGGTGGGTTTTAGTCAGCACAAGACTGACACTCCCCCCGCTCTGGGCGGAGCGGGGGGAGTGTCAGTCTTGTGCTGACTAGTTATTTGATGCAAAACCTCGTTTTAGTGAGCACCTACGTATTAAAAGAATTCCCCATGCATAAATTCTGAGATTTTGTAATGAGTTTGGAGCTATAGAAACTAAGATAATGAAACCAAGATTAGCGTGAAAACCGGATTTTTATCACCTTTGATCTTCAATAACTTACGACGTAGACGCGAGATTTTATGATATTTTCGACAAAACTTGTAGAACTCAAAAATGAAGGTAATAACGAGTTTCCACTTTGTTATCTCTCATTTCGAGGTTGACCATTTTTTTTTTGCTAAAGTGACTGTACTATAAGACGTAGATGTCTGTCCATCCGTTTGTTTTTCACAAGGCTGACTCTTGAATCGTAATAGGTAGATACTACCTGGAATTTCACACGATGTACTACAATGATCACACACGTATAATCAGGATAAATTTAAACAGAGACGTTTTACAAGAAACGTGTTATTCTCAGTGGTGATACAGAAAGCTTCCAGTGCAAGTCTGATTTGAGCGCATTTTGACTGATTGGACATACGTAGGACCCAAATAGCGTTTTTTTTTCAACAGCATCTTGAAGAAAACACCGTAACCTCACACCTGTAATCCCCGAAAGGCTACGCGAAGGTTTACCTAATAGTGCACTCAAATTTCACCTGGTCACGGTAAAAATCCACCACTGCCACTGAGAAATTCTTGATATAAAAACCCATAAAAAGGAGAATGGGCAGTTTTTCCCAGCGTCCAATAGAGTTTAGATATACGGTAAGGGATAGATCTTTTCAAGAAGAATATTTATTTGTGTGTCTTCTCTTGATTCAGTTAAAGTGGCGCTACAGGGGACTAAACGTAAGGAAAAAAATGATTTAATGTACACACACAAAATTGAATTCTGTTATTTTGTCAGTTGATTAACTACGAATGGCGAAGGTCATTTCTGGTTCTCCATGAAAAGCCCTTTCCTATGGTGTTTATCTTATGGCTATCAGTGGCCAAGAGAATTTTATGATTGAATGAATAATGAGTTAATTGACTGCACGATTAGCGCAGTGGCTAAGCGATCGATTTCTGCGCTGCGAGACGCGGGTTCGATTCCCGCACGGAACAAATATTTGTATGACCTACAGGTTTGGCAGTTTGTGTGTGTGAATTTAATTGTTTGCAAATGCATCCAAGATGCAGGAATTTCCTAGTGTCGGGCAACGTTTTTTTAGGGTTCCGTAGTCAACTAGGAACCCTTATAGTTTCGCCATGTCTGTCTGTCCGTCCGTCCGTCCGTCCGTCCTCGCTTAATCTCTGTGACCGTTAGCACTAGAAAGCTGAAATTTGGTACCAATATGTATATCAATCACGCCGACAAAGTGGTAAAATAAAAATTGGAAAAAAATGTTTTATTAGGGTAGCCACCCTATATGTAAAGTGGGAAGTGATTTTTTTTTTAATTTTAACCCTAACGTGTGATATATTGTTGGAAAGGTATTTAAAAATGAATAGGGGTTTACTAAAACCATTTTTTGATAATGTCTATAATTTCGGAAATAATCGCTCCAAAAGTAAAAAACAATGTGTCCCCCCCCCCTCTAACTTTTGAACCATAAGTTTAGAAAATATGAAAAAAATCTGAAAAGTAGAACTTTATAAGGACTTTCTATGAAAATCATTTTGAACTTGATTGACACAACAGTTTTTGTACAAAAAAGACAAAAAGTTGTACAAAATAATTTCCTCCTCCACCTTTAAACTCATAACTGGGAACACTTATTGTGACGGACGGGAAACTACGGAACCCTACACTGAGCGTGGCCCGACACGCTCTTGGCCGGTTTTTTTTTACATAAAACAATTATGCAACTACCTTTTTAGGTTAATAACGCCAAGTTCATTGTGAATTGCCAAAGATCAGTAGCAAAGGTTTCTTTGAAAAGTTCTTTGTAAAGGTAAACAATGTTGGGGTACACGACAGGTCATCGACCATCAGGTAATCGGCACTACACCAAATTATCGTGTTCTACCAATGCCCAAAGAACGTGGTTTCAATTTGTCCACTGTGTGTTCTTTTTAGGGATTCGTTGTAAAATGGCAAAAACAGTACCCTTGGAGTTTCGTCCTGCAGTCCGTACATAAAGAACATTTCTGAGACTATTGACACCACATCTTTGAAATTTGGAGAGAAATTGCCTGCATTAAACAGCTACTAAAAAGGATTTAGATTAATTCCAAATTTAAAATAGAGGGCTATATACTTTTATGCAATAAATTTACAACATTACATTACATTTCATAAGTTAGTGGCTGATGAGATATTTGCTTCTAAGCATACAAAATGTCATCGCCCTGTCTCCTTTAATTTGTAATGAGGAGGAAAATTCTAAAAATATTAACGTTTGTAGACCATATAAGAACTCCACAAAAATTGGTTTAAATAAGATTTGATATTGAGTTTTTTAGACAATAATACATTTTAATTAAAGGGAGGAAATTTTATCAATGCGCTTAAGGCGAAATTCACACCGGATCTGTAGGCAAGGGTGTTATGGAGTCGAGAGCTGCAGTGACAAATTCCCACGTGGAAATATAATAACAGAACGAAAATTATTTCAAATTCAAAACCATTTATTTCAATTAGACCATTACAGGCACTTTTGAATGTCAAGAAACAAAATTAATCTACAGTCCCGGTCACAAGGCATAATAACTTGTGAAAGTACTGTAGTTGCCCATTCCAAAGCGTTGATCTCTATGGAGAAGAATGGGCAAGAAACTCCATGGACACTCTTTTAAATTATAATATTTTTACAAAATTGTATTTACATCATTCATGTTGAGATTATACAAATATGTGAGAACGATGTAGAAAGACGTGCACAGTAAGAGCGTCCAGAGTAAATTAAAAAGCAAAATTTAATTTTAAATCTAAATAAGTTAAAAATGAACCGTGGTAGCTAAAAAATGACCAGTCCCAACTGACAGCGCCCGTTCACGAACATGACGTATGGATCAGCCCCATTCAGCTCGACCATTTTGAAGGGAGCTAAATGACCCGACACACCCGCCACCATCAGCGAGACATTTAAGTGAGCATGACACTATCAACCACCAGGGCTTCGTCAAGTCAATAATAATACATAGCACTCACATATGGGCTTAATAATTATACAATACTAGAGAATTGATTCTATACATTGCAAAGATAGTCTTACAATCTTCTGCAGCTTCCACTATAGCTTCGGATACCAATCAATGAGTTTACCCCTATTCTTGTGGAGCAGGACCAGCATTGAGCCAAGCATTTTTATCATCAATATAATCCCCCAACTTATAATATGCTTCCCTACATAGTGTGCGTTTAATACAAGATTTAAATTTCGTTTCATTCAGTTGAAGAATTTGGGGAGGTATTTTATTGTATTTTTGGCATGAATCAATATTAAACTATGATGTAA